>JAUCBN010000019.1:15445000-16101562 GCA_035048815.1 Abelmoschus esculentus
CATTAATAAATATCAAACATAACATAACCTTCATCCCTAACTACTCCACAAACAATTTAAACATTCGAAAGAATTAGAATATGATGCAGTCGGCGGCTAAAGGTATACAAAAGTGAGAATTCGTCTCGACTCCACACTGAACCTAAACCTAATAAGTGTTTTATATAGGCCAAGCCCTAAGTTGATCTTTTCATACAAGAAAAGAGTTCTAAAAGAAAAAGAATTATAATTCCTAATTAAACTGTATTAATTTAATCTAATTTTCTAAAATATCTCTTCTTTCTCGCGGTTGGCTTTGACATGGGCTTGAGCTCCTAATTGGGCTTCTTCTTTCTCTTTCTCTTTGTCCGTTAAGATCGGTATCTCTTCCTTTTTCTATCGAGCACCAGTTGTTATCTTTTATGCTGTGGCGGGTGCTTTATCTGCAATTCAACATCTATTTTCTTATTTGCCCATCTCTGTGATATAGTTTCCTGTCTAAGAAAGAAAACTATCAAACGCATATGTTTTATGCCAAATAATAGATAAATTCATAAAGCTAGTGTACAGATGCTGAAATATGAAAAATAACCAGAAATATCCATTATCGCCTTTAAATTTGTCTTTATTAGTAATAAACGAGTGAGAAAATAATATAAAAAATAAGAACTTTTGAGTATTCATCAACTTCGTCCATATTACTAAACATACAAACATATCTTCTACATCATTCAATTCAGATTAGAGGAGGAAATAATTTTCGAATTTATAAATGGAAGGATGAAGGTAAATTGAGTAAATAAGTTTAATAAAATTGTATAAAATGCTTTTTTATCACTTATGTTCATGTTATTTACTTACAAAATATCCTTAAATGTCACTTCAACATTTAATAAAAAAAATGAATGAAAGATCTAAAAAACGATTGCTTTGCTCATAAGAAATGTGCGGTAAAACGGTTCATTCTCTCATTGTCTCTTTTAATTTTTTTAAAAAATAAATTTTTAACTCTGGTTCTTATTTTTTATATCTTAAATTTTAAATCTTACGTCTTAAAAAATATAACCTACCCTTAATCTTTTAAACTTTAACTATAACTTTTAACCTTAAACCCTAAATCCTCTAATTTAAAATAAAAGCATGGAAGGAGACATAAGAAAAATATAGATTTCCACCCGAAATGTGTAAGAATTAATTTCTTGTTGTATTTTCGGTAAAAGGGCCAACATGTAATCCAATATGTTGGACAAGAATTGTTATAATACTTATACCCGAACATAATATATACATATAGACCGAGTGTGTCGACAAGAATTGCCAAATACTTTGGCTCCGATCGCAGACAAATATTCTCTTCCCTCTTATAAAAAAACAACATTACATGAATTGAAGACAAAGTTTGAGAAATAATAATAGTATGTGTTGTTAAATGATGGGATTTAGCGAAGTCTTTTGTCCCCCAACCAGCTTCCTATTTTTGTCAAAGGCAAGGATGACTACGACGCAACAAATACATTTCGACCTTTTCGTTTCTTTTCCTAATTTTTTTTCGTACACGATAATTGAAAAAATATTAGATTGTCTCGTCATGTTTAGAAGTGCTTAACGAGTTGAGCAATTTTCGATTTGATTGAATTTGATTCGATTAAAATTTGATAAACACTTGATTCAAGTTGACTCAACTGATATTTGAACTCGATTCGAGATCTTAACGAGTTGAATCGAGTAAACCTAACTTGAATTGATAAGTTCGCTAGCAACTCGTTAAAATATTGTCAATTTTTTGTATTTGTGGGTTGTTACTTTAGTTTTAATAGGTTAGTTTGGAGAATTTGTGGATCGTTACTTTTGTTTTAATATGTTGGTTTGGTGTATTTGTAGATTATTAATTTAGAATATAGACTTTAAAAGTGTTTGATACACTCAGTTTCATATTAAATTTTATATTTAGTTAAAAAATGATATATTTTTTTAGTAAGCTTAACGATGAATAAGACGAACTTAACTAGTAACGAGTTGAATTGAGTGATAAAATTTTTTAACGAGCACGAGTCAAGTACTACCAAACTCATGGTCGACTCATTGGATAAGTACCATTAACCACGTAATTTATGGTCTCATCCAATATTAATTTTCATCTTATTTTTTCAAAATAAATCTTCACATGTTTTCTTTTTTCGAAAGTGAATTTTATCTTTTTTATATGTTTTTAAATAGATAAATTTCATTAAACGAGATCATAGATGATAGGTTTAGATAAAATCATATAATAATTTTTCGATAAATATAAATTCTTATATATTTTATTTTTGCTGGTAGTAAGTAAAAACCCCGAGGAAAGAGATAAGAAACCGGTGTTTGATAAGGATGAACGTTGCTTCTTTTTCTTTTTTTGTATATTGAGTGAATGATTAGTAATAATATCATCATTTTGATAAATATGCATACACCCATCATAACACAGTATCATACTTTGTCACTGTTTCTTGTGCTTCAGAGTCAAGCTTTTCTGGGTTTTTTGGGTACCAAAAATGATTGTTCATCCAGCTAAGTACATCCATTTTAGTCATATATGTCCATCAAAAAAATGATAACCAAATAACCCTAGCTTTAAACATTGGCAGTTCAAAAATTTTGGGGGTTCGATATAATTTATTAAAATATGGTCTTTAAAAGTAATTGTCTATAGCCCAATTAATTTTAAAAATATGGCCCTTAGAAGCAATTGTCGCTTTTAGGGACCCTATGCGGTCGTTTATATTACTTTTGTCCATAACCTCATTAGATCTATAGAAACAATAATAATAAAAATAATCCATAAGGTTCTATATTCAATTATCACATTTAGGACATAATTAAAACGTTTTCACAATTATAACTTATTTTTTAAGAATATTTTCAAAAAAATTACAATACATTTTGAGATTAATATAATTAATGGTGTAGTTTATCAAATTTAGAGACCCTTATTTTTAAAGATTCTGTACGATCGCTCTTATTACGCCCGATTAAAACCCCACCAGCTTTAAACAAAGTAAACTGAGTTTGACTCATCTTCTGAGTTGATATCAACTTTAATAAAGGTGAGGGGATAAATGTGGAGCTGAAACAAGAAAAGAAGTGAAATTTTTATCTCTTGTGATGGTGGGATAAATTTAAGATCAAATCGAATGAGATACGATGAGATGATCCCAGAAAATACGTGTGATTTGACTTAGGGCTTTGTGTTATCATCTGTCTGGTTGAAATGGAAATCCTTATTTGTCGTTTCCTTTGCTTTCAATAGTATCCATAAGCAACATTCTTTTTATTTGGACCTGATAAATTTAAATTAGAAGAATAAATTAAGTAAATGATTATTGAATTTTATTTTTAAATATATATTGATTAATAGAATTTTAATTTTTTAACTTATATATTAAAATATAGATATTGAATATTTTTTGTTATTGAAGTTTAGATATTAAAGTTTTTGTTACTCTATCACTCATGGTACAACGTATACTATAAATAGTAGTCGTTCAAAATTAAATTTTATCAGTCACTTTGTCTCACCCTTTTAGTATAAACTTGACCTTCATTTTTTTCGAGGTGACTTAAAGTTTATAGATAAAATAAAATCTTTTCAAGTTTTTGTCGATCTTTCCTTCAATCGTCAAATAAAATCAATTTTTCGGTATATTATTTTTTCATGTTATAAATATTTTATTGTTTGAGTCTTGAAAAAAATTCTTCTTTTACCGATAAATAAATAATGTTAATAAATAAATTTAAAAATAAAATTTAGTAATAATTTATACAATTTACTTATTAAAAAATACAAATGGGGGAGTCTAGAATTTTGTAATACAATTGTACAAATGTCACATGTCCAACCCTTAAAATCAACTTTTAGAAAGGGAAAAAAATATCAAATGCATATTATTATCACTATAAAAATATTTGCCCTGTTAAAATATGAGCTGGGTTTAAGATTTAACGCTCAAGATCTAAGTTTGTTTAATATTTCAATTTCATAATAACTTATTTAACTTTTATTTAGGGATCATTTAATTTAAATTACGTAAAAAATCGAATTAACCATTTATAAGTATAAAAGTATTTTCGATAAAATTAAAAATTTATATTTAAAATTAATTTTAATTTCGGTAATAATACGTAACATTATTAACTATATGATCTTAACTCGAATTCGATCTATAAAAACTTCTATAACTGTGCCTATTCAAGAAAAATTATATCATAGATCATATTCATCACGTCATATATAGTCCCAACAAATAAAAATCATTTATTTTATTATTTTTTAATAAATAAATTTTTATTCGGTAAAATTTATTTTTATATTTAATTTATAATAAATATAAGTGAATATTCACTTAATAAAATCAACATAAAAAATAACAAAATATATTTTTTTATTAATTAAAATCATAAATAATATGATTAGAATACTTACGATATAATTTTCCTATTTCAGGGTATGTTGCCCACAGGACTAGATTGATCATAGACAAGTCATTTTTGTACTTTGCATTGAACCCACCCTATATGAAGCATAATTTATTAAATAAAATAAATTATTTAAATGTGGTTCTAAAATATTTCTATTTGTAGTGTAATCACCGTTTTTGGTCCGGGGAATCGCCACCAATCATTTTTCCGGTGTGATTGGAACACCAAAAATTAAGGTCTGCGAAACCAGAGTTGAGTCCGGGAGCCTGTTACGCGTAGGGAAGGATGAGCACCCCTACAACGCTCGAAATCGCCACCTATCGATTACAAAATATTTTATATAATCGAAAATACAAATTCGGTATTTAATTTTATGATCCCGTAATTTTTAACCTGCAAAATAGATAAAAATAAGTTAAATAACGAAAATAATCGAGTAAAAATAATCATAATAACGATGATAATAATAATAAAGAAACATATGATAATAATAGTAGTAGTAATAAAACATGTTATAATAATAATAACATATAATGATAATAGCAATAATAATAATAGTAAACATATTAATAATAATAATAATAATAATAATAATAATAATAATAAAATATATAATAATGATGATGATAATAATAATAATAATAATAATAAAAACGATACTAAAAATAATATTAATACTAATAATACTATTACTAATAACAACACATAATAATAATAATAATAAATAATAATAATAATAATAGTAATGAAGAGAAGGACCAAATCTGCAAGAAACCAACGTTAGAGGATTAAAATAGTAGAAATATGGACTAAAATAAAAAAATAAAAGTATTGAGCCAAAATTAGTGAAAACAGTGACCAAATCATAAGAAAACCAAAACTGGCGGCTCAACATGCAGGGAGACGAAGCTTCGGGGGACCGCTCATGTGATTTACCCATTTCTACGGGTTAATACGCGGGTCGGGTATTCGATCGGGTCTGATCCATGGGTTACAAAGATGAAACGATGCCGTTTTGACAATAGATGGGCTTGGCCAAAACGACATCGTATAGAGGTCCTCATATATATCCATTTGAGCTCAACAAAAAATCATAATATTAACTCTTTCAAACAAAAAAACTCAGCAGTTTCCTTTAGCTCTCTCCACCAGAGCATCCATAGCTGCCGGACGGGGATGTTTGCGATGGTTGGCTGCTCGTTAACGACGGCCGCCGCCTCCGGAAGTCACCGGAGACGAAAGTTTGCAACTTTCCAGAAGCTTTTGATGTCGCGACCACGAATCCGAGGTCGGATTTTCGAAAAGGGACGTGTATCAACGTAGATCTACAGATAAGTATTTCGATCTTATATATTTTTTTACCTTTTTATTTCTTCCGATCTCAATCTTCCTCTTTCTTTTTTTCTCTGTTTTCGATTCACTCTCTTCTTTTTTCAGGTTTGGATTGATGAATACTGGATCTATATTTTTTGTTCAAATCTTTCTCTTTTTTTTTGTATTCAAAATCCGTAAAAATCCCCTTTCTACAATCGATTTCATGGGTTTATATAACCCATGGGATTACATTAAAATATTACAAATTTTCTCATAGTTTCTTATATTTTTGCAGGAGGTGAAGGCGGTGGAGCAGGTGATGGGCGGTGGCCGGCCAAGGAGACCAATGGACTCACGACACGTGGCACATAGGGCGGCTGCAACTGCTATCTAGGGTTAGGGTTATCACAACTTTTGATTTTGGATTTTTTGTGGGCTGGTGTATATGGGCTCGTGAATGGGTTATTACAGCTGGCCCTCTTTGCTCATTGTTGTATAACAGCAATAGAGCAAAGATAAGGAATAACCCATTTCACCTGGTATGGTTTAGGGGTTCTTCTTTGGTGAGGTAGGGGTTCTTTTTGGTAAGATTAAGGCTCTTTTTTGGTAAGGTTGAGGTTCTCTTGGTAAAGTTGTGGTTCTTTTAGCCACCGCTTCTTCTACTGGAGCTTGACTTGATCTACTCCACCACTCTTATTTGCAAAATCTTCAAAATGAGGAGATCCGTTGAAGATGACAAAAATTGCGACTGAACCATTGGAGGAGACAAAATAAGCTTGGCTTGCTACGATACTCATGATGTTGCAATCTTTGGAGAAAACTTGATTTTGCTGCAACATTGACAAAAAGGGAAAAAACTGCCAAGCTGGATCCAGTTGCGTCCGATGAAGCAGCATGATCTGACATATATTTTCTTTTTCTTTTTCTCTTTTTTTTTCTTTTTTCTTCTTTTTTTTAAATATATAATATTCGTAAATACAAAATTTGATCAAGTTGCACCATTCACGGTAAAACGAGACCAATCAAACTGTGATATGCTTAAGCCACCAATGGCAATAATGAGAACTTGTTAGAGCTGGTCGAAGAGGTAAGACTTGAAGTAAAAGGTTGTATCTTATCCGCACCATCAACGGAGAGGTAAGGTAACATTTCAGCAACTTGGATCCTACTCCGCCATCAACGGAGAAGTAGGATTGAACTTCAGTGATTCAGATCTGGCCACACCATCAACGGGTACAAGATTAAATTTTAGCAATTTGGATCCTATTACGCCATCCACGGAGAAACAGGATCGGGTTAGATCTATCCACTCTATCAACGGAGGGGTAAGATTAAATCTGTATCATACTGCGCCATCAACGGAGAAGCATGATTGAATGGGATCTGGCCACACCATCAACGGGGACGAGATCAAGTCTGCAATTTGGATCCTACTGCGCCATCAACGGAGAAGCATGACTGAGTTGGATCTATCTACTCCATTAACGGAGGGGTAAGATCAAGTCTAGATCATACTGCTCCATCAACGGAGAAGTATGATTAAATGGGATCTGGCCACACCATCAACGGGGAAGAGATCAAGTCTGTAATTCGAATCCTATTACGCCATCAACGGAGAAACACCGGGTTGGATCTATCCACTCCATCAATGGAGGGGTAAGATCAAGTCTGGATCATACTGCTCCATCAACGGAGAAGCATGGGATCTGGCCACACCATCAACGGGGACGAGATCAAGTTTGTAATTCGAATCCTATTACGCCATCAACGGAGAAACAGGACCGGATTGGGATCTATCCACTCCATCAACGGAGGGGTAAGATCAAGTCTGGATCATACTACTCCATCAACGGAGAAGTATAGGATCTGGCCACACCATCAACGGGGACGAGATCAAGTCTGTAATTCGAATCTTATTATGCCATCAACAGAGAAACAAGACCGAGTTGGGATCTATCCACTCCATCAACGAAGGGGTAAGATCAAGTCTGGATCATACTGCTCCATCAACGGAGAAGCATGATTGAATGGGATCTGGTCACACCATCAACGAGGACGAGATCAAGTCTGTGATTTGAATCCTAATACGTCATCAACGGAGAAGCAGGATCGAATGAGATCTATCCACTCCATCAACGGAGAGATAAGATCAAGTCTGAAAGATCTAAATATCTGATTCAATTGATGTCATGTATCTTCTTTGCATTTTTCCCAAATGCACAGGGATCAACGGATTTGATATGCCTTTATCGGTAGCCGTTTGCTCCGTGCTAGCTGTACCATTATTCTGGGTACAATCATTTGGTTCCAAGGATTTAATTCCTTGACCATTCGTAAAAATGGATTTCAATGGACATTCGAATGGTCCTTATCAATGTATTTTTCCCAAATGCATAGGGATTAACAGATTTGTTTCGCCTTTACCGGTAGCTGTTTGCTCCGAACTAGTTGTACCATTACCCTGGGTACAATCAGTTTGCACCAATCACAAGATTGGATTTTTCCAAAGGAATGGATTTCCTTCGTCCATTCGCGAAAAATGGATTTTTGAAGGACATTTGAATTGTCCAATGTCTTGTTTCTACATGTTTTTTTTTTCAATTTTTCATTTCATTTTTTCTGCATGGTTCATTTTTCCATCATTTTTTATTCATCATTCATTTTTTCATTTTTCCATTTATCAAAATAGTTTTAATTCATATGTACCGTCTGTACAAATATGAAAACATGAGATCTACATGACGATCTAATCCTCAATGTAGCCATCAAAAGGGAAAAGTTCTGGTAAAATTGACCTACCATCATTAACGTAGGCGACATTGGGAAAAAGTTGTTTCTAACGCTCCATGATGGGTAGTTAAGACCTGAAAGCAAAATAAAACATTTGTTAGTTACTGTTTAAAAATTTTGGAGTCATTACCTGAAAATTTTATGTTATTTTAGCCTTCTCGAGGCCAAAGGTTGGTCATCGTGTTGTTGCCCCCTGATTAGGGTCTTTCGATCTTTTCTCTGGACCTGTTCATATGTACAAGCAAAATATGTGCATCATGAATGCTCAATGTATGCTAAGTCTGAATGCGTGATGTCTAAATGCAAAATGCATGAACGATATGATTTTTCTGTTTTCGTTGTGCATTAATTCTCCAATATTTCCTCTTCATTTTCTTATGGTTTTCATTTGATTTTAGTTTTAAACCGTTGGAAGGAGGTACCGATAACTTTGATACCCCTTTTGTACACTGACACTTTCTTTTTATAGTAAATATCGATACGAAAGTATGAGTATTGATACCTAAGGCTATCAGAACGTATTTATTGAGGGAGATTTACACAATAACAACTATATCCAATATCCTAACAACTCAAACAGTTAAATATCAATGAGGGGATATAGATACAAGCCTCCAAAGCTCTTATCAACAACTAATGATCATTGAATGAGAAATCAAGAAAAAATTCAATCTTTTATAACATTTATTCTCAAACCCTTGTACCCGGCTTGTGTGTATTCATTTGTAATTTTTATTTAAAGTTTGGAGAGAACATTTATTGTTATTGGGTAAACATTTATCAGCCTTTGTGAGTTTTTTTTTGAGTTTACCATTTCTCTTATTGTAATTGGGTAAACATTATAAAACATTTCTCTTCTTGTAAAGAGTGTTTGTTGATCAAGCGTTGGATAAAAAGCTTGATTGTTTGTAAGGTTTTCTCCTAATCCGAGAAAAAGAGTCGAATTCGTATTAGTGAATTGGTTGAAATCCTAAGTAGTGTGCTAAGATAGTGAATGAAGAGTTTGTTTGGAACTTGAACCACTCTAAATTCCTTGTATTCATTTTCAATATTTTTCTTAGCACCCTTAAATTTTTAATTTGCCAATTCACCCCTCTAGCCTATTATTTTTTGATTGATCATGTCAATAACGTTTTAAAGTGTTAATTTTTAAATAAAAAATAATAAAAAAGCATTTCACATGTTATATTTTGATTGAATAACGGATTTTTTCACTAATGCTAATGATCTTACACCAAAAATTATCGACTCAAAATTAACAATTGTAGAGACCCTTTTAAAAAAATCGAGTTTACAAATAAAAACATCACTATTTCGAAAAAAAATTAAATATTAGGTTTTTGAAATTGAAATTGGGATTTAGAAAATGGGAAAATTGGGGATTTTAATTAAAAAAGTAATTAAGGATTTAAAAGACCTGAAATAGTTTACTAAATTTCAAAATTGAAAAGATTTTAAAATTTGAGAGATATTTAGAAAAAAGGATTTGAAAAAAAAATTAAAAGTTGTAAAAGGATTTAAAACTAATTGAGTCGTCATCGGTCACTTTGGTAAGCCAGACATCGTAAAACCAGAGATTCGAATAAAATCTGGTTTGAGAGTCGGTTACGATTAAAACGGTGTTAGCGTTTAAAACCGCCTAAAAATTGGCACCTTTAAAAAATTATCACTTAATTAATATTAAATTTTCTGAATTAAAGTGACATTAAATTAATATTTATTTTAAATTTTGAATATATTCTAATCGTCTCTTTATTCGAAGGTAAATTCATACACCGCTACCATTACGCTTGGTATCGGACCCGTTACGATCGAATAAAGAGATATCACATTAGTTTAAGTTAATTAGTGTTGGATGTAGCTTAAATAACAAATAAAACATGTATCAAGACATATGTACAAAAACATAACATGACAATATAAATAAATGGAACAAAATAAATAAACGTACATGCTATGTACAAAGCCAAATTAAATAAACATATAAAAACAAAAATATATACATAAACAAATAAATATTAATTGTATTTTGGATCTAAAAAATGGATTGAAATGGAAGAAAAAAAATTTGAGACCAAATTAAAAAAACACTTTTATTCAAAAAGGGACCAAATTAAAAGAAAAACAAAATTTTAAGGCGAAATTAAAAGGAAAATCCATCAATGACTCAAAATTTGTGACTAAAATGAAATAAAATCTAAACTAGGGGTCATAAAGTCTTATTTTAAATCAGTGACTGAATTGAAAGACAAAGCAAAATCACAGGGACCGGGGGTGTAAGAACGAAAACACGGGGGATTTAATGATTCAATTCTCCCATATTCTTTTAACCCGAGATTATAAAACAAACTTGAATTTTTTTAAAACATTTTCAACCGAAATCATAAAAAAATCATCATTTTCTCTGTGTTATGTTCGTCTAGAAACCCAGAAATATTAAGAACATCTTGAATGTTCTTCTGGGATTTTCAGATTCTATGAAAACCGTCACGAGCTTTCTAGAAACCACTTGCGGCTGCCGGGGAAACAAAAACGAACTTTTTTCTTCATTTTAAAACTGAACCAAAACACAACCTTTCTCTTTTCGTTTCTGATGTTTGCTGGAATGTTGTTATTTTGTCCCTGATGTTTGTTGATTTTCTGAAATCCCTCTGAAATATTGTCGTACGATTCTTACATATTGTTTGTTCGTTTGTGCATGTACTGGTGGCCAAAATCGAAGAGAACGAAGATGATCGACGACGGTCGGAGAAGACGAGGGGTCAACTAGCATCTAAAGGTCGCGCGCGTGCAGTCCACGCATGCGTGAGACGCAAAGCGACAAACGCGTAAGTGCGTGCCTGGATCTAGAAGCTTCCTTGATGAAATTGTGACCATTGAAACATAGATCTGATCCAACGGCTCAAAGTCGGTTGCACATAAGAAAAGAATAAAGGATATTAAGGTTTCTGTAATTACCAGCTTAATGTTCAAATTAGGCTTGAGATTGGGATGAATGTAATCATTTTGTAAACAAGCTTGTATTATATCTTGGTTTTGTATAATTATTTTTTTGGGCTCAATACTTGTAATGGACTGATTATTTAATAAAAAATAGTTTATATTTTTTGGTTTGCTTATTACTATATTTGGATTTGTTTATTTTATTTAATATCTAATATAATAATAATAATAATAATAATATAAATGAATCATAACTGGAAATTGAAAAGGAAAGAAAAAAAAGTAATATATATAACTTTTTTGATTTTTTTCGAAAAAAATATAATATAATATAAATGAATCACGAAGGTCGGAGAAGACGAGGGGTTGACTGGCATTTAAAATTCGTGCACGTAAAACGCGAAAGCGACAAAACGCGGGAGCGCGTGCCTGGATCTGGAAGCTTCCTTGGTGTAATCATGACCATTGGAACATAGATCTGATCCAATGGCTCAAAGTTGGTTGTGCATAAGAAAAGGATAAAGGGCATTAGGGTTTTTATAATTATCAGCTTAATGCTCGAATTAAGCTTGAGATTGGACTGAATGTAATTATTTTGTAAACAGGCTTGTATTATATTTGGGTTTTGAATAATTATTTTTTTGGGCTCAATACTTGTAATGGACTGATTATTTAATAAAAAATAGGCTATATTTTTTGGTTTGCTTATTATTATATTTGGATTTATTTATTTTATTTTATATCTTATATAATTATAATAATAATAATATAAATGAATCATAACTGGAAATGGAAAGGAAAGGGAAAAAAGTAATATATATAAGTTTTTTGAATTTTTTTTAAGAAAATATAATATGTATTTTTTTTGGTTTTGGTTTTGAATTAAATATCATATATATATATATATATATATTAAATTAAGAACAATAATTAAATAACATAAATAACTTAATATCAATTATTTTATATCTTTTGATTTTCACTTGTGCAAAACAAAACATAGTATATAATAAATAATTTTTTTGGATTTTTAATTTGAGCATATAAACACTTGTACCATAATAGAATTATATAACATTATTAATTTCTAATAATAAATAAAGGTCGTTATTCAAAATTAAAATAAAAATTAAAACCGGGTTTAAACCCTGGATAAAATTAGTAATTATAACAATTTTACTATAATTTTTTTATAAAATGTGGAGCCTCATTAAAAAACCGTTCATAACCAACACAAAAATAAAAAATTCAATGTCGAAAAAGAAAATAAGATTGTCCAAAAAGTAGATGAATCCATATAACCAAGAAATATTTTTACAATTTAAAAAACATAATGCTCAATTTATTTTAATTTATTTAGTTTTAATAGATTTTCTCTAATATATTTTATTATTTTTATTAAAAATTACTTTTAATATATATAATTATTTGAGAAAATTAATCCTCCAAATGACAAAAGAAACTTTACATCTTTTAAAAAAATAGTTATAATTAAACTGAATGATTGTTGAAATTTAAATCTCGCAATAAATTAATTTTAAATATGGTACCGCATAATAAAACTACCGTAAGCAACAACCTTATATCGATATCTTTTAGGGTAAACTGTACTTGTGACATTTATCATATAGTTAAAGTTAGCTTAGTGATTGTGGCTTAAGCATTCTTTGTTCTTGGATATGGATTTGATTCTCAGTTCTTGCGATGTCTTTTTTCATTAATTGTCGCTCATCTGTCAAATTTTTAAAGACGATGGTCAAAATATGTTAATTTAATATATTTAATGATTTAATTAATAAATTATTTAATTTAATAATTAAAATAAGTATCCTCAAATAGTTCGATGATCATCGGTGATGTTTATCTTATTTTTTTAATATGATACGACTCTTAATCACACAATTGTACCGTTTATATTATTTTAACTTCACTCTTATATTTATTTTTATTAAGACTCTTATGACTACATTTATTTGATTGTAAATCATCACGAATCTTTTATTTTAAATAAATATATTTAAATAGTAATTAAATTATTTATATTTTTCTTTTATATTATGAGTTTTTGGCGTAACGATAATACTTTTTTTTTTATAATTCTCTTCTCTTTCTCTTGTTTAAGTAAATTTAAGATTTGAATTAAAATTTAACCTTCTATTTTGAATACGAAAAAAAAGAATAATAACACACATGTTTAGATTACTACTCACAAAAAAAATATTAAAATGTTTTATATTTTAATTAAAAAAATATAAATATAACCGTCATTTTTTATATACGACGTTGTTCGAATCAAGTTCAATTCGATCATTGAAGTTAATAAATATTATTTTCGTTATATTCATTGCATAAAGTATGAAATATATGTATTTGAATATAAACTTACATGTTTAATTAGTTTGTAAAAAAAATAAGAATAAATATCAACATATATTATCTCTTAATTATCTTTAAAATATTAAAAAATAATTCTGTTGGGATAAAAAAATGAATATTATCATTGTTTAGATGGGCTCAATAACAAATAAATGCACAAATTATATATTGCTTATTTTTTATGTTTAAATTATTTTTAGTTCAAAATAGATATCTTTTAAATAAACTAACAATAGCTAAACACTTATATTAATTTTTAGATCACTAAAAGTTATGGAAATAAAATTTTAAATAAATTTTTTGAATTGAAAAATAATATAAAAGTAAATAATAAATGATAAATATAATTTAAACACTTATTTTAATATTAAATCTTTTAAATAATTAAAAAGATAGTAATTTTTTACCTACTATAAATCTTTTAATATACACACAGACAGTAACATTTTTCTACTCCAAATAAACTTCAATAATTTCACAAACATATTAATATATTTATGATGTATTTTTTAATAATTTAAATATTCAAAATAAAACTAAAAATTTAAAATTTTTTAATATTTTTAGTTAAACCGATCTAAATAATGTTTATTCAAACCAAATTCTGTAAATTATTTTATGTGAATATCTAATCCATGGTTAGGGTTAATAACGAGCTAAGTTAAGTACGAGTTTGATCAGGTTCGTCTTATATCAAAAATAATTCTTGAATTTGGTTGGTATTCAAGGCTGGGCGAGTTCAAAATTGTAGGTTCAAATTCGATACGAAAATAATATTATAGGGTTTGACTCGGGCTCAAAGCTTGTTGGGCTGGTTCGCACTCGACTCAAAATCAACAATTTTACTATAATTTTTTATAAAAGATGAAGCCTAGTTAAAAGAGCCCGCTCATAACCAATATCAAAACAAAACTTCAATGTTGAAAAAAAGAAAATAAGTGTCTAAAAAATAGATTAATCCAAATAATCAAGAAATATTTTTATAATACATAAACACAAAATGCCTAACTTATTTTAGTTAATTTATTTTTAATGTATTTTCTCTAAAATATTTTACAATTCTTTATTAAAGAAATTAAATTGAGTACATATATAATTATTTTGAGGAGGAAATTAATCCTCCAAAAGAGACGGAAACTTCATATCTTTTAACCAGATTCGTAATAGTTAAATTGAATCCTTATTGTGTAATACTATTAAATTAGTTTAAAATAAAATCAAACTCTTAAATCTTAACATCATTAATTTTCAGAATATCTTTTCGTACAAATTAAGATTGAACATATATGAGTTGTACTTGTAATAGTACGAGGAATCAACGTTGAAGTAGGAGATCTTCCATGTATATATACAGTACACAGACGAAAGGTTCCATATCATAATCTTTGTAGTTTATACTTACCCCACGCCTTTGGTGCAAATATAATTCTTTATCTTCCGATTTCCTTTGCTTCTCAGTTAGACATTAGGAATGGCCGGCGGCGGAGGTATCTCTTCTGGTTCCGGGAAACAATATGCTGCAAACTTTACTTGTAAGGTCGTGTTCGCCTGCATTGTCGCCGCTTCGGGAGGTTTAATCTTTGGTTATGATCTTGGGATTTCAGGTAAAAAGGGTTTCTTTTTTCATCTTTATCCTTGAAAATTGTTTGGAATATTAATGACAACGAATTGATTACTTCTGTTCTGCAGGTGGAGTTACATCCATGGATCCTTTCCTTGAAAAATTCTTCCCCAAAGTTTATAGGAAAGAAGTGTCTGTCCAAGCTTCAGACGATCAGTATTGTAAGTTTGACAGCCAAATACTAACGTTGTTTACATCTTCGTTATATTTGGCTGCTCTTGTGTCGTCCATTGCAGCATCTTGGATAACTCGAGTGCTTGGGAGGAAAAAGACGATGCTGTTCGGAGGTTTACTTTTCGCCATTGGTGCCATTGGCAATGGCTTTGCTATGAACGTGCCCATGCTTATTGTTGGTCGCATGTTGCTCGGCTTTGGCATTGGATTTGCCAATCAGGTACTTATCACCAAATATAGCTAGGTTGTTCCACTGGTTTGATATATGTTTCTTTGTTTAATTTGTTTGATTGACTTGTATTTGCAGTCTGTTCCGATCTACTTATCCGAGATCGCTCCCTCCCGATACCGAGGACGTTTGAACATTATGTTCCAATTGTCCATCACCATTGGCATACTAGCTGCCAACGTGTTGAACTACTTCACTGCCAAGATCCAAGGCGGGTGGGGTTGGCGAATAAGCTTGGGTGCAGCTGTTGTCCCCGGTTTGATCTTTTCTTTTGGTTGCCTTTTCCTCTCCGACTCGCCAAACTCGTTGCTGGAACGAAACAAATTCGAAGAGGCTAAAGATACGCTGAAAAAGATCCGTGGCATCGAAAATGTTGATGAAGAGTTCATGGATTTGGTCAAGGCCAGTGAGGCAGCCAAGTTGGTTGAAACCCGTTGGAGACACATTATAAGCAGGAAGTACAGGCCTCAGCTCACCTTCGCTGTCTGTATTCCCTTGTTCCAACAATTAACCGGCATGAACGTGTTCGTATTCTACGCTCCTGTCTTGTTCAAGAGCATGGGATTCGGCAACAACGCTTCGCTCATGTCGGCACTCATCACCAGCATTGTTAATCTCGTTGCAACAGTCGTTTCCATCGCCTTCGTCGACAAGTACGGGAGGAGGATTCTGTTCCGCAACGGTGGCCTTCAAATGTTTATTTGTCAGGTACTCAATGGACCCACGACAAGCATATCGATTCAGTTTACTCCAGTCCATTCATAACTTTTGTTTTTTTTTTTCAGCTTGTGATGACTGTTTCCATTGCTTCCAAATTCGGCACGAGTGGGAATCCTGGCCAACTTCCATTCTGGTTCTCGCTCCTGGTTGTCGTTGCAATGTGTGTTTACATCGCCGGTTTCGCATATTCATGGGGTCCTTTGGGTTGGCTGGTTCCGAGTGAGATCTTCCCGCTTGAAATCCGTCCGGCGGCTCAAAGTATAACGGTGGCCGTGAACATGATCTCCACATTCGGCATTGCTCAAGTGTTTACGGCTATGCTTTGCCACTTGAAGTTCGGGCTATTCATCTTCTTTGCATGTTGTGTGGTGGGTATGAGCCTTTTCATCTACAAATTATTGCCTGAAACCAAGGGAGTTCCCATTGAAGAAATGAACATGGTTTGGAAGAAGCATCCTTTCTGGACAAACTATGTGGTCATGGACAAAGCTTTGCCGAGCCCGAGCATGGAAATGGAGTTAAAGGTTTAACTTTTGTTGTTAGCATACTTAATATAGGGAATTGGTCGCACAGAGTTGGAGTTAATTTTTTTTTTCTTTCTATTTGTTTGACGATTTAGAAATATAGTGTTCACTACTTAAATACATCTAACTAAACTTGTTAAGAGATTTATTTAATCTTTGCGAATAAATTTTAAAAATATCGTTCAACAAACGATCGAGCGAAATCTCTAACAATTTAACATTTAGTTACTATACATAATCAATTATCAATCTTATTTACTGTATATAGATG
This sequence comes from Abelmoschus esculentus, assembly GCA_035048815.1. Taxonomy (NCBI): domain Eukaryota; kingdom Viridiplantae; phylum Streptophyta; class Magnoliopsida; order Malvales; family Malvaceae; genus Abelmoschus; species Abelmoschus esculentus. The sequence continues at coordinate 15,462,397 of JAUCBN010000019.1, forward strand.
AAAGAATAGCCATATGAAACGACTTTCTTCGTACATATTACTTCTTGTTTTAGGTATTTAAATTATTTTTTGGTAATTAAAAAAATTAAAATATTACTATAAGGGTTTAATATTCAATTAAAGTAAGAAAAACGATCAAAATAAAAATTATATGAAAAACTTTAAAAGTTCAAAGGTTAAAATAAAGTGTTTAAAAAATTCGGTGATCATGTGTTTACTTTACCTAAATAATAATTATTGTTTTTATAATTATAGGCTTTGTTTGGTAATAATTGTTTGAGTCAAAATTAATATGATATTATGAAAAGGTCAACATTTGCTGTGAGTCAAAATGTTGGTGATCTACAGAAACTGTCATTCTTTAGCAATGGGATGAGTATAAAATATGATCGATTAATATAAAGTTAATATAAGTATAATTAAAATACTTATTGAGAGTTTTCTTTAGTAATTTAAATGATAATTTAGGTTAGAAATGAAAATATTAAGTTTTAAATAATAATTCATGTACGTTGCGTAATATTTTGGTTTAAAAGCTAAATTTTTTTCATGTAATACTCTCGTTTGCATTATTACAAATTTTATAACTTAAAAATAAACATGTAAAATTTTAGGTTAAAATCTATGACTAAAATTAGTACCAATTGTATAATATTTTATAGTAGATAATACAATGTTTTAAGTAAAATTCTATTATAAATTAATTTAAAATATAGCACCGTACAACAAAATTAACGTTTAAAACAAGCTTATGTCGAATTTTTTAGGATAAACTGCACATGTGACATGTATCATATAGTTGAAGTTAGCTTTGTGGTTGTGGCTTAAGCATTCTTTGCTCTTGGTTATGGATTTGATTCCCATAGCTTGTAATGCCTTTTTTTTAAATTAGGTTAAGTTCAATTAGAAAATGGCATACATCATTTTTTTCCTTCGTTAGTTAAATATGTTAAATTAAAGAAATTAAAATTAAAAAAATAATAATATTTGTTATCATCTGTTTGATTAATTAATTTTATTCAATAAGATTAAGATCAAATTAATATAACAGGTAAACAACAAAGATCAAATATGTAAATTTTAAAATTTTCATTAATTGTCGTCCATCTATTAATTTTTTAAAGACGGTGATCAATATATGAAAATTAAATAAATTTAATGACCTGATAATAGTTTATTTAATTTAATAATTAAAATAAATATCACTAAAAATTCGGTGATAACCTGTTTAGTTTACCTTAATTTTTAACATGATATGACTTTTCCAATAATCTATCTTCAATATTTGTGAGGTATTTTTTGAGTTTAACATTTTTATTCTTGTAAAAAGTATTTATTGAACAAGCTTTGGGTAGAAAGCCTGATTGTTTGTAAGGTTTCATCCTAAGAGACAAAAGGAGACGAATTCAAGTTAGTGAATTTGTTGAAATCCTTAATAGTTTGCTAAATTTGTGGATGTAGAGCTTGCTTAAAGCTTAAACCACTCTAAAATTCCTTCTGACCATTTTCTATATTCTTTTAGCACCCTTAAATTTTTAATTTTCCAATTCATGCCATTATTGTTCGATTGGTCATCTCAACAATTGGTGTCATAACTACACTCATTGAAAGGATTATTGACCTCTTGAGACGATCCTAGAAGATATTTATCGATCGCCATGGCATCTACCTCGGCGCAAAACATGTGCGAGTCTTAATCCATCACGATGCCACCCTTCTTCAATGGAGACAACTATCCATATTTGAAGAATCAAATGAGATTATTCATCAAATCACATGAATACATCCTTTAGGACGTAACCAAAGATGATTCATCCCTTCCTATGAAGCAAGAATGAGATAGACAACATCCAAAGTCCAAAAATGAGATGATGATGAACGATAAAAGCTTCAATTAAATGACACAACTTTGCACATAATCTTTTTTGTTCTTGGCATGTACATTTATTCAAAGATGTTAGCTTGTACAAATGTAATTCTAAAAAACTAGGCCTAGAAGTTAAATAGGTTGAGTTAGAGGTTAGGTTGAACCGATCGAGCCAATTAGCCTAATTTCAGGATTTAATTCGTATAAAATAGTTTTTGAAGGAAATAAAATGCAAAAAATATTTATAAAATCCTTATTTGAACTATATTTGACTTTGGCCAAATCAAAACTGGATTGATATATTGACTAAAATGTAATTAGGTGAAAAACTTAGAATACTTAAAGGCCAATTGATCCAAACTTTTTTACCTGATATAACCTTCCGGTAAATACTTTTAACATATAATTAGGCTTAATTAAGCAACATTGCCTATTTTATTCTTAAAATTCATTTAGACGATACTTTCCAAATATTCTCATTTATCTCTCACTTTCTTTGCAATTAAATAGAGGATCTCCTCAATTTCTTCGAGGTAAATCTTATTCTATCAACTGATTTTCTTCAAGGATTAATGCCCTCTTGAGATGATCCTAGAAGAGATTTATCAATCGCCGTGGCATCTACCTCGGTGCAAAACATGTGCGAGTCTCAAACCATCACGAAACCTTCTTTCAATGGAGACAATTATCCATATTGGAATTATCGTATGAGATTATTCATCAAACCAAGCGGTTACATACTTTGGGTATTTAATCGAAGACGATCCATCCATTCCAATGAAGCAAGAAGAAGTTAGATCCAAAAATGATATGACGAGTGAAGAACGAAGAAAGCTTAAGCCTTCAGTTTAATGACAATGCTTTAAACATAATCTTTCGTGCTCTTGTCATGGAAATTTATCCGAATATGTCCTTTTGTACAACTGTAACGTCCTAAAAATAGGCCTAGAAGTTAGATAGGTTAGGTTAGAGGTTAGGTTGAACCGATCGAGTCAATTAGCCTAATTTCAGGATTTAGTTCATATAAAATTATTTCTGAGGGAGATGAAGTGTAAAAAAAAAAAATTAAAATCCTTATTTGATCTATATTTGACTTTTTTTCAAATTAATTTTAGAAAATTACATTCGAATCTTTGACATTTTGAAAACTAGTGACTAATTTGTAAAGATTCAAAAATGAACTATTTTAATGACTAAAATGTAATTGGGTCAAAACTTAGAATCCTTAAGGCCCTATGGATTCAATCTTTCTCATCTAATCTATCCTTCCCATAAATACTTTTAATAACTACTTTTAACATATAATTAGACTTAATTAAGTCATTTTGCCCATTTTATTCTTAAAATTCATTTAGACAATACTTTCCAAATTCTCTCATTTCTCTCACTTTCTTTGCAATCAAACAGAGGATCACCTTAATTTCTTCAAGGTAAATCTTATTTTATCAACTGATTTTCGTTCTACATTAATTCTACAATCTTTACGCTTCATTTTCTTATGGTTTTCATTTGATTTTAATTCCTAACCGTTGGAAGGAGGTACAGATAACTTTGCTACCCCTTTTGTGCAACGACTCTTTCTTTTTATGGTAAATACCGATACGAAAGCATGATTATCGATACCTAGGGCTATCAGAATGTATTTATTGAGGGAGATTTGCACACCAACAACTATATTCGATATTCCAACAATCCAAACGGTTAAATATCAATGAGGTGATATAAATACAAGCCTCCAAGGCTCTTATCAACAACTAATGATCATTGAATGAGCAATCCAGAAAAAATTCAATCTTTTAGAATATTTATTATCAAACCCTTGTACCCGACTTGTGTGTATTCATTTGTAATATTTATTTAAAGTTTGGGGAGAACATTTATTGTAATTGGGTAAAAATTTATCGGCCTTTGTGATTTTTTTAGTTTACCATTTCTCTTCTTGTAATTGGGTAAACATTATAAAATATTTCTCTTGTAAAGAGGGTTTGTTGATCAAGCTCTGAGTAGAAAGCTTTATTATTTGTAAGGTTTTCTCCTAATCCGAGAAAAAAGGAATTAGGGGTTTAAAAGACCTAAAATAGTATACTAAATTTCAAAATTGAAAAGATTTTAAAATTTGAGAAATAATTAGAAAAAAGGATTTGAAAAACAATTTAAAAGGTTTTAAATGATTTAAAATTAATTGGAATCCCCATCGGTCACTTTGGTAAACTGGATACCGTAAAACTAGAGATTCTAATAAAATCGAGTTTGAGAGTTAGTTACGATTAAAACGGTGTTAGCGTTTAAAACCGCCCAAAAATCGGTACCTTTACAAAATTACCGCTTACTTAATTTTAAATTTTCCAAATTAAAGTGATATTAAATTAATATTTATTTAAAAATTTAAATATATTTTAATCATCTCTTTATTCGAAGGTAAACACATACACTGTTACCGTTACGCCTAGTATAGGACCCGTTACGACCGAATAAAGAGATATCACATTAGCTTAAGTTAATTAGTGTTGGATGTAGCTTAAATAACAAATAAAACATGTATCAACACATACGTACAAAAATATAATGTGACAACATAAATACATGGAACAAAATAAATAAACATACATGCTATGTACAAAGCCAAATTAAATAAACTTATAAAAACAAAAATATATACATAAAAAATAAATATTAATAGTATTTTGGATATGAAAAATAGACTGAAATGGAAGGAAAAAAAAAAAGAAATTTGAGACTAAATTAAAAAAACTCACTTTTATTCGAAAAGGGACTAAATTAAAAGAAAAATAGAATTTTAAGGCAAAATTAAAAGGAAAAATCCATCAATCCCTCAAAATTGGTGACTAAAATGAAATAAAATCTAAACTAGGGGTCAGATTGAAAGGACGGAAAAGTTTTATTTTAAATCAATGACTGAATTGAAAGACAAAACAAAATAACAGGGGTCGGGTGTGTAAGAACAAAAACACAGGAGATTTAATGATTCAATTCTCCCATATTCTTTTAACCCGAGAGTATAAAACACACTTGAATTTTTTTAAAAATATTTTCAACAAAAATCATAAAAAATCATCCTTTTCTCTATGTTATGTTTATTTGGAAACCAAGAAATATTAAAAACATCTTGAATGTTCTTCTGGATTTTTAAATTCTATGAATACTGTCACGAGCTTTCCAGAAACCACTTGCGGCGTCCGGGGAAATAAAAACGATCTCTTTTCTTCATTTTAAAACCAAACCAAAACACAACCTTTCTCTTTTCCTTTCTGAAATCGGAAGTTGAAAATTGATTCTTATAAAAACAAAGACCTTTTTATTTCGAAAAACAAAAAGAGCGAGTCTCCTCTTTTCGAACTTTATCGTCGGTTCACCTCAATGGCGCAATGATCAGGAATTGTTACTGGATGAACGAGGATGAACGGAAGACTCAGATTTTACCAGGTAAAAGCCGTACTCTAACTATTTCATATTTTTAAATTGTTGCATGCAAAAAAAAAAACTCCGAAAAACAAAGGATATACATCGAAATCGGGTTTCTCTTGTATTTATTTTACCTATTGACGTTAAAGTTTAATTTAGTGTAATTTATTAATTGCAGTAAAAAGTTTTATTTACCATATTTACAAAGCTTTAACTAAGATAAATAAGAACCTATCTCTAAGGGTTTTATTTAAGCCAAGAAAATAATTCTAGATTCTATCAAATTAACAAAAAAGGTAATGTTAAAAAAGGAAGAAAAAAAGTAACTTATACTTTACATGGCAAAATGAACTTAATAAATTAAAATTTACAATGAAATGGGGTTAATGAAAAAATTAAAAAAGAATAAAAGATTGAATTCAAATAATAATTACTAACTTTAAAAAGTTTAACATAATTAATAAAAAAATAAATTTAATTAAATAACTAATTTTATCTGATATAAGTATAAAGCCAAAAAAACACCATTTATCAGTTTTAATTTTAAAATAAAGATCAAACATTCATTTTTATAATTCTCATTACTTGTTCGTCCATGTTCATAAGAAAAAAAATAAGAACAATGTTTTTTTACAACTAAAAAGAGAAAAAGGTCAGAATTACTCTAATTATATTCGAAATAAAAGAAATAAATGAAAAATAAAAAATTAAAAGTAAGATACCTAAAAACGCTTTGCTTCTTGTATTCCACGAAAATTCCAATACAAAATGAGAGTGGTGGGAGAAAAGAAGAATTACAAGAGTTGAAGAAGGATTGTGGTGGTCGTGGTGTGTTTTGGTGTGTGAATTACAAGTGATGGGAGGGAGGGAGGTTTATAGTGGAATTATACCCTAAATACAAGAAATTCTGAATAAAAAATTCCAAATATGTGTGATTCTTTCCCTTTCCAATTGGTGAAAAATTGGAAGTGATTTGGGTTGATTTCTTCTTTGTTCTTGTCCAAATTCGAGGTTGAATCTACCCTTTTTCCTTCCATGTTCGAACCAAGCTTTGAACCTTTGATTTCTTTCCTTTCCTTTTCTAATTGAAAATCAGCAGCCCAAATTTCCTTAATTTTCCATTGCTGTGCGTGAGCTTGAAGAAAAGGAAACATGCGTGGGCCCGCATGCTAGGTGTTGACCAACATTTCTTTTTTTGATCCAATCTGGACCATTGGATCCTTTTGGATCAAACGGTTAATAATTGGTTGCACATGGAAAGAAAATAAATAGTTAGGATTTTTATTTAGGCTAAATAGATCTCATTTAAAATAAATGGACCATTATTTATTGGGTTAAAAATAAATAAAAATTGTGGTGAAAATTTAGTGTCAACAGCTGCCCCTTCTTTGTTCATTCCGGTGAAACAATGAATAAAGCAAAGAACAAACATACTAATTTTCAATGATGACAAGCTCGTCGTGCGGATCCATCCTCTTTACGTGAGACGAATAGATAAGCATGTTCTACTCTCCTGATGCTCGAGTAGATAAGCAGGTTCAAAAAATAAAGGGTTTCATTCTCCTCATGCACGAATGGATATGCAGGTTCTATTCTCCAAGTGCTCGAATAGATAAGCAGATTCAAAAAATAAAAGGTTTCATTCTCCTTATGCACAAATGGATATGCAGGTTCTATTCCCATGTCAAAGTATCAAGAAATGTCTTGAATGCTGCCTTTGTTGAGTAGATTTTAGAAACGACGAAGATGTACGAAGAACCGAAACTTCTTCTGACTACCAGGCTTTTGAGAGAATTTTTCTTGTATGCCTAATCCATGAACTATCTGAGTCGCCCTTTGCGGGTTTTCAACTCAGATCCTCCTTTGATTTCAAGACGCCCTTTGCGGATTTTCATCTTGGATCCCCTTTGTTTGTTTTTTTTCTTCTTTTTTGTTTTTGCATTTTAGGTGTCCTTTACGGGTTTTCACCTTTAGATATTTTTTCTTCTTTTTCTAGGCATAATACTTTTTTACTGAGTCTGAATTCACCGGATTTTTGAGCTCTTTTCCATCCATCTCAGCCAAAATCAACGCTCGTCCAGAGAATGCCTTTGTTACGACATAAGGCTCTTCCCAATTAGTTGACCATTTTCCTCGGGTGTCTTTTTGGATAGGCAAAACTTTTTTCAAAACCAAGTCCCCTTCTCAAAATTCTTTTGGTCGAATCTTCTTATCATAGGCCCGTATCATCCTCTTCTGATACATCTGACCATGAAAAACAGCTTTCAACCTTTTTTCATCGATTAGATTCAATTGGTCATATCTTGTTTGGACCCATTCAGCTTCTTCTAGCTTAGCTTCCATCAAGACACGAAGAGATGGGATTTCTACCTCGATTAGCAACACAACCTCCATTCCATAGACCAATGAAAATGGCGTTGCCCCAGTGGATGTTCGTATTGCAGTTCTATAAGCATATAAGGCAAATGACAACTTCTCATGCCAATCCTTGTACGTCGCAGTCATCTTTGCCACTATTTTCTTGATATTTTTACTGGCCGCCTCTACAGCCCCATTCATCTTTGGGTGATACACTACAGAATTGTTATGCTTGATCTTGAATTGTTCACAAACTTCTGTTATCATCTTATTGTTCAGATTAGAGGCGTTGTCTGTAATAACCCTTTCAGGTGACCATATTTGCAGATAATTTCCTTCTTTAAGAACTTGCAAACTATAGACCTAGTGACACTTACATACGAGGTTGCCTCCACCCATTTGGTAAAATAATCAATGGCTACAAGAATGAACCTATGCCCATTTGACGCTTTAGGGTGGATTTGGCCAATTACATCTATCCCCCATATAGAAAAAGGCCAAGGGGATGTCAAAACATGAAGAGGATGTGGAGGTGTATGGATCTTATCAGCATAAATCTGACATTTATGACATTTCCGAGTATAACGGATGTAATCACTTTCCATTGTGGACCAAAAGTACCCAAAATGCAGGATTCGTCTTGCCATGGTGAAACCATTGGGGTGGGTTCCACATACCCCTTCATGAACCTCCTCCATGATCGTTTGGGCCTCTTTGGCATTCACACACCTTAACAGTATTTGATCTCATTCTTTTTTGTACAAAACTTCTCCGTCAAGGACATATCCCGAGGTCATTCTTCTAATTGTTTTTTTATCATTCTCGGTTGCCTCTGAAGGGTATTGTTGGAACTTTATATACTGCATGATGTCATGATACCATAGAAGACTATCTTCCTCTTCTTCCACGTGATAGCAATGGGCTGGGGAATCGAAAGTTTGCATCTCGATCGTCATCATTTCAGAGCATTCATTTGTCTTAAACATTGCAGCTAAGGTAGCCAGAGCATCAACCATTTGATTGTCCTCTCTTGGGAGATACTTGAACGTGATCTCATCGAACTCTTCAATTAATTCGAGGACTAATTTGTGATATTTGATCAATTTTGTGTCCTTTGTTTCCCACTCTCCCCGAATCTGATAGACAACCAATGCAGAATCCCCCCAAACTTGTAATTTATTTATCTTTCTCTCAGTGCCCGCTTAGAGTCCCATGATGCACACCTCATACTCAGCCATGTTATTAGTACAAAAGAACTTCAATCGACTAGCAAAAGGGTAGTGATTTCCTTCTGGAGATATTAAGACTGCCCCAATACCTCGTCCTAATGCATTTGCTGCACCGTCAAAATTCATCTGTCATGAGCCTATTGAGTCATTATCTTTATCGACTGAAATAAACATAAGGTCTTCATCAGGAAAATCAAAATTTAATGCCTCATAATCGTCACACGCACGACTTGCCAAAAAGTCTACTATGACACTCTCTTTTACTGCCTTTTGACTTACGTACTGGATGTCAAATTCTGAGAGTAACATTTGCCAACGAGCTAGCCTACCTGAAAGGGCTGGTGCCTCCATCATAAACTTTAAGGGATCCATCTTTGAAATTAGCCAGGTAGTATGGTATAACAAGTATTGTCGAAGCCTTTTAGCAGCACATACCAACGCACAACATATTTTCTCAATAGAGGAGTACCTAGTCTCACAATTGGTGAACTTCTTACTCAAGTAATATACAACCTTTTCTTTTCTTCCAGTCTCATCCTGTTGTCCTAACACGCAGCCCATCGAGTTTTCATATACCGTTAGGTACATGATTAGCGGTTTTCCTGAGACTGGTGGAACTAAAATAGGAGGGTTTTTTAAATGCGTTTTAATCTTCTCTAAGGCTGTCTGACATTCCTCATTCCATGTCCCTGGATTATTCTTACGAAGTAATCGAAATATCAGATCATATTTGTCTATCAGTTGGGAAATGAATCTGGCAATATAATTTAATCGCCCAAAAATCCCGGACCTCTTTTGGTGTTTGAGGGGGGAGTTCTTGTATGGATTTGACCTTATCTGGGTCAATTTCGATTCCTCTTTTACTTACTATAAAGCCCAATAATTTCCCAGATGTAATCCCGAATGTACACTTGGCAGGATTGAGTTTTAATTAAAACTTCCTCAACCTTTGGAAAAGCTTTTCTAAATTCACTATGTGCTCTTCTTCCGATAGAGATTTAACTATCATATCGTCTACGTAAACCTCTATCTCTTTGTGCATCATATCATGAAACAGTGTCACCATAGTTCTTTGGTAAGTTGCTCCTGCATTTTTCAGGCCAAAAGGCATCACCTTATAACAGAATGTCCCCCGTAACGTTATAAAGTTAGTCTTCTCCATGTCTTCGGGGCACATTTTGATTTGGTTATATCCAGAGAATCTATCCATTAAAGAGAAAATAGAGTGTCCTGCTGTGTTATCTACTAGGGTATCAATATGTAGAAGTGGGAAACTGTCCTTAGGGCTTGCCCTGTTGAGATCTCTATAATCGACACACATTCGTACTTTTCCATCCTTTTTCGGGACTGAGACAATATTAGCTACCCATTCTGGATATTTGGCTACCTCGAGGAATCCGATATCAAACTGTTTTTCACTTCATCTCTGATTTTCAAAAGGGTTTCTGGCTTCATTCTTCTGAGTTTTTATTGTACTGGCTTCATTCTTCTGAGTTTTTATTGTATTGGCTTGCATCCTGACTTTATCGGGAGTCGACGAATAACAATGTTTGTATCTAATCCAGGCATGTCTTGGTACGACCAAGCAAAAATATCTTTGTATTCCTGCAAAAGCTTTATCAATTCTCCTCGTGTTTCTTTAGCGATCGTGGTGCCATTTTTTACTTCTCGTCTTTCTTCCTCGGTTTCAACATTTAATACCTCTAATTCTTCTTTATGAGGCAAAATTTGTTTTTCTTCACTTTTCATCATTCTGATCAGATCAGTAGGTAGATTGTATCCTTCTTCATCGTCGTAGTTTTTAACTTCTTCTAAGCACATGGGCAGTTCAAAATCAATTTCTGAGTCTGACTCTAGGTCATTTATACCATTGATATCTGGAGACCTGCGAAGGAAATGATCGAAAGGATACATACAAGGATACCAAATGGAAAGAATGAATGAATGTAATGAATCAATTTTTTTGTTTTGTTTTTTGGTGTTTTTTATTTATGGGTACATGTTTTCCACAATTGATTTATTTAAAAACGTCTTTATTGAAAATAGAACCATAGAGGTTTAACATAAGCCCTTTATAAAAGATCCCTTGTTGCCTTTGGGCCTAAGACAAAATGGTGGTTTTGAGAATTACTCTGTGAATGATTTAAAGACTACAGGAATTTCTTCAGCAATCCAATTGTTAAGCTCATGGCAGGGATGAATCTTGGACAGGTACACATTCTTTTCCTCGTCATCTATTATAACATTGATGCTTAAATCCCAGAATATCTTTTCAAATTCATTATTTCCTTTCTCTTCCTCATCAATCATTTTCTCGGGATTAATGAATCCTCCTGACCGAAAGTTATAGCTCAAAGGTGGGAATGTCATCTTTTCCCACTCGATTTCATCCCCAGTTAACCTAGCAATCCTTTTTTCTTATCTCCTCTTCATTGTAGACTTTCTTTTTTGGGCATTGGGCTTGAAACCCAATCCAAATTGATCTCTCTTTTCTAGGATGACTACAGGGTATAGCCTTCGTTGAAGTTGCTTTCCAAAGCCTTTTCCAATCCTGACTCCCTTTCCCAACGTTTCTTTCACTTGCATTTTAGCAAACTTGGACAAGCTTGGAATAGGTACCTTACTCTATTCCATAACAAAAGTAGCATTAATCAACTCAAGTGTTCTAAAATGACATTCAAGTGCACCCTCGTCAATCTCGATATATGGTACATCAGTAGTTATTGAAGCAATTATGTCTTCCTCTGCTCCGACAGTAACTAATTGACCTTCAACTATGAACTTCAACTTTTGATGTAGTTTAGAAGGGACTGCGCCTGCCATATGTATCCAAGGGCGTCCAAGCAAACAACTGTAGGTGGGTTTGATGTCCATTACCACGAATTCTACATCAAAGATAGATGGTCTGATTTGTAAAGGCACTTCTATTTTCCCCAACACGTCCCTTTGGATTCTGTCAAATGCTCTTACACTATTTTGATAGGCTTTCATATGAGAGTTGTCAATTGATAACTTTTTCAATATTGCCAATTGTAATCACTCGTTTTTAATCGGATTTTAGTATTTAAAGTATTATTGTAGTAGTAATATTATTAATAAAAATAGAAGAAGAAAAAAGGGGGAAAAATGAAAAGAGAAAGGAGAAGAAGAAGAAGAAAGAAAAGGAAAAGTGATGTAGGATTAGAATCCCACATTAGTGGGAAACACCACTTTTTCCTCTCTCATTGCCTATAAAAGGAGGGGATGAGGAGCCTTTTGGAGGGGGAACCAATTGGGTGAGGGTAGTACCCTATGATCCTAATTTGAGAGCTTAGCTCTCCCCAAATTTTGGGTGGTTCGATCGGGTCTTATTTTTAAGATTCGATCTAGTTAAAAATTTTGGAAGGGTCGTGGTAGATCTCGGTGGGGAGTTCATCGGGTTAGCCATTCGTATTTTTAGGTATAATTTTTATCTTTGTATTTTGGATATTTTTAATGAAAATAGTTGTTTTTAATTTGTGGTATATTAATATTAATTTATGTTTATGTTTTAGATTAATATTTATATATGTTTTAATTTATATTTTATATTAGTATTAAACTTGTTAGATTAATATTTATGTTTTATGTATTTATTTTTTATGTGATATATTTAATTTATTTGCTTAAGTTGTATGGATTAATATTTAATTTTGTTAATGCGGGCCCTTAAATCTGGTCGTAAGCGAGGCCAGTACCAATAAGGTGGTGGTGGTTCGGACGCTTACCTTTGGGTTTAGGTGCTTTAAAGTAAATGCGCACGTTTAATTAAAAATTGATTCGATCGTCAAATTAACTCGGAAAATTTAATATTAGTAAAGCGGTAATTAAACAAAGTACCAATTTTTGGGCGGTGTGGGGGTGCTAATCCTTCCCCATCCGTAACCGACTCCCGAATCCCAACTTTTAAAATCTCTGGTTTTATGGTGTCCGGTCTACCAAAACGGCCGGTGGCAACTCCAATTTTACAAAAATCATTTTGAAACAGAAATCCCCACGTGGAAGACATTAATTTTCAAAACGACACATCAAAAATGTTTTTCACGTCGAGAAAGAATATTTTTAGCGACATCATTGAAATTCGTTTTTTTAGATCGCTACAAATAGCGACTCTGCTGGGGATAAATTTTTTGTTTTTCATAAGCAGAAAGAAGTGAGTCGAGCTTTTAAAATGATCACCGCTTTACGAATATTAAAGATTTTGGGCTAAAGTGACGATCAAATTGATTTATAGTTGAATTTGCGCTTTTATTTTTCCGTATTTAAAACTTACATCTAAACTCATCCTTTTAAGTGTGGGAAAAAGGCTAATGCTTTCGTGGAGATATCGTTCTCCCGTATGGGCCCTAGCCGAAGTACCTTCGGGGCTCCACTACCTTATGCTTTCGTGAGGATATCGTTCCTTCTTATGGGCATAAGCGAACGAGTCCCCCTGAATTGAACCCGGTCAAAATGAGCTTATAATGGGTGATGATCGGGGGCCTTGCTACTCTTAGTAGAGGATAGCTCGGACAATTCGGGTCCCCTTTTAGCACCAACACTGCATGTAGAGAATTAGATTACTCACCCCATTAGAGCCATGCGGATACCCTAGGTGAACTAGACAAGATATCTAGGGTTGTCTCTCTCTGTTTACTTTAAACATTTTTTTTCAAAATTTATTTTTGCGTTTACTGTTTTTACCCGGTACTAACATGTTTTTTTTTCATATTTTTGTTTTCTTTTCTGCATGCATTACATCTTGCATTGCATTAGAGGGTATTGATTCGAGTGGTTTATCCTACAAAGGAAACATTTACCATGGAAGAGAGGTATCTGAAAACCTTAACCCTAGTGTTAGAAAACGATCAAAGACATCAATTAATAGACGAGATTCAGCAAGGTCGCCATCCGTTAAACCCCTTTTATCAGACACCGGTTAGAGGATAACCGAAGAGCCCAGAAAACAGTCTGCCAAACGATCAAGTAATGACCAGGCATTTATTTGGGTCTACATCATCCGAGATTCCAAGCAAACATAAAGGACGTAACAGAAAACCAAGGTTTAATCAAATGGTTACCAGAGACAGAGAACCCACATCATCTCACCATCTAAAGTTCGGGTCAAAATCAAGCATCAGTCTACTAAGAACAGAAAACCACCAAAGATTCAACAACCGAAAGGTTTGTCAAAGATGCAGAATCAGTACCATTTTTCCATCTAGAGTTTGATTCAGAGTCAGATACAAATCGCTGATCAAAAGAGGTAATGGACCGAATTTCAATCACATCAATGAAGAAGTGGTTTATATCAGACATCAAGAAGAAGAACGAGAAGTTAGTGCCTCACTAGCCTATTTCACGAGGATCAGGGTCACTATTCAGGATTATCGGAGATGATTCAGAATGTTGAAAGAAGCATTAACAGAAAAGAACTATTACTAGAAGCACCGACATTGCAAGGTTGCTTAGGTAATATTTGATCAAGACCGTTGCTAAACAATCTCGAAGATCGAAGTTTAAAGGGGTAGTCAGAAACAACCAGATCAACCGAGAAGCCCGAAGCTCGTGACATAACGGAGATTCCTTGGTCAAGCAAGAAATTTAGGGCCATAGGAAATCAAAATTTGGGCTAGCACTTATGTATAGGACTAGTTCCCTCAATGTTGTAATGGACCCTCTATTTCCCGTGAAAGTAATCCAGTAGGGTGATTACCAACAGGGATCAATACCTTTACTTGCATACATTTTGCATTATTTGCATCCACATCTGCATCACACATGCTTTCCTCTGTCACTCGATACTAGAGGAAGGAAGTGGAAGATCGTATAGCAACCTAAAGAAAGGGGCAAAATAGTTAAAAGATCATTTCGAAGATATCGCACAGAAAATCAACTTTCAGATTCCTATGACATATACCGAATTGTTCTCGATCCTCATCAAGAGCTGTCAACATTTGTTCAATCCAAATCGAAAAGGATCCCTATACACCCGATTATGATGTCAATGTCGCGAGGGAAGCACAAGTCACACGAACAAAAATTATAGAGCCCTGAAGAACAAGGTCCAAAGTTTGATTGAAGCTGATAGTTCAAGTTTCGAAGTATGATGATAGAGATGGATCCGGGGAGGTTCTTACTTCTCAGTTGAACATTCAAACAGAAAATTTTATGCATATTTGTTTAAATTCATTTTTTACATTCTTTAATATTTCATTCATTTTAAGGAAGTAGTTTCTGCTCTCCTATGTACACATAACAAACATTTTTTAACATGCATGTACACATAATTACACACTTGATCCATGAAATTTCAAATGTGGTAGCATATTTGCTCCAAACTCAAAGACCGACTATAAGATTTTGTATATTTAGGAGAGACTAAATGTTGCGGGGATATTGCAAATGAGAGTTTCTGCTAGTCTAGTAAGGCAAACAAATGAATAAAATGAGCGTATAGATAATGGGCAACTCTCATTTTTAGGAAATTTCCTTCTCAGGCACTTGTTGATCAAGATCCTTGAATCGAGAGTCGACTTTAAACTTCTACTCCCTGAAGACCTTCTCAGGACATCCTTGAATGAGACGACGAATGACATTCTCTCACCTCACCAGAAAAGGAGGGCAAGATCAGACAAATTAGATATTGAAATAGGAAGACTATCAGCAAGAAATAGTCGAGAGCTAAGACACACGCAAAAAAGAGAGAGAGAAAAAAGAGAAAAAAGAAAGAAAGAAAGAGAATGACAATCGGAAGGCCGAAACGAGTCTGAATCGAGTAAAAGAGGATTTTGGCAGAGCACAACGTTAAGAGATCACATAAAGGTGATTGAATCCAAGCAATATCAATAAGATGCACAAAGACAATCGAGTTCAAGCAGTGAATAATCGGAAAATACCTCAATCTGGTGACACATCCAGAAACTTGAAAGAGGAAAAAGAAATGTGAAGGAAACAATGTTGTACACGCTTCATTCATATCAGACAATTCAGAATCAGAAATTCAGCAGAAGGAACGAGGTAAAGATGGGAAAGAATCCTCATTCTAGATACCTCAGGATCTCACAAATTTACACAGAAACAAATATCGAAGCACATCAGAGATAAGTCAGCCTGAAGATTGCCAATTTCAGAAAAGAGAATGAACTCTAGGGTGAAAACCTAAAACAGGCAGTCTAGAGCGACTCAAAAAAATAGAAGTAAACATATCACAAATACAAATACATTTACTGTACACACTTCATATTCAGATCAAACAATTCATAAGCAAAAATTCAACCAGAGGAAATGAGGCAAGGAGAAACAAAGAATCTTCATTTTAAACGCCTCACGATCACACAGATTTGCACAGAAGTGAATATCGAAGCCATCAAAGACAAATCGGCCTGAAGATTGTCATTTTCGGTGAAAAAAGAAAAAAGAAAAAGAAAAGAAAAAGGAAAAGAAAAAAGGAAAAAGATGAAAGATGAAAGAAAATAGAAAAAGAAAAAAGAAAATATATTAGAAATACACATACCAAATACAGAAACCTTTTTACATCGATCATGGACTCAGCTCTTACAAGCTTTCAAAGACCATTCTGATCATTCAGTGATGTCCAAACTAAGTGAGATTGTCTTCAGATTACACTTTCGCCCAAAGGTTAACCTTGCTTCAAGAAACGTCGAGCTTCGAAGTGCCTGATTGACACCTAAATGAGGGATAATGAGTGCCACCAAAAAGCGGTAGCCTCTAGGAAGGGAATTGTTCCTTTTGAAAGCCCGAGAGTCTAGAAGAGACTAGGCATTTGCTTATATCCCCGTAATTAACGAGGATCTTTTAAATATACTCTTCGTTAGAGTTTTTCTTTGCCAGATTGGGGCAAATATGTCATTGCATTTGATATTCAGGAAGGCAAATATGTTTTAAATACTTTTTGTAATGAACTTCCAAATTTCATACATTTTCCAAAATTTTTATTGCATATTGAAATGCATGTAAATAAATTCAATTTTCTAAGAATTGAAAAAACTGAGAGTCAACCTCCGGTGAGGTACCCTGACGAGCACAAAAATGAAATCAAGACACAGAGACATCCAATCAACCATTATAATGATCTAGAAGAGAATATAAAGAATACAAGCGGGGCACCATTGTCCGTGAAATGACAAAATCAAAGCTCGAATCTGATGTAACCAGAGGTGTCATGATCACTGACAAAGTTTAGCTAATGAAGCTTACCTGATAGACAAAATGAGGATCGGGGTACCAAATTTTTGAAATAGTGTTGATAGGAACTTCATGCATCATTGTATATGCTATAAATAGGTTGTATCTATACATCTCAGTATACTTCATGAACACATGCATAATGAAAATGCTCATGCATCATTCTTTTTGATAAACAATCGTCTTACAGGAAAAGACAGATAGTGATCAAGAAAGATGACCCTAACAAGGATTTTGTGCATCTTTGCACCTTCCATAAACGCTCATTCGAATACCACCGTCCAATAGAACGAAAGAAAATAAGAAAGATTGGACCAGAAAGATCAACCCTTCAAATTTTCAACATCGCATATGATAAGTCTATTATGATATCCAGACGGATAGAACCGAGTCATCTCTCGAGGTAAAAGAAAAGAAAAGAAAGAAAGAAGAGAATAAGAAAAAACAAAGTTGAGCACGGGAATTTGAGCCCGGTAATTAAACGAGAGTATAGAGAAAGAAAAAACTGAGCAGGCCGAGAGCTAAGTCTAGTAGGTCACAGAAACCGAGACATCACAAAAAGAAGAAGAAAAAGAAAAGAAGAAGAAGAAAAAAGAAAAACATTCTCGAGATGAAACTTGGCAGACAGTGAATGTTTCTCCAAAAACCCCAGATGTTTTCAAGACATTGGGGCAATCCAGAAACCCCAGATGTTTTCAGAAAGAAGATTGGCAGCTACTAGATGTGAGTCCCGATTCGAAGAAGATTGACAGCCACTCTGGCGTGAGTCTCGAAGAAAAAGATTTTTTGGCAGCCTTTTAAGGTGTGAGTCCCGATTTAAAAAGAATATTGGCAGTCTCTATAGACGTGAGTCCCGATTCAAAGAAAACATTGGCAGCCTTCCTAGCGTGAGTCCCGAAGAAATATATTTTTTGACAGTCTCTATAGACGTGAGTCCCGATTCAGAGAAAACATTGGCAGCCTTCCCGGTATAAGTCCCGATTCAGAAAAAAGATTGGCAGCCACTTTGGCATGAGTCCCAAAGTAACAGATTTTTTGGCAGTCTCTATAGACGCGAGTCTCGATTCAGAGAAAACATTGGCAGCCTTCCCGGCATGAGTCCTGAAGACTTGGAGATGAAGGTTCCATACAGAGGGTACCAACATAATTCGATGTCCCACAAAAAAGAGAATCTTCAGCAGTTCTATACAGAAAGAACTTGTACACATCGAACATAAAGACTCTAAGCTCTATACAGAAGGAGCTACTAGTGGAAAAGTTTATCCACGACACGAAGGTTTTATATAGGAGAAATCGACAACACTGAAGTGAGGAGTTCTATACAGGAAGGACCCTCATTTTCGTTTTTGTCTCTAAGATTGAAGCTTCATATAGGAGAGGCAAACAACTCGAGACTTTAGAGTGAAAGGTTTCATATAGGAAAAACCCTAACTCCGGATCTAGAAGTAAGAGTTCTATAAAGGAGGGACCTTATTCTACAAGATCCGTCATGACGCGAAAGGTTTTATATAGGAGAGACCGACAGCGTAGAAGATCTGGAGTTTCATATAGGAGGAATCTCTATCTTCGTCATAGTCTGAGTGAAAAGCTCTATACAAGAGGGGCACAAAACTCGAGACTTTAGGGTAAAGGTTTTATACAGGAGAAACCAGAACTCATGATCTAGAAATGAAAGCTCTATATAGGAAGTGCTTTTGTTTTACAAGATCTGCTCGAAAGGCGAATGGTCATATACAGGAGTGACCTACAGACATCAGAAGGCGAACAAGTTTGATACAGAAGAGACTTAAGAGCCTGAAGACTCGGTTAAGGAAGGTAGAGAGTTTCAGAAAAACACATCATTCCAAGACCACTGACAAAGAAGTCGGTTAAAAATGAGTGTTTTTTTATCTTTGCTTTGTTCTCGTTTCACAAGAAAAAGCAAAGAGGGGCAACTGTAATCACTCATTTTTAATCAGATTTTAGTATTTGTAGTATTATTGTAGTAGTAATATTATTAATAAAAATAGAAGAAAAAAGGGAGAAAAAATGAAAGGAGAAAAGAGAAGAAGAAGAAAGAAAAGGAAAAGTGATGCAGGATTAGAATCCCACATTGGTGGGAAACACCACTTTTTCCTCTCTCATTGCCTATAAAAGGAGGGGATGAGGAGCCTTTTGGAGGGGGAACCAATTGGGTGAGGGTAGTACCCTATGATCCTAATTTGAGAGCTTAGCTCTCCCCAAATTTTGGGTGGTTCGATCGGGTCTTATTTTTAAGATTCGATCTAGTTAAAAATTTTGGAAGGGTCGTGGTAGATCTCGGTGGGGAGTTCATCGGGTTAGCCATTCGTATTTTTAGGTATAATTTTTATCTTTGTATTTTGAATATTTTTAATGAAAATAGTTGTTTTTAATTTGTGGTATATTAATATTAATTTATGTTTATGTTTTAGATTAATATTTATGTATGTTTTAATTTATATTTTATATTAGTATTAAACTTGTTAGATTAATATTTATGCTTTATGTATTTATTTTTTATGTGATATATTTAATTTATTTGCTTAAGTTGCATGGATTAATATTTAATTTTGTTAATGCGGGCCCTTAAATCCGGTCGTAAGCGAGGCCAGTACCAATAAGGTGGTAGTGGTTCGGACGCTTACCTTCGGGTTTAGGTGCTTTAAAGTAAATGCGCACGTTTAATTAAAAATTGATTCGATCGTCAAATTAGCTCGGAAAATTTAATATTAGTAAAGCGGTAATTAAACAAAGTACTAATTTTTAGGCGGTGTGGGGGTGCTAATCCTTCCTCATCCGTAACTGACTCCCGAACCCCAACTTTTAAAATCTCTGGTTTTATGGTGTCCGGTTTACCAAAACGGCCGGTGGCGACTCAAATTTTACAAAAATCATTTTGAAACAGAAACCCCCATGTGGAAGATATTAATTTTCAAAACGATACATCAAAAATGTTTTTCACGTCGAGAAAGAATATTTTTAGCGACATCACTGAAATTCTTTTTTTAGATCGCTACACCAATGGTAAGATATTTAGGGCTGAGCCATTATCAATAAGCACTCCTAGCAAAATATGTACCTTGCATCGAGTAGTGATATGGAGAGCTTTGTATGACCCTCTCCCTCCTTCTGGGATTTCTTCATCACTGAACGAGATAAAGTTATCCACTGCGATATTATTGACTAACCTATCCATCTTGTCAGTTGTTATTTCCTTAGGTACGAATGTTTGGTTTAAAACTTTTAATAGTGCATCACGGTGTCCCTCAAAACTTAACAAGGATATCATAGAGATCCATGCTGGGAGCCTATGAAGCTGTTCAACCACACTATATTTACTGTGTTTCAGTATTTTTAGGAACTCTTGAGCCTCAGACTCCTTTATCGGCTCATGATACATTGGTGGTCGTTCTAAAAAGAAATCTTTCTTAATTTCTTTTTCTGACTCATTAGTTGCAGCCCCTCTTTGGGTTGTATCTCTATCTTCTGTTGCTTGGGGGTAAATAACATCGCCCACTCCTTGTGAGATGATCTACTTCATTAACCGGTTTTTCTACTGACTCTTCAATGGTTGAAGTATTTCCTGGGGTTGTTATTGTGCAAGTGTAGTTCCAAGGCACTTGCTTGTTATCTTTATATGAGAAAGGAGTTGATGTCCTTATTACCCGCGGGACTGTATTCTTTGAAGATTCATTGACTCTCACCTTGGGCTTGATCACTAAAGGCTTAACCTCCGTAAGATCTTTTCTAACTGGAAACTCCTCTGATGCACATATATCCAACACATGGTTCATTTTTCTTTTCTCAAAGAACTTACGTTCTCCATTATCCATCATGATTTGGACCAGTTGTCTGAACTCTAGGCAGAATTGGATTTCATGCCCTTCTTTTCCATGGTATTCACAGTAGAGCTTGTCATTTAATTTCACCTTATATGTTCCCTCCTCTAGCATTCCAGCCTCAACCATTTTGGCCCATACCCATTCTAATGGTGCTTTAACCTCCGAGATGCATTTCTTGACTAATCTATCATCTTCCTCACTTATCGCATTTACCCCGACCTTTTGGTGATTTGGCAAGGGATTTCCCTTTTCTTCAGGTGTATCAAATGATAACATGCCCGATTTTAGTAAGTCCTCTACTACTCTCTTAAAAATAGTACAGTTCTCAATAATATGTCCACTAATTCCAGCATGATACTTGCATTGTGCCTTCTCATTATACCATAATGGGTATGGGGGTGAGAAAGGAGGAATGTGTCGTGGTAGCACCATACGTGCTTCAAGTAATTGTGTGAACAAATCTGCATATGTCATGAGAATAGGAGAGAAATAAGGCTTTCTATTTCCTTGGTATTTTTGTTCCTCTTTGGGCGGATTTGAGCTTGGGGCTGGAATACTAGGTTTATTAAGGAATACCCCTTTTGAGAAATTGGGATTATAAACACTTGTCATACTAACTTCATTATCCTTCTTCTAGTAAGGTTTCTTTGTGTCACCCCCATCAAGCTTCCCACTTTTTATGGTTGCTAAAATCAATTCCCCATTCATCAACATATCCACAAAACTTTTGGTAGCATGATGTATCATGCGATCATAGAAGGGACCATTCAGAGTTTCCACGAACATAAGGGAACTTCGTTTTCTAGCAATGGAGGTTGAACTTGGGCGACTACATCTCGCCATCTCTGTGCATATTGGTGAAAACTCACATTATGCCTTTGTTCCATCCCTGTAGGACAAGCCGGTTTGGTACCATGTCAGTGATATGCTTATACTATTCGGTAAAAGCCCTTGATAAATCCCTCCATGTTCGTATATTCGTTCGACTTAAATGGGTATATCAGCGAGACGCAAACCCTGTTAAGCTATCTTGGAAACAATGGATCAATAGTTTCTCATTGTCCAAATGTATTGACATCTTTCGACAGTACATGGTTACATGTGCCGAAGGACATGTAGTATCCATACCACCATGGATGTTCCCTTCTTGGAAGGCTTTGAGCATCCCTTCCAACTTTTCATAACAGTCTTCCCATTTTTTGTCATTCTTGACCCCGTCAGCAGCTTCATCGAGGTCAAGTACCTCATAATCCTAGGTCTCTTCGTAATTAATTATTTGTTGGTTTTGGGCACTAGCCAAAGCTCCATTAATGTTAAGTTGGAATTTAGCCTTAGGTGAAACAGATTCATCCGGGGCTCCTGGAAGAGTGAAAACAATCCCTGGATACTGTGGTAACGCCTCTATACCTTCAGATGTCTTCCCTTTTTCTGGATCCTTAAACCCAAGCATGGCTGCTATCTGGCTGACTGTATTCTTCTGTGCCAAAGCAATTTCTTTTTTCAAATCCTTCTCTATCTTTTCCAATCTATCCTGGGTACTCTTATGATTGATTTCAAGCATTGTCACTTTATCTTCCATGGCTTTTGTTTTAAAGCGGCTACCATACTTGTGCGAAGATTTATCTATTTTGAAATTTCTGTCATATGATTTTTGGTTAATCTCTTGTTATATGCATGTAATGATGCAAAAACAAATGTAAATAAACAAAATGCAAATACATGAATGCAAATGTGTGAATACATAAGAAGGGACATCGATCCATTAAGGTATTACTCTTAGAAGTAGCTCTTCATTGGATAGCGATGATCCTTATTATGAAAGATTCAGAATTATATCACGAGTATATCTTATCCTGAGTATCCAGCTATTTCCTTGATCAGCTATAAAAGTCTCAGTCCTACTTCTTATATAGGTGCGAAACTTCAACTTTCTTGGTTAACATTCCATATCTGACTACATCTTAGATTTTTTCCATGAAACTCTTGTTGATCATGTCTCATTCTTGGAATCTCATAGCATTTTCCTTAAGATAAGTGAACTATTCGGTATTGCCCCTTTATTGATGTCCACCAAAGTCTTCGTCTAAAATTTTTGAATGATGCTCTTTATGGTCTTTTCTTGTTCTTTAGGTGTTTCATCCTAAATCTTAACATGTGCACATCGACTCTAGTGTAACGAATTATTCGAGTCTTTCACTTGGATCTGTAACTTAGCGAAGAAAGTCAGGCTCTATTTTAGCTTTTTGTTGAAAGTGTCACATATGCATATAATTCATGAACTTCGTTGTTACGTGCCTTGTTTTCTATGCAACCACTCTCTTTCCTTTTTGAATAACTCATTTGTTCGTCCAATCCTCAATCGCTTACTTGTTCTTCACTCATAAGTACTCGCTAGTTAACCTCGAACTATAGATGTATTCTCATATGATCTTTCTTTTTCTAAAGATTCTTTTACCCATTACAAAAACCTTGTTCTTTTCCTCACAAATAGACCTTATTCTCATAGAACCTGATTTTCCATATGACTAGTCTCTTTTCCTTTTTCAATAACATATTTGTTCTTCAAATTCTAGTTGCTAACTCGTTCTTCTTTTCCTCACTTGTAGATGTTCGCTGGCCAAAGGTTTATTCTTGCATGATCTTCCTCTATCAAAGGAATCTTCTATCTATTACAAAAAACTATATTCTATTCTGAGTAATATTCTCCAGACTCGACCCCTTCTATAAGTGAGATGCATGATGCAAGGAATAAATATGCAAAACAATAAAGGATCGGCATAAAAAATGAAACTTAAGAGGTCCAAAATAATTTCATTGTATGAATAATAACTGGGCAGTGCATTCCAACATTTCTGGACATGTCTCCACTGATTATTCTTACGAAATCACTTTGACCAAAGTCTAACTCTAAGGTTTTCTACATGGCTCTAATAGGGTGGGCTTCTAGATTCACACACATGGTTTGGTTCTAGAAAGGTCCCCAAGCTGTCCTTGTTGTCCCCTACTAAGGGTAGCAAGGCCCCTGATTCTCACTCATTATAGGCTTTCAACGAATCAAGTTCAACTTAGGAGGACTAATTTTCCTGAGTCTATGCAAAGGATAACATCCTTACGAAGACTTAGGCCATACGAGACCCGAAGGTACTTACTAGGCCCATGCGGAGAATTAGATTCTCACGAGAGCAATAGCTTGTTCCCTTCACTTAAATGATCGGGATAGAGCTCGGGTATAGAGCTTGAAAATAAATCTTAAATGCGTAAAATAGAATCAAATTAATAAATGGACAATTAAGTTAAATTTTATATGAACTTGCAGATTCCTACATTAAAACAAGTTGTAATCGGCTTGTGGCTGGACTCTTTTTTTGTAAAAAAAAAAGATTTCCCAGTGGAGTCGCCAAGCTGTCACAACCCCCTTTTCAGGCGGTTCAACGATTTTTTTTCTTTTAAAAACAAAAACAACGAAGTCGCCACCAATCTTTTTTAAAGGTGTGATTGGATCACCTAAAAATGAGTTATTTTAATAAAATTATTTTATTTTTATTAAAACAATAATTTTGGTCTGCGAAAACACAAAAACGGGTTCGGGAGTCGGTTACGCGTGGGGAAGGGTTAGCAATCTCACAACGCCCAAAAATTGGTACCTAGCCGATTACAAAAATGTTTTAATTTCAGAATTTGCAAGTTCGTATAAAATTTAAATTATTGTCCATTTATGAATTTGATTTTATCTTAACGGTCTCTCCGCCAGAAGAGTAAACTTTAATCACCGCCAACATTCTTGACGCTAACTCGTTACCTCCATTTGGTAAGACACCGTATTAATTAATTTTCACTTTTTTAATCACAAAAGCAAAGAAAATTAAGCATGTTGAAAGTTTTATTCTAAGTTAGTGATTATTAACCTAAGAAAATATCTAAGTGAATTTTACCTATTAACGTTAAAGTTTAATTTAGTGTAATTTATTAATTGCAGTGAAAAATTTTATTTACCATATTTACAAAGCTCTAACTAAGGTAAATAAGAATCTATCCCTAAGGGTTTTATTTAAGCTAAGAAAATAATTTTAGATTCTATCAAATTAACAAAAAAGGTAATGTTAAAAAAGAAGGAAAAAAGTAACTTATACTTTACATGACAAAATGAACTAAATAAATTAAAATTTACAATGAAATGGGGTTAATGGAAAATTAAAAATGAATAAAAGATTGAATTCAAATAATAATTATTAACTTTAAAAAAGTTTAACATAATTAATAAAAAACAAATTTAATTAAATAATTAATTTTATTTGATATAAGTATAAAGCCAAAAAAACATCATTTATCAGTTTTAATTTTAAAATAAAGATCAAACATGCATTTTTACAATTCTCATTACTTGTTCGTCCATGTTCATAAGAAAAAAAATAAGAACAATGTTTTTTTATAACTAAAAAGAGAAAAAAGGTCAGAATTACTCTAATTATATTCGAGATAAAAGAAATAAATGAACAATGAAAAATTAAAAGTAAGATACCTAAAAACACTTTGCTTCTTGTATTTCACGAAAATTCCAATACAAAATGAGGGTGGTGGAAGAAAAGAAGAATTACAAGAGTTGAAGAAGAATTGTGGTGGTCGTGATGTGTTTTGGTGTGTGAATTACAAGTGATGGGAGGGAGGTTTTATAGTGGAATTCTACCCTAAATACAAGAAATTCTGAATAAAAAAAATCCAAATATGTGTGATTCTTTCCCTTTCCAATTGGTGAAAAATTGGAAGTGACTTAGGGTTGATTTCTTCTTAATTCTCGTCCAAATTCGAGGTTGAATCTACCCCTTTTTTCTTCCATGTTCGAACCAAGCTTTGAACATTTGATTTCTTTCCTTTCCTTTTCCAATTGAAAATTAGCGGCCCAAATTTCCTTAATTTTCCATTGCTGTGCGTGAGCTTGGAGAAAAGGAAACATACGTGGGGCCCACATGTTGGGTGTTAACCAACACTTCTCTTTTTTATCTAATCTGGACCATTGGATCTTATTTGGATCAAACGGTTAATAATTGACTGTACATGAAAATAAAATAAATAGTTAAGGTTTTTATTTGGACTAAATAAATCTCATTTAAAATAAATGGACCATTATTTATTAGGTTAAAAATAAATAAAAATTGTGGTGAAAATTTGTATCAACATTTCCCGCAGCCAATCGAGAGTTGTTGGATTAAATCTGATTGAATGGACCAGCTTCAACGCAAAAACCCTAGCCCCTTGATGCCCCAGCGTTGCAACGCTCCTTGCCGTTAGATCTAAGTACAATCTAACGGTTTAGATTGCTTTAGAAGGGATTACGTGGATCACCACTCGCGCGTGAAATTCAATAGATCAGAGTTGTTTGTGATGATTAAAAACAAATTTTGAAGAAGATGGATAGTGTTCTTGCGGAAAAAGGCATTTGATTCGAAATATGACTTAATTTCTGGGTTTTGGGTGTGGGTGTTTTCATAGGGAAAAGTCAAGGGATAGAGGGGGGAATGCATTATCTAGAAGTAGGGGAGGAACTAGGAAGTGTCTTGGAATGATCTATCAATGATTAAAAATTAAAAAGGGATGAATTATGGTACAATTTTATGGTACAATAAAATTATAGTATAATTATGATTGGTAAAATTAAACATTATAAAATAGGGTAAACTGCAACAAAAATCATTTAATTATGGATATAATTACATTTAGCTTACCTAATTATTAAAAGTTAGATTTGAGTCACTCATGGTAAAGTTATATTTGAGTCATCCAATTATTAAAAGTTATATTTGGATCATTCAATTATAAGTAAGGTTACATTTGGGTAACCCTTAATATTTGAAAAAAGCATATCAATTAGGTATTTTTTCATTCAAATCACTTTTATACCCTTGTTAATATTAGAGTATTTTATTTGAAACCATTAATTAATATAATACACAGATTGGTATTTTTTTCAAATATAAAGAATGACCCAAATATAACCTTACTTATAATTGAGTGATCTAAATGTAACATTTATTAATTGGATGAATCAAATGTAACCTTACCCATATTAAAGTGACCTAAACAGAACTTTTAGTAATTGAGTGACCCAAATGTAGCTCTACCCATAATTAAATGACTTCCAGTACAGTTTATCCTATAAAATATAATATTTTAATTAATATTTTTTATAAGTATCAAAATTTCTTTTACGAGTTTTGAAATTTATAAAAAAATATTAACCTAAAATATTATAATTGGTAGATAATATTATAAATTTCGTGAAGGAAAAAAACAAGGAAGCCATAATCACACAGTTGAGCTTACATCCCCAGCAAAAGTCCTTCCATATTTCCTGCATTAATACTCGAAGAAACCTGGCAAATTTGTTTGCCCCTCTATGTGCCAACACGCAGCATCGCTCACAAGAATTCGAGTGCTGCTCGAGTCTGAAGGTCGTCCTCCCAACTGCTTCACCCAATCCACCTTTTACCATGCTGTAATGCAAGGATTGGTTGAACGAAAAAGAGTGTACCAGTGATCTAGTAAATGTACATGCATTCAATGTTGAATACATGGATGGGGATAAAATTACAAAATCCTTCATAAGCATTTGAAAACGTCTTATACAACGCAAAGACATAACTGATAACAAACCAATACCGAAGAACAGAGATAGATATGAGATGCAAAATTAGGCTATGGTCAAAAATATTGTCAACGATTTGATATCATGATGAACAAGATAGGAGTTGTAGACTTTAAGCATTGTCATACGATTCAACCCTATGTTACTTGGACGCAGGTATGTATCGAACACAGGTATGGTTAGATTTTTCAAAGTTTTTCCGTGTATTTGAAGGATCCTTAAAGGTTATATCCTATGTTCAAGTTTCAGATACGAATACTTCATTGAAACTGAATAGTTTGAGAGATATAAACACAAGCTCAATTTATGAGCAGAGAGTTTATGTTGTAACGGGTTTTTTTTTAAGCCGAGGAAAGAGGACGAATTCTTAGTGAGTTAGTTGAAATCCTTAGTGAAGAGCTAAGATAGTGGATATACAGGACTTGTTAGAAGGTTGAAACACTATAAATCCTTGTGCATATTTTTTTATGTTTTAGCTTCCACTTCAATTCATCCAACCAACCTCTTTCTCACCATTTGGCCGTAAAATCAGTTGGTACATCGAGTCTAACAAGATGTCATATTTAAATCCTAAACACAATTATTACCTCAAAATTCTTTACTAGTCTAGCGCAAAAAATTCATTCAATAAATTATTTAAATCTAACAGTTAAAGCATTTTTAGCTGACACGTTTAAAAAAAAAAACCAATAAGTTTAAGATATTAAAACATTTATCTACTTAATATAATCTCAAAATAAGAGTTATAACATTATAACTAAGTCTTATGAATATATAGCTCAATAAAATCTAAATATTGTATTCTATACCAAGACATACACATATATTAGAATTGATGACATATCATTAAAGTCAATGCGAAACGTTATCACTAATCACATAAATACATATTATCTCATATAGCAAGACATCTATAACATATCACATGCAATACAAAAACTAACCATAAGCTTGGGGATAAGCTTGGGGATACATGACATTGGGACCATTCGCTCAAAGTATGGTCCAGGGACACACTACATCGGAACCCACCACAAAATTATCCTTTAAGTACTTTCGAATAAGGTTCAGGAACACAAAGCATTAGAACTCCTTCGTTTGGTTACGACACATTATTTGAATATTGGGATCCTAACAATTAATGGCCCACATGACACACAACCTCATCATACAAACATACTCTAAGGTTGCTATATCATATACGAACACAAGTCGATTATCAAGCTTTTTACACGTTATTATTGAGTAAAGGGTGACTCTCTATTTCTCACCTTTATGATTCATTTTATCATCTTAAAAGTTTATTGAATCATAGTCCTCGAATTATCAGTCATTTAAACTCAAAATCACATATTTAGGTAAATTGTTCGATGATACCAATACCTTATATTATGTACCGATATGTAGGGACACCAACGTTGGGTATCGATATTAATTTTTTTTCTCTAAAATCTTAAAGGATTAGAGGGTATCGATACTCCTCTCTTATACTGATACCAACTTTGGTTACTAAAATTCCAATAATCCAAGGGCATTAGAGAGGTATTAAAACAAGATGACTTATATCAATACAATATTAAATCTTGTTCTAGTAGTTGAAGCCCATATCTGCAAACCTCTCACAAAACCTAGATGTTTAACAAATATTAGTACGAGGTATTAATACAAGTTCATCTTGTACCGATACTAGAACCTAAAACTTTAAGTCTACAGCTCGAAATTTATATGAATGGTCCTCAAATAGCACTTAAACATCTCTAATTGAATCTTACATATTATGAGAATGATTTTAGGTGGTTTCCTACCACATTTTACATGGTTTTAATATCAAATTCATATTTTATCATTATCTAGGCTTGAGCAACCAAAAAAGCACCTGATAGAAGTAGCCATTCCCTTCCTGTCTTCCTCCCAAAGATTTGAAGTTGGGCAACAATTATGGTAAAAGGATGGAGTTTTGATTGTTATAGAGAGACTAAACAACGTGGGTTGGACCGTCAAATGAAACCACCTATTTGCTTGTCGTCCAGTGACGGATTTAAAAATTTATTTGAGAATGGAAACATATAAAATTTTAAAATTTCAGGTGAGGCACAAAGCTTAAATATTATAAAAATTTAAGAACTAATTCATAAAAATTAAAAATAAATATATAAACTTTAAAAAGTTTAAAATGAATATAGACCTACCCTATTTAAAGCATGAATCACGACCGTTGCCGACGCGTGTGGGAAACAGTTTCTAACAGAGGGAAAGGCTTGTTTTTTTTACCAACTTTGCGGTGGTTAAGGAGGTTGGGACAGTAATTTTTTTAACAAGATTAAAAGTCTAAATTTTAATATTATAAATAAAAATTAAGTTAACAAATCATTCTCGTTATATATCTCTATAAAATTTAATCTAAATTAATTAAGCAATAAATAAAAATAAATAATTAAAAATTGGTTCAAATTTTATAAGTTGATCAATATATTAAACGTTGTTCATTATTTATAAATGATTAATACATATTTTGGTAGCCTAATCTAATTTCTATCAACTAAATAAATATTATCCTA
The DNA here is from genome assembly GCA_035048815.1 of Abelmoschus esculentus. Classification (NCBI taxonomy): domain Eukaryota; kingdom Viridiplantae; phylum Streptophyta; class Magnoliopsida; order Malvales; family Malvaceae; genus Abelmoschus; species Abelmoschus esculentus. The sequence goes on from JAUCBN010000019.1 coordinate 15,492,519, forward strand.
TATAAGGTTCTAAGGTTGTAAAATATACATATAAATAATATTTTAAAAATATTTTGATCTTTTAGAAACAAATTACGATCACATCAGTCGTTACACGTTACGTAACGTCCGCAACACCTGCAACCGCAATACCACAACGCGACAGAGACTGTAATCTTGTTTTTTGGGTAGTGGCGGTGATTCGAGAAATGTATGTACTTTTACTGAATTGAGATCATATCTGGTTTTGAAAGATCTAATCTTTATTTTCTGTCTTGCTTGTTGTGAATGCAGAGGGTGTGAATTTAGTAGGTCCACGGAAGAATAAGATATCCGATCTGACACAAGCACCAGCGCCAACAAATGACGAATCTCCAAGAACGCTGGTGTTGGCACCACAAAGGATGAATAGGCTGGACATTCTTCACCGTTTCAAGCATTATCACGGTGGGTGAAACATTACTGACCGGTATTACTGGGCGGTGAAGTCTTTGTTCTGCCTTGCTTTCTTGTTAGTCTTTTGAGTTTACAGTCTATACCTTTATGCTTAAGTTAGATTAGAATCTGTCAGATGATACGAAAGTGTGATATATTCAACCAAAACGGTAGCAAAGAAATGATCTTATATTCATTTGGGAAATGCTAGAGAAATAGATGTTCTCAATGATCAGAAACTAGGTTCCGGTGCAAACAAAGCTTTCATTACACTTGCATGTGAATTCTGATGATACCTTGTTTGTAAAGTTCTCATCCTGCATTGCTAGGAACTAATAAGCATATCAGGTATTTCTGATCAGCAATTTGAATGTTCTCTCTGCTGTCTGTTGGATTTACAGGCGCTGCTGGATTCATCTTTGCTGCCTTTGGCTCGTTTCTTTTGGTTTGGTTCTTTTGGTATATCATTAACTTTACTAATAACTTTACAAATCCTGTGCTAAAACTTTGAAGGCTCTTCTATTCTTCATGAAAGTACAGATCCACTTGACTAAATTTATGGTTTCAGGTTTGGCAAAACTTCACGTCGACATATTCACACAGCTGGTGGCTGCAGTGAACGAGAGCAACTGCGGGATAGATGGTGGCAGTAGTATGATATTTGATAGATTTGTCTTTGGCACCCCTAATCACAATTGAACAGATAAATATTTACGAACGAAATGAATTTCTTCGGTGAATTGATGACATATTATTTTAGATACCCTCCTATCCGTAATTAGATAGGTAAATACCATAACTGGTTCTAACTCACCTTCTTAAATGCGATTGCTAGGCAAGCGAAAGTGTTAAGATAATTTCTCTCATAAAAAATTAAAGTATTTATGTTGAAGAAGACTTCTGATAAGAAAAATAACAAGACGAATTTATTAACCTTGCAAATAAAGTAGCTCGAGGGCAAGAGTTTTGTAATTCAAGAATTCACGATCTTCATTTTTATAAAAGAAGAATCTACCCTTTTATAGTCTAAAGAACCCTAATAGTTAGCTGATCGATCCTTAAATATCAGCGTATTGATATTTTAATAGAATGAATATCTTAAAATCAGAATATACATAGCTAATTAAAAGGAATCACATAAAATAAATTAAAATACTAATAATCCTATGAAATCCAGCATTGATTTAATTTATTTTAACTTCTAACTCATTTAAAAGCTTTATATAATAATATTTTGGCTCAATTTTATAAAATCCTTTAATAACCTTGTATCTAATTTTCTACATGTTTAGTCTTCAGTAAAGTGAACATATCTTGAGCTACCAATGTCCGATTGATGTGTTTTAAGATGCGTTGAAAAGGTAATTGAATGACGACTAATTTGTTAGAAAATAACTTTGTCCAAATATACTTAGATATTATCCGAAAAATCGTCGCAAATTGACTGACTTTTCAAACTTTATCAACAAATTCATTTTTCTATCCGATGTGTATTGTATTAGTCCTCTTGTACATGTATCAGCAACGGTCTTGCCTAATTTGTGTGTTTACTTCTTCTTGTTTTAATTTGTGATAGCTGAATGGGGAAATTGCATACCACAATGCCTATTCTAATTTACGTTTATGTTCCCTTAACATTGTTTTAGTTTCGTATTGATTATATATATATGAGTTAAGATCTATTTACATATACAATATAAAATTTTTTATATTTTGTATATATTTTTTAATTTTAATCAATAAAAATAAATAATTAAAATTAATTTTTTACTTTTGTTCAAGTGAAAATCTTACCATATTGTACTATTAATTTTAAGTCAACAGTAAACATGTACTAGAAAACTTAAATAATCTTATATTATTTAACTGGATCCTATCCTATATATATGTATGATATAAAATACAGTTTCATAATATAATTTTTTTCGTTATTAATTATTATTTGATGGGGTATCACTTAATTTCTAAAATAATGAGATTTATTGTTTTTTTTTCTTGAACAATAAAATAACCAATAGTATTACGTTTGACATTATTTTATAAGTTATTTTTTGATATACTAATAGTATATAGTTTATATATTTTTAATAAAAAAGATGATATATTAATAAAGATAAAGTTGGTTGAATTTAATTAAATCCAAGTCAATTTTCTGACCAACATAACATTATCCGTGAAGCTTTGTAATAATTTTATTGACGTATATTTGTATTTGAAATGTATAAAAAATAAAAATAAAATTAAAATCCCATGCTTAACACGTGATAGTCAAAGTCAAGTTTTGTTATTTTCATCTTCTTAGACGCCTTCAGTTCAATTCAAAGTTCTAGTTTCGGTCTAAATTCCAAGTTCCAATCTTTTTGGAGTTGAATGATGCAGGTTATGGTTGGGATAAAAAATATTTTTTTTTAAAAATATATATCTTTAATTATAAATTAAAGATCTCGTTTTATTAAATTATATAAGACGCTGTAAATTTTTTAATTACCCTAATATGTGATCAATATATAATTAGGGATGGTAATAAGACGGAGCAGTTTTTTTATCTTTTTAATCTCAACCAAAATTTAAAATTTCTAATATGATCTCATTAATTTTGAGTTTAATATATTTTACACTCGACTTATTTGTTTTTAAAATGTTTAAAATATATTTAATATAATATATACAAATATAATAAACATATATAATAACGTTAAATTAGAAAAATATATACTTTAAATCTAAACTTAAATTATTTAACTCAATTTTTTTAAAACTCGCTTCGAACTCGAAACTTAAGAAAAAAATTGTGCTAAGAGGTATATATTGGGTCAGCTTAGGTTTTGTTCGACCCATTTTATCATCCTTATATCCGGGTCATCTAAAATTAATCTTCGCATATAAAAATATAAATTAATTAATTGAGTGAATTCAGTTAATATCTTAAAGATTGTAAATAAAAAATTTTCAAATAAAAATTTGAATAACTTAAAATTTTAAGTTAGAATTGAGTCTCTCAATTTTACTTGATATATATATTTCTAAAAAAATATTTTTATTATATAAAAAACATTTAAATTATAATTGATCAGTAGCATAACAATATAAATATTAAAAATTTAAATAAAAATTTAAACAAATCAATTTTATTAAAAATAAAATATAATTTATATTATAAAATATAATTTTTTTAACTCGACTGTTTATCATATTTATTATTTATTTGTCATTTAAAACCATGATTTCCTCGTCACCATCTTTATCCTGGAAGTCGGCAGAATCTTTGAAAATGAATCATCAAATAAACTTTAAAGCATTGAATGTGTAGCGATGGAGTTCCTTACCAACGAAGGAGTCAGCAGTTTCAGATATTACAGAAAAACAGAAGATTGCGTACAAAAAAAGGAGACCACAAAGAAATCCAGGGGAATAAATAAAGGAAATGAAACCCCACAGAATATGCTAATGATATGCGGAGAATGGAACAATAAATACTAAAAAAAAATCAAATGTCGACTATTTTTCCTAGGTATTAAATTAGAAAATATCTATTATTTAATTAAATATTTATTTTAATCTTTAAATTTTTAAAGAGATTTAACTTATATTATTTTATTTAGGATAAAAATATTTTATCAGTATATATAATAGTTAGTCAACTAACTGTAACGATCTTTAAATGACATGATAAATCTGTATGATTAGGGATGGCAAACAGGTAGATGGATACAGATACACCTTCTCCCATACTCATACCTATACTCATACTCATATCCACCTAAATTTTTTATATTCACCACCTACCCATCACCCAAGGTGGATATAATTTTTAAATTCACACATGCCCATACGAGTATATTTTGAAATTCATCCTCATACCCATCATTCAAACCGTATTCACTTATACCTACCTACTTATAAACAACCAGTAATACTGAATTATGTAAAAATAAATTTAAACTTTTATAAAAAAAAATAAAATTTTACATAATTTATTGATTGATCAATTATATATAATATATTTACGTCAATATAAATTTAACTACATCTAATAATTAATGATAACTAACTTAACTAAAACACGGTTTATCGGTATAAATTCTATTTAATTACAACTAACTAATTATATATAGTTGACTTAACTAAATTGCATATTTACACTTTTATAAATTTTACTTATCCACGTATACTACAAATTTATAACCTAATTAATTTAAGATCGATCATAAACTTTATTTTCTCAAATTAAATTAATTAAGTTTAAAGTCTAAAAAGTTTAAGGATTAACCTAGATTTTAAAATAAACTAATATCTCAGTATATAAAATACTATAATAAAAGACATAATTAAAGCTTACAAATATGAAAGGTTCAAAATTTATATGGTGGGCAGATGCGGGGTGGACATGATACGGGTAAGATTTTATATTCATCACTTACCCGCTACCCACGATGGGTATGACTTTTTACATTCATACCCGCACACTGCACACCAAACTCATATCTATCCCCACTCTAATTGAAGTAGGTGGGGTGCAAAATCTGCAAAACTATACCCGTCTGCCATCCCTATACATGACAATATCTTATAAATAAAATGTTGACTTGTAAAAATATCACATCAATCAAAAAATATTTTTTATAATTATATAAAATATAAATTATTTTTATGTTGATATGTTATTTTATCGAGTCACTTTAAATTGTTTATTGTTAGTTGACAATTTTCATCTATGGGAGAGTTAATTTAACTTAAAATAAAATACTAAAGATATATTGCTTAAAAAAACTAAGATGAATATTCAATCAAATGTTATAGATATTTTTTAGCATTTTATTTTTGTAAGGGTTAACTATTGGATTCTCGGTTATGTTTTTTCCTAATACAAAGTTGATCACTGATTTTAAAAAACGTCCAGTAAGATCACTTAAAATTTTTGAGTTTAAACTTTTATTCACTCAACCGTTTATTTTTATTGAACATTAATGGTTTACTGATATGGCAACGGAAAAAAATAAATCACAAATCACTTACATTTATCGTGTATATATATATATATATATATTTGGTTCACTAAATTTAAAAATTAAACATTACAATCACTACTGAATATATTTATTTTTAATTTTACTGTTTAATTTTTAAAAAATTAATTTTTAACTTTAAAAATTGTTTTTCTTGTACACCCTAATTTTCAATATAGGGTTTCTAAAAATTCTTTTTCTTACTTCAAATTAATTTTTTTAAAAAATATTTTTTATTGTACGAAGTGCAGGAGAGAAATAATATGAAAATAGTATAAATATTTTTTTTCGTGTGAAATGCTAGAGAAAAATGATGTAGGAAAGAATATAAATATTAAATACTAAAGAAATTTTTATTTTTTTTCTATATAATATTAAACTATTATGTTTAATTATTCTTAATCAAATAATAAAACTAAATTTATTAAATATTAATTAAATATTCACGTGAAGTATAAATTGATTGTAAGTATAATTTAAATAGAATTAATAATAAATAAGTTTTTAAATATTGTGAATAAAGTAAAGAATAAGAATAAAATAGGAGAACAAAAATGAGAAAAAAAAGAGAGATTTGTATTATATTATCAAAGTAGGGTTTTATATAATGCTTTATCTAAAGGTCTATATTTATATGCATAAGATGAAAACCATAATTCCAATAGGTATTAACCCTAATAATAAAGTCCAATAAACTTGAACTTAATATATGAATATCCACCATAAATAAAGATATTCATAACACTCCCTATTGGATATCTATGAAGATAATGTGTCTCGTTAAAACCTTACTAAGATAAAAACCCCATGGGAAAAATTCTTAGTGAAGGAAAAAGAGTACACACATCTTTGATATGCATAACATGTTGCCTTATTAAAAACCTTACCAGGAAAACTCATTGAGACAAAACCTCGGTTAAGGGAAAAAGAGTGCAACGTGTATTACTTCTCCTCATGAAAATATCACATAAGATCTTTGAATCTTCATAATTCAATATTGAATACAATCTTCAAATATTGAAGTAGCTTATGCACTAGTTGGATAAATCTTCCAAATTATTACTTGAAACGATTCATTGAATATTATTCTTCTGAAGATCATGAGGGACGAAACTTAAAAAAATATGTTTCGTTTTATCACATTTGATATATCTACCTTGATATATAAATTTTTTATTATCTCTACACAAGATAGCTTGCATCTTATCTTGTGAAAGCAATTCACATATCTTCAGGATATGTTTAGCCAAACACATATTTCGGCTTTGTCTAATGCATAACAATTATTTAAAGGTAATGATCTCGTAGCACTTAAATAATATTTTTGGACCAGGTAAAATACGATGCTTTCAAATAAAATAATATATATATTGTGCTTTTAAATCAAGAATATCATTACCCTTTTCTTGAGACAAAAAGAATCTTTGTTTACATTAAGAGATCTAACAATCATAAGGTTGATCAATGAATATGCGTTATGCATGTAAAGTCTCTTTCAACATTTTCTTTTATGCCAATTAATGCACTAGGATTTGAGGAGATTTCTTCACGAGTCTCAACAATATTCAAATCATCGACATACATAATAATAAAAATTCAGAGCTAAACCTCTTAATAAAAATGCTCGAGAAAATTAAACAATTCATATAACATTATGCTAATAAGTATTCAATGAGACAATTATATCAAATACTCCTAAATTGTTTCAATCCATAAAAAAATATATTTAATATGATTGAATAATATTCTCGAGAACTAGAAATAATTGTTTATGATAATCTTTTCAGAAGTTTCATGTAAATACTACTATCAAGAGGCTCATTCAAATAGAATGTAACAATATCCATTAGGCAGAAATCGAGTAATTTTATTTATTGACAGACTGATCAAAATCTAAAAGTATTTGCATCCACCACCGATAGATGTATTTTCCTTATAATTAATTTCGTGTTTTTGTGAGAATCCTTGTGCAACCAAATGAACTTATATCTCATAATTTACCTTTTTAATTTCTCTTTCTCACAAATGTTCATTTATATCCACGAGCTTCACATATTTTAATGTACGGGCTATATGTCCAAATACTTCTCTTTTCAAAAGAGATTTTAGTTTCGTCTCAATTGCCTCTTCATGTTGGTCAATCATTTATTTGTTTATATTGACCAATTAACAATGATTCATGATCCACATCATCAAATAACATCTCTAGTGCTATATTGCATGAAAATATATTAACGACATCGATTTAATTTTAGTTTCACTTATTACCAAACATGACATAATCTATTGAGATCTCTCTATTATCAGATACCCGAGTCATGTCAATGTCTCTGTTGGAGACCTTTTAATTTCTTCTTGAGATTTTTATAATTCATTGATTCCTCGATAAGACCATCATAAAATATAACTCCTTTTCTTTATTGAGGATTTTTTTATCTTTGGAAATTACTTGTCTACTATGCTTCAAACGTAAGTTAGACTCATTAGCAACTAGAGTTTGTCCTTTCATGACATCAAATTTAATCGGAGCATCATAGCTGGTATACGTGACTTAGTCACTCTTTAGGGTCAACAAAATCATCTAGCAATTGATTTGCTAAATGAATTATCCTTTGAACTTATAGTTCACATTGTATAGTATGTGAATCAAAATGAAAAAATTATAATTCATTTCAACTTATTTATTTCTCCAGTGGTTTATTTCCTCCCCTAATGTTGGGTAAACTGACTCATTAAAATGATAGCCTGTAAATCAGGTTATAAATAAATCCCCTATTAGAAGCTTAAGATATTTAAATCTGATATATATTCCCAACAAAAACTCATTGTGCATTGTGGTGGAGCAATTAGAACATATATCGCACACTCAAAAAATCTAAGATGAGAAATATTTGGTTCTTGACCAAAAACCATTTATAATGGGGAGAACTTATGATCATTTATTGGTTTGATGCAAATTAGTGATACTACATGTAAAATGACATATCATCAACATTATCAAGACCGATTGTCTTTATAAGATAATCTGGAAATTGTGCTTGTAATTTTATCAACTGAGCAAGTAGCCTCGCAAACACTAAGTTATGAGTTAATAACAAGGATACTTATAACCATCTAGTCGATGTGTCGATAAAAATCATAAAATATATAGATGATCTTTAAGAAAGGTGTATGGGCCCATATATATCATCTTGTATCCATTCTAGAAAATCAATAAATTTACACTCTATCTTATCTATTGGTGATTGAATAATCAAATTACTTTCATAGCAAGTATCAAATGAAAAATTATCATGAAAAAATCTTAGTTCTTCAATAAATGACCACATGAAAGTGTCAACAAATTTTCACATCATAATTGAACCGAGATGGTCTAACCGGTCATGCCAAATAAAATTATCAGTAAACATCTGGTTTACAATTACATGAACTTTAATTTGTACTAATTCTTTTTTAGTACAATATAGATGATAGTGTATGTAATTTTGCAAATATTTTCTTATTGTTTTGAGTTATACTTGTAATATTGAGATGATCAACATCCCCTTGACTAATATTCTCAATATATTTTTACAAATATCTTTAAAACTCAATAAGTATCTTTGCGACTTTGACGATTACAATGTACTATAAATATGGAATAAAGTTCCATTTGGTAATAAAGTATTTGCTCAGTCGGAGCCTTATGTGATATTAGTACTTTCAGATATAGTATTCGCATTATTCCCTTGAATTTAAAATGGGAAAATATGCATAATTATGCACCTTTTAGTATGTGCTTTATTTCATTCACTTCAAGAAATAAAAAATATTAAATATAGCACATTATATCAAATCCGTTATCTATCAAAGATAAACCCTCAAAAGCTCTTCCGAAGCATTGATATTTCAGTACTTTAAGATATAGTACTAACATTTTCCCTTGTATTTAAATGGGAAAATATTTCTTATGCTTAAGTATAGTATGAATACTTATACTATTTGCTTGGCATAAATAGCCACAATTCATTGTATATTTTATTCCGGAAGTGATAATATTCTTCAAATGATAGATTAACATAAAACATAAATAAATAATATGTAAAATAAATTAACATAAAATGTAAATAAATAACTTAACGATAAATTAAATAATAAATAAAAATAAATAACATAAGACAAAATAAATAAAAGATTAAATTATTCATTTAGAGGTTATAATGAAAATAAAATAAATGACGAATTATTTCCTTCAAGGGTTATGAGAAAATTAACAATATTCAATTGAGTTAGATCAACAACGCCATAATTATTTTCGCCATAAAAAAAATCTGGTTATATTTTCTTTCATTTATCATTCATGATTATGGATAAAGTCCATAATACTTTAGCGTTTGACAAGTATGAGAACAGTAATTTGTACCATCACATTGATAACATAAAGACTTTGATATGATCTCTATCATTCTTGTCATCTTTATAATTCCACTTCTGGTGGATATAAGCATTCTCAAAAGAACCATCTTATCCATGTTTATTTTATGACCTCAATCGCAACCACAATTACTAATGTGGCTTTTATTTATTCCGTTATAAAATATCACATCCACTTCAGGGAATGGAGTAGAGACTAATAGATATTTAAAACCTTTTCATGATATTGTTTTTGTAAGACAACATTAATGTATGAAAAGTGGAGTATATTTTTCTAACATATTCTCATCAGTGATACTTTGGCATATATTTTAGTTTTATTCACTAACCATATAGTGAATTATCACGTTTGCATTCACTTCAAGGAATGAAACAGTGAATGCAAACAAATTCAATAATAGCATGGAATAAACATTATGCTTGCATTCATTTTAGGGAATGATATAAATCTAATAATCACATGGAATAAACATCACGCTTGTATTCGCTTCAAGGAATGACATAAATCCAATAATTGCATGGAATAATCATCATGGATGCATTCACGCATCCCATAAAAATTCTTGGATCAAGACGATTTTCGTAACTTGAATTTGGGAGAAGTCTATAGTCGAGTTTTTCGACACGAAACATTACTTTCAAGCAAATAAAGATTTTATAACATTTATACTATTAAATAGTAATTGATCAACCAATATATATACTATACATACAATGAATAAAAATTTAATCCTCATACGCGACATTGTTAAACCAGTCCACAAGGTCCTTTAAAAAGAACCTCCTTTGAAACCAGTAGCCTCGTAGAACGGGATGTTCAGCCAATATACTCGGATTAAACCAACATAACAAAGAATATATTAATTAATTAAATGTTTTATATTCTCAAAGTAGGGTTTTATATAATGTTTTGTCTAAAAGTCTATATTTATAGGCATAAGATGAAAACTCTAATTCCAATGGATATTAAACCTAATAATAAAACCCAATAAACTTTAACTTAATATATGGATATCCACTGTAAATAAAGATATTTATTTTACTAAACTATACTTATTGTTCACTTTTGATGCATAAATTAGTTTAGCTAACTTTATATATATATATATATATTATTTCATTATCAGTTTATTTTAAATTTAGAGTAAGAAAAAAAATTTTATAAACATAAAATTGGAAACTAGGGAGTATAAAAATAATAAGAACAAATTTTTAGGTTTGAAAAAATGAATTTTTAAAATTTTAATAGTAAAATTAGAAATAAATATTTACAATAGTGACTATAATATTTAATTTTTAAAATCGAAGATAAAAAATATACATGTGATAAATATAAGTGAACATTACAGTAATTTACTTTTTTTCTCGTTCCCAGATCAACCAATCGTAAATGTTTAACGGAAATAAACGACCGTTTGACCATTGACAGAGTTAAGATCAAATATTGATTATCAACCACTGAATCCATTACTTTTTTTTTAAATTTTATTTCAATAAAAAAAATTTTGTCTTTGTCGTACTCTTTTTCTATCTTTATGACATATTTTTATTTTTGTTTTGAGGCTTGATTTATTTGTCTTAATGACATGTTGCAGCATACCCTAATGATCGATTATTATTCGTACAGACATTCAATCGACACTAGTTTCTGATTTATGTTTTTCTCGGTGGTCACTTGAAAAGATTTATCCCCACCTGATTGATGGTTGTTTGCCGATGAAATCAGTCCTAGGTATATGTACTTTTTGCATGATAGTTTGGATCGCCGACAACTCCTTCCTTCTTTATGCATCTCGTTTGGATAGAAATAATAAGATTTAAGAAACTTTTGAATTTTATTGGTACGCTTATCGCTATAGTTTTTTTATTTTGAGTTATAAATCTTCTAAATTATTTAATTTAATTATTTTACTTTTTAATTATAATATAATTATAATTTTTCTATAACTTTAATAAAAATTTAGTAACATTTATAAAAAAAATCTCAACAATATGTATATAACAAATAAAAACCAAAAGACTTTATTTCGAATCTCTTTTTTGGACATTTCCTGGAATTTTCTTTTATAAAAACGGGACAGAGAAAACCCCACTCATTTTCCATACAACCAAACATCCCGCCTTCTCTCAATTTCCCAGAAAACCCTATCTATTGCCCTTCGCTCCACTTCACCACACAAAACCATTCCCCTTATCTCTTTCCCTTTTCGTTTTCCCTTCATATTTTGATTCTCGAAGGAAAAACAAAAGGTGAAAGAAAAAAAAAAAAAACGAGTCTTTCTTTTGCCCCATTTCTCATTCAATTTTGGCCTTTGATTTATCATCCAATTTTTTGAAGAAAAAAATATTCTGTTATTCTTTATCAACCATTAAACCTCAAAGAATGGCGATTGCTTGGTCTAAAAAATCTGCTTCAATGGAGGCTTTATCATTGTCTCCTCCCATGTCCCCTCCCGTCATCCTAACACAAGACGAATTGAAAAAAATCGCCGCTTACAAAGCCGTCGAGTTCGTCGAGTCGGGTATGGTTCTGGGTCTCGGCACAGGTTCGACCGCCAAACACGCCGTGGATCGAATCGGCGACTTGCTCCGTCAAGGCAAGCTCACCAATATCATCGGGATTCCCACGTCGAAGAAGACGCAAGAACAAGCTCTCTCTTTGGGTATTCCGCTCTCAGATCTCGACAGCCATCCCACCATTGATTTAGCCATCGACGGCGCTGATGAAGTCGACCCGCATCTCAATCTCGTCAAAGGGAGAGGCGGGTCGCTTTTGAGGGAGAAAATGGTGGAAGGAGCTTGCAAGAAATTTGTCTGTATCGTTGATGAATCCAAATTGGTTAAACATTTGGGAGGTAGCGGTTTGGCTTTGCCCGTCGAAGTTGTCCCCTTCTGCTGGAAATTCACAGCCAATAAACTCCAAAACTTATTCGAACGCTCGGGTTGTGTCGCCAAGCTGAGGAATGACTGTGAAGGGAAGCCATTCGTCACGGATAATAGGAACTATATCATCGATTTATATCTGAAAGCAGAGTTGGGGGATTTGCAGATTGCAAGCGATGCTATATTGAGGATTGCTGGTGTCGTTGAGCACGGTATGTTTCTTGATATGGCAACCACTGTTATTGTTGCAGGTGAGCTTGGAATCACGATCAAGAATAAGTAGAAATCTGAGGATAAAAAATCATGCTAACCCTTTTTAGTATTTAGTGAATTAGTATTGGTTTTGGATCTTTTTGGCAGACATGGATTGATGATGAGAAGAAATGACTTTTCATGCATTTTCAGTATCTTCTGGTGGCAATCATAAGGGAAGATTGGGTTTAGGAATACTACGATTCTAAGGCAGTTGAGCTATGAGCATGATATATTCTAATTGTTATGATAATTCCAATATTGATATTAGTGTACTTGAATTGAACCGAATTCAAGCTCGAACTCGAGTTGGAATTCAAAGTTTGAAGTTTGGTTCAAGTTTAACTAATGGAACTTTACCTAAATTTGATTAAGCTCGAGTCATTTTGATTCCTACTCAACTTGTTTGACCTTGAGTTAATTTCATGTGAAGCTTGAGGCTATTTGAATTGTTGATAGGCAACTCTAGTTTAACAAGTTGTTTATAATCTCTTGTCTAATGTGTGAAAGAAGAGGGCATTCCATTGCATTGTTTTTGCGTGGGCGTCTAACTTTGGAATTCTTGCTTTTCTCTCAAGGATAGTGGCCTTTTTCCGCCTTGTCTTAGAGGGAATCCTACTTTCGTTTGAAGACCAAAACCAAACCCACTTTGAATTGAAGACTTTTAAGAGCACAATAAGACTAGGGCTGCGTAACGTGTTGAGATTCAATTCGAATTCAACTAAGAGATCTTAACGACTTTAATTTGACTCGATAAGTTTACGAACAACTCATTAATTTTTTAAATATTTTTTAGTAATCACCTCAAAATTATTTCATTCAAAAAATAAATCTAAATAATAATTATTAATTTATGAATTGTTATTTTAGTTTTAATATGTTAGTTTGGTGTATTTATGGACTGTTAGTTTTGAATTTAAATTGTAAAAGAATTTTATATACTCTTTTGATATTTTTTAAAATTTGTTAATATATATTAATATTAAGTTCTATATAATATTATTATATTTTACTTTTAGTTAAAAAATAAAATAAATATTTAGTGAGTTTAACGAGTAATGAGTCAAGCTTAACGAGAAACGAGTTGAATAACATTTTTTTAACAAGCACGATTCGAGAATAATTTTATTAAGCTTAGTAATAGCAAACATCAAATTAAGTCGAACAATAAAAAAATTTAATTTGCATAAATCAAGTATTACACTACTCAACTTACGACCAACGCTCTCATTTAAAGGCGATAGGGCTAACTTTTCGGGTCATTTCGGATTTATAGTTTCAATCGGGCCTTATTACGTTATTGTAAATCGAGTCCGTAATTTCAAGAGCCTGCTGAGCTGTTCTAACAAAACCGGCCATTGGAGCCAGCCTCGACGGAAAATCAGAAGCCAGCAACCTACGGAAATAGCGATCAACGCATTCGCCGGAACAGAACAGGCATCAAGCGTAATGCTTTCAACCAATTGGTGTAAAAAAATAGGCAGAGATCAAGAGCAGCGCAAAATCAAACTCTGGGTAGGAGCTGCTGAGAAACAGATAACCCGGTGGATGGACTATTCGTCAATATATTATTTTTTTATATTAAATTTAAATATTATAAGATATATTAAATATAGTATAATTTGAAGGTTCAATAGAATAATATATAGAATTAATAAATATTATATAAAGCATTATATTTTAAAAATATGGTCGGTTCTAAATGGATTTAATTTAGTGATACGTAAAATATGGATGAGTTAAAGAAAATTTTATATAAATGCATAATCCCAGTATAAACCCTACCAAGGAATGTCTTTACCGGTGGGTCAAAGCTTGGATGATTTATTGAATATTTAATAGTAAATAAATAATAAATTTAGATTCATGAACTTAATAAAAATAATATTAAATATAAGTAAATATTCTATAATTTAAGTGCAAGCCATTAATTCATTCAGTTATTAAATCGTACAACACTTGAAAGGTAGGCTTCTCAACCAAATCAGTCGTTTATTCGATAAATCTATTTAAAATAAATAAATAAATATTACATTAATACCACGTCATAATATGATTTTTAAATAAATAGTTGAGTATAATAAACATAATTAATTAACCCAATAATTACCAACTGTTCACCCCTTACGTATATAAACAAAATATTACAAATATAATATTAAGATCATAAATGACGTGCTAGAAAGAGTTTATGATATAATTTTTTATAGTCTGTAGTCATATACAAAGGAGGAGCCGTAACATCTTCTCCCATCTAACTTGTCAACGTCCTCGTCGACTTTTTTTTTTCAACTTGTCTTCCCGGGTTTGAGACCTCATTTGACTAAGTATTCACGGATAGACTTATTCTTATGAGTAAAAATCTCCTACTTCTTTATCATGCCCCCGTTCATGCTTTCTGTTAAAAATTTAAAAAAAAGTTAAATTTTAAACCTTAACCATTATTTTCTATATCCTAAACCTTAAACCTTACCCCTAATTCCCTAAACTCTAACTAATACTCCTAATCTAAAACTCTAAACTCTACACACTAAACCTTTAATTTGAAACGAAAACACGAATGAAAACATAGAAAAAAGATAAACGATTTACACTTTCTCCTTAGAAACCGTAGTGTATCTATAATCAATGTTCTTCTGTATCAGAAAGACTTAAGTTCATATTTTGGAAGAACCGAAGTTGTTCCACCACTTTTGCCATAATTTGTATTGTCCCTTCATATTTTCACACCGTCCCTAAACTTCCTATTTTGTAAGAACCGAAATTGTTCCACCCTCAATTTGATATGAGCCGAGACGTCAACTTGGATCTGTTGATCTCTTCCACCATTATCCGCCTACTTATTCATATGTTTTGCAGTCTTCTCTAAGTATGCCTATGCAATCTCAATACTATTGTGCCACTCATTGGAAAAGTTGAAGGTGTATGATTTCCGACCAATATCATCAAATCAATAAGCGGTAAAATCTGCTAACATCGTCAAAAGATTAAATCACAATATATTCTATCAACGATATTAGAAAAATCAATATTATAGTTTAATTTGCAGGCATATGATTTTCGATTGTTAGAATCTAATTATCAATTAAATCGGTTTTTAAGGTGTTACATACCACAACATTAAAAAGATTATAAGAAAATTTATAGAGGATCATACGCAATAGAAAGTAAAATTTCTTTATCAATTAGGAGGCTCTTTGTCAACCTGTTGAGTGTGGCGGCCTTGGTTTTCGATGGTTGCATGTAGAGCCGATTTTGGGGTGGGCCATAAGAGTGATAACCCAGGGCCCACCCTTATCCATGGTCCCTAACTTTATTTTTTTTATTGAATATATTTAATTTATTTTTTTTAATATTTATTATTACAATTTAACTTTTAATATTTATTATTATAATTTAATTATTATTTTTTAATATTTGTTATTATATGAGTTTATTTTTTAGTACTCAATATTATGATCTTAATTTTTTTAATATTTATATTAGACATACTCTTAAAATTTATTTTTCAATTTTTTTTTTATGATTCTTAAATTTTAATTTTTACAATGCTTTACAATGCTTTTTGCTAGGGGTTTATCGTTTACTAAACTTATTATTAGGGTCTGCTCTATTTTTTTAATATTTATTAATATATACTATTAAAATTTATTTATTTCTGTTATTTGCTATTAGAATCACGGTTTTTCTAATACTTGTTACTAGAAGTCTAATTTTAAAATTTATTTTTTGATATTTATTATAAGAGGCCTATTTTTTCAATATATTTGTTATTACGGTTCAATTTCTCCTAATACTTACATAAGAGGTTATAATAATCATTTTTGTCCGGGGTTGAACCAAAACCTTAAACCAAAATCCCCTAAACTACATCCCTAAATAATAATATTAAATATATATATGATAAATAAATAAACCAAAATTATAAAAATATTATTATCCAAAAAAATAGTATATTATACATATAATAAAAATCCATTTACAACAGTCCATTACACCAAATCTGCCAAGCCCACATGTCATTAGCCCAACTCCTTAAACCCAATCTGCCTACCCAATTACCATACCCATTTACACCCATTACCCAAACAATATAACCCACAAATTAAAACCCATAACCTTAACCCAAACACACCAAACCGGTTACCCAGTAACAAAACCTGAATACCCGTCCCATGACCCGGTCCTTTACCCGAATAGTAACCCGACTATTCATCTTCTTGTCTGCCTCTTCAGTTGTTGAAAATTTCAGAAATTTTTGGAATTTTGACCGTTAATCTCCTAGGTCATCTAGTTCACCGGCCATGCTGGCAACCACGTCGGAGCCACAACAGCGACAAATCAGCACTACCGTGGATCCACGGCAGTAACCACTCCACGTTAGCCCTATCCTCTCTGCGAATCGAGACAAAGTAGAGGCAGGAAATGGTCCCCTCGTCCTCAACCGTACACCAGCAACATATGCAAACAAAAGGACAGATTCAGAACCAATTTTCATCTATTTTTTTTTCATTTATTTTTCAATGTAAAAGTTGGCTATTAAAGCCCCAAGAAAAGCAAATGTAGGGACGGGATTTTATCACAGAATCAATACAAAGGCAAACCATTTTCAGAGCATTTTTATATCTTTTCGAATACAAAGTTTTTGATTTAGGCGTTTTACCCCTGAGAATGGAGACCGGTTCCCGTCGCCGACATCCTTCTCATCATCGTCTTCTTTTCTGATTTCAATGACAAAAAGGGTCTTCCTTTTCAAATCTCGTTTTAAAAATAAGAGGTAGGAGTTTTAAGATAAACGTTTCAGATTTTGTTTTAAGAAAAAGTTTTTTAGTTCTTGTTTTAGATCAAAACTTTGATTTCGTTTTAAACCCGAAATAAAAAGGGAAAAGGGTTTGATAACTTACTTGTGTTCAAGTCTGGGTTCGTCTTTTTTCTCCTTCTTCAACAATTGGAGTCGTCGACACGAGGTCTCGTCGCCGATGAACGACGAGGATATGCTGTTCTTTTAACTTGATCGTATCTTGAAGATGAACGGCAGTCGAAACGTTCTTGTGCTTGAGAGCATCTCGAAAATGAAAAGTCTCTGATTGTGAACATCTGGGAATTGATTTCTTAGTTTTTTCTTTTTACATTTCCTATAATCGGCATTAAATGCCATTAATTCTTTCTTTTATTTTCAAACACGTCTTTTAACTTCTCTTTTTATATTATATATTATTGTTTAATTTCATAACAACATGTTTCTGTTTCATTTTGCTTTTCCCTTATATTTTTTCTATTATGTGTTCACACCGAAACATGTTATATGGTTTTGTCATTTGGTATGAGTATATTATCATATCTTTTGTCTTGTATATTAGTCATATTAATGTTACATTATTTATCTATAGTTTAGTATTTGTTATATAGTTTATTACATATAATATATTCTGTACTTTATTTATATTATTCTTAATATGTTGTTTGCTTTTATTCGTTTCATTTTATGTATTACTGTTATCTTATTATGTATTTGTTTGTTCATTCAATCGGCTTTACAGTGACCCGCAACGGGGAGTGGTCCGTATTATTTATAGCTCGTTTGTTCCAACCTCTAACATCTAACAACTAACATTTATTTTCTTGTAATTTAATTTATTTTATTTTATCGCATTTACTTTTCCGCAATTTAATTTCTCGTATTTAATTTCTTGTACATATACTTGTTGTAATTTACTTTGAGTACTTTTAATTTCTCGCATTTATTTTATTTATTTATTTGTATATTTAGTTTATTTATTAAACATTTGCCACATTTCCTTAAATAATGAGCCTAAATAATTACGTCTTTATTTGGTCGTAACGGGCCCGCGTTCCAACGTAGTGGTCGCGGTGTATGCGTTGCCTTCGAATAAAGACACGGTAAAAATAAAATTGAATTCGATTTCTTAAACAAATCTTAATTTAAATGCCACTTTAAAAACGGAAATTTCAAAATTAATTTAGCGGTAATTTCTAAAGGTGCCAATTTTGGGCGATTCTAAACGCTAATCCCGTTTTTAATCGTAACCGACTCTCGAACCCCTTTTGCTTTCGAATCTCTGGTTTTTACGGTATCCGGTCTACCAAAAGCGACCGGTGGCGACTCCACCATTTTTTAAATAATTTTCTATTTTTTAAAATTCTCATTTTAACCGAAACCTTAATTTTCTACCCTAAATTTTCATTCCCAAATTTTAGGTCATATTTCCCAAATTCCAATTTTCAAGACTTAACCCCTAAAATTTTCACCTTTTTCCACTAGTGACCTATTTTCCCCTTTTTCACTACACCCCTATTATTATTTTTAAGAAATTTAGGGTCGCTACAGAGGTATATTTTTTAGTAATAATTATTATTAGGGCCATAGCTTTTCAATATTTATTATTACAAGTTAAATTTTTTACAATATTTATTATTAGAGGTTTACTCTTAAAATTTATTTTCCCATGTTTATTAAGGATTAATTTTTTATCAATACCTGTTATTAGAGGCCTAATTTTTTCTAATATTTGTTAGTAGACAAATACTAATTTAATTTTATTAATACTTTTTATTAGAAAACTATTCTTTTCTAAATACTTATTATTAGAGGCCTATGTTTTTATGTTTGCCCTAAGACCACTAAAATCTCAAGAACGACTCTGATTACATGTAGGGATATAATTAGGATTAAATCTTATTTTATTATCATTTAAATTAAAGATCTTAAATGTAATTATACTAAAAAATTTGAGAGTGGCTATTCAATACATCTTTCATTCAAAAAATTGGTTTCTCCGTATTACAAAACTCTGATGCGATGTAGATACGGTTTCTTCGCCAAAAATACAAAATACAGGATCTTTGCCCCTCCTCAATTCCACTTCCGGTCTATACTCCATTGTTGCGAGCCATATTTGTGCATGTATTGCATGGTCTTTGGTTAATAGTTGTGAGAAATCAGGCATGGTGGCTGGAGTAGTAGAGAAACGATGGAATGCATAAAAGAAGTTAGAGATTTAAGGAAAGTGTAATCTGAGATTTTTATTGAGTGAATATAAAATTACAAAGGTTGTATATACAGCCTATCACATTAGTGGGTTTTATACCCAAAATACAACTGAATTTATAACAAATTTTAACTAGTATAACAAGCTAATACAAATTCTTTAGTAATTATATTCTAATATTCATCATACTTTCTTCAAGCTTTTGAGCTTGGAAATTACAAAATGTTGGATGAAATTGCTTGAGTCAAAAGAATTATTTGAGCTATAATTGCTTTCTTGAAACCTCGTCATTCACTATACTTTCTTCTTCATCAAGAATTCCTTAAAAAAACTTGTATTTCTTGCTTTGTGCTTACTGAGAATTAAAGATTTTTTTTCCCTTTCGTTCTTCTAGCTCACCTTCTATTCTCTAATCTCTTTTTTTAAGGTCATTTTTTTAGAAATCTATTCTTCCTTCATCTTTATTGTCTTACTTTCCACTTATTTGATCATTCTCTTTGTTGGGAGAAAGACAATTAAGCTACGAACTTTCAGATGTAATCTGAAGTCTTTCTCGGGCAAAAAAAAAACAAGTCTATTTAAGGAGTGCAAGGTTGTTAAACACTATACATTCTCCAGATATTTTCTATCTTCCAAACTTGGTTGTGAAACCAAAATTTCAAGTAACCTTTGTGCATGAAGTAGACCGACAATGAAGAAAAAAAACTTCACAGTTATTGAAGAAAATTCTTGCATTCGCTAGCTTCTAGTACAATAAGTAGCTCAAACAATAGCAACAATCTTAGCTTCATTAATCATCAAAACTCTTGCATTATTCATGTCTTTGGAGATTTCAAAAACATAAGCGAAAACTAAAACACTAACCGATGCATTTGTAGATAACGAAGCAATTTTTGTGTAACTGAGCTTCCGAAGCACCATGAGCAACCTTACAATTTTCTCAGGCAAAGTCGAAACAGACGCCAATTTAGAATTTAAAACCAAGTGGTGAAATCAGAATAGGGTTAGAGATCATCTGCGAACTGATCATTTACTAACTGTATCGTTTTTTTATGACAGCAACAAACCTTTGATTTTAATGTTATATTCTCAGTCTTCAATTAGCTTGAAAAACTCCGTGGTAGAAAAGTATATATTGGACTTAACATTCATAAAGCTGATACTGATACTTGAAAGAATATTGATATTATTCTTGTTTTCAAAGAAGAAACAGACGACACAAACGAAAACTCTGGTAAGACAAAGACGCTGCAGAATTAAACTTTTTTCGTAAAAATTTTATTCAAGAACCAATTTTAGCCCGATCATGGACGAAACAAACCACTTCTAGTTTGACAAACAAAAAGCATGTGTCCATTCAATGACACTCTTACGTCCACAACCTCTGATAACAAATTAAGATTGGAGTCGCGAATTGAGGCTTTAATATGATCCCAACCCTCGTTGTAAATGGATTAAGAATATCGTGAACCATCTAAAGGTTGTCAAGAGAGATATCAGGATGCGAAATCAACATATCATTGATCCCAACAATCTTGATGTAAAACAATATGGGAAAACTATCTTTGTACTTTTTCAAGAGTACTTTCATGGGAAACTGGGGAGAAAAGGTGGGTTACAGAAAAAAAAATGTTTCAAGATCAATGAAGTGTAAAAATCATTGACAATAGAAGAGTCTGATATGACGAAAATGGTGGGAGGCTGTGAGGATTTTGGGATTTTATGACAATAGAACGGTGGAGGTGTCCAAAAAAGAGTAGTGTGATGACAGGTTTGGAAGCAAATCTCGGTAGTAAACGTGTCATGGCCTTGGAGGGATTTGTTCGAAAAATGAATCGACTAAGGAATTGGGGATTTTGACCGAGTCAGAGTCAAAAAAGGGGAAGTATCTGGAGCTGAAAAGTACACCCATAACTATTGCACGTGAGGAAAAGCTGAGGAGCAAAATGGAGGTGTTTCAAGGAGGTCGAGACGATAGTGTTTTGGAGCTATCAATTAGTTCGATTGAGAAGTAAAATTTGGGTTAAAATTAGTATGACCCATTATTATTATAACCGTTAGAACCAACTGTGTTTGTTAAGCCAGCTGTGGTAAAAACAAATATTCAGACAATGATAAAACTGGTTTTGTACTGTTTTAGAGGTCATGCTTATTGAATAAAAAATTTTATTTTCCTTTGAAATCTTATTTCTTCTTTTTTGAAATTCTTATATTTCTTATCCGATCATTATATTTGGTAGCCAGAGCCAAGTTTACAGTGATCCAACAAACTGGGAAGAGCTAAGAAATATCAGCAAATGGCAGACAATCCAGACCTTACAACTATACAACAACTCATGGAATTGAAGGTGGACAAAGGAGCAATAGAGAACATGATGGACAACATAGAAGGCAGAATCGAAGATACTCAAGCAGACTTAAGGAAGATCATCGCCATGCTCACTAAAGAGGTAGATAGTGATGACCCGGAGACACCTGAGAAGGACAAGACACCAATAGTAAATGTTCAAGCCAAAAGTGATGGTAAGAGGTCAGTTCAAGTTAGTTTTTTAGATGAAAAGGAAAGGTATTCGATGAAATTAGATGAACCAGGAATACTTTCTCAAAACCTCAATCACATACGATGCATAATAAAAAATAAAGCTTGCGGACTAATGGTCTGAAAGTGGAGATACTTCCCTGTTACATGAAGCATTTAGAGGGGAAAAAGTAAATCAGGAAAAAGAAAGTTCTTGGGCTTCTATTAATTTAAAGCCTAAGATAGAACTAGGCATGTTTGAAGGAGAGAATCCGAGAGGGTGGGTTAGAAGATGTGATAAATAATTTTCCATATTCAATATTCCTAATGGTCAGAGACTAGAGATTGCAGTTATGCATTTGAGTGGGCGAGCAAAAGTTTGGTTCAATGGGTACGTGATGTAGAAGCACAAAATCAGTTGGAATAAGTTTATAGCCGACCTATGTCACAGGTTTGGTGATAAGGATTTTAGAGATATCATTGGGGAATTTAGCAGGTTGATTCAAAGGAAAACAAGAGTACCAAGACAAGTTCGAGGAGCTTAAGCGTTACATATTATAAATGAGTTCTTCCCTGGGAGAAAACTACTTTGTGTCCAGCTTCATTAGTGGACTTAAAGAGAAACTCAGACACAAGATAAAGGTACACCCACCAAAGGACCTTTCAGAGGCATTCAGAAAGGCTAAACTACTGGAATTATCCCAAGAGATTGACACCAGAAGACATTGACAGATGACAAGAGGACCAGTTTCTACTCTACCAAGAAATTTCAGGAGCCAAGGAGCAGCACCAGCAGCTAAAACAACAAGCAACCCACAACACAACAAACAATCTCTACTAGAATATAGAATGACCCATAATCTATGTTTCAGGTATGGAGAGAAATATAGACCAAGACACTATTGCAAGAATAGACAGTTACACTTAATGGAAGAAGATGATGAAAAAGGTGAAATGGAGGAGCAATTGGAAGACAAAGGAGGTGAAGAGAAAAATTCTATGAAAGAAGAGTTGAAAATCTCAATGAATGCCTTAACTGGTAATGTAGGATTTAATACTCTAAGGATTCCTAGAGTGATTAAGGGAAGGAAGTTGAGTATTTTGATAGACAATAGGAGTACCCATAATTTTGTCACTGCTACATGGGCCAAGGAAGATATGGAAGTGGTGCACACTCAGCCATTAACCATAACAATGGTAAATGGAAAAAATTGTACAGCACTGTAAAAAGTAACCAGTTAAGGTGACAAATGCAAGGTCAAAATTCTGAGCATAATTTTAAAGTGTTGAACTTTGGAGGGAGTGATATGGTCCTAGGGGTGGATTGGATGAGCAAATACAGTCCTATTTTAATGGACTTCAAGGAGATGACCATGCAATTTGAAAATGAATGGAAGACCATTGTTCTACAATGAGAAAAAAGAGGTGTAGGGATCAAATTAATTCTTAGAAAGAAGATGAAAAAATTGGTTGATAAGGATCCTGATTATTTTGAGGAAATTTATTTGTTAACTTAAGAGGAAGAGGAGACATGGTGTCATAGAAACTGTTACCCATTTTAGAGGAGTATTTTAAAGTGTTTATAAAATTAGGAGGACTTTCACCAGGACTCATGACTATTCCATTGTGTTGAAACCAAGGACCAACCTCATCAATTTAAGATTCTACAAATATCCCTACCATCAAAAAGAGGAGATAGAGAAGTAGACTATTGAGATGCTAGCCAACTCAGTGGTACAGACTAGCAAGAGCCCGTTTGCTGCACCATGTTTGATGGTAAGAAAAAAAGATAGGAGTTGGAGGTTTTGTATGGATTACAGACAACTTAATTCAGCTGCAGAAAAGAACAAATTTCCTATACCTGTTATGGAGGATTTGTTGGATGAACTCAAGAGAGCAGAATACTTTTTCAAGATTGATCTAAGGTCAGGTTATTGGCAGATTAGGATAAGTCCTAAAGACACTCACAAGACAGCATTTAGGACACACCAAGGGCACTATGAATTCAGAGTCATACCCTTTGGGTTGACCAATGCCCTAATCACCTTCCAAGCCCTCGAACTATTTTGAGGAATACTTGAGAAAGTTTATATTGGTCTTTTTTGATGACATCCTAATCTATATTAGGAATTTTTGAGAACATGGGGAACATTTGAGGAAGGTTATGAAAATGTTAAGGCAGAATCAACTCTATTCTAAGAGGAAGAAATGTTTTTTGGGCAACAACATTTGGAGTACCTAGGGTACATCATTTCAGCCTAAGGGGTGGCTACTGATCCTATAAAAGTGGAAACAATGAGGAATTAACCTTTTCTCAAAAATCTCAAATCCTTAAGGGGTTTCTTAGTCCTAACAGGTTACTACAGAAAGTTCATTAAAGGTTATGAGACTATCAGCAAATCCTTAACCAATATGTTGAAGAAAGATAAGTTTACTTGGATTGAAGAATCCAAAGAAGCTTAGGAAAATTTGAAAGAAGTCATGTGTAAGGCACCAGTTCTGGCTCTTCCAGATTTCAGTAAGATTTTCTACCTAGAAACTGATGCTAGTGCAAGGGGAGGGGAGTTGTACTCTCCCAGGATGAGAGACCACTAGTTTATCTAAGTAGGCCTTTAACTCTAAGGAGATTGATCTGTCTATATACAAAAAGAAGTACTTAACAATTCTATTAGCTATGACTAAGTGGAGGCATTACTTGAAAGTGAATCCTTTTGTTATTAAGATAGATCATGAGTCCCTTAAACATTTACTCGAGCAGAAGTTAACTACTACTATATAGAAGAAGGGACTGAGAAAGCTTTTAGGATTAGAATAAACTATTCAGTATAAAAAGGAAAGAACCAATGTTATGGCAAATACCTTGTCAAGGCAAGAGGAAGATTCTGAGATGATGGCTTTGACAGTCACAATCCTTATTCCCAAATGGGTACAGGATGTGGTTCAAAGCTATAAAGGTGACTGTTTAGCACAAGAGATTATCACTACACTGGCAAAAAATAAAGAGGCTCATCCAGGGTGGACTCTCACAAAAGGAGTATTGAGACATGACCAGAAGGTATACTTGGGGGAACTAGAAACACTGAGATAGTAAGTACTGCAAGAACTACATGACTCACCTCAAGGGAACACTCGGGGATATAAGCCACTTACCATAGGCTTAAAACCCAGTTTTACTAGCCAGAAATGAAGAAGAAGGTAAGTGAATATGTACAAAACTGTGAAATGTGCCAGAGGACTAAATAGGAGTATTTAGTTAAACCAAGGCTACTTCAGCCTATCCCAATTCTCGCTAAGTCTTGGGAAGTAGTCACAATAAACTTTATAGAGGGGCTTCCTACATCCCTAAGGAGTAATTGTGTTTTGATAGTGATTGATAAGTATACCAAGTATGGATATTTCTTAAGTCTTACCCATCCTTTTACTTCCTTAGAAGTGGCAAGGGCATATCTAGACCAAGTCTACAAACTACATGGCCCCCTACGATAGCCATATCAGTCCGAGACAAGGTTTTTACTAGTCTATTGTGGAAGGAAATGATGAAACAGACATGGACATCTACTCATTTTAGTACAACATACCACCTTGAGATAGATGGTCAATCCGAAAGACTGAATCAATGTCTGAAACAATATCTTAGGGGATATGTTTCCTAAAACCAAAAAAGTAAGAAAAATTCTTGTCACAGGCAGAGTGATGGTATAATAACACATATCACACTGCCATAGGGGTTACCCTATTCAAAGCATTGTATGGGTATAAACCCCTAATACTATCATAGAATCTAGATACTCCAGTGGATAGTATCTAGGTCGAAAGTAGAAATAAAGAGCAGTTTAATAAGATACTACATGAGCAGCGAAGCAAGGCACATCATCGAATGAAACATTATGCTGATAAGAAGAGATCCTAACGTACCTTTGATATTGAAGATGAAGTCTAACTAAAGTTGTAGTCGTATCGTCAAACCATCTTAGCTTTGAGGAAAAATCTCAAGTTAGCGGCCAAGTTTTATGGTCTTTACAAAGTCACAGAAAAGATCGGATTAGTAGCTTACAAGTTAGCACTACCCCCTGAATCTAAGTTGCACCCCATATTTTATGTTAGCCTATTGAAGAAGAAACTGGGTAAGAAAAACGTTACCTCGATGGACCCTCTAAAGACGACAGAAGATGGTCAGGTAAAAGTATATCCAACCTTGATGCTCGACAAGAGAATGGTAAAGCGATAAAATAGAGCAGTCACTCAGCTGCTGATCCAATGATCAAATCTGGGTGCCGAGAATGCGACCTGGGAAGACTACAGCGTACTGAAGACCCAGTTCCCAGACTTTGATCCTTAGGGACAAGGATCGAATGAAGAAGAGGGAGATGTCATGGCCTTGGAGGGATTTGTTCAAAAAATGAATCGACTAAAGAATTGAGGATTTTCACTAAGTCAGAGTCAAAGAAGGGGAAGTATCTGGAGCTGGAAAGTACACCCATAATTAGCGCACGTGAGGAAAAGCTGAGGAGCAAAATGAGGCGTTTCAAAAAATGAGGTGTTTCAAAGAGGCCGAGACGATAATGTTTTGGAGCTATCAATTGGGTCAGTTGAGAAGAAAAAATTGGGTTAAAATTAGTATGACCCATTATTATTATAACCGTTAGAACCAGCTGTGTTTGTTAAGCCAGATGTGGTAAAAACAAATATTCAGACAATGATAAAAATGATATTGCATTGCTCTATAGATCATGCTTATTGAATGAAAAATTTTATTCTCTTTTTAAATCTTAATCCTTATTTTCTGAAATCCCTAAATTTCTTATCTGTTCATTAAAAAACATAGGGCGAGGAAAATGGCGAGGAAAGCCAGCAGAACCGAAAACTGATGAGATATAAAACGAAAGAAACAACGGATGAGGCAATCAGATTTGAAAGGCAACAAAAGCACGGCGATTTCAAGATCTGCGATAGCGGTAACGAAAAAAATCAATAACAAGATCGTTAATGACGAATGATACCATGTGAGAACTCAGGCATGGTGGCCGAAGTAGTAGAGGAACGATGGAATGTATAAAAAGAAGTTTGAGATTGGAGGAGTAATATGAGACTTTTATTGAGTGAATATGAATTACAAAGGTTGGATGTACAACCTATACAAGCTAAATTTGTAATAAATTTTAACTAGTATAACAAACTAATAACAAGCTAATACACCTAATTACAATTTCTTTAATAATTATATTTTAATATTCAAAAAATATTGAATGAAATTGCTTGAGTCAAAAAAAATTGTTTGAGCTATAATTGTTTTCTTGAAACCTCTTCAATGGTAATTCTTTCCGCCCAATCGATGATGTTCGGATCCCTTCTCTGGGTCCTGTACGGGACCATATGATCAATGTATATGCTCTAGGAATGGATCTTAATTTCCTTCTCGGACCTTCTTGATAATCACGAAAATTGGGATACTGTCAAGTAATCATCATGTCGTATCCACATTTACAGGGATGAGTTCAGTTGGTGTTTTGATTCTCGACAGTGTTAGATAATCTTCAATCCAGAAGATAAAATAAAATAGAAAGAAAGTTAAATTAAATTCAAAAACCCAAAATTGAAAAAAAATCAAACCGGATTTTAGAAGTAAAACAGAATCGAGTTAAGGCCTGCAAATGCAGTTTCCTTAAAGACAGATTTTCTGCCACTCTGATGGTGCTGGAAGTTTTTTGATAGTCTGTCTTTCAAGATACAACAACTAGAAGAACTCCAACAATAGCACGTTTATTGAGTTCCCGAACTGCTCTTGCCTTTGCCAATCACCGAGAGAAAAATAGGAGAAAAAACGTTTTGAGAGGTGAGTTGAAAATGAGGAATTAATCTCATAATTATAGTGGAGAATTAGGGCAACAATGATCAGTTTTTCAAATTTAAAATTCGAAAAATCAGGGATAATGCTTAATTATCTAGAATTTTAAACTGAATTAAATTCAAATTAAATACTAATAATAGTTATTATCTCCCATTATCTACTTTAATATCCGGAGCAGTTTCAACCACTTTTAATTCGTATTTTATCTGAATACGAACTTTTTTCTGGATATTAAAAAATAAATTAAGAAAAAATATTCACAACAGGGAAAATATCTAATAAGTCCATGAAAAGCCCACAATTAGTCTAGACATTCACATCACCAATGTCATGCAAGTGCACCTCAAACCAAATGGAATTGGATTCACACACCTCTGCGCACAAGGCACAAAGTCAACTAAAATCATTCAATAACATTTATATGGGTAGTTGTATATAAACAACTCCTACCCCATTTATCCTACCAATGTGGGACAAGGAGTTCTACATTCCTTATTTATTCTTGACCTTCCTACTTTGAGCATCAATTTCTCATTCACCACTCAACAATTTTGAGCATATGAGCTACCGTTGTAAAGATTTCATGAAGTAAAATAGGAATCAACCATTTTCCTTTTTGAAACCTCATCTTTACTCTTTCAAAATACGCTCCAAAAATGGTCACATATCACTGTTTTTCTAACAGACTGCTGGGAATTGGATAATAGTAGGTTTTAACAAGTTGATAGGCGTGGTATGTCCCTTTCATTCTGAGCAATGGGCATGGCTCTTAGGCCTCCATCTTGCCTGGGACAATGGCTTTCATTCTGTTACATCAATAATATTTGTAAACTTTCCTTTAGTAAGTACCGAGAGCGCACTGAATTCAAATGAAACCCTATTCAACTCCATCATTAATAAATACAAATAAATATAAAATGCCTTAGAGTCCATTATGGATGTGGGGAAACATTTCTTGAACCATGAAAATCATCCTCCAACGGATGGCTAAATCTCAGCCTTGTAGTGGTCTAAAAGGGACAACAACCATTTCATTCTATTCCAAATCCCCACTCATATTTATTTAAAAATATTTAATACTTTAAAACAATATAAATTTTTAAAATTTTTGAAATAGTTAAATTAATATTTAAAATATAAAAATAAAATTTATTTTTAAAAAAATTAAGAATCGTGGCCCCACTGGCTTTAAAGCTTACACTCCTGGCTGATTTTATGTAGAAGTAGCTGCTTTCTCCCTCAAAACCATGGAAGCAATTATTGAACAAAATAAAAAAATATGGTAGCAATCTCTCCACAACAGGGGTGTGGGGGGCATGGAGACAAATAATCTACATTATTATTTTGTGGAAGATTGACCTATGGACACCAAATATCATGTCGCCCATCACATTTAATGCTCCAAAGAAAACACTACGAATCTATTTAAATTAAAATTAAATCAAAGAAAATTAGTAATAAACAAAAATAAAATTTAAATTTTAGCCTAAACCAATTCCTAGCTTTTTAATATTATTTTATAATAATTTTCTTTTATATATAATCATTTAAAAAATAAAATAATTTCCCCTTTTCTTCTCATCAAAGAAAACAGCTGGACGACAGCTCCATGTATAAAAATAATTAATGAATGAAATTGGTCCCATAAAACAACAAAAACCCATGATATTTTGGAGAGATTAAGGGAGACATGTCATTATCATTTATATAGATTCCAACCACACCACAACTGGGTTCTATTAATATATTCTCTTGTCTTAATAGTTACCATAATCATGTTCTCCTTAAAAACACCCACCAGGATCACCTATGTTGTTCCATACCCAAAGAAACACACTTGGACCACACCATTTCTCTGCCTCTCAAAAATATGGGTGTCTTGAACGCTCTTTCTGACTACATTTCTGATCTAATAACAGTTCATAACAAGAAGAAGAAGCGAAAAGTCATGCAGGTATATATGTTATTACAACATTTCATCGTGTTCTTCCAGATTAGGGTTTTTGAATCTCCGGTTCCATTTCTTTCAAGAACATATGGTGTGTGTTTTCTCAAGCATGTTTAATGTTACTTGTCTGTTTGATTTTCAGACGGTTGAGATCAAGGTTAAGATGGACTGCGATGGCTGTGAAAGGAGAGTTAAAAACGCTGTTTCCTCCATCAAAGGTGCAGTCTCTTAAACCTAATAAATATCTTTCTACTTTTACCCTAATAAATGCATGAACCAAATTAACATACCCTTACCCTCCATCAAAGGTGTGAAATCCGTGGACGTGAACCGGAAGCAAAGCCGAGTGACTGTTACCGGATACGTTGAGCCAAACAAGGTGCTAAAGAAAGTGAAAAGCACCGGGAAAAGAGCTGAGCTTTGGCCTTACGTCCCTTACAACTTAGTGGCGTACCCTTACGTTGCTCAAGCTTACGACAAGAAGGCGCCGCCGGGGTTTGTCAAAAAGTCCGAGCAAGCGATGCAGAGTCCGAACGCCGTTGACGAGAAGTTTGTCACTCTCTTTAGCGATGAAAACCCGAACGCATGTTCGATCATGTAGGTAATTCTGATGGCGAATAGCGCGTTGGAAGGGATACGGGACAGAATTTTGGTCTTTAATGTTGCGATGCGTACGGATTTCCTTGTGGTCAACTGATCACAATTAATTTGCTCAGGGTTTCTGGGTAAGTATAAATGAGTAATGTACCTTCTATACATTTCATAGGTACGTAGCATGTATTATACGGAAGAGTCTATTATATATATTAAACACCATTAAAGTTAAACATTATTTAATATTATTAAATTAAATAATAAAGATCAAAATTTTTAAAAATTCCAAATATAACTATAAATTATTTAAAATAAATTCAATCCAATCAAATCATATACTTAAATCAATTAAATTAATGATCTGATAAGTTCAAGTCTGATATAAAGTGAAACTCGGAGGACTAAAAAATAAAACAAAAATTAAAGGCTCAATCTATATTTTTTTACATAATGTTAAAAAAAACTCAAATGTTTATTATTCAATCATTTGGACTTTTATTTTTTAAAAACAATTTAATTTTTTAACGTTTTATTTATGATTATACTGTCATGCTTAAGTTGGATATATACATAGATATATTAATTATATATAATTGATTAATATTGATATACTTGGGAATGTAAGAAAATCGGAAAACCAAAATCAATTCTAGAACATAAAAAAATAATCGAAAAATATGGTTAATCGAATCGAAATTTTGTTCTGAGATTTTGTTTTTTATATAAAAATTGATTCGGTAACGGTTTATGATTTTGGGATAAATCGAATAATCAAATCGACCAATTCTGTAATATATATTATAATAATATATGTAATTTTAATATTTTATATTAAAAATAGTTTTTATTTTATTTTTTATTCTTAAAATATAATTATAATTTTATTTTATAAAGTTTAAATATTTAATTTATTAGCATTGTAAAATATTAACACCATGTGTATTTTTTTAAAATTATATACTTTTTAACGTATTATTAAAATTTATATTTTTAATAAATTATATAAAAAGTATGTTACCCGAATCAAACCAAACTAAATTTTTTATTAACTAAATAAACGGATAACTAATTGAATTATTACGATTTAGAGTAAAAAATAAATAATCCAAACTTTTTAATAACCAAAATTATATACTAATGAATAATCGGATCCTATTTTCACACCCTAGATATCTTAATACCTTTTTCTTTTCCAATCGTTTTTGCAACACTTTATGATCTATTTATACAAGTTCGAAAAGCGTAGGCATCATAAAAGGGTGAGTCTAAAATAGGTAACACACTGTTAATAGGGATGGGCACGGAATCCGAACCTGATAGGTTTTGATTCGATCCAGTCTAAATGAATTGATTTTTTTAAGAAAATTAGGGTTTAGGTCGAATTTTTTTCGAGGGTAATTTCGGATCGGATCGGATTCAGGTTTAAGGTGGAAAAAATCTGACCCGACTCGAGACTAATAGTATAATTTTTCATATATTTTAGGGATATTTACAATAATGATCCTTCTTTATATATATTATATACAATTAGGTCACTAAAATTATTTTTTTACAATTAGGTCACTGAAATTTTATTTTATTTACAATTAGATCTCTAAATTTTATTTTTCTACAATTAAGTCCCTAAAATTTATTTTTTAATGATTCGGGTCTGATTGGATCGGGTTGAATTTTAAAGCTTAAAAATCGTGTCCGGTCGATTTTTTTTCACCCTAAATTCGGATCGAATCAGATGACGGATGGAAAACATATTTTTTCGGGTCGGGTGCGGTGGACCAAAAATCCACCTAACCCGACCCGTGTCCATCTCTAACCATTAAACATACCATTAACACATTACATCATTAAACATCACTAAATTTTGAATTATTTTTAAATAATTATTAAAAAATTTAAAAATTTAATATACAATTAATTATATATTAAAATAAAATTAGGAGCAATTACTTCATGAATCTTTCTCAGTATCTCTTTTATAATCTTACTCAATTAAATAAAATTATATCATCTATATTTTCATATAATATTTTTTATATATTAAAATTTTAAAATCATTTTCTCCTTCATACCTCATATATTTATTCATATGAAATCCTTAAAATAAAAAACCCAAAAAACTTAACTTACAATCAAAAGAAATAAACGGGACCCGATCCAAATCATAAGTAATTTGATATCGCTTAAACAAGATCTCAAGTTTAAAGCGTTATTATTCAAAAAATCACCAGTAAAAGACTTGCCACAAAACCCTATTTAATATCACTTAAATACAAATTGATTTAAATTAATTAAGATAAAACCTTAAAAATTAAAAATATAACAAAATAAAATAAAATAATTATTAATAAAATGACTACATTATAATCTCAACTTCATCTTCGATAAAATCACTGCATTAATTCCATAATTTATACCTTTGTTAAATAAAGTTGGATATGGGTAATGGAAGTAAATGACTTTGGTGAAACTAACGTTTATAAAATAATATTATCTATGCATTTGATACAAACTTGTGAAGGAATTTACTAAAATATTTGTAGTTATAATTGTTTATCATTTAAGATATTAATATTTTTATTAGAAAGACTTTTATTTTTTAATATTTTAATTACAAATGATTAAATTGTTTAATTATTTTATTTGAAACAATTTATTTAATAGTTTTATTAGAAATGATTTAACATTTTTAGAAAAAAAAATAATTTTATTATAAATAATTTAATTTTTTATTTTTAACATTTTATCAGAAATTAATTTTTAATATTACTGATCAATCCTTTTGGTTGTTTAGTACTTTTATTATGAATAATTTAGTTGTTTAATAATTTTATTTATGATAATTTAAATGTTTAGTAATTTTAATTGAAATAATTTAATTATTTAATATTGTTGATAAAATCAATTCTTTAATATTTTTATTAGAAAATTTTAATATTTTTATTATTTATAATAAAAATATGACTAAATTGATAAAAAAATGTAAATAACGAGTCTAATTTTATTGATTTTCTTAAATTAAGATCAAATTAATCAAATGTATAAATACGAAGGAATAGTTGTGCTAGTAAACGATTTTACCCAAACTTTCATGTCTCCCCACTTAAAAACAGTTAGGGCTTGGTGACCATTTTATAACAAAATCTATATTTTAATAATCATTTTGTAACAATTGAAAATTTGTTGACCAAAATAAACATTGTGCCATAGCTTAGTGTCCTTTTGTAACAATTAAAAATTTAGTGACCAAAATATACATTGAAGCATAGCTTAGTGTCCATCTGTAATAATTAAAAATTTAGTGACCAAAATAAACATTGAAACATAGTTTAGTGTCCATTTATAATAATTAAAATTTTATTGACCAAAATAAACATTGAGACATAGTTTAGTGACCATTTTTTAAGTTTACCTTTTCTTGAACGTTTTGTCCATTAAATCCCAGTTGTCTCTTTTTTATACAGTTAAAAAACTAATAAGGCAGTCAGAAAATGGAATATTATTACATATAATTATTTTTTTTAAAATACCAGCAAATTTTAATTTAACAGTATTAGATATCTTGAAAAATAATAAAAATACATCTGATTTTATTTGATTTTATTTCATCCTCATCTCTAATATATTTTGTTAAATTTTAAGCGATATAATCATTTTATTTAAAAATAAAATATTTATCAAAATATATTTAATGATTAAATTTATCCTAAAAAGAATGAGAGATTAAACGTTAAGAGTTAAAATTATCTTTACACTAAATCTATATACAACTTAAAAAATTATATATATTTTTAAATATTTTTTTCATTTCGCTTAAAATTTATAAATTCATCTTTAAAAATTTATAGGTTCGATACTTAAAATGAATTTTAAGATAAAAAATAGAGCTGAAATTTTATGTTGATAATTAACATTTTAAGATCAACCTAAGTGTTAATATTTGAAGTCAAATTTCAAAATTTAACTAT
This sequence comes from Abelmoschus esculentus, assembly GCA_035048815.1. NCBI lineage: Eukaryota > Viridiplantae > Streptophyta > Magnoliopsida > Malvales > Malvaceae > Abelmoschus > Abelmoschus esculentus. The sequence continues at coordinate 15,527,370 of JAUCBN010000019.1, forward strand.
CAATCTAAAATATTATCATAAATCATAAATATTAATACTTGAAGTCAAATTTCAGTACTTCACCATTAATTTAAAATATTAATATTATAGTATCACACTTTAATCGTAGCATAATCCCAGCTGACCCTAGACTCACCAGTTATATGAATTTATCCTTTCGAAGATATTTTCCTTTGAATTTTATTGGAAGTGGTAAAAAAAAATCGATTTTATACTTGATTTAATTTTTTTAGACCCAATTCAAAAAATTTAAATAAATATAAGTTATAAGATATAACTAAACAACTTACATATTTAAATCAAATCTAACTATAATATTTTAATTTTTTTTTATCAATTCTTAGATCCATCAATATTTTTTTTCTCAAAATATATTCTTTAAAAAAATAATACTTATGAGATATTTCATTTTTAAATAACAGTACAATATTACTCCCATTTGCGAAAAGATATATATATATATATATATATATATAAAAAGTTTAGAACGGACGACATACATTATTATATCTTTAATTCTATACATTGTTATTTTTAATTATTTTTAAACACATATTAAAATTCTCAAGAATTCAACATGCAATTAATCATATTTAAAAAAAATAGAATTTAGGTTAAATAACACGTCTATTTTTTTGTTTTTTAATATATATTTTTTATTTTATAATATAAAAAATTAGAATTAATGACGATTCGTGTTGGTTAAATAGATTGCAAAACAGGACGTCAACACTGACAGGTAATAATAATAAATAAACAAGAACAAAAAATAAACCATGTCGTGGTATGGAGGCCACTGCCTTAGAAACAATTCGGCCCGATGTGTGTAATCGCTGCTTAGGCAGTTGTCCCCCGAAGGTTAACACAGTCGCTCCAAACAATGTACATCCAAAGTTTGGAGTGGACTATAGCGGTAGTGCTCGTCTGAACCAGAGTCAAACGAAAGCTAGCAGAAGCTTTTAAAGAATGCTCTCAATTTCTCTCAAAGAAGCAGAATGAATGATGAATGGGATGATTAAAAGTGAGAGAAAACCCTATTGTTTATAGGTTTAAAGTAGGGGAAAATCTGTCTAAAACATCAGATAAAATCTGATTTAAATAACAGATTATATCCAATCAAATCTCTAATAATATTAGATAATATCCATTTAAAATCTCGGATAATATCAGATAATATCTATCCAAAATAGTAGATTTGATAACCGAAATATTCATTTAAATCTCGGATAATATCTATTCAAAATTAGATTTAATAACAGATAATATCAAATTAAATCTCTGATATTTATTAAATCTAATCAGTTATACATTTAAAATTCAAAATAAATTTTAACTTAACTGAACTGCTTCCATGTCTCCTATAAATATGGAGTGTGAGATTCAAGCATTATACCCATAATTCCCCATAATGCGAAGGAATCCTCCTAAAAAATCACAGAGTTCTACCAACATAAGACGAGCACTAGCGAGATTAGTTACTTAAGTACATAGTGAACGAATCTTGAACTAGTACGTAGTGATGATGAGTAATCCTCCTCTTAGATAAGTGAAACTAGTCTTAAACTTTCTAAGATCGGGGTGAACTCATAACTCATAACACATAACTAATCCCTTCATCCACCAAAGTCCGTGATGTGAAGATATGTATATACACGTAGTGTATATTTAACCATCTTACCTCAGGATTTTAGTAAGTGTATTAGAAAAATAGCCCATCATTTTTCATAGAAGGCGTCTAACCCTTCTCACTTACATAGGTTATTTCCTTAAGTTTATCTCAACATAAACCACCCAAAATCAAGCTATGAAATAATTAAGGGCATTATATAAAGCTCAACCTCACAAGAAATAAGGTGATTTTCTTCAAATTCATATTAAATGAACCACCCAAACTCTGGGCTAAGAAATCATTAAGAATACAAAACCCAACCTCTTGTTCGATAAATTCAATAATGTTCTTCTCAATAAAACAATCCAACCACTTTGGATAGAATTTATTAAGAGTTAAAATAAACTCATCCTTTCGAGCGGTAAGTTCAATTAGTCTTTTGCAATAGGTCTAAGAACTTATTAAGAGTAGTTATTCAACCAAAATCGTTAAAGTCATTAAGTCTTTCTCACTAAGACCACCCAGAACTTGGGCTATGAATTTATTAAGAGCATTAAGCTCAACCTGGGCATGTACATGAAACGTCATAAGGATTGGGTAGATGAACATGTACATTATGAGTCGTTCCATGGTTTCGTTTGACCACATTGAACTTAGAGAATTAAGTTGAGTATCCACCATGAATCACTCAACCAATGGGCTTAAGACCCATCCCCCTCGATGAATCCAGAATTCGTTTCTTGTTCAATCCTTTGGTAGGAGGATCAACCAAATTCATCTCCGACTTAACATACTCTAAGACGAGTACTTCATTCTTTATTAGGTGTCTCACATATTTGTACCTTACGAGAATGTGTCTCTTCTTACCATTGTAAGCTTGATTTAAAGCCACATGTATCGTAAATATGAATCTCACAATAAAGATATTGGAGGATTCGGTTTTTCCTACAAAGGTATCTCTGCTAAAAGATTCCTTAGCCACTCGGTTTCTTACCCAGTTAAGTCTAGAGCTATAAACTCTGACTCTATGGTGGAGCGTGCAATACAAGTCTGCTTGACATACTTCCACAAGATTACAACTCCACCTAAAGTGCAAACATATTCATTCGTAGAGCTTACCTCATCACTATTAAAAACCTAGTTGACATCACAACATCCTTTCAAAAAACAGGATAGCCAACAAAATTGAGTTTTCAATCCATAATACCCTTAGGGTGTGTTTGGATGAAGGAAATAAACATTACTGGCAGGAATAATCTTTTCTAGAATTGTTTACCCATGTTTGGTTGGTGAGAATTCTTATTACATGGGAATACTGAATTCCCTACGGTAGAGTGTTTTCATGGTTTTACCAGGAATATCATTCCCTCAATTTTCTTTGGTATTAGACAAATCCTGGTGTTTAGGACAAAATACCTTAAAATAATAAGTTATTTTCCATTTACACCCTTCTTTTTCTTTCCTATTTAGTTTATCAAATCACATAACTTAAAACTTATCCAACTATTTGTAGGTTTCTTTTTTCTTATTAAGAAAAAATTTAGAAATTATTTACAGGTTTTATTTTTTTATTAAAGAAAAATTTAGATGAAATTATTTACAGGTTTTATTTTTTTATTAAGAAAAAATTTAGATGAAATTATTTACAAGCTACCATACACACTTTCAAGACATTTTACTTATATAGTTATATTAGTTTAAGTAAGTCTACTCTAAATCCTGAATACCAATATAGGTATAAAGGGTTACAAAAAAAATATAAATATAATTACAAGTCATATTACCTATATAGGTAAACCATGTTGAAATTATGTTTAAAATTCAAAATACTTTTTATTTTTTAAACTCAACTTTATCCTATGAATTTTTTCATAAATATAATATTTATAAAAATATTTAAAAATATAAATTCTTGATATTAATTATATTAAATAAAAAAATCCTATGAATTTTTATTTTAATATTTTCTATTTATAGATAAAAGTTTAACTGGTTAGAAATAAAATATATCGTAAGGACAGTTTGGTAAAAATTACTTTCAAATAATCTTATATTCTCCCAATCAAACACCGTCAACTTACATCCCTGTCAAACAAACCAAACAAAGTAATATAACATTCCCAGTAATATACCAAGTAATGATATATTCCAGTAATCTCATTCCCAAAAGTAATTATCTTTTCCGTGAACCAAACGCACCCTTAAGGTACTTTAGTAAGCGTCTAAGAGTCGTTCAATGTTCACCACTTAGATTATGAGTATATCTACCCAATCTACTCATAACGTAGGCAATATCGGGACGAGTATAATTCATTAAGAACATTAGGCTATCAATAATTTTAGCATATTCAGCCTAGAAAACATAACTTCCTTTATTTTTAATGAGATGGGTGCTAGAGTCAAGAAAGGGTTCAAGTAGAGATGACGTTAAAACTCTTTAATATTTTTGAGTGAACCCTATGAAAACTAGATTAGCCTTATAACTCTAGATTGACCTATCTAGCATGAGTTTCTTCCTAAAAACCCATTTTTTGCTGATAGGTTTAAATCCTCTAGGCAAGTCTACCAGTTTTCAAGTATGATTTAGACATTATTGACTCTAGTTCATCATTAACAACTCTTCTTCAAAAACTAGCGTCAATAGATCTCATAGTTTTTTCATAAGTTTTAGGATCATCATCTAACAAGAAACTTGAGCTATAAGATCTGATAAGTTTGTCTAAATCATTTATCTCAAAAATAAAGGAAGTAACAAAGTCTGGTCCAAAAGATACTTTATCTTTGTTTAGGCTCTAACTCAAACTCTAGAGTATCTCATACGATATTGTTGGTAGCACACTCAATAAATACTACATCAACTATTTAGGGACCGATGGTGGACTTTTTAAAGTCAGGCAAACCCACTTTAGCCTGACACCCCCACACGTTTAAGTATTGCAATTTAGGTGCAATAACCTTTTCACAGTTCGTATGGGGTTAAGTCTAATTTCTTTATGAGGTACTCGATTTAATATTTGTCGATAGAATGACTTCCCCCAATATGTTATCAACTAACTCAGAACTTATCAACAATAAATTTATCATTTCTTTTAAAGTTTTGTTCTTTCTCTCGACTATGTCATGTTGTTGAAGAAAGTAAGGGGCAAAAGTTTCATGAACTATGTCATTCGTCTCATATACCTCTTTAAGAAATTTAGATCCAAACTCATCACCTCTATCGGACCTAGCATTTTTCATCTTTTTCATAAAGAAGATTTTTATAAAGATTTCTACACACTCCTAAAATAGACAAATCTTTTCTTCCTTCTTAATACTTTGAAGAAAAGAGCTCAAAGAGATTTAATGGCTAAAAACATCTTTTAGTAACCTTAATGTCTATCATTTTCTCTTTATTTTAGACAATGTTCTTTTCTTAAAAGACCACTAAAAATATTCATCTACTATGACTAAAAGAAATATATCTTAAAAATTATTAAGATTATTATTCTAACTTCTGCACTAAGTATAAAATATTTATTTAGTTATAGTATTTTATAAATTGGAATAATGAGCATAGTAATGCACCAGGTAAGTTTAGAAAGAGAGGTGGTGCATAAAGCACACTTAAATACCAAGTCTTTCAAAGAACCCATCCTAGACATGCATTATTTAAAGGGTTAATTACTGCGGAAGTCACTTATGTTTGAGCGCAGTACAAAGTTAGTCACTCATTTTGAAAATCAATCAGTAAAGTCACATGTGTTTTCGGAGTGTAAATATTTGATCACTTTGACGTTACAGGCCGTTAATGGGTAACGAAAAGATGACTTGGTGAATTAATTTTTTTATGTTTGATCCATGTGGGCTCCCTTACTCATCATCTTTTTCATGTCAACATGAAATTTTTAATGAATTTTGCTTATTCTTTTTTAGGGGAATTAAACACTCTAAGTGAGAAAAAGAAGAAACAAAGCTTCTCTCTTTCTAACCATTTGCAATAGCTACCAAGTTCACCACTTTCATTCTTATTCTTATTCAAAGCTCATGTTCAACGCTTTCATTGATACTACCAGAAACCTCGTCGCCGACGAATCATACGGGTCAAATCAATTCCAACTCAGTCCTGGTGGCTTTGTTAAACTTACATTACACCGATCTAACCGAGTTCGTGGAAAAGGATTTGTTGTTGCGGACGCTTGAAGAAGTTGTTGGAAGACACAATATCACCATTTTTGCTCTAAACAATGAAGCTTTGGAGCGGGATCTCGACCCGGAGTTTAAGACATCGTAATTTACCGAACGACTGAGTTAAACTCACAAGCGACGATTCATCGGGTGTCAAATTTATCGGTAGGGCCAAAGTTATTACCCTCAACGCCGTCAATCGTCTCGACGGTGTCATCCACAACATCAACAATTGTTAGTCCCTCGATCTGTGCAACAAGATTTCAACAACCGTAGAAGTCTCCGCTCAATCTCTACCATTAAAGGAGTCCTAGAAGTTGACTCAAGAACCCATCATTTAAAAAAAACAGCCCATGAGAGTTTTTGTTTGTAAAAAGACCTCGGGCATGAAGAAGATGAAAATGTCTTAGTCGCGTTCCAGAAGTGAGTTGGTTTTTGACTTTTTGATATGTTCTTTTTGGGGTGTTTTTTTGTTCATCTTTTATATGAAGATTTCTATGCTTTGTGGACCAGTTTCGTTCATGGGGTTTCTTCATTCAGACCAAAATTTAAATTAGATTATTTTTTATTCTCTCGGTTGTGATGTTATTGATCGTGATTATAGTTCGAAACCTAAGGAGTGGCGAGGAGGGTGCTGAAAATGGAGAGTGGTCGCGATGGCGATTTAGTGAACTGGTGTTTGTGTTGTGGTAGTGGCGGAGGGATAGGGTGGTTTGTTTGGGGTTTCCTTCCCCTTTCTACTCAGGAGCCTTTTATATCAAGTAGGAAGGAGGAAGAGAGCCACGTAAGCAACCTTCATGGGTGAAATGTGAATTTTTTTTTTAATTCACCAGATTATTTTTCCGTTACCCATTAATGGCCTGTAACGTCGGAGTGACCAAATATTTACACTCCGAAAACGTATGTGACTTTACTGATTGGTTTTCATAATGGGTGACTAACTTTGTACTACACTCAAACATAAGGGACTTCCGCAGCAATTAACCCTTATTTAAACTATCTCACTACTTTCCAATTAATCTCTTATGAATATTTATCTCTTCATTTAGGTCTTTTAAAAGTTATGCTTAATATATATATTCCCCACAAAAAAAAAATACTCAAGATAAGTTTTCTACTTAAAAAAGTCATCTAGCCTTCTTTTATAACTTAGTCTAAAAGATACTCACTAAGCTTACAGGTTAGTTAAAGACTTAATATAAATTCATGTATTATAAATCATGAATTAAATAATCTGACCTTATAAGTAGAAACATAATTCATGTAGACATTGTCTATTTTGATCGTGCCTGCAGCTTCAATTCTTGAATCATGATCCAAAAATTCATCGTGACCGATATTTCATATCTATTTTGAATCTACAAAATTCAAATGAAAATTATATATGGTTAGTCAAGAAAATAATTTACTAACAGTAATAATAAATAAATAAATAAAATTTATTGATAGAAAAATATCCTTATCTTTAGGATTTTGGTTCTTATCTTCAACATCACCGCCACCTTCGATTATTGACCCGTCAGGTGCGTCAAGCTTGAACAAACCCAAAACCAACTTGATAATAATATCATTTTTATAATAGAATTGTTTCTAAATTGTTGGTTAAATAGACTGCAAAATAGTGCATCAGCACTGACAGGTAATAATAATAAATAAACAAGAACAAAAAATAAATTGTGTCGTGGTATGGAGGTCACTGCCTTAGAAATAATTCATCGCGATATGTGTAATCGTTGCTTTAGGCGGTTGTTCCCCGAAGGTTAACACAGTCGCTCCAAACAATGTACACTCAAAGTTTGGTGGAGCGGACTATGGTGGTAGTGCTCGTCTGAACCAGAGTCGAACAAAAGCTAACAGAAGCTTTTAAAGAATGCTCTCAATTTCTCTCAAAGAAGCAGAAATGAGATGATTAAAAGTGAGAGAGAAGCCTCTTATTTATAGGTTGAAAGCAGGAGCAAATTTGTCTAAAAAATCAGATAAAATCTGATTTAAATAACATATTATATCCAATCAAGTCTCTAATAATATCAGATAGTATCCATTTAAAATCTCGGATAATATCTGATAATATCTATCCAAAAATAGTAAATTTGATAACCGAAAATATCTATTTAAATCTCGGATAATATCTATTCAAAATTAGATTTAATAACAGATAATATCAAATAAAATCTATGATATTTATTAAATCTAATCGATTACACATTTAAAATTCAAAATGAATTTTAACTTAACCGAACTGCTTTCATGTCTTCTATACATACGGAGTGTGGGATTTAAGCATTATACCCACAATTTGAACCAGGAAATTAACTTCCTCTTACAAAATGGAAATTAAGAAGAAGATGAGGAAAGTAAAGAGAGATATAATAACGTGAAAATGAGAACTGGATGATAATTTTTAATCCTCGCATTCTAATTTTGTTTTAAAATTATGTCCGGTCATTGAGATTTTTTATAATTAATCATACACTCAGATGATGTCGGGATTCTATGCATTAAGACATAATATTTGATTCAAACATTCTTCTCTCATTCTTCTGTTTTGTTTTACTAAATGATGAATTACTAGATAAACGTGTTTAAGAAATAAAGTCCAAGTCAACTTTCATACATTGGACACAACTGGAAACAATTTCATGCTCATCAAGTTTCAAAATTTGAAACTTTTACAATTGAATCCTTGTTCAGAATTCCACCTTGACTGGAACATTTAAATTAAGCCCGAGTTGATGAGCCGACATCAATTTAGACCTTCATTTAACAGCAAATACTTCAATGTAAAACAAGGTTAAAATGCATGAGTATTCTGGTCCAAATAAATAATTATTGTTTTTAAAGGTTACGGATTCGATCACTCAATGTCACATGGTAAAGATTATATTATAAAATAAATACTAATATATTCATTGTATAACTTATATATATATAATAAGGTTAAAACCAATCTGTTCTCACGAGACAAAACCAAGATCAGCCATCATTTTAATAGCTGGTCAGAACGGTGGAATTTTTATCCTAAGCTTGTTACATACTTATCATGCTGAAATTAATGATATAGTAATTACAGGGTCGTTTTTCATATGCCTCGTTGGAATCTTGAGTTTATGTTGTTTTTAAATAAAATGATGAAATAAAGGTATTTATCACGTTATTATTGTAGAACATTAGTAATTGTATATAATTTCTTTTGTCAAAGTTTGATATTTTTTACGCGGTGATTCAAAGATTTTTTTTATAAAATAATTAAATAATAATATTAATTTTTTATGTTAATATTAATAATGTTATGTATATCAAATCTCGTAGAAACTATGTTTTCATTATTATATTAATATATTTAATTTTTTTAATCGAATTAAAAGATTGGGAATAAACAAATTAGTATCTCAATTATCAAATAATAAGTGGTCATATAACCCGTTGATGTCACTAAAGACCAATATATCAAACATCCTGCTAATATCGGTATCTCTATTATCAAAAAATAAGTGATCATAAGTGGTTCATTAGCAATATTTTATGATCGATATATTATTGTTTCAATACCTTAATGATATCAATAACAATAACAGGGGTGCAAATCGTCTACATTTTTCTCATGTCTTTTTCTATGCCTCCGTTTTAAATTAGAGGTTTAGGGTTTAAGGTTTAAGGTTAAAGGTTGTAGTTAAGGTTTAAGGAATTAGAGGTAGAGTGTATTTTTTAGGTCTAGAGTTTATGGTATAAAAAATTAGGGATAAGATTTAAAATTCAATTTTTTAGAAATTTTCAACAAGAGACATGAACGAAGCCATGATAAAGAGACAGGTGATTTTTACTCAATAAGGGTGCAAATAGATAATAATTCATTGCAATAAATTTATCGATATTTATCAATATAACCTTTTATGAGGTCTTGATACAATTAAACCTTGTGACATATTAGCCATGCGATAAACAATGAAAATAAAATTAATTCTTTTACCTTCGTCTTGCATAGACTTTGATGGGAGTGTTGGTTCTTCACTCTCCAATTATTGATCTAAATAAAAACATGAGTACATTACAATGAATCCAATCACATCAAAATCAATACCTAAGCTTATAGAAATTAGTATCTATACAATTCCCATGGATTAAGGCTTGAAAAACATGGGTGGTGACTTACGGTTCATAGCTTTGCCACTTGAATTGGTCATCATATAGACATGGAATCAAGGAATTGATTGATAGAGGGCTTTAGCTTACTGGATCAATATCTATTCGATGAAATCAATAGATCGAAGAAAGACACTACATCAAAACAAAAATTTAGCGGAACATCGTAGTTCATGATCTTTAGCGGTATTTGAAAAACAAAACGCCGCTGATATCTTATTTATCGCTCAAGATCAATTGTAGGCAACAATGGAAGTGTTAGCTTAAAGATGGAAGCTTCATGTCTGTAAATTTACGTAAGAAAAAAAAACATATGAATCTGTCAAATAATGTTTGATTCGTTCTTTCGATTAAAACATTAAACTATAAAATTTTTTTGTGGTATCCTATGATGTCTGATTTCTTGTTGTCGATAATATTCATGAAATGACCCTTTACTGGCCATCTTTATCAGTGTACAAATGCACTTCATATTCTTTCTAGTTTGCCTCTCAGGTGAAGTTTTAAATTATTTGAAAGAAAAATTCTACAACGGGCGGCGAACATTGATGAACACTACTAACGTTGAACATTGTTGAACATTATTAAATTGATTAATAAAGATTAAAAATTTTCAAGGACTCAACATGTAATTAATAATTATTTAAAATAAATTTTTAATTAAATTGTTTTTCATAGGAAAAACTACACGGGTGCTCACTCAACTATTATCTTTTTATATTTCGGTCACACAATTAAATTTTTCATCAAAATTGATACTAATATTTTATTTCGTTACCGTTTTATTCATCGATAGTTAATTTAATAGAGATTATAACATGACATGGTTTAATAAAAATTTTAGTCTCTAAAATTATATGTTCTATCAATTTAATCCTAATAAAAATAATTTATCAAATATTTACTCTAAACCTTAAATTCTCTATTATTGTTTTCTCTACAACATGTGATATTCTTCTTTTTTTTCCAGGAACCAAACAAAGATCTACAACAATTATCATTAATTCGTCAAGTTTTATATCGATTCTTATTTGAATATAAATATTTATAAAATAATTTTTTTATCAATTTTTTTAAAAATAACGTAACTTCAAACTTTATTTCAATTTATATATATAAAATAAAAATATTTAAAAATCGACATTTTTGGTGTTTAAATCTAAAGTTATTATTTAATATATTAGGGCAAAGCAACCCAAATTGTAGACTACGGTTTGATTAGATTTTTATATTTTGTATTTTTCCTTATAAAAACTGAAAATACATATACCATGGAGGATTTGTAACGGTTGTAGGAAATTCAAATTGTAGACTTTTGTTCATATTGCAACGGTTCATAACTTTGTTGTAGGAAAATTTTGTGCTATTGTTACCATTGATTTTTTAATTCGATTGACCATTTATTTTAATTCGATTATCAAGAAGTCGATACATATACTATTGGTTCATATATATTTATGATTTTTAATGATTATTTTTTTAATGTTAAGTGATATTATAAAAATAATTATCTCGATTCTCTAATCTTAAAAAATTACAGTAAATGACTTAATATTTAATTTTTTCTTATCTTTTATTTTGTATATGTAGATTGGAACAATGCTTGAATTGATATTGTTTCTTGAAAAAATTAAAAGAAAAAAACGATTTATAAATACTTATAAAAAAATGAGTTGATCTAGAAGTTGATGCGTTGATCATATAAAAAATGTTAACTCTTATGGATCTTTGTTTGTTTATTGAGGAAAGTGCAACAAAAGAGAATAATATTACATGTTGCATTGGAAGAAAAAATAAAAATTTGGGGGTTTAATCAAAATATTTAACGAGTTATATTTTTATTATTTTTATTAGGATTAAATAGATATAATATAAAAATTTTAGGGATTCAAATTATTATTAAATAATATCATGTTATAGTTTTCGTTAAAGATTTAATGATTAGTGACCAAAATAAAAATAAAATGAAATGTTAGCAACGATTTTGACAAAATAATTTAGTCGGATGATCAAAACAGAAAAAAGTAATAGTTGGGTGACTATTTGTATAGTTTTTTCCATCTAAAATAATTTAATTAAAATTTTATTTTAAATAAATTTTAATTGTATGTTGAGTCCTTGAGATTTTTAATTTTTACTAATCAATTTAATGGTGTTCAACAATGTTCAACATTAATGGTGTTCAGCAGTATTCGACACACGTGATAGACTCATCCTATTTGAAAACATAAAAACCTGGAATCACCTTCATATTCTTTCAATTATGACAAAATGGAAACCATACTATCAATTTTGTTATAAAATAGTCACTAAACCCCGACTGTAGTTAAATAGGATCACATGGGATTTTTGATAATTGTTTAATACCTTAATTAGTCCTACATATTTATAGATTTGATTAATTTGATAATAATTCAAAAATCAATAAATTTAGGTTTATTTACAAATTCTATTAATTTAGTCTTAATTTTATTAAAAACAAAATAAGCTTTTAATATTTTTAATTAATACTTAATATTTTATTATTTAATACTTAATGTTTAATTCTTAGTTTTTATTTTAATATTTAACATGAAATAAAATTATTAATATTAAATTGTTTCTAATAAAAATAGAACTAAATTAGTAAAATTTGTAAATAATGGGCCTAAATGTATAATTTTTTCTTCTAATTAGAATCAAATAAATCGAATACATAAATATAGAGGACTAATTGTGCTATTAAATAAATTTACCAAAAATACCACATATCATCAGTTAACGACAGGAATCAACGACCATAATGCAATAAAATAGATAATTTAAAACCATTTTATTATAATTGAAAGTTCGATGACCAAAATAAACATTGAGGCCTAGTTCACTGACCATTCATTCACTTTACCCCAACATTTATTATCATTTGAAAAAAAAAATATTTGCATATATTTTTAATTGAGTTGGTGTTCATAAATTTGTGACACAAATTTAAGTAATAATAATATATAACACAAATAAATTAAACCCATATTTAATTGATTTAAATTTTAGACCTCACAATTATTGGTAGAACCAAAAGAAGAAAGCCCCGTGACATTTAAATAATTTGGTTTAAACAATGGGTGTGTATATATAATAATAATTATTATTTTAAATAGGTGTATATATAATTATTGTATTGTTTGGATTATTTAAGTGAAAAATTATCAGATGATTTGATTTATTATTTTATTTATAGTCTCATCAAATAATAATTTTTTTATTTTTAAAGTAATTTTTTATATTTCATTAAATAAATAAATAAATTTTATTGCATAAGACTATAAATGACGTTATGAGCCAAAATTATGTAATAATTTTTTGGTTTATCTTCAAGCCTGAAATATAATTTCATATATTATGATAATTAATTTGTTGAAAGCTATGTTGTCCGTGCTTTGTTGTTTTGTTTTTTCAGACACAAACTTTGGCTCTTTGGAAAAGGTTTGCGCTTTTTCTTGACTATGAACCTTATCATCAACCACACACACGTAATTATATGTGTATATATATCATTATCTTACACCCACCAAGAATCTTGTATTTTTAAATTATAATAGAGACCAAACCAGTTTTGTTGTTTAATAATCATCTGTCTGAGACAAAATTTATACCTTGCAACTTGCAAGTGCTTGAAAATGGGGAATATTTTTGGTGGGAAAAATACTAGCAAAGTGATGAAGATAAATGGGGAAACATTCAAGTTGAAGACACCGGTGAAAGCTGAAGAGGTAGTTAAAGATTATCCAGGGGATGTTTTGTTAGAATCAGAAGCTGTTAAACAGTCTGGTATTGGAGCTAAGCCATTGCAGCCAGGTCAGAAACTGGAGCCCAAGAGGGTTTACTTCTTGGTCGAGTTGCCCGAAGTTCCCAAAGAAAGGGTTCCGAGAAGGGTTCGGTCTGGTTTGGACATGAGTGCCAAAGACAGGCTGGAGAACCTGAGGTTGTCGAGGAGATCGGTGTCGGATCTAACACTGATGAAACAGCAAAGTATGGTGGGTGAAGGCGGTGGACGTGGAGCAATGAGGGTGAAGATGAGGGTTCCCAAGGGAGAACTGGAGAGGTTGTTGAAAGAGAGCGAAAGCGAGGCGGTGGCAGCTCAGAAGATCATGCAACTTTGCATGGAAGGTACGACGGAAGACAGCGGTGCGATGAAGGGGATAGAAGGGTTGTTTATGGAGCGACGATTTCTGCATTGGAAGGGTAGCCATGGAAGCATAGCTGTAGCCGAAGGAGGTTTCGAAAAGAACCGCGAGGTTGGTTTTTTCACCACATAAATATCCACATGACATGGAACTTTTAATTTTTTTTTAATTTTTAGATTTCATCCATTTCTTCAGCTTTAACAAACCAAATTGATATTTTTCTCTTTTAATATTCTATATAATTGTAAAATAAATATTTAAACAGAAAAAAAAATGATATTTTTTGTTTCTAAAAAGCATTTTCTACCTAAAATATTTTTTCCGTTCACATGATGGGAGAAATCATAATATATATTAAAATAAATAATAATTATATATACTTTAGTGATTTTTACTATTATCTATTAATTTTGATAATAGTTCTCGATTTATTTATTCTCAATGCATTAAAATACTTTAATACGAAAATGTTTTTTTTTTTTCATAATTAGGACTAACATATTTTTTAAGCTTATTTTTCAGATACTTGCCCTGGAATTAAGTGATAAAGATAATTTTAATATGATTTTTGTTATTTTAGTCTTCGTCTTTTTTTTAAGATAAATCTAGCTTTTAATCTATATTTTTGTTGATAAATATCTCATTTTTTAATTAGATAATTAAAAAATTAATGATAATGATATATTATATATATGTAGAATGATATTTAAGATTTGAGAATGCTTAGTAGCCTTTTATTTTAGATTTAATTAATTTTTAATATTTTATTTGAATTTTAATTATTTTATATTTTAAGTTAGAATAAAATTATATTTTATATGTATATATTTGTTATTATCGTAAAAGAAATTTAACGACAATGACATGTTATATATATGTAGAATGAGGCTAGATATAATGTTATTTAAAATATATTTTCACATATATATATGACATGTTAAGATCGTTAAATTTTTAACGATCTAATCATTATGTTAGTTAAAAATAAATTATTTGTCAAAAAAACATATATTAATAATTAAATTTATCACCAAAAAATAAAGATCAAAATGATAAAAATTATAAACATTAACAGTTAAAATTATCTTTAAGCCTAAAATTAAATATAAGCGTCTTCTGTTTGAAATTTATTTTTGTTTTTTAATGTAAACAACACATAATGTAAATTATGCAGCATGTAAAATACAAATACAAATATTATGCGTCTATTAATATGTTGCATAAATCATATTTTAATGTGTCTTACTTTTATTATCATATGGTTTTCATCTCTAAAATGGTTCAACATATAATTAATATCTTCAAATTGAAATGTTTGATTATTTTTTTTATTTTTTATTTTTTGTCTTTGTTTGTTCCTGGCAGAAAAGGGTGACTTTCATGCCAATCCATGAAGGAGGGAGCCAAATCGTTGTAACTTGATAACAAAACAAAACCATGAAAAATAGAAAAATTCCACGATAAGGTTCGAATACTATTGAATACCACTAAACATTATTAAATTAATTAATAAAGATTAAGAACTTCAAGGACTTAATATATATTAATAAAAGAGTAAGTCTCAACATATAATTATTAATTGTATGTTGAGTCCTTGAGATTTTTAATTTTTATTAATTAATTTAACAACGTTCAACAATATTCAATGTTAGTGTTATTCAACGATGTTCGATGTAAGTAATAGACTCTTCTTAAAAAATATGGATTTATTTATATATGAGATAAGATTAAGTTGTATGGTGTGAAACTCTCTAAATTTTA
The DNA here is from genome assembly GCA_035048815.1 of Abelmoschus esculentus. Taxonomy (NCBI): domain Eukaryota; kingdom Viridiplantae; phylum Streptophyta; class Magnoliopsida; order Malvales; family Malvaceae; genus Abelmoschus; species Abelmoschus esculentus. The sequence continues at coordinate 15,543,207 of JAUCBN010000019.1, forward strand.
TATGTTTTTAAATTATTGAATGACTAAAACAAATGGTTTACATTAACAGTCGGTTATGTAAAGATTATCACTTGTGTGTTTCTATTGAACATACTCATAAAAAAGAAAGAAGCAAAAAAGATAAGGAAGAGGGAAGAAGATGTAGGCCAAAGAGATGAACGAGGCTAATTCCATGAGGGGTTAATATAGCCTCAGCTTGGTATACCAGCTTGATACCAGAAATCAAGTCGGTTAAAACCAACCTGGGCAATACCTGGAGTTAGTTGAGCATGGTTGAAACTAACCCTAACTGATCCAGTTGATTTAGTTGAGCAACACCACCTTTCACACAAATAATCAATGTTCATCGTCCATCTTTTACACAAACCACCAATATTTACCCTATTTTCTTCCTTTCGAACAAAGTAAAAAAACATGCAGCAGACACGAATGAGATTACTGTCCCTCCAGTCCTGAAATGTATTCTACGTTGTAAACACTTAGCTGTTGGCGAAGCTTACTGAATCTCATGCTTGGAAGAGGTTTTGTGAGAGTGTCAGTCACTTGATTTTCAGCAGAAATGTAGTTAACCTGGAGTTGTTTTCTCATGATTTTTTCTCGAACAAAATGAAGGTCTAATTCGACATGCTTGGTTTTAGCATGAAGAACTGGAATGGGAACCATGGCCACAGTACTTATATTGTCACACGATTGGAACTTCTTGTAGCTTTACATTCATGTCACCCAACAAAACTTGAACTCATATCACTTCACATGTTGCATCAGCTAGACTCCTATACTCTACTTTAGCAGTTGATCTAGAGACTGATGGTTGTTTTTTTGAGTACCATGACAATAAATGATTCCCAAGAAAAAAAACAGTAACCGAAAATTTACCTACGATCATCAATATCACTACTCCAGTTAACATCTTTGAAGGCTTGAAGAGATGCTGAAAAGCTATTGTCTAGTATAAACCAAAACCCGTGATTCGTGGTGCCTCTAAAATATCTTAGAATTCTCTTTACATCAGCCCAATGAACTTCTGTTGATTATCGCATATATTGAGACAATTTATTTATATCAAATGAAAGATTTGGGTAAGTATGACACACATATAATAATGCTCTCACTGTGCTTCAGTACATCTCATGATTTGTTAAGGATTCTCACTGTGCTTACAAAGTTTTGGTGTAGATACTATATGTGTATCAGCTGGTTTGGGGGAGACCATATTAGTTTTAGCAAGCAACTCCTCAATGAACTTCTTTTGGCTAAGAAGTATACCACCACCAATATGTATATCCTTGATGCCAAGAAAGTAATGCACTTGACCTAAGTTCTTCAACGAGAACTTATTATCTAGTGCCTTGATAATTTGTTGTATGCAAGCTTTTGATGTGCCTGTTATCAGAATGTCATCCACATAGACAACAACATATAAGATCTCTTATTGAGTAGAACAAATAAAAATGGATGTATCGGTTGGGAAAGATCGAAAATTCAATGTACACAAAAAATCTTTGAGTTTGGTGAACCAATTTCTTGGAGCTTGTCGCAAGCCATACAAGGCTTTCTTCAACTTACAAACAAGAGGAGAGCCATTATCATCATACTTAACAAAGCTCTCTGGCTGCTTCATGTACACATCCTCCAAAATATTCCCTTTAAGAAAAGCGTTATTAACATCAACTTGATGAATCTACCATTTATGGAGAACCGCTAATGAGAAAACAACATTGACTGTGAAAAACTTAACCACATGGCTAAAAGTATCCAAGAAATCATGACCTGGAACTTGTGAGTAGCCTTTGGTCACTAACCTAGCTTTAAACCTATTGACAGTACCATCTGAATTGAGCTTGACTCGAAATAACAATTTCGAACCTATTGCTTTGCGATGAGGTGACAGTTGAACCAACTCCCAAGTATTGTTATCAATGAGAGCATTATATTCGACATAAACAATATCTTTACACTTTGGTATATTTAAAGCTTGGTGTATGTTTTTAGGAGTTGAGTGTATTTCGACATTGTACAGTTTTGACTTAAATGTACCAGCCTTGCTCTTGGTGACCATGTTATGTTTATTCAATGGTGCAGTATCTATCGGATCAGGGAATTGAACTTCTGGAATTGTGCTTGCAGGAGTAGTACTAGCTTTAGGTTCTACTTTCATCTTAGGTAACACTTCACCAGTCTGATCTTCTTCCATCATTGGACCACTGATGTTTGTTGCCTGATCTGTTGTCATCTCAAAATAGAATGGACCTCCCGTATCATTATAGTCATCCATGTTGCCATACGAAGGACTAGAGACCCTGGTGGTGCTTGCAGCTGGAGTCGAAAGGTGATCGACACTAAGAGTATTTAGGTTTGTGTCCTTCAATGAAGCATCAGGAGTACTAGTTGTAGTTGATGGTCCTGGATGTTTTTGTGGAACATCACTATCTGCGGTTGATGTTTGGTGTGCAGCTGACTGCGAAGTAGATTATTGTGAAGTATCTACAAAAAAAAACTTACAGAAGCAAATGATGAAGGAAGAGTATAATCCTTCCTTTCTGAGAAAAAGGAAACACATTTTCATTAAATTTGACATGTCGTGACAGATACACATGGTTTGGATTTGAATTTAAACTTGTGTTTGTTATAGACCCTGAGACATGAGAAACATTGTGAGTGAAACACACGCAGAAACAAATGATTTGGCTTCTTACCATGCAACTTTTCATAGGGTGACATCCCATTTAAAAATTTTTAGGGCAATTTGTTGAATAGAAACACAGCAGATTGCAAAGCAAATGACCAGTATTTCAATGGAACAGATACATGAGCAAGTAAGGTAAGAGTTGTATCTATTATATGACGATGTTTTCGTTCTACTATACTGTTTTGAGTAGATGTGTATGGATAAATAACTCTGTGTTGAATACTCAATTTAGCTAATTCAGGAACTAAAACCATAAATTCTCCACCACCATCAGTTTAGAGAGAAATGATGTTAGTTTAAAATTGATTCTTCACAATGGCAAGAAATGAATTGAAAGTAGCAACAACATCAGATTTAAATTTTAGTAGAAAAATCTAACAGTTTTTTGAGTACATATCAACAAAGGATACAAAGTATTGTCATTCAACAGATCGTATAGGAGTAGAACCCCATACATCTGCCTCTATAAGCTCGAAACACTTAGAATACTCATTAGTGGACTTCTTAAAAGGAAGTCTTGTAATTTTACCTAACTGACAAGCTGAACAAAAAACATCTATATTTGAGGGAACACTTTTATTCAACATCATGCTAACTACATTATATGATGTATGTCCTAATCTTTGATGTTATAGCCTAAATGAATCCTAATCAATACTGCTCGAAAGAGGATGCCGAGTTGACACATTATTGCAATGAGGTTGAGCAGTGACATTGTCAAAGTAGTATAAGCCATCTTTCAATCCTCTATTCAACATGATAATACCATTTACTTCATCCCTAACACAATAACCATTAGCATGAAATTTAAGAGCCACATTATTATCTCGTGTAAACCTAGACACGAAAAGAAGATTTCTACTAGTCTTAGATACACATAGCAGATTATCAATGACTAGAGATCCAAACTTAGTATCAAGGTTGTTGTGGCAACATGAGATATAGGAATAGTAGATCCATCACCGAGATAAACCTTACCAATACCTGAGTATAGTGTTCCACTTTGAGCAAGCATCTGTTTATAAGTAATATTGTGGGTGACACTTGAATCTGGAAACCACCTATCATTAGTCAAGAGAACTCTTTTGGCAATCAAGGAATTTACCTAAATTGTATCAGAGAAAGGTACAAGTGTAAGTGATATAAAATCAGTGACAACAAAATGATCATAGCAATGAACATCAAAGTCAGGCACATAATGGCACATATTAACTTGTACTATTTCTGTCCCTTCAATTGATGAAGGATTGTAGGGTTTGAAATTCTGATTGAACCGATATCAGTAACGATCAACCAGATAACCCATTTTGTCACACAATTGATATTGTAGGCGAGATCTTTCTCGCAATCAACCACCATGCATAGATCCTCCTCGTGCCCTGTTGTTGTTGAACTGAGGCTGAAAGCTACCTCTAGGTGTGTATTACTGCTTGTCAATATGAAATTGAGTCAAATTAATTCATGCAAACACTCTCATTTGATTGAGAAATCTAATATTGACATCACAGAGAGATGACGTTACTAAGACTAGAGTAAAAGACTCACGATTCATGGTCAAGACAACCACAAAAGGCTCATATTCTGCAGGTAGGCCATTTAAAATCGTTGCAATCTTTTCAATCTCAGCAACAAGACTTCAACTAGTAGCCAACACATCACAAAATTCTTTGATCTGTGTGATGTACTCTCGAATAGTCATAGAGTCTTTCTTTAACGCTTTTAACTGACAATGTAAATTCATCATTTTAAATTCATCATTTTAGTTGTGGAGAATTCAGAATATAGCATAAGAATTGCTGACCATATTGTTGCAGGCGTCTCAGCTCCAACCAACTGAGGAAGAATGTTAGGGCTTATAGTTGAGAGAAGCCATGACACAAAAGCATTGTCTTCCTTTTTGAATCGTCAATACGCTGGATTTAGGGTTAATTGGTCGAACGAGCCAGTGACAATCTTCGTTGGAATCAGAGTATCTTGATCCAGATAGTGTTTGAGTTCATAGCCTCTGACCATTAGAAGAACTTGTTGTTTCCATAAGAGGAAGTTATACTCATAAAGTCGAATACTAACCTGCTTTTTCACAAACAATGAATCTACAGGTGAAGTGTCAACAAACGTTGTTCTATTTTCATCAAACTACAAGTTGGATATAGCTTCAGAATTTGCCATTAAAGGAACGACAAAAGCTTGAAGCAAAAAGAACAAAACAAGGAAGGATCGAAGGTGATGAGCTCGCTGCAGAAGAACAATGAAAGATTGAAATCGAAGGCCTCAGAATTGTTGACTGGCGAATGATACCATATTAAACACTCACAAGAAAAAGAAAGAAGCAAAAGAGATAAAGAAGAGGGAAGAAGATGTAGACCAAAGAGATGATTGAGGCCAATCCCACGAGGGGTTAATATAGCCTTGGCTTGGTATATCAGCTTGATACCAGAAATCAAGTCGGTTAAAACAAACCTGGGCAGTACCTGGAGTTAGTTGTGCAACGGTTGAAACTAAACCTAACTGATCCAACTGGCTTAGCTGAGCAACACCACCTTTCACACAAACAACCAATGTTCATCGTCCTTTTACACAAACAATCAATAGTTTCAAGATAATCTGAAAAAAAATATTTTTAATTTTTTTAATCTATTAATAATTCATGCACGTAGATTTAAATTTTGTATTATATATTTTTTAAAATTTTAATCTTGATTTATACAATAATAGTTGAAATTAAAAATTAAAAATAATTAAAAATTCATTCGTTACGATTTCTTTTGCCCGATTATGATGGCAATAATGATTTAGGAAAAAATAAAAAATTTAACGTTCTTTTTTTATTTGATTTAAAGATCAAATCAATTATTAAAGTTGGTTGAAAAGCAAAATTTTTAATTGTTCCCGTAGCTTCTATGTTGGGCAACCAAAAGTTACTTCCAAACTCGATGATGAACAAGTAAAGAAGTTAAACATGTTAAATGAAATAATACTAAAATAATTATCGATTGATTTAGTAAGATGATACAATATATCTAAAGGTGAGGAAAATTCGATTCGACTCGAAAAAATCGAATAAATCGACTCGAGGTAAAAATATTAGACTCGTTTTAACTCGATTTAAAATTTCATAGACTCAACTCAACTCTAAAAAATTTAAAATAAAGTTCAAGTTGTAAAATAGAAATTCGAATAACTCAAAATTTTTAGTTATTAAAGGATTAAATTTTAAGTTTGGGACGAGTCTCAACTTTTTATGATATATATTGATATATAAAAATATAAAAAAAATATTGATATATAAAAATATAAAAAAAATATTGCTATATATGAAATATATATATATATATATTATATGATTAGAGAAAGTCATTTAAATTGGAATCAAATCATACTATAACATGACAAATAATTGTAATTAAATATTTATAAGAACTCGAAAACACGACTCGATTCGACTTGACTTTAATTTCTTAAACTCGACTCGAACTAAAAAATTTTAAATAAAATTTGAGCTGTAAAATAAGAATCATCAACTTGAATAACTCAAAATTTGACTCAACTCGACTCGATTGAAGATTTACCCCTAAATATATCCCTTAAATAAAATCTAAGGTTCTAACTTAAAATCATAAATATAATTAATTTAATAGATTTTTTTGTACTAAAAATTTATAATATATGATTTTGATTAATCGATTAAAAATCAAATAAAAATACTTATTATACACACTAAATTTTGTTAGGGTCTTCTAACCTTGTTGAGTAGATCACACAATGAATTTGGCCAAGATGGGGTGAATTGACAATTAAAATTTTATTAGGAAAATTTGGTAAAAAATAAAAAATTTGAGACACGGGATTTATAGTGGTTCAAGCTTCAAAACAAGCTTTACATCCACTACCATAGTTCTCACTAAGGATTTTCTAACCAATTCACTAATGAATTCAACATTTTTCTAGGTTCAAGGGCTAACTTTTACAATAAATCTATTTCTATTCAAAATTGACTTAAACCTCACAAGAGATAAGAAATAGGCAATTTGGTTTCTCTCACAAGAATAATTTGTCCCTATTTTAAAATAACACTCCTCAAACTCAATTACAAAGAAATAAATTGAAATACAAGAGTTGAGAGAAAAAGATTTATAATGAAGTGCTTGGAGTTAGATTGAAGTGCTTGGATATTTGCTTGAGGTTCAATAGTTGTTTATCCAGCTTGAAATACTTCATTTTATACCTCCTCATTGATTTCTAACCGTTGAGGTTGTTGAAAATGTAAATATAGACGTTGGAACTTTATATTTCCATCATAAATGCACCTCTGTAGTTTACGATATCGAAACTTGGGGTACCTATTTCAAAACATTACAAAAGAAGAAAGAGACATTGTGCATTTATTATAGGGGTTTTGAAATCATAGGTCATGTTATCGAAACACTTAGTTTTTAATGCAGGTGTGTATCGAAACGAGTTTCGATACTGAGAGTAGACTGTGATCTACAGTATCGTAACAGGTATCGAAACTGGTCAACTAACATTTAAAGCTAAATTGTCACCAACAGTAAAAAATATTTAAAACTTAAGGAGTCGTTGGGAAATTTTAAGGGTATCAAAACCTGTATCGAAATGCTTTGTTATTTTTAAATTCTCTTAAATAAATAAAGCATATTTCGATACATGGTTCGAAATAGTTCTTGACAGATTCATTCCGATATCAGAACTTGTTTCGAAACGAGTGTTAAAACTCAAGAATATTCTTCAAAAAACAAAGCTCGGTATCGATACCAGTTTGAGTGGTATCGAAACGCCTGGAGTAAAATACTTAGAAAAATATTTTTAGTGTTCTTGGTTTGACTTAAAGTTTAGTTTTTGACTTAGGGACTTAAAAATTTATTTTCAGATAGTCCTCAAATATATTTGTATATCAAAATTAATTTTAGTTTTCCAAACCCAAATTCAAAAGAATCCAACCCTAACCCCAAAGTTCCTCCACCATCATCGATCGTCCCTTTTAAACCAATCCTCAATCAACCCCATTTGATCTAAATCACCCGCAACATCTTTTCCCTATATTAATCTAGAGTCTCCCCAATTTAACCCTACATCAAGAAACTTGCAGAAGAGGATTCTGTTAGTACTGAAAATCAGAAAAATGAAACAAAGAAAATCTTACAGTTCCGGAAAGAAAATAGAATTTCTAGAGAAAAAATCGAAGTAACAAAAAAACTAAACTATGTATTTAAATCCTCTCAAAACAATATTTTAAAACTCTAAAATAAAATTATTTAAACAAAACCAAGGATATCAAATCTGAAAAGAAAACCAAAAAGATATTCTAAAAATTGGAAGAAAAAATGGAATTATAATCTAAAAGCATAAGTGTTGTGAAGATATATTGTCATCTCTCTTGTAACCAGGGAGGGACCTATCTTTTGTAACCAAAAAAAACATTGTAATAAAAGTTTGAGAGTTCAATGAAAAAAAGCCAAAACCTTTTCTTTCTGATAAATAATTTCTCCATTTTATTGCATCTAAACCATAACAAAAGACCAAAAACAATAGAGAAAATAATACTTTCCTGATCGGTAAGTGGCTTAGTTGGCAATAATCTCTTCAAGAGTGAGCCCTTTTTGTAAAAGCAAAGCCGAGAAGATGGGGGTTTGGTTTTGAATTCTGGGTAGTCTTCTCTTCTTTTTTTTCTCCTTACGCAAGCATTCATCTGTTGAAAAAAAAGGAAGTGTTAAGAAAATCATTTGAGTGGAAGGAGCTTCCCTGATCGGTAGGTTTCGATGCCAGCAATGACCCTGCGGGGAGCCTTTGATGCGGAAGCAAAACCAAAGTGATGGGGTTCATGGATTTGAAACTGTTTTTTGGGTTTAGATTTGATAAACAAAAATGGCTTCAGTTTTCTTTTGAGTAGAGATGAGGGGTTAATGGTTTCATATTGTATCTGTTACCCTCCCAAAATCCTAAGGCTAGTCAATGATGGTAAAGATGGTGATCAACCAAAATCTCGCCGATCCCATTACTCTTACGGCGGCCTTATGGTGGATGTTTTTGAGCAAAGAATCTTTTGGATTTTATGCCTTTTCTGGGTTAATCATGAGGTTTCTAGGAAGTAAAAATATAGAGTGTTAGGAGAAATTAATTTTATTTTAATGAAAGTTTGACCCTGATCAAACTGATGCTTTGATATGATGATTTTTGTTTTCATTTTTGGTCTAATAACCTCTTTAACCCGGGTCATGTTTTTTGCCGGTAATAATTTACTTTGTGTAAAATAATGCTTTTGCTTTTTTTTTCTTTTAAAACATTAAAGTTAGTAGACTTTACCTATATTTGGATCCTCGTTGCCTTTTACGTTATTTTAATTCTCATGTTTAGAGTCAAGTCTATTTCTTTTTATTCCTTTAATTTGTTTTTAAATTTTGATTCGCATTTTCTTTTTGGTTTTTATCATAATTGTTCTTTGCACCATATTTACGCATCATGCTCGTTTTGGTTTAATTTTATTATGATTAAATAATAACGAGTAAAAATTGATGAGGTAAAAGGAATGAACAAGTATATTCATATTGTTTAATTCTTCATTCTGAAAGATGTTAACTTCACTGTCTTGTACATAGGTTTGTATCTTTGTCTTGTCTTTATTTTGTTATGCTTTCGTTGATCTTGCATGTATAAGTGAGTAATTCGTTAATTAGGATTTACATAATGGCACTTTTTATTATTATTAACGCGGATCTCTAAACTCGGTCGTAAGCGAGACCAACTCCAGTGTGGTGGTGAAGGTTCGGATGTTTACCTTCGATTTTAAGTGCTTTAAAATAAATGCGCAAATCCAATTAAAAATGAATTTGATCGTCAAATTAGCCCAAAAAATTTAATATTAATAAAGCGGTAATTAAATAAAGTACTAATTTTTTGACGGTATGGGGTGCTAATCCTTCCCCATCCGTAACCGACTCCCGAACTCTAATTTTTAAAATCTCTGATTTCACGGTGTCCGATTTACGAAAACGAACGATGGCGACTCCAAATGTCAAAAATCAATTTAAACCAAAAAATCTCTACGTGAAAAATATTTATTTTCAAAACGACGCATCAAAAATATTTTTCAATTATTAAAAAAAATTCTATCAATATATTTATTCGTAGATTTTTAGATCGTTACATATTCAACTGCCACTGCTCTCGATTAAGAGCCAGATATACCTGAAGTCAGATGTTGATCCGGTTGGATTTGTAGATCTGGGTTTAAGAAGTAAAAAAGAATTTCAGGAAAAAAATATTGACCAAAACTAACCTTGCTAAGACAAGATCATTTTAGTTTTGGTGAAATCTATAATTTATCCGACAGTAATAAAAAATATTGTTTGCAATAAATTCAGTTGTCAGTGCATTTAATGCATTATTATTATATCATAATGACATTAAATTAAGATTCCTACTAGTTTAATACAAATAGTATAATAAGTCGGGTTTATCTGTCATTCCCCAACGGCCAGCCAGAAAGGGGTGGAGTTGTCAATGTCTCACGGTGGAAAAATTATACGTTCAACTCTATTCATTATCTCATTCATGATTCTAAACAATTAAAATCGTAGATCTTAGTCTTTTGTAAGTAAATCATCATTTTTTTTATATGGATTTAGTGGATGAGAAATTATTAGGTGGTTTTTAAAGATCAACGGTCCTGATTACTTGGACCATAGATAACGTGGTGAACAATATTCACTGTATAATCTCTCCTGGTGATGGCATTGAGAGAAAAGTTTCACAAAAAATTTATAAAATTATATATTTGATCTATATTATTGTTTATTTATTATATCAATTTGTAAAATTAGGTTTATACCCAAACCAGCCTCCTTCTATTCACAGCACCACCGTCATAAACCAAGTAGTGCCCTCCCCCCATCAGATCAATGTTGCCCGAATCTTTAACATCTTTGGTAATGTCTGGGGCAGACTCGGTTCCTGAAATTGTCTCATCCTTGGTAACAAGAGGACCTGTAGATGGTTCAAGGGGGTCTGAACTGAGGCTTTTGTTTGTTGATTGTGGAGATGTCTCCAAAATAGTTTCACTTGTATTAACAGAGGAAGATGAAGAGGGCTCAGTAGCACAATCAGGGTTACTATAGCAGATGCTTCATTGGAGCCTGGCCCCTGGGGTCTCTCTACAATCAACCCACGCAGGTGGTTTATCATTTCCACTGGGTCCAGCTTCTTTAGAGTCTATAGACAGTTCACAAATCTGAGAAGATGTTGCGGTATCATCTAAGTCATCATCTTCACCTTCATCGTTGATACAACAACTCGTTCAGCATTAGGCAATGCAGAAAACATATCACCGGCCAGTCCAGCATTCATCGGAAACTCTATCATCTTCAAACACAAACCAGTTGAAATTTGTAAAACAATAACCGCTGCAGACAACAAAGAAATGTCCGCCAATCAGGTCAATAAATTGAATTAACAAGATAGAAGTTGGAGGATGAGGGACTCTGTTGACGAAGTTTTGTGGGGGCGCCGCTAGTGACGGTGGTGCTGGAGGCATGGAATGAAGGAGTTGGTTCGGGTACAAACCAAATATTACAAATTGATATAACAAATAAATAATAAGAATTAAATGTATAATTTTATAAATTTTCACTAACTATCACGTCATCATACCGTGAGTCTTTTAACGAAGATGATCAAAATAAGCTAATTTAATAAGTTTGATAATCTAATTGATAAATTATCTAATTCGATGATCAAAATAGATATACTCAAATAATTTAGTGGTCCGGTACAATTTACCCAATTCTATTGATATTAAATGTGCCAGACCAACTATAAATATACTGTATATATCAATAAAACAAGTTGCCAATGACAAAACAACTGTTTGGTTGTGGTACCATAGGCGAGCTTCAAGTTTTGTTCTACCAATGCTATCATATATAAATATAAATTCATAAACAGTAACAGTTTCAGATTTTGAACATATTCCTCCAGACAAGGGCTATTAAGACTGGAGAGTCCCACAACAACACCTTCTCACAGCAAACATTAAGTTGAAAATTCAATACCATTTATAAAATAAATACATAAAAAACCAGAAACCAGAAGGGTCAAACAGCAGTAGAAATGGTGGTGGTTTGATTGTTTAATTACAAGGTGCAAACTCCAAAGATTTTCAGGAATAGAATAGATAAATAATAAGAAGGTTCCAGGAATCAAGGGCCAAGATCATGTGACCGGACCCATAAGATGAGGAGCAAATCATAGTTAAAACAAAGCATCTCTTTCTTTCCATCACATTTTCTCAAGCTTAAAACACAGTTTACTTACAGTCTTAGTCTTACACTATATAAAGCAAGTTCGGACAATATTATTTGACCTTTTACGGTCTTTTCATCTTTCAAACTCTAAAGCTCCAAGCGAAGTGCCGCCACAATTGAACGCATCTATCAGTTCTGCAAATGACAATTCCAAGAGTTGTAGTGTTGTTGTTGTGGATTGTCTTGGTGTTGTCTCAGTTGGGTTTGCATTTCGCTGTCCATGAAGAAAGCAGCAGCAGTCGACAACATGGTCATCGGTCGTTTAGGTCAGCTCCACCAAGGAAAGTCTGGGTTTTCGATGCTGCAACTTCCTTTCAAGCTCCTTCAACCTCACCTAAGTTGTCTGGAAATGAAGATGAAAAGAGGATAGTTCATACAGGACCTAATCCTCTTCACAATTAACAAAAATGTCTGTAAGAATTAGTGTTTACTAATTACTATTTCTTCCCTTCCTTTAGGGTTATCAGCTGCCTTCTTTGTTAATTTACTATAGTGAACGATGATATCAGAGAGAGATCATTGTCTTTAGCCTTTTCAGTGATGTTTTAAATGAAAGCAAAAGCAAATGGTGAAAACTGAAAAGAGAAAGACAATGGGAAAAGGCTAGTGTTAATGCTCTTGTTGCTTCTTCTTCTTCTTCATCTTCTACTTTCTTTGTGTACTGTACTTCTCTCTCTGTTAATGCTTAATAGATTCAATATTGTCTTTTGAATTAAATTGCTTCAGTTCCTGTCACTCATCTACTTTGCTTCCTTCTGCAAACTGCTGCTTCCTTTCTGCCATGGGAAGAGAGCTTCAAAATAATGTTACTGTAATAAACTGTAGCAATAAATATCAACGATATTATCCACCATGGAAAGAGATGAAACCCTAAAAATGAAAACCATGGGAAATGATAAACAATGTTAATACCAGACTAAGGGGAAATATTAAAAGCTGAAACCAAAGAATTCTGACACCGAGAAGATGAAAAAAACACCATGCCTAGGGGGTTTGACATAGGGTACTATGTGGTAAGGTTTTAATAATCCAAACTGTATCTTAGTTGATATACTGCTATTATTTTGGATCGAATCAAATTAAATTTTAAATTAAAAATTTACACTTTCAACTGTTTATATAACTAAAAATTAAAACTTTATCAAGTGAAGAAGGTAGAGTTTTGATTGATTATTCCTAGAAGTCCCGACCATGTCTGGTTTTATTGACTTAAATGCGTCCCTCTTTTCTCAAAGAGGATGCCTGTCTCATAGGGCCAACACGTTTTCTCATGACTTGGGATACTGCACCTTGGCCAACCTACATTAATTAAGTACACAAATTTTTTAAGGTGTAATTTAACAGTACCAAAAAAATTAAAAATATTTTAGACATTTCAGGGGGCTCCTTAAAATTTTGAGATGGACACTTAAAACCCTTTGTACATACATATTTCCTAACCAGCTGTGTATTTTCATTTTATTTTTTGCATTTAGTTTTTTAGAATAAAGATAATTCTAATCTCAGGGACGAACATATATTTTTATCTCAAGGGATATAAACTTATACTTATATCATCGATAAAAATATACGTAAATTATATGTGAATTTAAAATTTTTAAGAAATACGATTGTTACTTTCAACCTTCTTCTCGGTCCATTCTTGATTCTAAGAACATAGTTTAAAAAAATCCAAAACTAAATATAAATATTATTGATTCGGTTCACTATTGTCACCTACTGACAAAGCATATTTCAAGCTCTCAAGGATGATAGAAAAGTATGAATTAATAAAGGGGAACTGGTCATAGAAAGTTCCTTGGAATCAGGTGTTGTCAACTAAACCCATAAAATATAACTCATAAATTGAACGTTGTTTGAATTAATAAAATATTGAAGTTTTGTGAATTTCAAAAGATTCTAAGGCAGCAGATTTCTGAAGGCAAGGTGTTAGTTTAGTGTAAGGAAAGTTGCCCCATGAAATGAATGTTTGCTTGGGAGCCAGTAGAGAGGGAAGGGCACATTTAAAAGACTGTCTTAAAGAAGGCTTCATGACACTGCAACTACCCTTCCATCATCATCTCTATCCCATTCTGATACAAAAATCAAAACTTGAGTTTAAATTATAAAGATTATTGTCACGGGACCATTACCTTCTTTTTAAAAGATATGTCTGATAGGATGTACAACGCAATTGTATATATATATCTTAAGATCTTTTTTTTCGATATAAGATTAATGTTTTTTTGTCTCTTTTTAGGCATGACATTATGTATAAATATTAGATATATGGGTTGAGAAATATAAATTTTAATACATAAAATAATTAAAAATAAAATATGTTGGAATATTCTCCCTTCTCGTTTTCTTATCAAATCAAATATTTTTCAAATCAAGTTTGATTTTATAATTTTAAGTTTAAAATATATTTTAAAAAATTATATTAATTTTGAAATTAAATAATTTAACTCCTATTATGTTTTATCTTAATTCTGTCCATTTTTAATACTATATAAAACCATGGGTAATAAATAAGGAGGCCCATAAGAGTTTCATACTTAGCTGGACTGCTAAATTTATCATAATATATATCAACCACCCAAGAGAGCTAGGAGTTAATGTTTAATCAATGGAGGTCGCATTCTTCCTCGACCTTAATGAATTGCATGATTTGATTCGTATTTTTATTATTTTTAAAAATCATTTTCTTTAAGGATATTTGTCCATAAAAAATCTTAAGTTATTAGTGTGAACGTGTTCCTCCTCTATACCTATGGTAGATTTTATTTGTGCATATATGGGTGTGTAAAATTTAATTCGACTTGAAAAAAATCGAATAGCTTGATTTAAGAAAAATACTCGATTTATTTTAACTCGATTAAAATTTTCATAAACTCGATTCGACTCAAAAAATTTTAAATAAAAATTGAGTTTTAAAATGAAAATTCGAATAACTCAAAATTTTTAATAATTAAAGGATTTATTTTTAAGTTTGGGACAAGTCTCTCATTTTTTATGATATATTGATATATAAAAATATAAAGAAATATCATTACATATGAAATATATATATATATATATATACATATCTTATAATCAGAGAAAGTCGTTTAAATTGAAATTAAATCATATTATAACATGATAAATAATTATAATTAAATATTTATAAGAACTCAAAAACTCAACTCGAACTGAAAAAATTTTAAATAAATTTAGGTTGTAAAATATGATTCGTCAACTCGAATAACTCAAAAATTTTTTACTCGAATCAACTCGATCGAATACTCACCCTTACATATTCATCATAAAACAAGGATTTGATTAAAATGTTAGGTAAAAACATGGTTTTTTTCATCAAAGATTGTTTTAACATTCGAATAAACAGTTTGATGTTAATATTTACGTATCTTACAAGCTATATATAATTTTTAAAAAATATATATTCGAAATATTGATCCCACGAACCGAGTATCTAATTCGATGTGTCTCGTGGCTTTTTTTCTAACTTGAGAAAACATAAAGCCTGAAAAGAAAGCCCAAAAGGCAATCCAAAACAGCCCAAAAACATGTATGAAGTTTTACTTGCAGCACTACACCGTACCATTACTACTACACCAAGTTAATTTTTATGATATAAGTTTTGTTATTAATATATATCTTATAATATAGTAAATATTCGATTATTTATGATATTTAAAATCGTACAAATCATAAAAAATATTAAATATTTGATTTAATATATTCAGATATTTTTATTTTTATATTTAAAATAGTTTTTTAAAATGAAAATACTAAATTGAACATTTTAAATTAGTTATTTAAAATTTTGATTTAATATTTGAATATTTCAATTTAAGTTAAATATTAAATTGAATATTTTGAATATTTGAATGAAAATAATTGAATATTAAATCGAATATTCTAACCAGAATATTCAAGTTATTTGATTCAATATTTGATGTAAGATTCAATTTATTATTTGATATTTAAAATTAAATTTTACATCAAAAAATAAATTGAATATTAATATTTGATAATATATTTGATTTTAAAAATTACTTTAAATATTTAATTTAATTTAAACATAAAAAATATTTAAATATTTTAAATCTAATATTTAAAATTTTTTGATAGTTTGTGTAATTTTAAATACCCTAAGTGATTTAATTCGAATCTCCATCAATCATTTTTATTTATTTTTATATCCTCTAACATTTACTAGATTATAAGATCTATATTAAATGACACAATTCATTTTATGAAATTTTGTTTGTTGTAGTGGTAAAGGTATGGGTTTTTCTTTTTGAGGTTTTGAGTTCAAAGCCCAGCCATGCATTCTTCTCCCTTTATTCTTGATTTTTCTTTTACAAGTGGTGATACGTATTCTCACTTAATTGTGAAAAAATATATTAAATTAATTAAAAAAATAAAATAAATTTATTTAATCGGATGGTAATACGTATCGTTATTTTATTTGTTAATTAATTTTAAGGAATTAAATTAAAATTAAGACTAAATTGATATAATAGGTAAATAGCAGGTCTGAATATATATTTTTATAAGATTTTATTAACTATCACATCATTAATTTATCATATTTTCGTTAAATTTTTTAACGATAGTGATTAAAATAGATTTATTTAAGAAGTTAGATGACTTATAAAGATTCAATTTTTTCTTTGTCTTGCGAAGACGGAGAAGAATAGAAAAAGGGTTGGAGTTACGAAGGTACAGGGGTGTAAATGAACAGGGTGGTCAACGAGCTACTCGTGAACCATTCGTATAATGTTCGTTTATGTTTATTTATTAAGTTAAATAAATGAGTATGAACAGATATTTTATATTCGATTAATAAACGAACGAACACGAACATAAGTGCGTTCGGCTCGTTTATGTTCACGAACAAACTCGTTTATGTTCGTTTATAAGCTCGTTTATATACTCGTTTATAAGCTCATTTATATACTCGTTTATAAGCTCGTTTATAGGCTTGTTTATGTTCTTTTATATACAAACGCTAAACAAACATATTCATGAACACTAAATGAACATGTTCGTGAACGCTAAATAGACAAGTTGGTGAATATATATACAAATGAACTCGTTCGCGATCGCTTAACGAATATGTTCACGAACGTTAAACGAACAAATTATCGAACATATAAACGAACACGTTCGTGAACATTAAACGAACCAAGCCCGAACACGACAAAAAATAAACGAACAAAGCTTGAACATACCATTAAAAATTTAAACGAACATGAACAGAGTTTGAATATCTTTAAAAGTAAATAAACGAACACGGACATACCCTTGTCCGTTCAAGCTCAGTTCGTTTACGACCCTCCGAAGGTGATAGAAGCATGATTCGTAACCTCATGCCCAAGTACTTGGTCATATAAGAAGGCATCAACCTTTCTTACATACAGTGGACAAAATACTAAATAAGTCATTCCATCATCCCCTTTATTCCAATTAAACCCCCTCTATCGAGCCCAACTGTTAGTGGTAAGTATTCGATTGAATTGAGTCAAAAAAATTTACTTATTCGAGTTTAAGAGTCATATTTTATCATTCAAATTTTATTTGAATTTTTTTATTTGAGTCGAGTTTAAGAATTTTTTTAATTTTAATTTAAACTACTTTCTTTAATCATACAAGATATGTATGTATGTATGTATGTATGTATGTATGTATGTATGTATATATATGTATGTATGTATGTATGTATGTATCGAATCAAGTTTATAAAATTTTAAATCAAATTAAATTATTTAATTTTTTTTGAATTAAATTTAACTTTATTCACTCCTATACGATATATAAGAAATGAGCCGAATAAACCCTTTTAAACACCAAATGGACCCAACATCTTGACTCAACACAGAAGACTCACGGTTCAAGTGAACCAACCAATCCATTGAATACTAATTCTTGTTTACCATAGCTCGATGATACCCAATAAATATATACCTCGAAGGATTTAGCTTTAGGATTTGGAATGGGTTTTCAAGCTTGTTTAGCGAGTAAAACAAATGTATGGGGTGTTGAAACGGTCGGTTTGGTCGGTTGATCGAACCGAACTTCTAAAATTTTATTAATCGAATTTTTTTTCGTATTAACTGTTAACCGAACTAAAAAAATTCAAAAATTTTTAACCGAACCGAAAAAAGTTCGGTTAATTCGATCGGTTAAATCGGTTAACCAATTTTTTTTTAAAAAAATGGATAAATTACACAAATGGTCACTAAACTATGTTAAAATAATTTTTTAGGCACGAAGCTTTCAAAAATTATAAAAAAGCCATTAGACTTATCGAATTATTATATTGATTCATCATACATTATAAATTATTGATAAATATTAAAAAATTTAAAAAATATTTTTTTTAATTTAATAAATTTAATTATTATTTTATGCTAATTTTATAAAATTTAATGACCATTTTATAATTTTTACAAATTTAATGAATAAAAATAAATATATAAAAATATATAATATATAATATAAAAATTTTGGTTAATTAACCGATTTCGAACCGAATTAACCGATAACCGAAATTCCAAAAAATCTTTAACCGTTAACCGATCTAATCTAAAATTAACCGACCGATTAACTAAATTTTTTTTTGATTCGGTCGGTTAATTCGGTTAACCGAAATTTTAAACACCCCTACAAATATAAAGACTTCAAAATCCTGAAAAACCCATTTCATTTATTCTTTTTAGAGTCCGTAAGTTTGTAAGATATATTTTACGATTTAAATTTTATTTATTTATTTGAATTATGTTTTTATAAAATTTAAATTAAATTAAAATTTTTAAATTTTTATATATTTAATTATAATTATTTATAAATTACAATACAAATTGATTTTAATTCAAAAAATTTTTTATATCTTCATATACGGTATGCATAATATATTTGCATAACAGAGGAACGCAACTCTAGCTTGAAAATTGATAAAATAATTGTTAAAATATTTAAATTATTTAAATTTTTATTTTATAACTTAAATTTTATTTAAAATCATTTTCATTCAACTTTATAAAATTATAAATTAAAAAAATTAAATATATTTATATCTAATCGAATAATATAATTTTTAATTAATTTTTATTAACCTTAATTTTATTATTTAATTTCTACGATATATACAAAAGCTACGTGTCATGAATCCAATGGAGTGAGGGAAGATCGGCTCACCAGACCCTAACCCTAAATTTCCAATATTCAATTCTATTAAGAATTTTTATAGCTTCAAAAATCACTCACAGCCGTCAAAGCTCTTGCCCTTGTTCTCTTTATATAAGCATATCACAATCTCTCAAAAGACGCAACCACCTATCTTCTGCCTCCATTCTTCGAGAACTCCCCTCATCCTCTACAAATACCCAGATTTCATTTCTTCCTTTTTCTTTACTTTCTTAGAATCAAAATCCTTGTTATTTTGGAAGTTTTGTGAATGGTGGAAACAGTTGGGATCAGCAGTAAGTTCATGCTCTCCCTTTGTACGTCAAGGGCGAGCACTCTCTTCCCTATTTCTGCAATCTCTGTTCTCGCGTTCGGTTCTTGCAAAGGTGGATGGTATTTCCGCTGCCTTGGTCTTGACCCATAAACCCCTTTTAGTCTCCGTTAATCGCCCACATTTCGTTTCAGTCTCGGAAAAACAAAATAAATTCCTTCTTTTTTCAAACCTCGGTTTTGGGTGAAATATCCTCTTCGTTTGATTTGTTTTATTTTGTAACTTTTTTGTTTTGCTGGAAAAAATGGTGCTTTACAAGCAGAAGAAGACTCAGGGTCCTAAGGGTGTCAGGATCTTGGTTAGTATCACTGTTTTGGGTAGCGCTGGGCCAATCCGTTTCATTGTTAATGAAGAAGAACTTGTTTCTTCCGTTATCGATACTGCTCTGAAAACCTATGCTCGTGAGGGTCGGCGCCCGGTTCTCGGGTCCGGTACCGATCATTTCTTCCTTTATTGCCCCAGTGCTAGCACTGATGGTAAGTCTGCTGAATTGTTTATGGAACTTTGAAGTAATTCACCATTTCCATACCCATATGAGAAAATCTTGTTGTGTCATTTTATGTTTTCTGTGTTTGTGTTCTGATAGTAGCACTGAATCCGTGTGAGACAATTGGCTCCCGAGGTGCACGTAATTTCATGTTGTGCAAGAAACCTGGAAGTGAGAAAATGGAAGGTGATGGAAAGCCAGAAGAAGCGGCTACCAGGAAAGGAAGGGAAATTGGAAGTCCTGGATCAACAAGTCCCTGAATCTTAAGATTTCTTCCCAGTATTAGTTGATTCCCAGTCCCTTATGATCCTTTAGTTTTCCTGAATCTTTACTTTTCAGCAAAGCACATGAATAAGTCTACCATGATGGCCTAGTTACCATCTTGCTTATGTTTTTACCTTAATAAGAATTTACATGTATTTGTTCTGAGTTTCCAATCTTTTCTTCTTTTTGGTAAATGGTATCTGATCACTGAATTGAATCTTGTTCGGTTGGCAATATTTATTTTTTTTCTAGTCTTGCCAAATTGAAAACAATTTTTGTTCTCCATGGTTAATCTTGGAGGCTGATTAATGAAAAATTATAGGGTAAACTACACCAGTGACCACCCAATTATTTAGGGATGCCTATTTTGACCACCCTAACTAAAGAACTCGTGTACCCCAACTTTGAAACCTTACCTATTTTGGCTTGGCGGAAAAGTTAACAGTCTAAAATTAATCATAAAAATAAATTAATAAATAAAATTTGTGACATGTGTAGCTATAGGTAGGGTTTTAAAGTTGGGTACTGATTGACGAGTTTTTTAGTTGAGTTTTTTAGTTGGGTGGTCAAAATAGGTATCCCCAAATAGTTGGGTGGTCAAAATTATATCCTGGGTCAGTGACGTGTCCATGGAACCAATCAATGATAACTACCCATTTCATCAATTTTTTCATGTCATATTTTTTTCCCAAGTGAATCTTTACTTTAAAAATTAAAAAATAATGAGGTGGATAATTATCATTGGTTGGTCTCATAGATGACGTGATGAGACTGACCCATGATATAATTTCTCCTGATTGATAGATACATTTTTGCACGTTTTTTGACAAACAAGATGGTTGGTGAAGTGAGGTTTCATGCTTTGACTAAACCATGTTGCCTTGTACAAAACTTGACATGCTACTGTTGTTGTCCACATGGATCAGATTGTACTTCAAAATTGAAAAAATTATTTTACAAATAAGTTTTATCATGTTATTTATGTTCTTTATCTACTAAAAGAATTAATTAATTTTTATATTTTTGATGTCATTTTTTTTAAGAGTGAATCTTCACTTTTTTATAATTGTAAAATGATAGTGGTGATTAGATAAAGATTAATTAGGAAAGAAAAAGTGACATGAAAAATAAAAATTATATATATGGGGTCATGGAAAGGGGTGTTCAAAATTACCTGATTGACCCGATCTGGTAATTCTCGAAAAAAATTACCCGAATGGTAAGTTCCTTAATATTTATACATAAAATTAAATTTAAATCTTTAAATTAATTTTATGTTTGTATTATATACTTTTAATTTTTAAAAATTTTAAATATATTTTATTAATTTATTAATATCGAAAGAAAAAACGATATTAATATTATTTTAATGATAAACTCTAATAAATATATGTGTATATACATTAAAATATTTTAAAATTAATTTTAAATCACTAATATTTATGTTTGTTCGTATATTATAAAATTTTAAATTTTATGTTTAATATGTAATTTTTTTAATTTTAAAATAAAAAAAATTAAAAATATATATACGAACGGGTACTCATTACCCGATATAAACAGGCCGAAACACGGGTCGAAAAATCACTACCCGAAGCAACCGAGTACCCGTTTTTTCACGTACCCGAAAACCGAGTACCCAGTAATGAACACCTCTAGTCATGGATGATTGGTGGAACTGATCTATAAAATAATTTCTTTTAAAATTGAATTCAAAAATTTAAGATGAATATCATCTCTTTCACTGTATATAATTAGTGAGTGGGTAATTAACAATCAGTTATTTAAAAATGAATGAATATGATTATATATACCATAAATGACCTATATAAGTATATACGTTGTAATATTAAATTTTAGGATAATTACATATTTAATATCTTACCATTATCATTTTTGTTTTAGTATTTTTCTTTATAAAATAGTATATTTTATTTTGGTACTCAAGGTTAAAAATCAACACGAGTCATAGGAGACTAGGAGAGAAAAAGCACACCTAATATGATGATTAGAAGAAAAAATCATATGTGATAAAATAATAATAGTATCTATCCCATGAACCCTGTTCATTATTTATGGTTTAAGCAATCAAAATCGTTTATTTTTAAATAATTATTAATAACTATCCATCCACTAATTTTGATTGATATATAATATAAAGATGATGATTCACCTTAAATAAAATTAAGATAAACAATTCTGATTACTTAAAATTATAAATGACGTGGTGAATAAGATTCACCTAATAACTTTTTCACATGAAATAACAAAAAAAATAAATCATTTAAATGAATACCTCAGAGATAAAACATTACTCTTAACTTATTTTGATTGATATATCCAAAAAGTGGTTGAATTTACTATAATATTTCTCGACGATAATAAAGTTTTATATTTAAGATTTAATTATTTTGTTGTGTTTAGAATATCAAATAATTTTTTTTCAAACAAAAAATATTTAAAAACACTCAAAAGTTTAATCTTCGTACATTAATTTAAGAAAATGATTTTTCTATCTCGTTTTGCCCCAAAATTTAGTTACCCAAAACAAAACTGACCTCTGCCATTTTTTTTCTCAAACTAAAAATAAAATCCATCCAATAAAATAATGTAGTAATTTGAAAAATATTTGAATTAGATATGGCTGTACTAATCATTATCTAACAATTTTGGCCTAGAATTATGAAAAGACACTTCTAAGATGTTTTCTTTTGATTAAAGGGATATTTTTGTTTACGAGTTTATTTTAAAAATTAATTTAATATTTTTAACGAAAAATGTACTCAATTAAAATTTTTAAGTTATGGGTTTCATCAAATTAGCATTTTAACCGACATTGATTATTTTAGTATTAATATGACGGTTTATAATATTGATGTGACAGTTAATGATATTAATTTAATACAAATATGATGATAACATGATAAAAAAAGTTTATTTTTTTCAAGGTGATTCGAAAACTGTCACAAGAAAGATACAAAGCCTAGAGATTGATTGCTCTGATACATTCGGAGTAACCTCAAATATAAAACGCATCTATTACAAGTTTGAAGAAGTTACTTTTAATCATGTTCGGAGATTGCAAAATAAATAGCACGTAACTTGACCATAAAAGGACATTCTTTCAACCATCAGAAAATCTGGATTGAAGAAGCACAAGTTGTTGTTGAAGAGATCGCCAGATTGAATAGACGGTGGTTTACTCAACAAAACTTTTGAAGAAAATGATCAATTCTACAAGTGATTCCTTGAAGTTTTTGTCATCATATCGGAGACTCATATTATATACAAATCTGATTGATCGAAACATCATCTACATGTTAATGATTTATTTTTACTTGATTAAAGAGTGCTGAGATCAGATGATGGTTGTTTGTTGCGAAGAAAGCGTGTTTTTTTTTTGTCTTTTTGTTGGTTTTATTTTTAACGTCTTTTTATTTTGCTAGTTGTTTTATTTTTTTGGTTTGTAGTTTGTTGTATTTTTTTTAATAATTTATAAACCAACATTTTTTAAAAAAAATTTAAGGTACAATTAATTTTTTTACAAGTTTAAAGGCGTAACTGATTTTAATTAAAAATTCGATAATCTATATAATGTTTAAGCTAAAAATAAAAAATATTAAAATAACCATAAAATATTAAAATAACACCATAATAAATTTTAAGATTTAAGTAAAAAATATAAAATTAAAAATATTAAAAAATTATAAATATAAAATTAGTCTTTAAACTATATTTTTATTTGCTTTTAGCCCTTTAACTATTTTTAGTTAAAATAAGCACATAAATTATTATTTATGATCATTTTAAGTTCTTAAGCTATTTTTATGTCGTTTTACGTCCTTAAACTATTTTTATTCAAAATAAATACCTAAAGTATGCTATTTTTTTCTTTTAGTCTCTAAGTTATTGAGAAATTATTCTACGGACCGGTTCTACCAAGTCATCTATAGTCTTTATCCACTAAAAAATAATCAATTAATTTTTATTTTCCATGTCACTTTTTCCTGCCTAATTAATCTCTATTTAACTACCTATTACCTATTTACATGACAATAAAAAGTGAAGATTCATTCTTAGAAAAAATCATATTAAAAATATAAAAATTAGTTGACTACTTTTTAGTGGATAGAGACCATGAATGATGTGGTAAAACTGGTCCATACAATAATTTTTCTAAGTTATCTTTCTACCAACAAATATTTGTGACGTGTCAACATCTTATTGGTCAAAATAATTATTTTTAACTTAGATAACCATGAGTCTTAGAGTGATGACAAGTGATAATTTAGGTACTTATTTTGAATAAAAAATAATTTAAAGGTTAAAAGCAAATTAGGGTTTGGTTTTTCGTTTAATCATATAAATAGGGCTGTAAATGAACCAAATGAAAATGAATGATTGTGTGTTCATGTTCGTTCGTTTAACTTTAATCGAACAAATGAACGAACACGAATATAAACGAACACAAATTTTTTTGTTTGTGTTCGTTCGTTAAGGATTATAGCTTGTTCATGTTCGTTTATATTCGTTCATTTAAATGGTAAACGAACGAATATAAATGAATGTAAATGATAAACATAAATGAATGTAAACGAACATAAATAAACGAACATAAGTAACATATATGATATATTAAATATTTAATATTTTAGATCAATTCGATTAATTCAACTAATTAACTAATTTTAAACCGAATTAATCTATACTTAAAATTAAAAAAGCTCTTAATTATTAGAAGAAATCTAAATTTAACTGATTAACCAATTTTATTTTGATTCAACCGTTAACTCAGTTTAATAGAAAAAGGAACGCCCCTAGTCTAAAACAAGGAAGTTTTTAACGAGTCATAAAATAAGACTTCTCAACTCGAGCAACTAAATTTTTTTTTTACTCGAGTTACTTGATTTAATGCTCACCCTTAGATATATACGAATAAATTTAAACGAACATAAATGAATGATCATAAACGAACAAATTATCAAACGTTCACGAACATAAATAAATGAACGATCCCTTTATTCATGTTCGTTCGTTTAATAAATAAACAAACTTCCCGCCGAACGATTCACGAATAATTCACCAAACGGATAGTTCGTTTATAACACTACTTATAAAAATTAAAATTTTAAAAATAATCGAAAAATTTTCAATTATTTTTTGTTATCCTAAGTGTCGCAACCGTTTTAAAACCGAAAACGTGTGAAAAAATAACCTGACGATTAATCTTGAGAAATCCGAATTTTATTATTTTTAACCCAAAAATTTAAAAAAGTGATAATAATTTAATTTTAAAAATAGATTTGGAGTCGCCACCGGCCACTTTGGTAGGCCAGACACTATAAAACAAACTAGAGATTCGTTAAAAACATTTGGGTTCGGGAGTCGGTTACGTGTAAGGACGACCCTTACAAACGCCCAAAAATTGGTACCTTATTAATTACACATGACATTTTGATATTTTGAATATAGATATTAATTTAATTCTTTATTGTTAAAGAAACACTGCTTGAATTGAGGATATCCTTTTGATTAAGAAAATATATCTCTTTTAAACTCGGACCGAATGAGACGTCCTCTAGATAGGAAATCTCACCCAAATTTAAAGAAATATAAATTCCGCCTCAAAAGGTTTAAATGCATGACCATTTATTTATCTTGTTCATTTTAAGTTCTAACCTAGGAAGGCTCCATTAATTAAATATTAAAACCCTATTTAAATTATTAATTTCACCAAGTGTATGATAACATCCGAATGCTCGGACACTACCATCTTGTCACTTAATAAAATTAATAACTTTACTAATGTCACTAATTATTTACCTACTAATTTTATTTAATTCTAAAACTAAATTATTTTATCAAGTTCTAGGTTTTTCATAGCATATGAATTCGATACCAAGGTATACTCTTTAGGCCAATATCATGGTACGTCAAAACACCGGCCTTTCAATGTATTCGAGGTATAAGATTCAAATACCATTGTTACTAATTATCTCCCTATTAAAATAACGATAAATATAAAATTGACACTTTTATTTAATATATCAGTTTACATATTATCATCAAATAATGTTAAATTAAAATTTGAACATTTTAATGTGTTAGAATTTTATAGAAAATTTATTCACTTTTCTTTTTAAGTTTATTTAAATGAAATATTTAAAATGTTCTAACAAAATGTATTTAAGTGTCAATTAAACATTATTTAACAATGACATACGAAGAACATGTTAAGTTAAAGTGTTAATTTCGAATTATTTAAAAACGTTCTTATAAATGATTTGTTTTATTAATTATAAAAATTGAATAATATAATTTGATAAATTAAATGTAGGTGATCTAATGAAAGTGAAAATTAAGTTTATTGATCTCGAATGTAAACACTTTAAACTTAGTCAGAAGAATAAAGTTCACATAATAACATCCAAATAAATCAAAAGAAAATTATGTGTGGGTTTGTTTTTTAAATACTTTAATAAAAATGTAATAAAAATATAATTATTTTTAAAATAAAAAATACAAATTAAATAATTTTTAAAACAGAGTATAATTATAGGTAATATAGATTTATATATATTATAATTAAAATTATTCGTTACAAAGTATAACTAATAATCAGACTAAATTGAAGTCAAACTAAAAAAAACTTATAAATATTCGTCATTTAAGTAAATCTGAATTCGAGGTTTTGCTCATGTAATAAAATTTTTGTTAAAAGATTCACCCGTAAAATTAGATTTGTAATATAATTAATCTAAATTAATCAAAATAAAATCTTTAAAAATAAAGAAACAACTAAAAAACTTATAAATGAATATAGTTAAAATTTAATCTAAAATAAAATCATAAAAAATAGTACGATTTACAAACATTTATCAACTCTGTTAAAACTGCATTAGGAACATGTATTTAATTATTATTAAAAATATTTTAATTAATCTTTTTATTTTTAAAGTTTTGTCCGGATTAAATAAAATTAAAAATAAAATTTTTATTTATCTCTGGTGTTTGGTTATGTCTTTCCATTTGTTTTTATAAGATTATAATAAAATGAGAAATTTCGGTTTTTCATTTCTTGACATGACCTGTCCATATTTTATGAGAAATTATTACATGAATTTTTTATCACTTAAGATATGGTCCTAATTAATTAAAATAAGATATATAATATATTTTTTCATATCATATTTACATATAAGCATCATCCACTTTAATGCATTTGATTTAAAATAAAAAAAATATTATCAAAGATTTTTTAAGGTCGTCTTTTTCTTTATTGTTCAATTTTTTAATTAAATTTTTTAAATCTCTAATCCTAACCCTAACCCTAACCCTGACCCTGACTCTAACCCATAAACTGTAAACCCTAAACCCTAACCCTAACCCTAACCCCCAAACTCTAATCCTAACCTAAACAATAAATCATAACCCTAAACCTTAACTCTAACCCTAAACCCTAACCCTAAACCCTAAACAATAACTCATAACCTTAAACCCTAACTCTAACCATAAACCTTAAATCTAAACCATATAAACCCTAAATCCTAAACCACTAATCCCTAACCCTAAATCTTAAACTCTAAATCCTAAACCCCAAATCTATATAAAAATTAATTAGGAAAATTTTAAAGAACAAAGAGAAATATGACACAAGAAATCTTTGATAATATTTTTTTCTTTTTAAATCAAATACATTAAATTAGATGATTTGGCCAATACTTTTATGTAAATTTGATATAAAAAAAATATATTATATGTCTTAATTTAATTAGTTGGGATCATATCTTAGGTGGTGAAAAAGTTTCATGTAATAATTTTTCCTATTTTATCAACGAATTTGGAAATCAAATCAGGGCTTAAGCTGAATCTAGGGTGAAACTGGATATCAAATAAGTGTTAAATGTTCAAATAACTCCCCAAATTGTTCATTTTTATCACTTTGGTACTAAATTCTTTTAGGTAAATTACATTGGATAGCGCTAAACTCTAGGTTTGTTTAATATTTACCGACAAACTTTAATATACTTCAATTTATAGCTCTAAGCTTTCGTTTTGATTCAATTATATCACTAGGGTGCCAACATTCAAACAATGCGATAGCATGGTAAAACAATATCGTCTTTATATGTTACAGATGCCTAAAAAGATATCATTTTTGGTATCGAACTTTAAAGGTTATAAATTTTTTTTATTGAACTTAAAAAGATTTTTTAGCCGTTGAATATTCTGACTATCATTGTCGATCAATTGACGCTTGTCAATAACTATCATTTTTGACGATATTGGTATCAAAACATTTATATTTCACTTCTTTTTTCTCGTCGAATTATTTTTTTCACGAAATCTACTCAAAATTAATGGAATTAAAGCAAAAGATCTACTCAAAATTAATGGAATTATTTTTTCTAGGGTGAAGGAAATATTCATCTATATCATCACACCGATTTTATTTTAATGACCGTAATCGAAGCAAAACAAAATTTTAGTAGTCTAATTGAAACATTTTAAAATTCAGTGGAAAAAACGATGCAAACCTTAAAATTCGGCAATATCTTATATAGTTTATCCATGTTTTTATCATTAAAAGATATTTTAACTTTTTATAGTAGAAGGATAATAGAAAAACATTACGTAGACTTGTAGGGAAAAAGTTCGAATCTATTGCTTGTAGTTGTAGTTTTGTGTTGAGTTTGTTTTACTTATACTGCCCAAAGTTTGGAAAAACTGCTATTTTTCGGTATTTCTTTCTATGTTTAATATTAAAAATTATTAAAAAATAAATTTTAAATTATAATATTAAATTTTAAATTTTATATTTTATATCGTACGCTAAAAAAATATATTTTAACCTAAATTACTTAAACATTAACCACACTCTTATACACTAAATGTTAAACTTAAATTTTAGTGTAAAACATATACAAGTCCAAAAAGAGGGAATTTTTCTCCCAAATTTCTAAAAATATATTATAATACATAGAAATCAAAAGAATAAATATTAACCATAACCGAACACAGGGTAATATATGCTTCTCACTTGAATTTTTTTTTTCTCTAATCGTGTCTTATTTCACGTTTCACCTTAAAAAATCTTAAAAATTAAATTTTAAATTATAACCATAATTTTTATATCCTAAATTCTGTATCCTAAAATATATATCTTACCTATAATTTTCTAGACTCTAGCCGTAATCCTAGTTTTAAATCTTAAACCCTAAATTTATTATTTTAAAATGAGACATCTAAGGAGGGATAATAAACAACAAATGATTTTCATACTTTTCACTTTGGTTTAATTTTAAATTTTCCATTTTCTTGAATTATATATAATTTTTACAGTGGAGTGACTTATGGTCGCAAGTTTGTCTGCAAGTGAGTGTAGGAAAATGGTAGGAAAATAAACAAAGAGGGTTGCTTCCCTTCATGCTGCCCTTACGCGTTGTCCTATGTCGTTTTGCGCCAATTGGATTGGGTCCACCGACCCTCTACACCTTCTTCTTCTTCATCTCTTTCACACTTTCATTTAATTTTGATTTCACAATTTGAAAAGAAAATAACCAAAACCAATTAGCTAAAAGTTTTTTTTTTTATATATATATAGAAAATAGCAGAAAAAGGAAATCTGGTTGAGATGATGATGATGATGATAGAAGTGTTAGTATCTCTGCATGTCACCAAATAAGAAAGTGAAGGGGAAAAAATCAGTTTATTCATAATTTGGCATTGAAAAGCAGAAAAATGCCCATATATAAGATTAAATTTTCTCACATTTCCCCCTTTTTCTTCTTCTATCTTCAAAGTTCAAGCTTTCTTTTGATTTCAATAAACTTTTGGCTTTTTCAGATGAGATTTTAATGTGAATTTGTTGTTTGGTTAATCGATTTTTCGAGGAGATATTATATCTGAGAACTCAAATTTGGAGAAGATTAACAGCAACCGAAGAAGGTAAGGTTTTTGTTAAAAGATGGCGACTGAACCTTCTTCCTCAGGTCCTTTCTTTGGAATTAGACAAGAAAATCAGAACCAGAAGAAAACACTTCATTCGTCAACATCAACTTCATCAACCGGACCGCCGATTCAGATGCAGAAGTTGTGGCACTGTCTCCCAAGACTTTAATGGCAACAAACAGGTTCATTTGTGAGGTATGCAACAAAGGGTTCCAAAGGGAACAGAATTTACAGCTTCACAGAAGGGGACACAATTTGCCATGGAAGCTAAAGCAGAAGTCAACAAAAGAAGTGAAGAAGAAGGTTTATCTTTGCCCTGAACCAACTTGCGTCCACCACGACCCGTCCAGGGCACTCGGCGACCTCACCGGCATCAAAAAGCATTACTCGAGAAAACACGGCGAGAAGAAATGGAAGTGCGACAAGTGTTCGAAGCGGTACGCAGTGCAATCCGATTGGAAAGCTCATTCAAAGACCTGTGGCACCAGAGAGTACAGATGTGACTGTGGCACTCTCTTCTCAAGGTATTCAATTTCAATTTCTTTTCTTTTCTTTTCGAGTTTAAGTCGTCAGGACTGGTGAGTACCGAAGAAAAATAAACATGGTTCCACGTGAATAATCCGTAGGTGTGATAAAAAATTGATTAGGTTTCGAGTCATCAATCGAATTTAAAGCTTAAACCCATCTTTAAGAACGAAGAAGGGAATTGAAACAGTTGATGTTTTGTTTGTACTTGAAACCAACGCCTTTTTTTAATTACCTTTTCCCCTATTCACGTGATGCTTTGCCATGTATAGTTTCGCTGTGTTGTTGTTACTACATTTGTTCTCTTGTGGGTTGGCTGGACATGTTCAGGTCTGTGCTCTTGCAGGTATCCATTCTCATCATAACCATTAGACCCTCAAACTCAGGTTTTTAAATTGTGTCGTGTTTATCGTGGCTTGGCGTTGGTTATGGTGAATATCTAATCGCTGTAAGATCGCCACCTTAATTGCAGTCTCAACCATGGGTTTCAGAGTTAAAACCTGGTTGGTTTTTCCAGATTCTTAATTTAGAAAACCAGATATTCATAACTGGGAATTTCAGATATATTCCAATCAGTTCTTGCATTAAACTGGAAGACAAAAAAGAATCCCGAACTGTGTTTGTTGATTGATTGATCACTTTTCACTTGCTTGAATACATTCTGTTGGTGCATTTATTGAACACCCAGTTCTTGAAATGGTAGTTTAGGATCAAAACTGATTAAATCGTTTCAAAGTTCTTCGTGAAAATTTCTTTATTTGTTGACCTAAATCTCTTCGATTATTTATCTGTCTTTTAGGATAATTCTAGTCAAAGTCCCGAACTTCTACTCTTTTCATTAACCCTTTTTTTTTTGCTTTAGGGTTTTCCACAATTTCTTATGTTTGAAAAATTAATTTAATAAACTTTGTTAATTAATCAAATAAGATCATTTAATTTATTATGTTTTTTTTCCATTGGACATCTTATGGCACACAATAGCAGTGATTAGTTCAAAATTTCTTTGTTTTTTCCCACTGCCTGTTCGAAGCTTATCTACTTGGTTGCTTCTTCACTGTTTTGCAGACGTGACAGCTTTATCGCTCACCGCGCATTTTGTGATGCATTGGCGCAAGAAACTGCAAGGCAGCCTCATCCTGGAAACTCCATTGCCAGCCATTTCTATGGAAGGAGCAATTATATGAGCTTAGGGTTATCTCAAATGGAAACCCAAATTTCATCGCTGCAAGACCATAATAATAATCAAACTGGTGAGATTTTGAAACTTGGTGGTGGTGGTTCGAGGAGTTCTCAATTCGACTATCTTCTTCAGGGTTCTTCGTTGTTGTCGTTTCGACCTCAACAGCAACAACAATCGATGGTCAGTCCACCCGGTTTCGTCATGCAAGAAACGAATCAGATTTTCACCCAAGAACATCATCAAACCCAACCTGTGTTGTTGGGAAGCAACAAATTCCAAGGATTAATGCAGTTCCCTGAAAACAATAGCAACAACACGAGCAACGCTCCATCGGCGGCCGGTCTCTTCAACCTCAGCTTCCTTTCGAACAGCGGCAACAATGGCGGTGCAGACTATAATTTAACGTATTCGGGTTTTCTGACGTCGGATAATTTCAACAACGACAATGGAGGAAACGGTGGTGGTTCAAGCGAAGCCTCGAATCTCTTGTCGAACAACTCCATGAGTGATCAAATCACTTCCAACATCCCTTCTTTGTTTAGTTCATCGGTTCAAAACAATAACGTAGTACCTCAAATGTCAGCCACCGCTTTGCTTCAAAAAGCTGCTCAAATGGGCTCCACCTCCTGCAACAAAAACAACAACGATGAAGATTCTAACCTAAGAAGCTTCGGAACATCCTCTTCAACCGGAACTAAAACCTCAAACTTCGGAAGCATATTTGGGGAAACCACCGCCGGCCACAATCTACATGAACTAATGAACTCCATATCCAGTGGCAGTGGCAATTCTTCCATTTTCGGAAGCTCCGGTGGAGTCAATACATTTCACACATATACAAATAGCTCCGTGAGCATAGAACATAAAAATCCACCGACGCTTTCGCCGCCACCGCAGCAGCAGCAGCAGCAAAGTTTGAGTGTTAGCAGTGGCAGGTCAGACAGCTTGACTCGGGACTTTCTCGGGGTCAGACAAACCACAACAAGCCACCAATCTTTCGGAGGACGTGGGGATATCCAGTGACGAAAGAAATCGAGAAACCCATAAAAAAGAGAAAAGATCTGAAGAAAGTACAAATATCTGTAATGTAAAATAAAACTTCTACTTTTGGATTTCATCCCCAACCCCAACTAGTAACTATACCTTTCGATTTAACCTTCTTCACTTTGAATTCTCTGACACACTGTGTTGCATGAGACAGGCATGACCTGTGCAGTACATATGGGCTTCGTTTCTTCTCTTGTCTCTCTGTTTGTGCTGACAATGTCACGAGTATAGATTCCATAGACCAAATATCTATCCTTGCTTCTGTAGCCATGCATCAATTATCAGTCCCTTCTCTTCTACTCTGCGGTATTTCTTTTATTTTGATTATATTTGAAAAATACGTTTTACTTAATATGTTCGATATCGATTTTTCTGATATTTTTTTTTGAATTCTAACTTATTATTATTTAAAATCCAATCTATAGTTAACCTATGTGACTTTAGTTCCCCAAACAAATTCTCTTGTTTCTTTTTCAACAACTTTCTCCAAGCTTAGTTGGAGAAAAAAGATCAAATATTTCTTTTTTGCCTTGGGATGCATGTACTCTTAAATCAAACCAAGTCTGTTCCAATGATTGGTACATTTGCTATTAGATAGATACTAGATAGATATATAAACTTTTAACAATGATATTTGTAATAACCCGATCAAGCCATAAAACCAAACCTTTTTCAGATCCAAAAACAAAAATCCAATCCAACATAAACCCTTTTATTATTATAAATCCACATACAAAACCCAGAAATACACAAACTCAAGCCCAGAAATATACAAACCCAACCCAATAACAACAAACCCTAATTCTGATCTAAACCTAAACCCTAAGGGAGATTAAGCCAGCTGCCGCCGCCTTCCCTCACCAGCCGTCCGCGCGTGGCTGCCACGCGCGACTATTCAGCTCGCGTGTGGTGGCCACGCGCCCTCTGATTCGATGAAAAAACGGCCACCGCCCTCCTCTGACAAGCCGCCTGACGCCACCGCCCTTGTCTAGTCATCTGCAAAGGAGAAACAAGCATCATTTTAAGCCTAATCTGCAGATCTAAGATAGGATATAATTCCTAAGCAAGTTGTATTATAAAAATGTAAAATATGGGTATAAAACCCGATGAATCCGTGTATAATCGGTTGAACAACCGGTGAAGAGAAATAAAAAATAGCATTATCAAGCAAAAAAGAGAAGCCAAATATTCATATCAGTTGAACAGACAAAATCAGAAGAAAAGAGAGTGAAATCGGAACTAAACCGAAGCCATTAAACAAGGTAAAAAAGAGACTATTCGAGTACTTAGCTCGTAGATCTACAGAGATATAGACCCCATTTCGAAAAACCGAAGCCGTATCCTTGCTCTTCTCCTTGAGCCGAATCGGAAAGTCATCACCTTTCAAGTTTCTAACCGCCGGCGCGGCGGCCGGAGGCCGTGCACGGCAGCCGGAAGTCATGCAGACAGCCACCCTTTCAGAGAAAACCGAAGCTTCCCCTTGGAGAAGAAGAGAAAATGAGATTTTAAGCCCAAAAATGGGCATTTATATGAGAGACTAAACGGCACCGTTTTGGTGCCGGATCTTGAGCCCAAACGATGCCGTTTTATAGGTCCATGCCCGACTCAGAATCCGTCCAGCGACCCGACCCGCGTGCTTAACCCGCTTAAATGGTGAAATTGCAGATCAGGTCCTCCAAGTCCTAGCGCGTTTCTGTTTTGACACCCCAGTTTGGCCCGTCTTCAATTTTAGTCATTTTTCTTTCAATTAAGTCCTTATTTTATTAATTTCTTTCAATTTTACCATAATTTTATTATATTTTAACCCCCTAAATGTTTAATATTTTGCAGGATTAGTCCCTGGAAATTTTATTATTATTATTTTAATCTTATTATTTTATTTATCATTATTATCATTAAATATGTACTAACTATTTTCCTTTATTGTTACAGATTTTACAAACGAATTAATATTTTCGATCGTATAAAATATCGTGTAACCGACAGGTACCAAGTTTGGGCGCCGTAGGGGTGCTCACCCCTTCCCTACGCGTAAAGGACTCCCGGACTCACTCTGGCTCGTAGACGCATTTTTGGTGTTCCAATCGCACCGACAAAGAAAAAACGATTGGTGGCGACTCCCCGGACGAAAACCGGTGATTACAGCTGGCGACACCGCTGGGGACTACATTTTCGAGAGTCGAGCCTCAACTCGGTTACATTTTATTTAACGATCGAAAATATAAATTCGGTTATTTATTTATTTTTCACTATTTATTTTTATTTTTTATTCCATTATTATTTTTATCTTTATTATCATTTTTACTCTATTATTTTTTAAAACACCGTACTAATATTTTCTTTAAATCCTTTTTCAGGACTTTTCATTTCCTAAGCCCTCAACCCGGGCCCGACCAAATTAAGTGGGAGCATGAAACCACTCTTTCGTGAGGTTATGCCTCCGTGTAGGATGGTGAATTGCTTTCGGGATGTTTTTCCCTCCGTCTTCGTGAGATTCATGTCTCCGCATAGACTTAGAGAAAAATATCCCCCTGAATTAAATTTATTATCCTTAGTAGGATAGTAAATTTCGTTTGGGAACCTTCTAGAACTACCCCAAAACGTAGTAAGCCCTAGAAGCCCTCCTGTAGAGCCGTCATGCCGAAACTCTGTCCGATTAAGAAATTACCCTGTAGAGCCATGCCTTTGAGAGAGAAAGCCAAAAGGGGGGAGTCCGCTCATTTACATTTTTATTTCTCGCTATTTATTTTCATTTCCTCTTTATGTTATTTATTCATACTCTCATACGGCATGCATCATATTTATTTTACTAATCATATTTATATTGTTCTATCTACTGTTTTGCATGTGCATTTTCCCTTGCGATAATAAAAGGTGTCGATAAAGGAACAACCGTTAGAAAGGATCAGCTATGGAAAACCACTTTCTAGACAAGGTAGAGGCCAATCTCCGAATCCGACAATGGTCAGAGGGATCTCAGTACCAGAATGGGGATAGCCTAATAGAAGGTGAAAAAGTCAACCTCCAGGAGTTCACACGGATATCCGCAACGCAGAATCATTTACAGGAGCTGAAATATATTTGGGACCAATGGAATGAAGACACCAAGAGCATGTTCCTAGCTAATTACGGAGATTTGCCGTACTTGCTTGATGTCAGCATTGATAAAGTATTGTTTCGAGCTCTGGCCCAATTCTGGAACCCATCGTATAATTGTTTTACAATGGGAGACGTCGATCTTACACCAACAATCGAAGAATATACAACTTTAATCCAGTGCCAGAAATTCCAGTCAGACAAGGTGTATTTCAAACCGTCTGATTCACCGGCATTCAAGAAGAGGGTGTTGAAGCTAACCGGGAAAATTGAACAATGGGCGCAATCCCGGATTAAAGAGAAAGGGGAAACTAAATGCATCGCCTGGAGGGACATCCGAGATCTGATCTAGGTGGAGACCAAGAGTGACAAACAGGTTAAAATCCTCGCCTTAGCTATTTACGGGTTAGTTATTTTTCCAAAATCACTTGGATACATCGACGACGCGGTGATGGAACTAGTCGATCATCTCGACAAAGGAGTCAACCCAGTTTCTGCAATCCTGGCCGAGACTTTCCGATCGTTTACTGCTTGCCGAAGAAATGGCAAGGGAAGGTTTATTGGTTGTGCTCAACTATTGCTTGTATGGTTCCATAGTCATTTTTGGAAGCCAGAAAGACCCTCCTACCAAGCATGCTTCGACTCCTATTCACCAATAAGGGAGCTAGCACGTACACAGAGGCCGGAAAACATCCCCTATGATCAATGGAGAGATATTCTACGCAACCTACGTGAAGGGGACATAATCTGGAAAGCAAGATGGTTTTTCCCTCAGGAGATCGTATTCAGCTGTGAAGGCTATAGTTGGGTCCCTTTACTTGGCATCTGGGGGGCAACAGGATATGCACCCTTAATGGTCTCCCGACAGTATCGATCCCGACAGTTCATCCCGGTAACCCGAGGACTAGCTGTATGTGAGTTTCCCTATCGAGGAAAAGACTACAAGAAAAGTGTTGCCGCTATCACAAAAGCATGGAAGCGCCCATTAAAGATGGAGCCGTTCGATGAAAGACCTAGAGTCACTCCCGAGTACCGACAATGGAGAAGTCGGAGAATCAACGACGATATCCCGATATGAGACTCAGAAAACACCCTACCCTTAGAAGAACAACTCTTTGTGAATCCTTCGGAAGCGGAAATTGCAAGACAAGATTATCAGGGGAAATACATCAGCATGGAGATGCAGCTGTCCAGGCTGGAAAATGAAAGAAACCAGCTCGAGTTCGGCATACAGTCGCAAGAGCGAGAAATGCAACGGATCTAGAAAGGGAAGAACAAGGCCGAGGAGGACCTGACTGATCTACAAGGAAACTACAAAAAGCTCTGAGAGTCTGCGAAATATGTCGGTCTCAAAAAATCTTTCGCTGATTGGAAGTTAGAGATGCAGGAGGAAAAGAAGAAAACCCGTTACTGGGAAAATAAGTTCAAAGAGGCACGGAGTCAACAAGTTATGGATCAAGAGGAGTTGAACCGAGTTAGAGCCGAAAATGACAGATTAAGAGGCCAGGTCTATAGTCTGGAAGAAACTTGTCAGAGCTATCATCAGGGTTCCACAGCTCAGTTAGAGGCAAATGAGGCCCTAAAAAGCCAAGTCAAAGACATAGAAGCTGCCTTGTAGGCCAGTAAGGCACAAATTAACTATCTCGAGGAGTTACGTCGGTGGGAAGAGCAACAGTGGAAAATCCGACTCAATGAAACCCAGGGGCAAGTACAAGATAGAAATCACACTATGTCTGAGGCCATAATACAAGTTAAAGAAGTTGCTGAATATCTGCAGGCATTGGCAATTCAGGCTGAAGTTCTCAGTCTACATTTAGAGGCAGAGTCGGACAGGGGCAAGAAGCTCGCGTCGCTACTCAAAAAAGTCAGGTTCTTGGGAGCGAAGGCTAAACAATATATGTAAAAGTGAGGCCGCCTTGTGTATAGAAAGTCGTGTTCTAAAATATGGCTTCCTTTTCAAAGTTGTACCAGAGTCAACACTTTTTGTAAAACGTTTGGGAATATTAATATAATATGTTGGCTTGCATACTCATTTCATCATATTAGATTGCATCTATACATTACTCTATTATATTATATTATTGTCCTAATGTTCCAGAATGTTATCATTGCAGTAATACTGGAACCAGACCAAATTCAACATCCGCATTTCACTCAATTTAGATCTAGAAGAATGGAAGAAAGATTGGCTAAAATTGAGCAGGCATATGAGGAAATGAAACGAGATATGGAAAGAAGATTGGAAAAAGCGCAAGAAGAAACACGGGTGCACATTTTGCAAACCCAGGACGAGTTACTCGACAGAATTGCACAGCTATTGGCGAAAAAAGAATCGGACAAAAACAAGGAGATTATGATCGAGCCAACTGCAACAGCCAACGACTCAGGGACTCCCCTACAAGCCCGTGGACCAGCTGAAGTCTACAAAGGATCGACCAGCCAAAACGAAGCTCATCTCCAAGGAGGACTGGTCATTCAGAATCCCAATGACTGACTATATAGTCCCTGATTTCAACGAAATTGAGAAATCCCGAGCTGAAAAGGAACTGGAAGATCGCTGCCGAATGTTGGAAGAGAAGTTTAAAGCCATGGAAAGTATGGACCAGCTTCCGAGGATGGAAGCGAGAGAATTAAGCTTGGTACCTGACCTAGTGCTACCTCCGAAGTTCAAGATGCCGGACTTCGAAAAGTATAATGGGACAACCTGTCCTGAGGCACATTTAACCATGTTTATTTAACGAATGACAGGGTATATTGATAATGATCCGCTACTTATTCATTGTTTCCAAGATAACCTAACAGGCTCGGCGGCGAGGTGATATAATCAGTTGAGTTGTACAAAGATCCGCTCATGGAAAGACCTAGCACAGGCTTTCGTGTGACAGTACAACCACGTTATAGATATAACCCCTGATCGAGTCACCCTGCAAAACATGGAGAAAAAACATGACGAAAGCTTTAGACATTATGCACAACGTTGGAGAGACGTTGCTGCTCAGGTACAGCCCCCTCTATCAGAAAAAGAGACTGTGATGCTTTTCGTTGGAACACTAAAGAAGCCTTTCCTGGGGCGAATTCTACGAGGTGCAACAAAAGACTTCTTGGATATCATAATGAATGGCGAGATGATTGAGCAGGCCATCCGAAGTGGGAAACTAGAAGATGAGGAGTCATCTAAAAAGCCATACTACAAAAAGAAGAACAATGAAGGCGGAGACTCTAGTGTCCATAACGTCAGCTATTCTAAGCCATGGCAACACAAAACATCGAACACCCAAAAGCAGTATCAGAATCAGAAGAATGAGAGGGAATTCACCCCTATCCCCATCTCCTATGGAGAGCTTTTCAAAAACCTCTACGAAGCACGCGTAGTGTCACCTTTCTACACGAAACCAGTACAACCACCGTATCCGAAGTGGTACAACCCTAACACCCAATGCGAATATCACGCTGGGGAAGTAGGACATTCAATCGAGGATTACATCGGTTTCAAAAAGATTATCGAGAAACTTATGCAAATCGGGGTTATAAGGTTCGACGATAGTACATGAACCAACAACACAGGAAATCCATTGCCCAATCACGTAGAATCCGGAGTAAACGCGATTATTGAACCGACTAACAGAAGGGTTAAATACGACGTGGAAGAGGTGAAATCCCCTTTAAAGTGGGTATGGAAGAAGATCGTAGAGAGAGGTTTAATGTCTGGAGAAATATAAGCTATTTATCAATCTTGCCCGTATCACAATGCGGGGGATCATTCGATATATGACTGCGTAGAGTTCAAAGGCCACATACAAAGATTGATTGACAATAAAGAAGTTGAATTTTTCGAGGAAGACACTTTTGAAGCCACAGAGGTTTGTGCTTCAGAGCCGGGTAATACCAAGAAGACCCCGTCTTTGGTCATTTCAGGACCAAAGAAACCAGAAACAAGCAAGACGGCAGAGGC
This sequence comes from Abelmoschus esculentus, assembly GCA_035048815.1. Classification (NCBI taxonomy): domain Eukaryota; kingdom Viridiplantae; phylum Streptophyta; class Magnoliopsida; order Malvales; family Malvaceae; genus Abelmoschus; species Abelmoschus esculentus. The sequence continues at coordinate 15,583,219 of JAUCBN010000019.1, forward strand.
CAAGATCTTTGTTCAAGCGCCGCAACCGTTTGCCTTCCAGGATCCGAAGAGAGTCCCCTGGAAGTATGACTGTCGAATTACCAGACATGAAGACCCCCAGAAAGCTGGAACGAGGGCAGTAAATGACGTAACATTCCACACAAGGAGTGGAACTCAGTACGGTCTAAAAGAAAACAGAGATTCAAAAGGAAAGGCCCTTATGGCAGAACCACCGAGGAGCGTATTCCAGGAACCTGAAGCACCGGTCAACGAGCCAGTGTAGGAGAGGGAAATGAAGGAATTCCTAAGGTTTCTGAAACATAGTGAGTATAATGTGGTTGAACACCTTAGGAGGTTGTCAGCCCGCGTATCAATTCTCACTTTGTTACTCAGCTCCGAAGCTCACAGGAACACATTATTGAAAGTGCTCAACGAGACCTTTGTTCCTGATGACATTTCTGTAAATAAACTTGATCGATTAGTCAACAACCTGAATGCAGATAATTTTATCCACTTTAACGATGATGAGATCCCGTCAGGTGGAATGGGGTCCACTAAAGCCCTACATATCACCACACGCTGCAAGGGGTATACGTTACCCGGGGTGTTGGTGGATAATGGATCCGCGTTGAACGTGATGCCACTGAATACGTTGAACAGACTCCCAGTGGATAGTACTCACATGAAGAATTGCAGTACTATCGTACGTGCCTTTGACGGGACCGAAAGGAATATAGTAGGACGGATGGATGTACCTCTACAGATAGGTCCCAATACTTACAATGTCGATTTCATAATAATGGATATCAAGCCCACGTTTAACTGTTTGTTGGGAAGGCCATGGATCTATTCCGTGGGGGCAGTGCCGTCATTGTTACATCAAAAAGTCAAGTTCATACATGACGGGAGGTTGATAACGATCAATGCTGAAGAAGATATCATAGCCTCTGTTACGAGCGAAGTGTCATATGTAGAGACAGATGAAAAGGCACTTGAATGCTCTTTTCGATCCTTTGAATTCGTCAGTGCTACATTCGTAGCAGAAGGAAACAAAATTCCGATGCCAAGACTGTCTAAGACCACCCGAATGGGTATCAAGTTAACCGTAGGGCGGGGAGCCCGAGTTGGAAGAGGATTAGGACGACGCCTTCAGGGTCGTCCCAGGACGCCGACAATCGTCGGCAAGCAAGACCGTTTTGGCTTGGGATACAAGCCAACAACGGAGGAAATGAAGAAAGAAATTGTGAAAAATCAAGAAAGAAGGAAAGCTCGATTACAAGGTAAAGAAGTTCGCTGGGAACCCATGACGTTCCCCCCGCTATCTCAAAACTTTGTCTTTGGAGGAATCATCTACCCTGAGACAGATGAAAAAGAGTTGACGAAATTAATGGGCAAGTTGGACATTAATGCCCTTATCGGAGAAGAAAACACTGGAACATTTCTGGGAAGAATCACACCCTATGCACCGGGATCTACTCTGGGAAATTGGAGCGCTGAAGAAATCCCTACGGTCTTTAAGGAAATTTTAGAGTAATATCCCAATCGTACTTGTTACCCCTAGCCCGAGGGTAACAAAGACCTCTTTTGTAAAAAGGGCCTACATATGTTTATGATAATGAAATGAAGCTTTTTGTTGTAAATTTTTTTAGCAAATGTTTTCGTTTCCAAATATTTATTTCCAAACTACAATTCAAATTCTTGATTATTTTGTTCAAAATAAGGTTTTGTTTCAGGTCCTTAGATATCGAATTATCAAGCAATAGTGAAGCTAATCCGGAGCTCATTTTTAAAAAAGAAGTGTCTAGGAGAACTTCCAGAATCTGAGGAGGACCAGGATTTTGAGCTACCGCCCGATTTGCTAAGAATGGTAGAACATGAGGAGAAACAGATCCAACCCCATAAGGAACCAGTCGAGACTGTGAGTTTGGGGGAAAAAGAGGAAAAAGAGATAAAAATCGGCACATGCATTTCAGCTGAAACCAGAACGGATTTAATTAATCTACTCAGAGAATTCAAAGACGTCTTCGCCTGGTCTTATCAGGACATGCCCGGATTAGACACAGACATTGTGGTTTATAAACTCCCTATAAAAGAAGACTGCAAACCTATTCAGCAGAGACTGCGAAGAATGAGGCCTGATGTCCTGTTGAAAATAAAAGAAGAAGTGAAGAAACAGTATGATGCAGGCTTTCTTCAAGAGATCAAGTACTCAGAATGGGTAGCTAACATTGTTCCGGTGCCCAAAAAGGACGGCAAGGTGCGAATGTGCGTCGACTACCGGGATTTGAACAAAGCTAGTCCCAAAGACAATTTCCCGTTACCTTATATCGATACTCTAGTCGATAATACGGCAAAACACTTGTTGTTCTCCTTTATGGATGGATTCTCAGGGTACAATCAAATCAAAATGTCTCCTGAGGATATGCACAAAACGACGTTCGTAACACAATGGGGAACCTTTTGTTACAAGGTGATGCCATTCGGACTCAAAAACGCTGGGGCTACATACCAGCGAGCCATGGTAGCCTTGTTCCACGACATGATGTACAAAGAGATCGAGGTTTATGTCGACGACATGATCGCCAAGTCGCAGACTGAAGATGAACATATAAGAGTCTTGAGGAAGCTCTTCCTAAGGCTAAGGAAATTTCAGTTGAAACTGAATCCTGCCAAATGCACATTCGGAGTAGCATCTGGGAAGCTATTAGGCTTCGTAGTCAGCGATAGGGGTATCGAGGTTGACCCCGATAAAGTTAAAGCCATTCAGGATCTGCCACCTCCGCGCACTCAGAAACAAGTGAGAGGATTTCTGGGCAGATTGAACTATATCTCCCGGTTCATTTCACAATTAACTGAGAAATGTGACCCTATCTTTCGACTGTTAAAGAAACATGACTTTGGAGAGTGGGATGAAGAATGTCAGGAAGCCTTCAACAAAGTCAAATCTTATCTGACAAGTCCCCCAGTTCTGATGCCACCAGTGCCTAATAGACCGTTAATCTTATATTTAACAGTCTTCGAGAAGTCTATGGGTTGTGTTTTGAGCCAACATGATGGCTCCGGCAGAAAGGAAAGAGCAATACACTACCTTAGTAAGAAGTTCACGGATTGCGAAGCAAGGTATTCACCAGTTGAAAAAGCCTGTTGCGCTCTGGTTTGGACCACTAAAAGACTGAGGCAGTACGTGCTGTATCACACAACATGGCTGATTTCAAAACTTGATCCCCTTAAATACTTGATGGAATCCACAGCATTGACCGGCAGAATGGCCAGATGGCAGATTCTCTTGTCTGAATTTGATATAGTATATGTCAATCAGAAAGCCATTAAAGGTAGTGTTATCACTGACTTTCTGGCCAGCAGAGCTTTAGAGGATTATGAACCTTTAAACTTTGACTTCTCTAACGAAGATCTGATGTGCGTCGAGGAAGACAGTGCGAATGACGACCATTGGAAATTGAATTTTGACGGTGCTTCCAATGCCACCGGTAAAAGAATTGGGGCAGTGCTCGTATCTCCAGAAGGTGACTGTTATCCCTTCGCCAGCAAGCTCGATTTTGACTGTACCAACAATGTGGCGGAATACGAGGCATGTATCATGGGAATCCGGGCGGCTATCGACCGGAAGATTAAACAGTTGAAGGTATACGGGGATTCAATGCTCGTGATTTACCAGCTTCGGGGAGAATGGAGTACTCGGGACTCTAAACTAATGGAATATCGTAACTTGGTCCTAGACTTGATCAAGTCATTCTACGAGATATCATTTCATTATTTGCCCCGAGAAGACAACCAGATGGCTGATGCCTTGGCCATTTTGTCGTCACTAATACAAGTAAACAAATCGTCAGATCTGAAACCGATACGGATGAGCATATATGACTCTCCCGCTTACTGTTACAATATGGAAGAAGACGAGGACAACGAACGCCTATGGTACCACGATATCTTGCGATACGTAAAGAATCGTGAGTATCCAAGAGAGGCCTCCGAGAATGAAAAAAGGACACTGCGAAGACTAGCCATTGATTATGTCCTTGATGGTGACATCTTATACAAAAAGCGAAAAGACTAGATACTGCTGCGATGCGTGAACGACGCCGAAGCCAAAATGATCCTCGAAGAGGTACATGAGGGTGTCTGTGGAACTCATGCCAACGGATTCACCTTGGCAAGATAAATCATGAGGTTCGGGTATTACTGGCCTACTATGGAAAGCGACAGCATCCAATATGCTAAGAAATGCCATAAATGCCAAATTTATGCGGACAAGATTCATGTTCCTCCATCACCGCTGCATGTGATGACGTCCCCGTGGCCGTTCTCAATGTGGGGCATGGATGTAATTGGGCCTATCTCACCCAAAGCTTCCAACGGTCATCGTTTCATATTTGTTGTCATTGACTACTTCACCAAATGGGTAGAGGCAGCCACCTATGCTAACGTGACCAAAGTAGCAGTAAGTAGGTTCCTCAAGAAGGAAATAATATGCAGATATGAGATACCGGAGAGTATTATATCCGATAATGCATTGGACCTGAATAACAAGACCATATCGGAAGTCTACAAACAATACAACATAAGGCACCATAATTCCTCATCATACCGCCCGCAGATAAACGGAGCAGTTGAGGTGGCCAACAAGAATATAAAGAAAATTGTTGGAAAAATGGTGGAAACATACCGAGATTGGCACGAGAAGCTGCCTTTTGCATTGTTTGCATACAGAACGTCCGCGAGAACTTCTACTGGGACAACTCTTTTTTCCCTGGTCTATGGGATGGAGGCAGTGATACCCATAGAAGTTGAAATCCCTTCTTTACGGGTCTTGTCAGATCTAAAATTAGACGAGGCAGAATGGGTGCAGGCCAGACATGACCAGCTTGCCCTGATTGAAGAGAAGAGATTAAAAGCAATTCGACATGGGCAAATGTATCAGAAACGAATTATGAGAGCCTTCAACAAAAAGGTTCGCCCAAGAGAGTTCCGAGAAGGGGATCTGGTTCTGAAGAAGATTCTCTCTATACAAAAAGATTTCTGGGGCAAATGGATGCCGAATTGGGAAGGGCCATATGTTGTAAAAAAGGCTTTCTCAGGAGGAGCATTAATTCTGTCTGAGATGGACGGCAAAGATCTGCCTAACCCAGTAAATTCAGACGCAGTCAAGAAATACTTCGCTTAAGAACTCCTAGACACATGAAGACTCTGTCAAGATAGCCTCACAAAGCTTGATAATCAGATATTTGGGGCATCAACTCTTTCCTTTTTGTAACTTTTATTGTCAATACTTACCTTGAATTTTGTTGTCAATAAAATCTTTTGTTAATAAAATTGCAAGTTTTCTACATTGCTTCTGAAATTTCCTAAAAAGACATAGGGATTAGGAGTGATCTTACTCAAAAGAGAAATATTGTCGGAAAACGCTTCGGAACAAGCACATTCTAGACAGATAAGGATCAGACATTTTATCCGATGAAGACACAGTTATCAAAGTGATAACGACCCATCAAGACAGCTGATTAAACAAATCTTTTGGAAAATCATTATCATCTGCATTATGCATTTCATGCTAGGATCATGCATACATGCATACATGCATTATTCACACAGTACGAGCTAACCCCAATATTGTGAATCTAGTCATGAAAGCTTTACAGGTCTTGTCCTTTAAGGAAGCAAAGGAACAAGCGAGCATAGAGACATCATCAGGACACTCTGGCAGAATAGTGTGACTCTGTTACAACTGCTCCTCAGGAATGCAGGTAAGAATCCTCACCCTTAACCTACTTATCATTTCTACTTAGCAAGTATGTCACGAAAGAGGACTATTCGAATGTCCTGTAAAATCCATTCTCACGGATGGTCAAAGGAAATCAATCCCTTTGGACAAATCCAATCTCAGGATTGGTGACAACTGATTGTACCCAGGGGAATGGTACAACTAGTCCGGGGCAAACGGACGCTGGTAAAGGCACATCAAATCCGTTAATCCCTGCGCATTTGGGAAAAATGCATGAAAGAGGACTATTCGAATGTCCTATAAAATCCATTTTCACGAATGGTCAAAGGAAATCAATCCCTTTGAACAAATCCAATCTCAGGATTGGTACCAACTGATTGTACCCAGGGGAATGGTACAACTAGTCCGGGGCAAACGGCCACCGGTAAAGGCAAATCAAATCCGTTGATCACTGTGCATTTGGGAAAAATGCATTAAAGAGGATTATTCAAATATCCTGTAAAATCCATTCTAATGAGTGGTTAAAGGAAATCAAATCCTTTGAAGGACTTCAATCTCATGAATCAGTAAGGATCGCGCTTCTTCGTCCGTGTGGTAGCTTGATCAAACATCACACTTCTTCGCCAGTGTAGCAGCATCCAAACTCAGTCAGATTTTGCGTCTTCGTCAGTGTAGCAGCATCAAAACTCAGCCAGATTATGCGTCTTCGTCAGTGTAGCATTATCAAAACTCCGTAGATCGTGCTTCAACGTCAGTGTTGCAGTTTAATTGAGCATCAGAATTCATCGATAGATCTCGCTTCTTCGGCGGTGTTATAAGCGGATCAAATTATTCTCATCTCATCGGCAGTGTTGTAGATGGAATATACAAATCATGCTTCGTCGGTGTTGTAGTTTTAGAGTGACAGAACTCGTTATCAGATCTCGCTTCTTCGGCAGTGTTGAAAGCGGATCAAATGATTCTCATCTCGTCGGCAGTGACAGTAGATGGATCAAATGCTTCGTCAGTGTTGCAGTTTTAGAGTGTCAGAACTCGTTATCAGATCTCGCTTCTTCGGCGGTGTTGAAAGCGGATCAAATGATTCTCATCTCGTCGGCAGTGACAGTAGATGGATCAAATGCTTCGTCAGTGTTGCAGTTTTAGAGTGTCAGAACTCATTATCAGATCTCGCTTCTTTGGCGGTGTTGTAAGCAGATCAAATGATTCTCATCTTAGCGGCAGTGTTGTAGATGGAATATACAAATCATGCTTCGTCAGTGTTGCAGTTTTAGAGTGACAGAACTCGTCCTCAGATCTCGCTTCTTCGACAGTGTTGTAAGCGGATCAAATGATTCTTATCTCAACGGCAGTTTTGTAGATGGAATATACAAATCAAGCCTCTTCGTCAGTGTTGCGGCCTTGGAGTGACAGAACTCGTCATCAGATCTAGCTTCTTCGGCAGTGTTGCAAGCAGATCGAATGATTCTCATCTCGACGACAATGTTATAAATGAATCAATCAAATCATGCTTCGTTAGTGTTGCAGTCTAATCAAGCATCAGAACTCCTTGCCAGATCATGCTTCCTCAACAATGAAACCAGATCAGACATCAATGATCGCACCAGACCTTGCTTCTCCGGCGGTGTTGAAGCTAGGTCCAGTCTTCAGTAAAGATAGAAGCATCACATTCAGCTCCAGTTTTGTGCCATCTTTCTCCAACGGATCATCAGTTTTGAAGATTTTGGACAAGGGCGGTGGAGTACATCAAGTTAAAACTCACGAGAAGAGGTAGTGGCTGAAAGAACCTAAACCTTACCGAAAAGAACCCTTATCTTACCAAAGAAGAACCCTGCAGCCAAACTTGATGAAATGGGTTATTCCTTATCTTTGCTCTATTGTCGTTACACAACAATGAGCAAAGAGGGGCAGCTGTAATAACCCGATCAAGCCATAAAACCAAACCTTTTTCAGATCCAAAAACAAAAATCCAATCCAACATAAACCCTTTTATTATTATAAATCCACATACAAAACCCAGAAATACACAAACTCAAGCCCAGAAATATACAAACCCAACCCAATAACAACAAACCCTAATTCTGATCTAAACCTAAACCCTAAGGGAGATTAAGCCAGCTGCCGCCGCCTTCCCTCACCAGCCGTCCGCGCGTGGCTGCCACGCGCGACTATTCAGCTCGCGTGTGGTGGCCACGCGCCCTCTGATTCGATGAAAAAACGGCCACCGCCCTCCTCTGACAAGCCGCCTGACGCCACCGCCCTTGTCTAGTCATCTGCAAAGGAGAAACAAGCATCATTTTAAGCCTAATCTGCAGATCTAAGATAGGATATAATTCCTAAGCAAGTTGTATTATAAAAATGTAAAATATGGGTATAAAACCCGATGAATCCGTGTATAATCGGTTGAACAACCGGTGAAGAGAAATAAAAAATAGCATTATCAAGCAAAAAAGAGAAGCCAAATATTTATATCAGTCGAACAGACAAAATCAGAAGAAAAGAGAGTGAAATCGGAACTAAACCGAAGCCATTAAACAAGGTAAAAAAGAGACTATTCGAGTACTTAGCTCGTAGATCTACAGAGATATAGACCCCATTTCGAAAATCCGAAGCCGGATCCTTGCTCTTCTCCTCGAGCCGAATCAGAAAGTCATCACCTTTCAAGTTTCTAACCGCCGGCGCGGCGGCCGGAGGCCGTGCACGGCAGTTGGAAGTCATGCAGACGGCCACCCTTTCAGAGAAAACCGAAGCTTCCCCTTGGAGAAGAAGAGAAAATGAGATTTTAAGCCCCAAAATGGGCATTTATATGAGAGACTAAACGGCACCATTTTGGTGCCGGATCTTGAGCCCAAAACGGTGTCGTTTTATAGGTCCATGCCCAACTCAGAATCCGTCCAGCGACCCGACCCGCGTGCTTAACCCGCTTAAATGGTGAAATTGCAGCTCAGGTCCTCCAAGTCCTAGCGCGTTTCTGTTTTGACACCCCAGTTTGGTCCATCTTCAATTTTAGTCATTTTTCTTTCAATTAAGTCCTTATTTTATTAATTTCTTTCAATTTTACCATAATTTTATTATATTTTAACCCCTTAAATGTTTAATATTTTGCAGGATTAGTCCCTGGAAATTTTATTATTATTATTTTAATCTTATTATTTTATTTATCATTATTATCATTAAATATGTACTAACTATTTTCCTTTATTATTACAGATTTTACAAACGAATTAATATTTTCGATCGTATAAAATATCGTGTAACCGACAGGTACCAAGTTTGGGAGTCATAGGGGTGCTCACCCTTCCCTACGCGTAAAGGACTCCCGGACTCACTCTGGTTCGTAGACGCATTTTTGGTGTTCCAATCGCACCGACAAAGAAAAAACGATTGGTGGTGACTCCCCGGACGAAAACCGGTGATTACAATATTTTTCGAGTTTGAGCTTAAATTATTTGTTAGAGAAATTATATTATGGATAAATTTCACTACGTGTCCATGGGACCAACCATTTAAAATCATTTATCTCATCATTTTTTTCATGTCATATATTTTTTCAAGTGAATCTTTACTTGAAAAATTGTTTTTAAAATAAATTAACAGTAAATCTTTAATTGATAGAGAAATTATTATATAATCTCAATTCATTATATCATATATAGTGCTATCTAATAAAATTTATTCATTTAATAACATGTTAAAAATAAATAAAAATTTACTTTAAAAAAGAGATGAAGATTTACCATGAAAAAATTTCATATATTTTCTAACTCAGTAGTGTCAAACAGATTGGCAGTCACGGACTCATTGATTCCATACAGTGAAAAAGGATACACAAATTGCGACAAAAAAATGACACAGTATCCGACACTTCACCAATAAGTACAATAATGAACAAATACTGATGATGTCTGAATTGCAGAAACTGATGACACCAACAATATAGAAAGTTTAAAAATTAAGAGTACGATTGGCTGAGTTTTATGATAATACAATATGAAAATCGTAGAGATAACTTTCTTCTTCGCATTTGAAAATTAATTTAAATCTTAAAGTTTACTTTAGATAACACTTTTGGTTTGAATAAAATTATAATTTTTATACCTATTACAAGTATTTTATACCATTGAATATCATTAATATGATATATTATTGAATATTATTATTTTTTAATAAAGCTTACAAATATAAATAACTTTAATTATGAAAATAAAATAAAATTTTGATTTAATATTAAAAATTAAATGATGTAAACTATTAGTAATGGTACCAGAGTTTCTGTCTTCGTCTTCAACCTCATTTTCACGCTGGTCTTGAACTGCATTTTCATTCAACTTTAAGCCTATAAATAGGGAAAGTTTTTATCAGATCTTCACACAAAACCATGATTCCAACAATAGGTTTTCTTCACAGTTAATCAAAGTTTTCAGTTTTTCTGATTTTTGTTTTTTATTTTCATGGTCGATCACTTCTTCAGCCAATACCCACCAAGATTTTCTTCATTGTCTTTTTTCATCACTCAGCTCCAGTTATTTAGATTCTATTTTGTTAAGGTACAAAGGTAAGTATAGGTAGTATTATATAGGTTTTGTATAAGTCTTTGTATGTTTATTATATTGTTAGTCAATAATGTGGAATAAGTGTAGCTTAGACACGTGTGCTACACCATTCATTGATACTTGTGCAAAATTTGGTAAGTAACGGTTAGGGAGTCTGTTAGTCCGTTACTCACACTCTCTACACAGGTTCTATCGTTTGTATAAATAAACGGTTCTCAGATTGAGAATATTACGGTTTTTGAATCAACAAAATGATAATGAAAGTGTTGCCTCTCTTTCCATCACTTTTCTCTGAGTTACTATGTATTTGCTCAGAGTATAACATGGTATCAAATGCTCAGAATCCTGATGCTATTGTCTTCTGTTGCTAGTCTTTAATTCATCGTTGTTGCTGTGAGTATTAACTTCTGTTTCTCTTCTAGTTTTCTCAGTTTCTTCTCTCCTTGTTTGGTTTTCGTCATCATTGATTGGTTCTTGTGAGTTCTCTCCAATTTTTTTTACGTTTTTTTTTGTTTTTTTTTCACCGTCGATCCGTTACTGTGAGCTTCCAATGCTTTTTCTCCTGGCTTTTCTTTGATTCAATATCACATAATTGCAATTAGATTACTCAATTAGCTATGATCTGTTTTTATTGTGTAATTAGTTGCTTCAATTTCTTGTTTCTCGAAAAGAGGATCCATGTTTGATCATGAGAATGTTTACTCAGAATGACTCATTGTTTGAGGAGTAAAACTAGTGACTCTTTTAGGGTTATCTCTGATATCAGAAATTGAGTTTTTACTAAATCTTGTTATTCTTTTGAAAACATCATTGTGGCTTGAATCTCTTTGCTGTTAGTGCTCTATGATCGTGGTTCTATTCTTCAGTTCTTTGTGCTTTTGGTGCCTATAATTTGTTTGTGATTTTTTTGACTCGTCATGTCTCAAGTAGTTTCTCACAATGTGAGTTTTAATCCTGGACAAGTATCAAATGTAAGTTCTACTTCTACGTTGCAACAAATACCTAAGATTGATATTGTTAAACTTTCGGCTAGCACATATGTTCTCTGGAAACATCAAATTTCTCTGATTATTGATGGTTATGGTTTACTGGATTATGTGCTAGATGATAAGAGTATTCCAAGTCAATTTTTACCTGATGAATCTGGTCAATCTGTTCTTAATCCTACGTATGTTTTTCATAATCGATAAGATAAATTGCTTGCCTCTTGGATGTTGTCAACTATTAGTTCAGAAGTCTTGTCTCATTTAACTGGATGTAATACCACTCGTGCTATTTGAAGCACTGTGGCTAGGATATTTGGAGCATGTTCGATAGCTAAAACTACATCATTAAAGCATAGTTTGCATACACAGAAAAAGGTGGTTGTCCGTTATTGAGTATTTAGTTAAGATCAAACTCATCTGTGACACTCTTAATGCTTCAGGTAGTGGAGTTTCTGAACAAGAGCATATGAATGTGGTTCTTACAGGTTTGTCATTAGAGTTTGAGTCAGTAATTGCAGTTGCCTCAAAAGAGTTTATGTCTCTGGAAAAGTTAACTGAAATGTTGCTAGATTGTGAAGCTAGAATGCAGTTTTTTCAACAAGAATCTTTACCTCTTTATGCTAACTTAGTTGTACAACAAGATGAAAATTTACTCACAGGAGGAAATCAGAATTTTGGTTCGGATTCTGGTTCTTATCAGAATCCTCCATATCAGTCTCAATAAGGAGGTAATTTTTACTAGAGGGGCAGACGAGGTGATTATAATAACAGAGGTCGAGGTTGCGGTAGAAATAATTCTAACAAAACTCAATGTCAACTTTGTGGTCGTCTAGGCCATACAGTGCAAAAATACTATTACAGATTCGATCTTAGTTACTCGGGTTATACTGTAAATGATAATGGCAGTGAAGATATTCAAAATGAAGTTTCTAATGCTCCTCGTGGTCCAGCTCAAGTGTATACTCACACTTATGGCGCGACAGGTTCATCAGCTCCTATGCAATATGATCAGAATCATAATTATGGTTATGGTGATCAGTCTGGTTTTCATTTTTCGACATCCCAAGGAAAGTTTCAATCTTTCAACCAATCAAATGCTCATTTAATGGGTTTTATTCCTTAAGTAGGTGGTCGACAGCAAACTAATGGCACAATCAGTGACACTTTACCTACTCAGGTAGTTACTTCGAATGGATCAACCATTTCTGTTGGAGTGTGGTGCCCTGATTCTGGGGCATCATATCATGTAACCTCGGATTCATCCAATCTGCAATCTGCAGTGGCTTACACAGGTACTAATTTTTTACTTATAGGAAATGGTAACGGAGTTCCGATTAGGCATATTGGTCAAGGATGCATGACTACTGAACTTAAACTTTTGATTCTCAACAATTTATTACACGTTCCTACTATCAAGAAAAACTTGTTGTTTGTTTCTCAGTTGGCTAGAGATAACGATGTGATTTTTGAATTTTTTGCTAATGATTGTTGTATAAAAGATTCGCAGACTCAGAAAATTCTTTTAGAAGGGAAGCTCACTCGTGGGGGACTATATCAGTTGTTAGTTCCTACTTACAGTGATGAATTTGTTTCCAGGGTGAATAATGCTCAGGTCAATAATGTTTCTCAGACTTGTGATGTTTTTGATTTGTGGCATAAACGATTAGGTCATCCCTTTAGTTTTGTGGTGAAATCTGTTTTACAAAGTTGTAATATTGTTTCTAGTTCGAATAAACTCTCGAATGTTTGCTATTATTGTTTACAAGGAAAAGCTCATAAGCTTCCTTTTACAACCTCTTCGACTGAATATAATGAGCCTTTTGATCTTTTTGTTTCTGATCTTTGGAGTCCTGCTCTAGTTAATTCTAATGGGTCTAATTATTATGTGTCCTTCATTGATGTGTATAGTCGACATACATGGATGTACTTAGTGCAGAAGAAATCTGATGTTTTATAATGTTTCATTAATTTTCACAAATTAATTAAAGTCCAGTTCAAGCGAAATATAAAAGCTTTGTAAACTGATGGAGGGACAGAATACTTACCTCTTAGAAACCGGTTAATAGCTAATGGTATTCAGCATAGAATTTCTTGTCCTTATACCTCTGAGCAGAATGGTAAGGCTGAGAAAAAGCATAGACATATTGTTGAGACTGGTTTAGCTTTATTGTCTCAAGCTGGTTTAAGTTTAAAATTTTGGAGTTATGCTTTTACAACTGCTGTGTATTTGATAAATAGGCAGCCAACTATGGTTTTACAAGGAAAATCACCTTTTGAGAAGTTGTTAGGGGATGCTCCTGATTACACAAGTATGAAAATTTTTTATTGTGCTTGTTATCCTTACATGAGACCTTATAATAGGCATAAGCTTGATTTTAGAACCACTAGATGTGTGTTTTTAGGTTATAGCTTCTCTCATAAAGGTTATAAGTGTTCAAATAATGATGGGAAAGTTATCATTTCTCGACATGTGGTTTTTGATGAGAGTATATTTCCTTTCGATGAGGGAAAAAAGTCACATGAGGCTATTGTTGATATTAGTACAAATGATCTAGTTATTCTTATGCCACCAAAGTATGACTCTACTCATAATGCTCCGCCACCAACTCCAATATCACAAAGTGTATCCCAGTATGACAATGTTTGTACTCCTATTCAGCAATAAACTTCCGGCGTGTCTCGATATTTCAATGATCCTGAGACTAATTTGGAGGATTTTTCTAGACATTCTAGAACTGTTGAAACACCTCAAGAATAAGAACAATCTAAGTCTAGTTCTAGTAATTTTGTTCCTGTTTCAAGGAAAAGTTTAAGTAGTAGTGGTCCATCCACAAGAGTAAATTGTGTTCATGGAGATCATAATGAAAATACAGTAGGCCAAGTGCAGGGTGGAAGGAATTCTTTTGAGGATCAGGTTATTCGAAATGAAGTGAATCATTTTCAGGAACAGCTTCCGAGTGAAATTGAACAACAAACTTCACTTGAACAAGATATCAAAGAGCAAGTACAAAACGAAAGGAATATGACTTTTCTAGAAGAACACGTTCAAAATGAGGTTGAGCAACAACCTTTAAATCAACATGATGGAGAAAGTAAAGGTCACATGCAGAATGAAAATACAACAGACACAAGTTACCTTGAGCATCAGAATTTTCCAGCTGATTTTTCTAATCAAGAAGTGGTTCGAGAGGTTGCACCAGCCAAGTTAAATGCTCAAGGTCATTCCATGATAACAAGGAGTAAAAATGGTATATATAAACCAAAGGTTTATCAAGTGTCCAAGGCGTTGATTAGTGAGGTTGAACCAAGAAATTTTAAGGAAGCTATACAAAATTCTCATTGGCAAGCTGTTATTTAAGCAGAATACGATGCCTTAGTCAAAAATAATACATGGAGTCTTGTTTCTTTACCCCCAAATCGAAAAGCTGTAAACTGTAAATGGATCTTTAAAATAAAGAGAAATCCCGATAGAACAATAGAGAGATATAAATCTAGACTTGTTGCGAAAGGTTATCTTTAGGAAGCAGACATTGACTTTCATAAAGTTTTCAGTCCTGTTGTTAAATCGGTCACTGTTCGTACAATTTTCTCTTTGACAGTTATTAAGGGATGGATTTTGAAGCAAGTGAATATTAACAATGTCTTTTTAAATGGGATTCTATGAGAAGAGGTGTACATGGCTCAACCTCCGAGTTTTCAACATATAAATTCGAATGATAACATTGTATGATAACATTGTATGTAAACTAAACAAGGCTATATATGGTCTCAAGCAAATTTCACGTGCGTGATTTGAGAGGTTAAAAGAATGCTTGGTCTCAAACAAATAATACAAATGTGATTTATTTGTTGGTGTATGTAGATGATATCATCCTCACTGGTAATGATTCTACTGCAGTTCAAGAGGTTGTGAACAGGTTGAATCAAACTTTCTCTTTAAAAGACCTTGAAGTTTTGAATTATTTTTTGGGCATAGAGATTGTTTATACTATGGATGGTTTGGTTATTAGTTAAAAGAAGTATATCCTAGACTTGTTACAAAAATATAGGTTTAGGAATGCTAATTGTTTGCCTACTCCTATGGTTTCAAATTGCAAAGTGTCTGCTTATGATGAGGGTCTAATAGAGAATGTTACTGAGTATAGGAGCATTGTAGGGGCTTTACAATATATTGTGATAACTCGACCAGAAATTGTTTTTTCTATGAATAGAGTATGTCAATTCATGCAATGTCCAATAGATGTTTATTTTAACATTGTGAAGAGAATTTTGCGTTATTTGCAAGGCACAGTTGATTATGACCTTAAATTTTCTGCTCATTCTTATTTAAATACTGAAGGATTTGCTGAAGCAAATTAGGGATCGGATACTGATGATAGACGTTTTACTTCTGGATTTTGTGTGTATTTTGAAGGAAATTCAGTTTTTTAAGGTTTACGAAAGCAACAAGTAGTATCTCGATCGACTGCTGAAGCAGAATATAGGAGTGTTGCATGTTCCATTGCAGAGATAATGTGGCTGCAATCCTTACTTAGTGAGTTGCATGTTACTACAGAAGGGTTACCTGTCTTGTGGTGTGATAATTCTAGTGCAGTTGTTGTCTCGGCTAATCCTGTGCAGCATTCTAAGTTCAAACATGTTGAACTTGACCTCTATTTTGTTCGAGAACAAGTCACTGCAGGGAAATTATGTATAAATGAAGTACCTGCATATGAACAAGTAGCTGATATTTTAACCAAACCATTATCTGCTCCTTCTTTCAACAGACATACTCAAACTAGCTGTGATACCCTTTTCTTAGTATCATCTTTCTCTCCCTTTGCGTAGTAACTACTTTTGTATGCTTTTGTCTGTTTTTGCTTAATATCAGTGTTTTCAAGAAGGTCAATTCAGTCCAGACTGTCGGGGGAATACAAGACTGAAAAAAAGAAGAAATTTTTTGGGGCCAACTCAACAACTTTGAGGAGTGTTTTCAAGAAGGTTAATTCAGTCCAGATTGTAGGGGGAATACAAGACTGAGAAAATGAAGAAATTTTTTTTGGACCAACTCAACAACTTCAAAGAAGTAAGGGGAATATTAAGGTACAAAGTATAGGCAGTATTATATAGGTTTTGTATAAGTCTTTGTATGTTTGTTATATTGTTAGTCAATATTATGGAATAAGTGTAGCTTAGACACGTTTGCTACACCATTCATTGATACTTGTGCAAAGTTTGGTAAGTAACGGTTAGGGAGTCTGTTAGTCCGTTACTCATCCTCTCTACATAGGTTCTATAGTTGTATAAATAACAGGTTCTCAGATTGAGAATATTACGGTTTTTGAATCAATAAAATGATAATGAGAGTGTTGTCTCTCTTTCTATCACTTTTCTCTGAGTTACTAAGTATTTGCTCAGAGTGTAATACATTTCCAGATTTATTTACACGAAAAGAAACAATATTAGACCCTTACAATGTAAAAAATCTTATGCCTTTTAGTAGTGTTTTTTTTGTTTTCCTCTTATTAAAAAATCTTAAAAAATTAAATTCTAAATCGTAACTCTAATTTTTTACATTGTAAACTCTAAACACTAAAAAAATATATCTTATCCCTAATTCCCTAAACCAAACCACAATCCCTAACCCTAAACTCTAAATCCAATAATTTAAAATAGAGACACCAATAAAAATATGATTAAAAGGTAAACGATTTGTATACAATTGTCTTATATAACTAACACATTAAGAAAGTAGTTGAAAAGGAAACAAAAGAATTTGTTTTAGGTAACTAAAGTGGATGCAAATCGTTTACCTCTTTCTCATACCTCTATTTGTGTTTCCACTCAAATTAGAAGATTTAGGGTTAAGATGTAGGGTTTAATGTTGGGGTTGTGTTAGGGTTTAGAAATTAAGGGTATGGTGTAATTTTTAGGGTGTAAGATGTAGGGTTTAAGATATAAAAAATAAGGGTTATAGTTTAAAATTCATTTTTTTAAAATTTTTAACAAAAAAAACATAGATAGAGACATGATAAAAAGATAGATGATTTTTACCCACTAAAACCACCGGGGAAAGTAAGAAAAGATTTTTACTTTGTAGCATCGGAGTGAAGAGACTAAAAGGGAAGAAAAGGTTTCATACAAAGTATAGCTTGGATTTTAGGGCTTCATTAGCTGCATAATTTTGTCGAACTTTTTCTGTAGAGTTAAAAAACCTCGTACACTGTTATTTATAAAAAACAATGGAACGCATCAAAATCTATATCTGATATGATAATTTATCCAAGAACAATATATAAATATAGAATTTTAAACATAAAAAAATAAATAAAAGAAACAATGCAGATTACTGAAAAACTCCATGTTTTTACAGTGCCAATTTCAACGAAATTATTATATTAATATTTGTAAAGAACAGGGAATTATGGTTGATGGATGGCCAAACCAAAGAAGAAACGTTGGGTATTTTGCTTAGGGAATTATGGTTGAGGGTAACACTCGTGACATTGTCAGCACATGAGAGTATTTAAAAGAAACAAACAGACAGAGAGACAAGAGAAGAAACAAAACCCATACGTACAAACACAGCTCATGCCTGTCCCATGCAAGACAGTGTGTCAGAGAATTCAAAGGAAAGAAAAGAAGGTTGGAAGAATTTTATAAAGATAGTTTTAGTTTTTTTTAATATAGTTTTCTCTGTCTTATTATATTTATTATAATATTTTATAAGTTAAATTTAATAAAATCTGATTTTGAACAATAAATTTTAAAGAATAATAGTTTAAAGGATCCTACTTTAAGTAATTGTTTCGAGATGACACTATTTATTATCGGATTTTATTGAATTTAACTTTTAAATACTATAACAAACATGATATTTTGAGAATTAAAAAAAGCTATATTTAAAAAATAATAAAATTATATTTAAGTAAAAATTCCGAAAAAATTAAACCAAAGATATATTAGTTATAAAATCCAAAACTAGAACTTTTATTTTACATTACATACCTTTGTACTTTCTTCCTCTCTTTTCTCCCTTTTTTATGCGTTTTTCGATTTCTTTCGTCACTGGAAATTCCCACGTCCTCCGAAAGATTGGTAGCTTGTTGGCGCTGTGATATTTGTGTTTTTCTCCGAACTCAAGCTGCTTAATCCGATTCCTTGTTGTGTAGCTCCTCCGCTCATGCTTTTAACCATTTGTCCGACCCCGAGAAAGTCCCGAGTCAAGCTGTCTGATCCACCACCAATTACATTCAAATTTTGCTGCTGCTGCTGCGGCGGCGGCGGATGCTTCGGTGGATTTTCATGTTCCATGCTAGTGCTATTTGTATATGTGTGAAATGTATTGACTCCACCGGAGCTTCCGAAAATGGAAGAATTGCCACTGCCACTGGATATGGAGTTCATTAGTTCATGTAGATTGTGGCCGGCGGTGGTTTCCCCAAATATGCTTCCGAAGTTTGAGGTTTTAGTTCCGGTTGAAGAGGATGTTCCGAAGCTTCTTAGGTTAGAATCTTCATCGTTGTTGTTTTTGTTGCAGGAGGTGGAGCCCATTTGAGCAGCTTTTTGAAGCAAAGCGGTGGCTGACATTTGAGGTACTACGTTATTGTTTTGAACCGATGAACTAAACAAAGAAGGGATGTTGGAAGTGATTTGATCACTCATGGAGTTGTTCGACAAGAGATTCGAGGCTTCGCTTGAACCACCACCGTTTCCTCCATTGTCGTTGTTGAAATTATCCGACGTCAGAAAACCCGAATACGTTAAATTATAGTCTGCACCGCCATTGTTGCCGCTGTTCGAAAGGAAGCTGAGGTTGAAGAGACCGGCCGCCGATGGAGCGTTGCTCGTGTTGTTGCTATTGTTTTCAGGGAACTGCATTAATCCTTGGAATTTGTTGCTTCCCAACAACACAGGTTGGGTTTGATGATGTTCTTGGGTGAAAATCTGATTCGTTTCTTGCATGACGAAACCGGGTGGACTGACCATCGATTGTTGTTGCTGTTGAGGTCGAAACGACAACAACGAAGAACCCTGAAGAAGATAGTCGAATTGAGAACTCCTCGAACCACCACCACCAAGTTTCAAAATCTCACCAGTTTGATTATTATTATGGTCTTGCAGCGATGAAATTTGGGTTTCCATTTGAGATAACCCTAAGCTCATATAATTGCTCCTTCCATAGAAATGGCTGGCAATGGAGTTTCCAGGATGAGGCTGCCTTGCAGTTTCTTGCGCCAATGCATCACAAAATGCGCGGTGAGCGATAAAGCTGTCACGTCTGCAAAACAGTGAAGAAGCAACCAAGTAGATAAGCTTCGAACAGGCAGTGGGAAAAAACAAAGAAATTTTGAACTAATCACTGCTATTGTGTGCCATAAGATGTCCAATGGAAAAAAAACATAATAAATTAAATGATCTTATTTGATTAATTAACAAAGTTTATTAAATTAATTTTTCAAACATAAGAAATTGTGGAAAACCCTAAAGCAAAAAAAAAAGGGTTAATGAAAAGAGTAGAAGTTCGGGACTTTGACTAGAATTATCCTAAAAGACAGATAAATAATCGAAGAGATTTAGGTCAACAAATAAAGAAATTTTCACGAAGAACTTTGAAACGATTTAATCAGTTTTGATCCTAAACTACCATTTCAAGAACTGGGTGTTCAATAAATGCACCAACAGAATGTATTCAAGCAAGTGAAAAGTGATCAATCAATCAACAAACACAGTTCGGGATTCTTTTTTGTCTTCCAGTTTAATGCAAGAACTGATTGGAATATATCTGAAATTCCCAGTTATGAATATCTGGTTTTCTAAATTAAGAATCTGGAAAAACCAACCAGGTTTTAACTCTGAAACCCATGGTTGAGACTGCAATTAAGGTGGCGATCTTACAGCGATTAGATATTCACCATAACCAACGCCAAGCCACGATAAACACGACACAATTTAAAAACCTGAGTTTGAGGGTCTAATGGTTATGATGAGAATGGATACCTGCAAGAGCACAGACCTGAACATGTCCAGCCAACCCACAAGAGAACAAATGTAGTAACAACAACACAGCGAAACTATACATGGCAAAGCATCACGTGAATAGGGGAAAAGGTAATTAAAAAAAGGCGTTGGTTTCAAGTACAAACAAAACATCAACTGTTTCAATTCCCTTCTTCGTTCTTAAAGATGGGTTTAAGCTTTAAATTCGATTGATGACTCGAAACCTAATCAATTTTTTATCACACCTACGGATTATTCACGTGGAACCATGTTTATTTTTCTTCGGTACTCACCAGTCCTGACGACTTAAACTCGAAAAGAAAAGAAAAGAAATTGAAATTGAATACCTTGAGAAGAGAGTGCCACAGTCACATCTGTACTCTCTGGTGCCACAGGTCTTTGAATGAGCTTTCCAATCGGATTGCACTGCGTACCGCTTCGAACACTTGTCGCACTTCCATTTCTTCTCGCCGTGTTTTCTCGAGTAATGCTTTTTGATGCCGGTGAGGTCGCCGAGTGCCCTGGACGGGTCGTGGTGGACGCAAGTTGGTTCAGGGCAAAGATAAACCTTCTTCTTCACTTCTTTTGTTGACTTCTGCTTTAGCTTCCATGGCAAATTGTGTCCCCTTCTGTGAAGCTGTAAATTCTGTTCCCTTTGGAACCCTTTGTTGCATACCTCACAAATGAACCTGTTTGTTGCCATTAAAGTCTTGGGAGACAGTGCCACAACTTCTGCATCTGGATCTGCCATCATACAATCAAAACCGAAAAAAAAAACCATTAATCCCTTGCCATCACCAAAACAAGCTATCAGAATTTAGGGTTTCAGAAATTGGATACTTGCTTGGAGTTCCAGGTTGGTTTCTCTTTTTCTTCGGAGGCAGTGGCGGTGGATCAACCGGCGGTCCGGATGATGAAGTCGGTGTTGAAGAATGAAGTACTTTCATCTGGTTCTGATTTTCTTCTCTAATTCCAAAGAAAGAACTTGAGGAAGAAGGTTTAGTCGCCATCTTTGAACAAAAACCTTACCTTCTTCGGTTGCTGTTAATCTTCTCCAAATTTCAATTCTCTGATATAACATCTCCTCGAAAAACCCATTAGCCTAAACCCATCTTCACATTAAAATCTCATCTGAAAAAAGGCCAAAAGTTCATTGAAATCAAAAGAAAGTTTGAAGAGAGAAGAAGAAAAAGCGAAATGTGATAAAATCTAAGCTATGGACATTTTTCTGCATTTAAATGCCAAATCACTGAATTTTTCCCTTCACTTTTTCTTATTTGGTGTCATGCAGAGATACTAACACGCATATCATCATCATCATCTCAACCAGATTTCCTTTTTCTGTTCTTTTCGATATAAAAAAAGTCTTTTAGCTGATTGGTTTCGGTTATTTTCTTTTGAAATTGTGAAATCCAAATTAAATGAAAGTGTGAGAGAGATGAAGAAGAAGGAGAAGAGGGTCGGTGGACCCAAACCAGTAGGCGCAAAACGACATAGGATGGTGCGTAAGAGCAGCATGACGAGAAACAACCCGCTCTTTCCCTTTTCTTCTTGTTTATTTTCCTACCATTTTCCTATACTCACTTGCAGACAAATTCTAACTTGTTTGAAATTATTTATGTTTTTAAAGGAATTAACAGCTTGACAAATTAAGAGGATTAACTATTATATTATACTGGTGGACTTATGGCTTATGAAAATGTTATCGGTTTGATTATCCTAAATTTCTTGTGATGTTACTTTTATTTTTTTGCAGAACCTTTTTATGACTCAAGATATTTTTATTACAATATTTTATTATAAGGCGACATTATAGATTAGAGTAAAAAATATTTATACGATTTTAAATACAATATTAAGTCTTCGTGTACTTAAGGTTTATGTTTGAGTTTGATCTTAAATCGAGTTTCTAAATAAGTTTGAGAATGTTTCAAGTTAGAGCTTTTTGAGTTTGATTTCGAATTTTTTGAGTTTAATAATTTTGAGCTGACGAGCTTTCGAGTGAGCTCAACGTTACTCAAACTCAACTCCGTTTATTTACATCCCTAACAGTGATGACAAGGACAAAACGATATTATTTGGGTATGGCTATTAATAACTAAAACAAAATAGTTTTAGGTACTAAACTTTAAAGAGTATTGATTTTATCATAAAATTTTAAAATAAATACATTTTAACTACTTAACATTCTAATCATCATTATCAATTAATTACGGTCCGCCATCAATCTCCATTCACGAAAATATTAGTACCAAAATGTTCATGTTTCATTCATTTTTCTTCTCCTTAAATTGGTTTCCCATAAAATTCACCTAAAAGACCATCAAAAGGTTTAATGTAATAATACTAGATTTTCTCTGATTATTGTCTGATGATGCTAGTTTTAAGGTATATTGTCTGATTAGTTTTAATGTGATTCTTGTCTGGTGTAATTTTACCCTAAAAATAATTCAGTACCAAAGTGATAAAGAAACAACTCCAGGGATGCTATTTGAACATTTAACATTTATTTTTCAAAGTATTTTTATATTTGTTTTTTTTAGTATTCAAAAGGCTAAGTAAACGGATGACCAAGACTTTCCAGTTTCTCATTCAGCTTGAAACCTGATTTGATTTCCAAATTTGTGTGATAAAATAGGGACCAAGTTGTCACATCAAGAAATGAAAACGGAAATTTTGTAATTTTATTAAAATTTTATAAAAAAACAAATGGAAAGACCTAAACTAACATCAAAATTCGAATAAAATTAGTAATACATTTTCTAATTTGATGTAATTCATGATTAGGTTCGAGAACCGTAGATATGTATATGTTATTAAAAAGTTAAAAAAAATTGTACAGATATTAATTTGTGGTTATGCCAACATATTTAAAAAATAATTATATAATAGTAGATTGTGAATTATAAAATTGTAGCATTAATAGATTTGACTAACAAATTATATTAATTGATTGTATAAAAATATTTTAAAATTAATCGATAATCGATAGTTATTTGATTATTTTTTTATCAAATCTATTTGATTATTTAAAATAAATAAAATAATATATAAAGATATAATTATATTTGATACTTATTTAAACAATTCATTAATTATTAATAATTTATATCTATTAATATTAATTATGTTATAAAAATTATTTTTTTAATATCATTACCCAGAGGATAAGGATGTATATATTATCTTGTTATTTTCAAATTATATTTTTAATAATTATTAAATTTAGATATATATTAATTTTATTATAAAATTATATTTAAAATAATTTTGATAATGATTAAAATTTTTATATATAATAATTTATATATTAAATTTTTATTTATGAAATTACATTATTCATTTCATTAGTTACTTCTATATTATTTAGAAGAATCTTTGTAATTGTCAATGACAAAAGAGTGTTCAGAATTCTTTTATACAAATCGTTAACTCAGAATTCTCTTTTTTTTAATTCAAAGCTTTAATCTAAATCTATTATTATAATCCTCTGTTCACTAAATATTTAAATTAACGGATTTGATTGAACAAACCTTTAAAACAATCCAAAATTTTCATTTTAGTTAAATATTGTTTATCAAACAAAATCAATGTACTTCAGTTTTTATGTCAATTTTTTTTATCAAGCGAATCTCTATTTATATTAAATAATAAAATATTTTTTAAAATTTATAATTTTAATAAATTGATGACACGAGAAAATAATAAAATTTATAATTAATATTAGTTGAAGCTATAAATAATGTATTAAAGAAAATCCATATTATAATTTTTCAAGATCTCTTCTTTTTTCTAAAAATAATAAAACTTAAGCTCCAAACATGCTTCAAACCCTAAAAAATTCAATAATTCAGCTTCCATATCATAATTCATCATAGCAAATCAAATATATGAATTTATTTTACTTATAATTATGATTTTAAAAAAACTATCAAATTTTTATTTTTCATTTTTATAAATAATTATATTTTATATATCTTTTTAAAAGAATTTTTTTTTTAAAAAAAAATATACCCACACAATCAATGTGTCAAATTCTAAACATGAAAACAGTAACCAGACTGAAAAGGAAAGCAACAGATATTTTTGAAGTGTGAGATGGAGAATTAATGTGCGAAAAAGACTAGATAATAAATTAAAAAAGGGGAGACTTTAAAGTCTTGAATAAGACTATATTTTTTTTTATCTAATTTATTAAGAAATTATATCATCAATAATTCATATTCCATGGGATGTTTAAATTCTTAAATTTAATTTATGAATATTTTTAATCAAATTATATTTTTAACTCAAAATTTTCTCTATTAATTATTGAATATAATCCTAAACTCATGATAATAGAGTGTAAGATTAATTATTTTTTTAAAAAAATTATAATCTTCGTATTTTTTTATCGTTAATCTTATTTATTCATTTCACTTATCCAATGGCTATGAATTAGTTTAAAACTCATGTAACTTGATCACATAATATATACAATGAGTTTTACATTAATTTTAGACCGTTGGATGGTGATAATATATGGCTAAATTATTTTCTTATTTTTTATGTGATAATCTTCGCGTTTTCTATTATTAATTTTATTCTTCCATTTCACTCATTCGATGGTCATAGATTACTGTAATACAAATCTAATTTTATACTATATAAATGAATTTTATCCTATATATAAAGAGTTTTTATATTAAAATTAAATATCGATATTTAAATTTACATAAGATAAAACAATATAAATACCCTAATCATTTTAACAAATTAATAAACCTCGTTTTTTAATAACAAAATCCATCAGATGCTTTTCATTCTCTATTGTCAAACGCAACTATAAAATGAAATTATTAAAATTATTAATGTTCATCAAAATAATTTTTTAAATAAAAAATTATGTTCCAAAATTAAATCTTAATATTTAAATACAAATAAAATAAAATAATATAATTATCTTTAATTAATTGGTTTAATGAATCTCATGAAATGGATTTTTTTTAACATATTATCAAACATGCCAAAATTGTTACCTTAGTTATCCCATCTTGAAATATTTTGGGCCTTTGGGCCTAAACATATGGACCGAAGTTCAGCCATTGTTAGTGTAGGTAAAATGTTACTCTCTGCTTGTCTCACTTAATATGTCTTTTTATTGATTTGTACGTAATTTTGAGAAAAAATTGTACAAGAGATATTATGTAAAATAATTAAATTAATAAATTTATTATTAAAATGTTGAATTTAAAATTTAATTTTTTTATTAGATAATTTAAGTGAGGTAATTTTAAAATACAAAAAGTATATATTAGGTAGGCATGTTCATTGGAGGATATCAGATCCAATTCGGACTTTATGAATATAAGTTTTTTTCTGGATTCATAATATAATGATATGTATCTAATTTGAAAAAAAAATAGATATTTGAATATTCGGATATTGAATATTCAGGTCGAATAGCTGGAAATCCTATTATCCAAAAATATTATTTGATCTAACTTTTTTTGAATTTGAAGACCATATTTTTGAAATTTTAGAATTTCGAATATAACAAACAATAAATTACTAAATATAACAAGATTAAATTTATAATTTTTTTTTAAAATTTTCGAATGTAACAAACATCAAATTATTAAATAAGATTAATATTTATGAAATATTTAATTCTTGGATAATCTAAAACTTAAAATATTGCGATATGTATCTGAATTGGAATTTTTTTTTAAAACAGATCAAATATCCGATCAAAAATTAAAATCAAATTGGATATCTAATTTTTTAATCAAAACGGTAGATAATCAGATTAAATCAAATATTTTAAAACACCTATGATATTAAATAAGACGAAGAGAATACAATTTTTTGATTCATATTTTCAAACACCCATAATCTCGATAACATTTCTCATGTACTAAAAAAGACAATATGGAATATTGTAAGGATACAGTACACTCATCAAATCTGTAAGAAAATGACAATTAAAATGAATATTCAAAGCAACCAGAAAGCTTCCGCCTTGAATATATTTTGACGGAAAAGTTTACCTGCAGTTGCGAGGAACCCTCCAAGATATGATTGATTGGTTCTTCAAATCTGAAGGCAACGACATATAAGCTCTCCAGTCTTGAAGCATGAGGTTTAGATCACCCAGCTTTTTATCCATACCAATGCAGCAATTTACATGCATTGTACAGACGACATTCAAGTCTCTGCTCGGTTCGCACAGACCCCCGAAGTTAGCAGTATCCAAAAATCGAATCTTCAACCCGATCTCAGAGATGAAAGGATCAGACTTGATCATATTCAGAGCATCCTGGTCGTGAAGTCCGGGATGAGTTTCGCGTGAAGAATACCAGAACTTATAGAATGCTATGGTACGATTATTAGATTTTACGTACTTAAATCCCGAGTTGGGACTGTTATTCATATCTTCGGATCTGCCTAAGAAATTGTCACAGGCTATCTGGAAATCGACATCCGGGAAGAAGCGTGGAAATGGATCACGAAACCATACGATATCGGCATCCTGGAGAAGTAAACCGAGGCGTAGGCATTAAGTAGGTAGACAGAAACCTTAATAAGTCACGTTAGAGTCGTGTAAGAGAGGAAAAGGTGGAATGGAATACCGAGAAGACGAAAGTATAACCCAACTCCAGGAAAGTTCGTAGGAAATCGATCTTTTGCCACACTATCTTCAAGTAGGGTGGTGTCATAAAGGGTGCTTCCTGCTGGAAATCAACACCCTCGGTGACAAGAGCATAGCAATGCTTATGTACAATCCGACAACGAGTGTATGCCTTTTGATCCAAGGCCACAATCACCAAATGGTCTAGAAGCTTATGCGTGCCATCTCCTAGCTGAAAGCTCTTGAGGAAAAGGTCGAGAATTGATCCTGGACTCGCCCATGCATCGTTCAAAGACGTTAAAATAACAGTCTTATTCACTGTGGAAGCTTTCTTCAAGATTTGTTCAAGGTCTTGGGGGGAATCCTGCAGTAAAACAACTTGATAATGTAAATATATATTCAAGGATATTGAGGTCAAAAGGGAAAAAGGAGGAAGAGAGAGAAGCAACCGGAGGAGAGGTGAGGTAAGAAGGGAAAGGGGAGAAAGAGAGGGAACGGTGGGAATAAGTGACAGTGCAGATAACCAAAACGGAAAGTGAGACGAAGATGACAATGAGAGCTCCATGGCGGATTTGCACCAAGCTTTCGGAAGACATAATAAGAGGAAACGGTGGTGGTGGAGGAGAAGCGACAGAGCTAAAGGTTGGAAGGGAGAAAGGTGGTCAGTTAAAACCTTAAAAAGTTAGACCAATTGTTATCCAAGGAACCTCAAACGACAACTACAACAATTTCAAACTCTCCCATTGTTTTTTTTTCTTTCTATATTTAAGATGTCACTAAAATGGGAAGATGACGAAGCACAAAAGAGTTTGGCTGCTTCAGACCGTCCGAGTTATCAATATAATGAATAATGATTCATATTTTAAAAAATAAAAATTATACTAAATTATAAAAATTAAAAATTAATAAAGAATAAATATTAGACTACAAAATCAAAGAATAAAATTTAAATTAAAAAAGATAAACATTAATAAAATAAAATATATCTTATTAATACATTTAAAAATAAAAATATAAAATTTAGACTCTATATAAAAATTATATTATAAATAGAATAATAGTATAATTAAATTTTATATCATATAAGACATTTATACTATATAAAAATATAATATATATAGAATAATATTATATATGAATTAATATTATTTTTTAAAATAAAATAATACTATAAATGAATTATACTATTTATGAAATGATACTATTTTTAAAAATAGAATAATACTATATATATATATAAAATAATAAATTTATACTAAGTATGCAAATATAAAATATATAAATATAATATTATATATATAATACATTAATAATTTCATATACGTATAGTATATAATATATATTGATAATTAGATGTATCATGTATATACTAATATATCATATATGTATAATATATACATAGTACATTCATATATACTATAGTGATTAGATGTATACATAATAAATTAATAGTAATACATTAATATATACATTAATATATGTATACATAATAATTAGATGTATCATAAATGTATAACTAGATGTATTATATACTAGATGTATATATGTATTATGTATATGTATATAATATACATTAGTAATTTTGTATAGTATATTATATATGTATATATGATTAACCTCTAAACAAACAAACAAAAATTTTCCCTCCATTATTTCGTTTTGTTGCTATCTTCCCCTTTTAAATAAAAAAACAAAAGTTTATCTCTTAAACTAAAAAGTTTTTTTTTATTACTTTAATAGTTATAATTATTTTTTAATAAATATATTTTTTTAATTTAATGATTGTAACATAGTTTAATATAATATATATATATATACTTAAATCAAAACAATTTTAAAATATATATTCTTAAGTCTAAATTATTAAACTAGTTCTCTAAGACTAATTCTTCAATCACTAAACTAATTTCCTATAATTAAATTAAAACAATTTTAAAATATATAATTTAATTTTTAATTAAATCATGATCGAATCAAATAAAAAGAAAATTTAAAACTTAATTTTTGAGTAATCATAACCAAATTGAAATAATTATAAAATAAGGTGTAGAATAGCATGCTATTTGATTTTTCAGGGGCGACCTATATAAAAATATGCAAAAAATTTTATTCGATCTAAAGTAGTGTCAATTGAATATCTAGATCTAATCTCTTTTTTATATATTTTTAATTGATTAAATTTAATCAAAGTTTATTATTTGATTATATATTATAATAATAATAATCCCCCTAAATTATTATATATTAATTCCCTTCAAAATTTTGATATTCTCTCTTTTTTATATAATAATCAAAACTTATTTTTATTTTCCTCTAAAACTTTGAGTAACTTATATCCTTGCAAAATTTTTACACTAAAAGTAAATTAATCTCAAACTTAAAAAATAAGTGGCTTATTTCCCTCCAAAATTTTGATTTTTCAATTTTTTTTATCAATTGTGTTTTTCTTTTTATCAATTGTTTTGGTTTAATTTAATTGAGTCATAATTTAGATTAATTTAATAAAGATCTACATTCATTCTTATAATTCTTTTAATTCTTTTTATAATTTATGTTTTTATATTTTAATTTAGCTTAATTAGTTGTAACGACCTGAACTCTCGGTTTAGTGTGTCGGGTTAACCCGTGGTGTTGGGCCTCGAGTTTAAGCTCAGGTTTGTTGGTTTGGGCCTTGTTGGGCCATGGGCTTGTTGGGCTTGGATGTGGAGGGATGGCATTTTTGTAAATGTCTAAAGTGAGACAAGAGGGAGAAGGGGGTCTTTAATCCTCTGCAGAGAATGACTTCATTCTCTTCTCTTTTCTTCATCTTCCAATACCTTTGAAGCAAGAAAAGGGGTGTGTAAAGGTAAGATTTTGTTGAGTTGGGTTTAGAATCTCGTTTTCTTGATGAAGATGAAGTGATAGAGCTGATTTAAATCTATAGAATAAGGGTTGGTTTGCCAAGTTTGGTGGAGGAAGAGGTTTATGTGGGGTTTTAGTTGAGTTCGGGAATAGATTTTTGGAGAGCTTAAATCTCTGTTCTTTTAGTGTTTTAAGCTCCTAAAATCTTCCCCGGTGTGTGTTTAACCCGTCCTCCATCTTCTCTTGTAGAGAAAAAGACTTGTGGGCCATCAACTAGCCTTGGAGGGGGAAAAGCTTGAGGAAGGAAGGGGAGCTCGTTTGCTGTTGTTTTTGCTTGAGGTTGATACTCCCAACTCCTTCTTCATCATCCATTCATTGTAGAGTGCATGACATGTAGAGATAATCATGCATGAATGATGTTTTGCTTGGTTGCTTGAAAATGGGTCTTTAATGGTGAAATCCGTGATAATGTGATTAAGGATTGGAAATTGGTGTTAAAACACTTTAAACATCATTAATATTGAGTAGGAACACTTTAGGATCGATTAGATTGAGTTTGGGGTTGAAAATCTAGAATTTCTAAGTGCAGAACCGTCCTTAGTGCAGGGGGTATCGATACTCAGAATACCGGTATCAATACCAGTGAGTATAATTTGGCTTGTTGTTCAGGGGTATCGAACCTTGTTTCGATACCGTGGGTTCTAAAAACTTTTTGTATCGATACCTGTATCGAAACGGGTCCTCCCTTTTCTGTTGACTTTTGGAGTTAGTCAACGGTATCGATACTTGTTTCGATACCTGTGTTTCGATACCCTTTTTGGGTGGGTATCGATAAAGGGTGTTTCGATACCCTACTTAAGAGTATCGATACCCTTGTGTGTTTTGGCTAAGTTGTATAGAATTTAAGGTTTCGGTGATCTTAATAAATAAATACTCTAATCTAAAAGCTATAAAATGAATTGTCGAACGAAGATCGATAATCATAACCCCGAAAGACTTAAGTATGATAAGAATTTATATGTCTTGTTGTGATAGATCCTAGGTGGATCGTTGTGTGGTTTGAGTCCTTTGTGTTGGAAATCCGGATATCCATAAGTGTTGCAACACGTTGAAGGCCATCCGATGTAACATGCCGGGTGATGATTGAAGACCTTTATTCCGAGTGTTGGGCGGCCTCACTCGAAGATGTTCGATGTAACATTCCGAGCATAGGGTTGGTTGGGCGACCTCCACCCTTTCCGAACGTTGGGTGGCCTCGTTCGAAGATATCCGATGTAACATTCCGGGCATAGGATTGAGGGCAGCCTCAATCCTAAGTGTAGGATCCCGATGCTATGTGGCCGCGGGCCTCGCTCTTGTGTGTTGACTTATATGTTTATATATGCTGTGTGCGATAGTATACATTCATTTATGTCATGTGTTAGGCAAGCATGCTAGACCTTCATACCATGTATGTGATTTATATGCCATGCTTTACCGCTTTGATATGCATGATGTTGGCCGAGTTTGGCGTATCCACTGAGCTTGTGTGGCTCAGCGTTCGAAATCTGTTTTCGTGCGTAGGTTAGGTGGAATAAGATTTTGTGGAGCACCATCAAGGTTTGGACTTTCAACATCGACCGTGTTGTCAGAGTACAGTTATTAGATGTAGTGGGCTTAGTACTATGTTGAACCCTATATGTATTGTAACTCTGTTATTTTATTTGGGTCGAATATTTCAAAACAGTCTGTAATATATTTTGGAGCTCCGATTTACTTTGAATTATTTTGGGCTTGTTTTTATTTAATTAGATTATGAACTTAGTTGTGGACTTACATGATTTTTATTATTGGGTTTTTAAAACGAAATTTTGAAATATGAGTTTTAGGTCGGAGGCTCATTGTGACATCCGGGTCGGGTGTTACATTTAGTGGTATCAGAGCCCAGGTTGAGTCGGTTCGAGAAGTCCCCGGGGGAGTCTAGTGTGTTATATAGGTGTTAGACTAGTACTTGCCCACGAGTTGATATAGTACCTCTTTTAAAGCTGAAAATTCGATGGTGTAATCCTGTTTATGGTTGTTGTGCAGCATGCCTAGACGCGTGAGAGATCAGGAGGAGAGTTGAGGTTCTCGAGGAGGAGACTCCGACTATGAGTATGAGCCCGATGAGGAGGTGCTATCAGATGACGCAGTTGGTCAAGGAGCCAACTACTTCGCTTAGTTGAACCGTACGCTACGCAGGATAGTGAGAGCTATACCGAGACCGTCTTCTACACCTCGAGAGGTACCGGTTGAGAGGGTGCGGAGGCAGGGTGCTGTTGACTTCTTTGGTACGGGACAGATTAATCCCGTACAGGCGGATCAGTGGTTGCACGACACAAGGTGGATCATGAGACAGATGCAGCTGAGGTCAGAGGATAAGCTATCGTGTGTGTTGTCTCTTCTCAAGGGCAACGCAAGAGAGTGGTGGGAGACTGTCGAGCAGGGTTGGTATCCCCATCGTCCCAAGTGGGAGGACTTTCTTGAGGAGTTCGAGAGCAAGTATGTGGGTGAGACTCACATCGATACCTTGAGGGAGCGGTTTACCCATCTGGTTCAGGGAAACCGTTCGGTCTTCGCTTATGAGCAGGAGTTCCTTCAGTTGAGCCGTTATGCCCCGAAGCTTGTCGCTACCGAGAAGATGAGATGCAAGAGGTTCTTGAGAGGTCTGAGGAAGGAGATCCAGACTTATCTTACTGCTAGACCACCTACGGTGTTTTCAGAGTTGGCTGCTAGTGCTAAGTCGTTGGAGCAGGTTCAGGGTTTGACCTATGAGTCGTCTGTTGGCAAGGGAGTCTCCGGTGGAGCTAGTCAGAGTCGTGCGGGTAACTTTCAGTCACACTCTGGTAAGAGTAGGAATCGTTGAAACCAGAACAGAGGAGCATCGAATCAGAGTTCGAGGTCAGATCAGAGGTCAGAGTCTGCGGGATGTAAGAGGCAGTCTGTGTCTTCTTCTACTGGGGGTCCAGAGAGTTTACAGAGGAGTGCCAGTGTTAGTGTCCAGACTTGCAAGCGTTGTGGTCGGAGCCACCGAGGAGAGTGTTGGGGCAATGCTAGAGCTTGTTTTTAGTGTGGGCCCCCGGATCACCTTGTTAGGTACTATCCTGAGGTTGTGACGTCCCCTCCCGGTCAGGCTTAGAGGACTGTATTCCAGGCTTAGAGGGGTCGTGGGTTTTCGCGTGGTGGAGCTAGCCATGCATCAGGAGGCATCTTTCAGTCCACCGTTAGAGCACCCGCGAGACAGTATGTTGTGACGGCACAAGAGGACTGTGTTGCTACCAATATGATCTCAGGTACGTTCAGTTTGTTTTCTGTACCTATAGTTGCTCTTGTGGACTCGGGGTCTACACACTCGTATATCCGTAGTGGGATATCTCAGTAGTGAGGGTTACCAGCGGAGGATCTTGAGATAGGGGTCCGTGTGATAAGCCCTTTGGGGTTAGATGTGTTGGTGGATAAAGTGTATCGGAGATGTCCGATTGAGGTACAAGGATCTATCTTCCCAGCCGATCTTATGGTCTTGCCGTTTCAGGAGTTTGACGCAATCCTAGGGATGGATTGGTTGTTTGAACACGATGCAAGTTTGGGATGCAGATCCAAGAGTTTGAAGCTTAGAGTAGCGGATGGTTCTAAGCTTGTTGTGAGGGGTGAAAGAAACCCGTGTTTACCGAGTGTGGTGTCAGCGTTGACAGCTCAGAGGGTGATCCAGCAAGGTTGTGAGGCTTTCTTAGCTCACGTGGTAGATGTGAGTGTTAGCAGCCCAGTTTTAGAGAACTTGAGGTCAGTCTGCGAGTATCCCGATGTTTTCCCATAGGAGTTACCTGGTTTACCTCCCGATCGTGAGTTGGAGTTCTGGATAGAGGTGTTGCCCGGTACGGCATCGGTGTCCATAGCACCTTACCGTATGGCACCGACAGAGATGAGAGAGTTAAAACAGCAGATCCAGGAGTTGCTTGAGAGAGGTTTTATCAGACCGAGTGTGTCACCGTGAGGAGCACCGGTTTTGTTTGTCAAGAAGAAGGACGGATCGATGAGGATGTGCATCGACTACCGTCAGCTCAATAAGGTCACGATCAAGAATCGTTATCCTTTGCCTAGGATCGATGATCTCTTCGATCAGTTGAGGGGTGCCCGTGTGTTTTCTAAGATAGACTTGAGGTCAGGGTACTATCAGTTAAAGGTGGTGGACGAGGATGTCCAGAAGACCGTTTTTAGGACGCGGTATGGACACTACGAGTTTCTCGTGATACCGTTTGGGCTCACGAATGCACCCGCAGCTTTCATGGACTTGATGAACCGGATCTTTCAGCCATATCTAGATCAGTTTGTGATTGTGTTCATCGATGATATCTTGGTGTATTCACGCTCAGAGGAGGAGCATGATTATCACCTTAGAGTTATTCTTCAAGTGTTGAGAGATAGGCGATTGTACGCCAAGTTCAATAAGTACGAGTTTTGGTTGTCTGAGGTGGCGTTTCTTGGCCACATAGTCATAGCGGATGGGATCCGAGTAGATCCCCAGAAGATACAAGTTGTGGTGGAATAGAAACCACCAAGGAATGTATTGGAAGTCCGTAGCTTTCTTGGACTTACCGGATACTACAAGAGGTTTGTTAAAGGTTTTTCGATCATAGCGGCACTTTTGACCAAGTTGCTTCAGAAAGGAGTTCCGTTTGTGTGGAACGAAAGAAGACAACAAAGTTTTGAGCAATTGAAAGCTTATCTGACAGAGGCACCGGTCTTGACGCAACCGGAATCGGGAAAAGATTATGTGGTGTTTAATGATGCTTCCTTGAACGGGTTAGGTTGTGTGCTCATGCAAGAGGGTAAGGTGGTTGCTTACGCCTCGAGGCAGTTGAAACCCCATGAGAGGAACTATCCTACACATGATCTTGAGCTTGCAGCAGTTATCTTCGCTTTGAAGATATGGAGGCATTATCTCTATGTGGAGAAATGCTACATCTACACCGACCACAAGAGTTTGAAATATCTGCTTACCCAAAGAGAGTTGAATCTGAGACAGCGTCAGTGGATAGAGTTGTTAAAGGACTATGACTGTGTCATAGAGTATCATCCGAGCAAGGCGAATGTGGTCGCTGATGCTTTGAGTAGGAAGTCCATGTCGGACTTAAGAGCTTTGTTCGCTCGGTTGAGGATGACCGATGATGGAGGTCTCTTAGATGAGTTGCGTGTGGAGCTCACGCTTGTTCAGGAGATAAAGAAAGCACAAGTGTTAGACGAGGAGTTGGTAGCTCAGTTAGAGGCTGTTCAGAGGGGTGAGTCGTCAGACTTTGAGGTACGAGATGGTGGGTTATTGTACTTTCAGGGTCGGTTGTGTGTTCCTGCCTTGGAGGATCTGAGAGATCGTATCTTGAGGGAAGCTCACCGTAGTCCGTTTTCTGTTCATCTGGGTAGTAACAAGATGTATCAGGATCTTCGTCCTTTCTTTTGGTGGCCGTGCATGAAGAGAGATGTGTCAGAGTTTGTGACAAGGTGTTTGGCATGTCAGTAAGTGAAAGCGGAACATCAGGTTCCTTCAGGTTTGCTTCAGCCTATCCAGATTCCATAGTGGAAGTGGGATCGTGTGACTATGGACTTTGTCACCGGGTTACCGATGACGTTGAGGAAACATGATGCTATATGGGTCATAGTTGATCGGTTAACCAAGTCAGCTCATTTCTTACCCGTGAGGATGGACTTCAGCTTGGAAAAGTTGGCTCAGTTGTACATCAAGGAGATTGTGAGGTTGCATGGTGTACCTTCATCGGTCATATCGGATAGGGATCTGAGGTTCACAATGAGGTTGTGGAGGTCTATCCACGAGGCTCTAGACACCAGGTTGTACTTCAGTACAGCTTTTCATCCTCAGACCGACGGACAGTTTGAGAGAGTTATCCAGATCTTGGAGGATATGCTTCGGTGTTGTGCGGTAGACTTTGCTCGTAGTTGGGAGGAGCAATTACCTTTGGTAGAGTTCGCTTACAACAACAGTTATCAGTCGAGCATCAGGATGGCTTCTTTTGAGGCCTTGTACGGGCGCAGGTGTAGAACACCCTTGTGTTGGACGAAGATCAATGAGAGGAAGATAGTGGGTTCAAAACTTGTTAAGGAAACGGAAGAGAAAGTCCAGATCATCAAGGAGAGGTTACAAGCAACTTTTGACAGACAGAAGACGTATGCGGATAAGAAACGTAAGCACATCGAGTATGAGCTTGGGGAGAAGGTGTTTCTCAAGGTATCCCCTTGGAAGGGTATCATCCGGTTTGGTCGGAAGGGAAAGTTGAGCCCAAGGTATATCGGGCCGTATGAGGTGCTTCAGAGGGTTAGACCGGTAGCTTATCGGCTAGCTTTGCCTCCGGAGTTGGCGCGTATACACGATGTGTTCCACGTGTCTATGTTGAGGCATTACCGTTCTGATCCCTCACATGTGGTTCAGCTTGAGGAAATCGAAGTCAATACGGATTTGACTTACGAGGAAAGGCCCATCGGAATCGTGGATAAAGGAGTCAAGGAGCTCAGGAACAAGAGTATACCTTTGGTAAAAGTGTTATGGAGGAACCATGGGATCGAAGAGGCCACGTGGGAGCTGGAGAAGGACATGAGAGCTCAGTATCCTCATCTCTTCCTGACAGGTAAATTTCGAGGATGAAATTTTCTTTAAGGAGGGAAGAGTTGTAATGACCCGAACTCTCGGTTTAGTATGTCGGGTTAACCCGTGGTGTTTGGCCTCGGGTTTAAGCTCGGGTTTGTTGGTTTGGGCCTTGTTGGTCTTGGATGTGGAGGGATGGCATTTTTGTAAATGTCTAAAGTGAGACAAGAGGGAGAAGGGGGTCTTTAATCCTCTGCAGAGAATGACTTCATTATCTTCTCTTTTCTTCATCCTCCAATACCTTTGAAGCAAGAAAAGGGGTGTGTAAAGGTAAGATTTTGTTGAGTTGGGTTTAGAATCTCGTTTTCTTGATGAAGAGGAAGTGATAGATCTGATTTGGATCTATAGAACAAGGGTTGGTTTGCCAAGTTTGGTAGAGGAAGAGGTTTATGTGGGGTTTTAGTTGAGTTCGGGAATAGGTTTTTGGAGAGCTTAAATCTCTGTTCTTTTAGTGTTTTAAGCTCCTAAAATCTTCCCCGATGTGTGTTTAACCCGTCCTCCATCTTTTCTTGTAGAGAAAGAGACTTGTGGGCCATCAACTAGCCTTGGAGGGGGAAATGCTTGAGGAAGGAAGGGGAGCTCGTTTGCTATTGTTTTTGCTTGAGGTTGATACTCCCAACTCCTCCTTCATCATCCATTCATAGTAGAGTGCATGACATGTAGAGATAATCATGCATGAATGATATTTTGCTTGGTTGCTTGAAAATGGGTCTTTAATGGTGAAATCCGTGATATGTGATTAGGGATTGGAAATTGGTGTTAAAACACTTTAAACATCATTAATATTGAGTAGGAACACTTTAGGATCAATTAGGTTGAGTTTGGGGTTGAAAATCTAGAATTTCTAAGTGCAGAACCGTCCTTAGTGTAGGGGGTATCGATACTCGGGCTACCGGTATCGATACCAGTGAGTATAATTTGGCTTGTTGTTCAGGGGTATCGAACCTTGTTTTGATACCGTGGGTTCCAGAAACTTTTTTTATTGATACCTGTATCGAAACGGGCCCTCCCCTTTCTGTTGACTTTTGGAGTTAGTCAACGGTACCGATACTTGTTTCGATACCTGTGTTTCGATACCCTCTTTGGGTGGGTATCGATAAAGGGTGTGTCGATCCCCTACTTAAGGGTATCGATACCCTTGTGTGTTTTGGCTAAGTTGGGTAGAATTTAAGGTTTCGGTGATCTTAATAAATAAATACTCTAATCTAAAAGCTATGAAATGAATTGTCGAACTAAGATCGATAATCATAACCCCGAAAGACTTAAGTATGATAAGCATTTATATGTCTTGTTGTGATAGATCCTAGGTGGATCGTTGTGTGGTTTGAGTCCTTTGTGTTGGAAATCCGGATATCCATAAGTGTTGCAACACGTTGAAGGCCATCCGATGTAACATGCCGGGTGATGATTGAAGACCTTTATTCCGAGTGTTGTGCGGCCTCACTCGAAGATGTTTGATGTAACATTCCGAGCATAGGGTTGGTTGGGCGGCCTCCACCCTTTCCGAACGTTGGGCGGCCTCGTTCGAAGATGTCCGATGTAACATTCCGGGCATAGGATTGAAGGCGACCTCAATCCTGAGTGTAGGATCCCGATGCTGTATGGACGCGGGCCTCGCTCTTGTGTGTAGACTTATATGTTTGTATATGTTGTGTGCGATAGTATACATTCATTTATGTCATGTGTTAGGCAAGCATGCTAGACCTTCATACCATGCATGTGATTTATATGCCATGCTTTACCGCTTTGATATGCATGATGTTGGCCGAGTTTGGCGTATCCACTGAGCTTGTGTGGCTCAACGTTCGAAATCTGTTTTCGTGCGTAGGTTAGGTGGAGCGGGATTTTGTGGAGCACCATCAAGGTTTGGACTTTCAGCATCGACCGTGTTGTCAGAGTACAGTTATTAGATGTAGTAGGCTTAGTACTATGTTGAACCCTATATGTATTGTAACTCTGTTATTTTATTTGGATCGAATGTTTTAAAACAGTCTGTAATATATTTTGGAGCTCCGATTTACTTTGAATTATTTTGGGCTTGTTTTTATTTAATTGGATTATGAACTTGGTTTTGGACTTACATGATTTTTATTATTGGGATTTTAAAACGAAATTTTGAAATATGGGTTTTGGGCCGGAGGCCCATTGTGACATTCGGGTCGAGTGTTACATTAATCCATGTTCAATAAGTTAATTTAATTTAAATAAATATTAATTTAAAATTTAATTAAAATTAAATACATTAAAACAAATTAAAATAGTAAATAAATTAATTTAATTAAATATATAATATTAAATTTATATAGTAATCCTTAAATTAATTCTCATGTCTAATTCTATTTTTAAGTCTAATTTTATTTAACAATATTTTAAGTTTATTAAATTATAGATATACTTAATTATATGTCATACAAATATTAAGTCTTTTTAATATTAGTTTAGTTCAATAACAGGTCGGGTAACACATCGAATATGAGCTTGGTGAGAAGGTGTTTTTCAAAGTATCTCCATAGAAAGGTATCATCCGGTTTGGTCGCCAGGGAAAGTTGAGTCCAAGGTTTATCGGGCCTTATGAAGTTCTTAAGAGGGTTGGACTGATAGCTTATCGGCTAGCTTTGCCTCCGAAGTTGGCACGTATATACGATGTGTTCCACGTGTCTATGTTGAGACATTACCGTTCCGATCCTTCACATGTGGTTCAGCTTGAGGAAATCGAAGTTAATATAGATTTAACTTACGAGGAAAGGCCTATCGGAATCGTAGATAGACGAGTTAAAGAGCTTCGTAACAAGTGCATACCTTTGGTAAAAGTTTTGTGGAGGAACCATGGGATTAAAGAGGTAACGTGGGAATCGGAGAAGGACATGAGAGCTCAGTATCCTCATCTCTTCCTGACAAGTAAATTTCGAGGACCAAATTTTTTTTAAGGAGGGGAGTGTTGTAACAACCCAGATTCGGATCTGATTGTCAGGTTAACCCGAGAGGTTTAGACTTTGGTTTAGGCCCCGGGTTTATTCAGTTTGGGCCTTGTAGGACCTTAGATTTGTTGGGCTTTGAGTGGTTTGGACTTTAAGAGTTTTAAGATAAGGGCATTTTGGTAAATGTCTTTTGTGATGGAAGTGGGGAGAAGGGGAGAGTTTATTTTTATGCAGAGGATGATCTCACCCTTCTTTCTATTCTACTCCCTTCACCATCTTTTTTGAGCAAGGAAAAGAAATAGGAAAGGTGTAAACTTTGCTGGATTGTTGTGGGTTCTCGTTTTGTGCTATGAGGGTAAGTTATAGAGGGGTTTGAGATCTTTAAAAAGAGGTAAAAAATATTGTTTTGGTAAGGATGAAGGTTTTGGTAGGGGTTTATGATGTAATCCGAGTTTGAGTTTTGGAAGTTTAAAAATCCGAGTTTCTTGCTGCTTTTAGGCTTTAAACACCATCCCCAAACCGTCCTTAATCGTTGCTCATCTTCCCCTTGTAGAGAAACAAGTGGAGGATCCATCTTCAAGCTTGGGTGAAGGAAGAGCTTGACTAGAGGGGAGCTCGGGTTTTATGGCTGTTGCTTGCTAAGGTTGGTACTCCTAACTCTCTCCTTCATCATCTATTCATGGTAGAATGCATAGCATATAGAGAGATCATGTATGTGTGTTGGCTTGCTTGATTTGCTTGAAAAGGGGGTCATTAATGGTGAAATCTGAGTTAATATGTTAAATGACTAAGAATTGATGCTAAAACATCCCAATCACCCTTAAAAATGAGTAGGGAGACTTTGGAATCAATTAAATTAAGTTTGGAGCTGAAAATCTAGAATTTCTAAGTACAGACCTGCATTTAGTGTAGGGGGTATCGATACTCGGGCTACCGGTATCGATACCCATGAGTGTAATTTGACTTTTCGTTTAGGGGTATCGAACCATGGTTTGATACCGAGGCTTCCAGTAACTTTTTGTATCGATACTTGTATCGAAACGATCTTTCCCCTTTTGTTGACTTTTAAAGTGGTCAAAGAGTATCGATACTGGAATCGATACTCCTGTTTCGATACACTCTTTGGGTGGGTATCGATGCTGGGTGTTTCGGTACCCCATATAAGGGTATCGATATCCCTGTGTTTTTTTGCTAAGTTTGAGTAGAGTTTTGGGGTCGGAGATTTAATAAATACTTCCATTAATCTTAAAAGCTATGAAAGGAATTTTAAGCTAAGATTGATAATTATAATCCCAAAAGTCTTATGAATGATAAGACTTAATATATCTTGCTGTGGTAAGATCCTAAGTGGATCGTTTGTGTGGTTTGAGTCCTTGTGTGTTGGAAATCTGGATATCCATAAATATTGCAACACATCGAAGGCCATCCGATGTAACATTTCGGGTGATGATTTGACGACTATCTCGAATGTAGGATCCTGATGTTGTATGGACGCGGGCCTCATTCGAAGATACTCGATGCGACATTCCGAGTATGAGATTTAGAGGATCACGATGTTGTGTGGACGCAGACCTTAATCCCGGATGTAGGATCTTGATGTTGTGTGGACGCGGACCTTATCCTTGAGTATGAGATCCCGATATTGTGTGGACGCGGGCCCTACTCGTAGTGTAGGATCCTGATGTTATGTGGACGCGAGCCTCACTACCTTCTGTGATTTATTGATTTGTATATATTGTGTGCGATAATATACATCTCATTTATGCCATGTGTTAGGCAAGCATGCTAGACCATCATACCATGCACGTGATTTATATGCCATGCTTTACTGCTTTGACATGCATGATGTTGGCCGAGTTTGGCGTATCCACTGAGCTTGTGTGGCTCAACGTTCGAAGTTTATTTTCGTGCGTAGGTTAGGTGAAGCGGGTTCCGTGGAGCACCATCGTGGTTTGTACTTCAGCATCGACTGTGTTATCAGAGTACATTTATTAGATAGTGGGCTAGTACTATGTTGAACCCTATTTGTAATTTATAACACTGTTATTTTAATTTGGGTCGAATATTTTAAATGGTATGTAATATTTTGGAGCTCTGATTTCTTTAAACTATTTTGGGCTTATATTCATCTCGTTTTGAGTTTTATGAATTACATTAGACTTGAATTTTATTTTATTTGTCGGATTTGGAAGAAAATTTTAAAATACGGATTTTGGGCCGGAGACCTAATGTGACATCTAGATCGGAGTGTTATATATATACATTAATATATGTATACATAATAATTAGATATATAATGTATGTATAACTAAATGTATTATATACTAGATGTATATATTTATTATGTATATGTATATAATATATATTAGTAATTTGGTATAGTGTACTACATTAATATATACAATAATATTTTTAATAATTTAATATATGTATATATATTATATTTATATTTATATATAAAATTATGTATATTATATATGTCTATATACTTATAATATATATGTATAATATATTATATTATGTGTATATATATATATTATAGTGTACATTAATTTTTCATGTATATGTATATGTATTATGTATGCATATTATATACTATAATATATGTATTATATCTCATAATGTACATTATAATATATATATATATGTATTATATATTATAAATCATATAATATATTAAGGATCTAATTAAGGAAGGATTAACCCCTAAACAAAAAAGATGAAAGCTTTCCCTCCATTGATTTATTTTGTTTCTAACTTTCCCCTTAAATAAAAAAGTATTTAATAGTATCACTAAAATATTATGTTATTATTAATATCATATTTTAAATATTTTAATAATCAATATTTCTAAAAGTAACACTAAAATATTATGTGAATATTAAATAGATAAATTCATATTACCCACTAATAATATCTCAATAATATTATCTTTAAAAGTATTGTAGTGATTAGTAAATATTATTTATATCAATATAATAGTATAATATTAGTTAAAATTTTAAGAAAATAATAAAAATATTAATTATATTAATAAATCATTATATGTTATTAAAAAAATATTATATTATAGATTATTATAATACATTTAGTATATTTTTGTAATAAAAAAATAAATTAATTTTAAAATATTATAGTTGGATTGATTAATTGATTTTAATAAGTAGAGAAATGAATAGTTGGTTGTATTGGGAACCGCGGTATTAATTGAAATATCTCCCTCCTTTCATCTGATTGAATAGATTATTTTTATTTTATTAAATTTCAGTTTCATCATTTGCTTTAAATTTGTTCTTTATCAAATTAAGTTATTATCAAATCAAGTATTTGGTAAAGAGTTTTTAATTTTTCTAATAAAATTAGAGTTCAAGTACGAAAATATGGATAAGTTTTATTTAAGTCAATCAATAAATAAATTTATTTATGATTTATCTTATCCAAAAAAATAAATAAAAAATTAATAAAATCTGAGAGTTCAAATTTTATACATAAAAAAATTAAGTTGTAAACCTTTTGTATTTTGTCTATGATGTATATTTATAATTTTTATTAACTTTTTTAAGTTATACATTATTGAATAATAGAACAATTACGTTTCACAATTGACAAGTGTTATTTAAAATTATAATCTGAAGTGTATAATTCGAGTTTTAGCAAATGAAAATTGTTTTTTAATGTATATTTGATATTTAAACTTATAATTTTTAAGTATATAAATGTACAAGACTAAATAAAATATGTGAAATTTGAACTTAAGATACTTAAGGTTATAACTTGAACTTAAAATATGTGAAATTTTATTAAGTATTAAGTTATTAATTTTGTTGTATTAAAAAACTATAATTGTTATTTATAATGACATGTATATTAATTTAAAGTCTGAATTTATATTAATAAGTTATAAGTGCAATATAAGATTTTTTATTATATAATTTAGAATTAATAAGTATTTGTAATATAAGATTATTAAATATTTGTAATAAGTATGTTATAAATATTAAAATATAAATATAAGTATGTTAGTAATAAGATCATTATAAATATAATATCAGTATGTTATATGTATAATGTAAATATTTGTAAAATAATTTAATTATAAATTATTAATTAAAAATTAATAATCACAAATTATATAAATATTATGTTCATATTAAAAATATAATATAAGTATGTTATATAAATTATTTATATAAGCATTAATATGTATAATATAAATATTTGTATTAAAAGTATAATATAAGTATGTTATATAAATTATTTATATAAATATTATGTTGATATTAGTTCAAGTTAATAAAAAGTCGGGTCATTTATCAGGTCGAGTTCAAAACAGGTCGGGTAAAATCAGGTCTCAAGTCAATTCAGTCGGATAACATCGGTGCCAGGTTCGA
This sequence comes from Abelmoschus esculentus, assembly GCA_035048815.1. Classification (NCBI taxonomy): domain Eukaryota; kingdom Viridiplantae; phylum Streptophyta; class Magnoliopsida; order Malvales; family Malvaceae; genus Abelmoschus; species Abelmoschus esculentus. The sequence goes on from JAUCBN010000019.1 coordinate 15,626,880, forward strand.
GTTTATTTTAGTTGGATACAGGTCGGGTTTCAGGTCCATAGTAGCAGGTTGAAATTGGGTTCGGGTCATTCTCGGTCGGGTACAGTTCGAGTTTAGTTACTATAATAACAAGTTCAACTTGGGTTCGAGTCAATAACAATCGGATAAAGATCAGGTTCGGGTCATTACATCTTCGGGTCAAACTAAGTTCTGACTCAAACAGATTTCAGACGAGTTTTCAGATCGGGTCAACTTTTTACATCCCTAATCATAGTTTCTTATTCATATTTTCAAACACCCATAATCTTGATGACATTTTTCATGTACTAAAAAAGACAACGTGCAATGTAAGGACACACTCATCAAATCTGTAAGAAAATGACAATTAAAATGAATATTCAAAGCAAACAGAAAGCTTCCGCCTTGAAGTCGAATATATTCTGAAAAGTTTACCTGCAGTTGCGAGGAACCCTCCAAGATATGATTGATTGGTTCTTCAAATCCGGAGGCAAAGACATGAAAGCTCTCCAGTCCTGAAGCATGAGGTTTAGATCACCCAGCTTTCTATCCATACCAATGCAGCAATTTACATGCATTGTACAGACGGCATTCAAGTCTCTGCTCGGTTCGCACAGACCCCCGAAGTTAGCAGTATCCAAAAATCGAATCTTCAACCCGATCTCAGAGATGAAAGGATCAAACTTGATCTTATTCAGAGCATCCTGGTCGTGAAGTCCGGGATGAGTTTCGCGTGAAGAGTACCAGAACTTATAGAATGCTATGGTCCGATTATTAGATTTTACGTACTTAAATCCCGAGTTGGGACTGTTATTCATATCTTCGGATCTGCCTACGAAATGGTCACAGGCTATCTGGAAATCAGCGTCCGGGAAGAAGCGTGGAAATGGATCACGAAACCATACGACATCGGCATCCTGAAGAAGTAAACCGAGGCGTAGGGCGTAGGCATTAAGTATAAGTAGACAGAAACCTTAATAAGCTACATTAGAGTCGTGTAAGAGAGGCAAAGGTGGAATGAAATACCGAGAAGACGAAAGTATAACCCAACTCCAGGACATTTCGTAGGAAATCGATCTTTCTCCACACTATCTTCAAGTAGGGTGGTGTCATAAAGGGTGCTTCCTGCTGGAAATCAACACCCTCGGTGACAAGAGCATAGCAATGCTTATGTACCGTTCGACAACGAGTGTATGCCTTTTGATCCAAGGCCACAATCACCAAATGGTCTAGAAGCTTATGCGTGCCATCTCCTAGCCGAAAGCTCTTGAGGAAAAGGTCGAGAATTGATCCTGGACTCGCCCATGCATCGTTCAAAGACGTTAAAATAACAGTCTTATTCACTGTGGAAGCTTTCTTCAAGATTTGTTCAAGGTCTTGGGGGGAATCCTGCAGTAAAACAACTTGATAATGTAAATACTAAATATATATTCAAGGATATTGAGGTCAAAAGGGAAAAAGGAGGAAGAGAGAGAAGCAACCGGAGGAGAGGAGTAATTGAGGTCAAAAGGGAAAAAGGAGGAAGAGAAGGAAGGGTGGGAATAAGTGACAGTGTAGATAACCAAAACGGAAAGCGTGACGAAGGTGACAATGAGAGCTCCATGGCGGATTTGCACCAAGCTTTCGGGAGACATAATAAGATGAAACGGCGGTGGTGGAGGAGAAGCGACAGAGCTAAAGCTGGTTGGAAGGGGGAGAGATGGCCACTGGCCAGTTAAAACCTTGAAAAGTTAGACCAATTGTTTTCAGGGAACCTCAAACAACAACGACAACTACTATAATTTCAAACTCTCCCGTTGTTGTTTTTTTCTGTATTTAAGAAACCACTAAAAAATGGGAAGAAGATGATGAAGCACAAAAGAGTTTGGCTGCTTCATACATTCCGAGTTCTCAATTTATTTAAAGAAAAAGAAGACGGTACTGTAGCGACGGTCAACTTGTTTAGAGTGGGGCTCTACCTAATTGTTTAGAGAGGAGCTAATGGAGGAGTACACGGCGGTGCTGGAGGACTTGTTTTGAAGAAGATGAACTTCAAACCCCTTTTTGTTAATTCTTGTTTTGTTTATTTCAATTACTTGTAACATAATTTTCATTCGGAATTGCATTGTGAGGGCTCATGATTCATGGTCGTCTTGTTTGGAAACAACCCATTTTTAAATCTCACGTTCCGCCATGGAAACAACTAACAAGCTAGTAGAGATGAAGTTTGGGGAGTGAAAATGTTACACGTGTCTTGTTAAAAAATTTAAAATATTAAATTTTAAAAATATAATCATACCCTTAATTTTTTTAAACCATAACCACGTTCTTTAATTTTAAATACTAAACCCTAAATTTTTTAGTTTAAGACAGAGACATAAAAGAAGATATAAGAAAGAAACAGACGATTTGCACCGGAGGTTGTATTATGACATTTTAGTTTTTTATTTAAAATAAATAATTTTTGGATACTTTTTAAAAATAATTAATTTAAATTTACAACTTTAAAATTTTTTATAATTTCACAATTGTAAAACTTTTTAACATATTTTTTAAAAAATTTACGATCATATTTAATCAAAAAATTTTGATCTAAAATTAAGAGATTTAATAATTTTAAAAACTTGATCAATGAAATTTACTAATATAATTATTCAGTAAATAAAACATTGTAACAAAATTACATAATTAATTTAAATTTTAATAACACAGTTTTTTTTTAAAATAAAACATTTTCTTATATAATTTTAATAATTATTTTCTTCAAACGTGGAGAAAATTGCCTATTGAAACAAAAATGTTTAAATTATACTTATGGACATATAACTCTTGAGAGTTTGTGCTTTAGGCTTCAAACTTTATTTTGTATTCACTTTGGTCCTCAATTTCTTTTAAATTGAGATTTTAAAATTTTAAAGTTTTTCAATTGAGCCCCCAACTTGGTTTTCCAATTCAATTAGATTCCTAAAATTTTATAATTGCAAAAATTTAGTCCTGCAAACTAATTACTTTCTCAAATCTCAAACTTTCAAAAACAATTATATAATCTCAAATTTTAGGATGTGAAAAAAATTATATTCTTCTGTCTTATTTAATATTTAATATTTTTTTATTTTTTATTTGAACTCATTATTATTTTAAATTTATTATTAATAAAAGTATAAAAAAATTGTTTTAAAAACCTTCGGCAAGTAATTTAAAAAATATATATTTATCAATTTTAATTAATAAAAATATTTAACATAATTATGATTAAAATTAAAAAGTAAAATTTTAAAAAATAGTATTAAATATATTAAGTAGGGCATAATAAATACAATAAATATTTTTTTAAAATATATCGATTTTAAGGATGCTTTAAGCTTCCACGCTTAATCAATTCATAGACCAAATTTTGCAATCAAATTTTCAACGCATACTTTTAAAAATTGTTTTCTTAAAGGGAAAATTTATTTATTTTTATAAAATATAATTTATAGTTTTCCATCGTATTTAATACGAAACGATTAAGGATAACTCTCAAAACACATATTTTTCCTGAAAAATAATTTTACGTATAAAACCCTTTCGCACTTGGCAAATCTATCTTTATAGATAGGATTAACGTTCGATCGAGTTAAATCAAAAATACTTTGAGTTATTTAAGTTGATATATTATATTTTATAATTTATATTTGACTTAAATTCTTTATTCTATTTGAGTTTAAATTAAATCGAGTTTTTGAGTTATTATACAAATTTAATTAGAATTATTTATCATTTATAGTATATTTTGTTTATAATTTAAATCATTTTCTCAAATCATATAAGATATGCATATATATTTTTTATATTATTTTGACATAAAGATAATTTTAACCCTTAACGTTTATAATTTTTAACATTTTGGCTCTTATTCTTTTTTTGGGATAAATTTAGCCTTTAACCTATATCTTTTTACAAATAGCTTATTTTTTTAACTATCATGATAACTGGACCGTTAAAAATCTAACAATGATAACATGTTATATGCATATGATAATATATTTTAAATAACATGGCATCTAACCTATCAAATATATATATATATATATAAAATATAATTTTATTCTAATATAAAATATAAAATAATTAAACTTCAAATAAAATTTTAAAAATTAATTAATTCTAAAATATGATAACATGTTATAATATATTTTAAATAACATGTTATATTCATATGATAATATATTTTAAATAAAAATAATGTTATTTAATAAAAAATATCATCTAAACTTCTAAAGTATAATTATAATATTATTTTTAAATAAGGAATTTTAGGATAAAGTATTGATGAAAATATATATGAGTCAATAAATTGATATAAAAAATTTATTTGAATGGTCAAATTGAATAAAACCTAAAGTTAAAGGATTAAATAAAAAAATTATATTTTTAAAAAATATAAATTAAAATTACATATATATTATTAGTGAACCGCATGGTTTAATGTTTGTCAAAAATAGACTTAACACGAAAAAGATAAATCGAAGAACTGAAAACCCATTCAAAGTTAAGAAGCTAAATTATAAAACTAGAAAATTTAATTTAAAAAATATGAATTGGAGCTAAATAAATATTTTGAATTAGTTTAGGAGCATATAATTCAAATTTGGTCAAAAATTAACATAAAACGAAGGAAGGATTGAAGAAATAAGAAAATCATACAAAATTAAAGAGCTAAATTAAAGAAAAGATAAAATTCATTTTTAGAAATATAAATTAAAAGTAAATAAGTATTCTAAATTTATTTAGGAACATGTGATTCAAATTTGATCAAAATGAATTTAAAATGAACGAGAAATTGAAGAAAAATAAAATCAAGGACTAAATTGTAAAGCCATAATTTTTTAATTTTTTTGAGTTAGACAAATTTCAACTTAATTCGAAATATAATATTTTTTAAGTACTCAAATTAATTCGAATAACTCAAATTGAATAATTTAAAATAAAAAATATTTTTTAGTCAAATTTATTTTTGTTCGCTTCTATCTATAAATTATTTAAAAACGATAAACTTGATTTATCATTAAAAATATATTAGATAATAGAAATTATTTTCTTCGAGATAAATGTATATTAACTATGATCTTTATTGGTTGAGAATATACTTTGGAACAAATACTACTAACCAGTGTAGCTAAATAAAAAAAAAAAAACTATGATCTTTATTATCTATCTTTAAGGTACATTAATAAATATTATTTATTATACTTACGTACAATAAATTAAAGAATTAATTAATATACTTTTTAATGTTAAACTTCAAGTAAAAAGAATTAAAATAATTGGTGTAAAAGTTTATTTTAAAAAATAATATTTACCCTTCTTGCATCTACAACCTTTGAATTTTAATCTATATTTAATTTTTTTTATGATTATTCGTGTTTGTAATATGTTCAATAAAATTTAGTTTCATTTCTGAATAAAAATATAAATGAATGTAATTATAGATTTATAGATATAATTTTAAGAGTAAACTATATAAATGGTCATAGAACTTTTAGGTCAAATTCATTTTGGTCATTAAAATTTTAAAATATTCGATAAGGTTGTCCAACTTTTAATTTGCATTCAATAACGTCAGTCAACTTTTAGTACTCATCTGATACAATCTCTAACGTTATATAACGTTAAAATTTTAATAGTAATTCTGCAGTAAAACAACTTTATATAACGTTATTCTCGATCGGTATTCAATAACGTCAGTCTTGGGGGGAATCCTACAGTAAAACAACTTTATAAGAATATCGGTCGAGAATTTTAATCATATAATCTTTAAATTATTGACGATAATTTTAATTAATTAATCAAATAAAATGTTTAAATAAAGACAAAAGAAAAGGTACACGCTTCCAAAGAAAATATGAAAAAAAAAAGCATAGAAATTGAGATTTAAAATTATAAAATTTAGTAGACCATTGATTTTTCAATTCAATTTAATTATTCAATGCCTAATTATTAATTAGAAGATTAATTGAATGATAATGACTAAGAGTTTTCACTGTTCGCTTAAAACTGAATTAATCGTTTTAATTAAAATTTCGGTTGGCTAATTTAATGTTTGAATAATTAATAATTAATATTTTAAAATTTTAATTATCAATTAATTTAGTTTGAAATAAGTTAATTAATTAGATTAATTAAGTTAAATATAATATATATTAAATATATACCAACAAATTTTTTTTGTTAACTGAACTTATTAAATTAAGAGAAAAATAATTAAATTTATTAACGCTATTTTTATTAAAACTTCAGTTTAACTCTATTAATTTTTATTAAAACTTCAGTTTAATTAGCAATTAAAATATTAAAATTTTTAATTAATAATATTTAGCTAATTTAATTTATACGATTAATTAAATTAACTGATTAAATGTCCATAATTATGATAATTGCCTAATTCAGTTATTTATGACAAAATGGTACGTTGTATCCTACACGCTGCGTTTTACCATCCACGAAATACCTTTTTTATGGTGAGTTGACGTGTTAGATAGTGCATTTTTTTAAACAGTTCGCTAATCCATTACAACTTTGCCGTTTATAGAGTATGAAGATAAATTCTTAATTATGATAAGAGACTAACTCACCGAGTCATATTTTTTTATTAAATTTTAATCTTATATCTATTTAATTATTAGAATTTTAAAATATTTAATATATTCATTCAAATTTTAAATTATTTTTATTAATATAAAAATATTATTTAAATTAAAAATAAAAAATTTTAAAAAATACCTTTAACCTTAAACCTTAAATTTAAAATTATACACTAACATAAGGTTTATAGGTATGATTTTTTTAAAATTTTAAATCATATTTGACATTTAATATTAATAAAATAGACATATCATCATCATAATAATAATAATGTTATGGGGGAGTGACCAAATAGAAACAATTTAAAAGTTAAGTGAGAAAATTAAATTTTTAAAAATTTAAATTTTAAAATAAATCTATAAATAAATTTAGTGATCATTTACGTAATTTAGCCATAAAGATGTATAAGCTCTGATTTTCCTAAAATCAATATTTTCCTCTCTAAATTCTTTTCTATTTTATCTTAGAAAGTTTGTATTTGTTCTTCCCACCTCAAATGATGTTTTGCTGGTAATCTATTTGTCTTGTTGAATTACGTTAGAGAATTATTTCTAAAATGGAGTTGTTTAATTCAGTTAAAACTCTCTATAAATTTTCGTATTTTAGAAAAATAATTTCAGGTTAAGAAAAAATTTGTTGGATAAACTCTATTAACCACGTCATTCATGGTTTCAACCAACCAGATTCATTAATATCATTTTTTAAAATAATTATCACCTCTTTTTTACGTATAATTAGAGAATAAATAATTATTAGGTAATCATTTTAAGATGAATAAATCAAATTAATCAAACAACGAATGACGTGATAAACAAAATTTATCAACTAATTTATCAACATATGAGTTATAGTGGAATAAGTTTTTAATAAAAAAGATTTTTCTTTTTGGGGAGTTTGGAATAAAATTTTGGGCGTCGACAACAAAATAAATAAGTAATTCAAATATAAGGTAGAAAATATAAAAAATATTAAAAAATAATAATATAATATTATTTATTTATTTATTCTATTTAACGATTTAAAAATTATTTAAAATTAATTAATTTTATATATTTTTAAATTATTAGATTAATAAAAATAAATGACTGAGATTTATAATACATAATAAAATGTATTTTAGAAATAAATAAATAAATTATTCTTAACTTAAAAATTTTAATTTTAACGATTAAAATCAATTGATTTAATGATCCAAAATGAATCCGCAAAAAATTAAATTTTACTCGGTGAATTATAACCCTATAGTTATATATATTTGATATAAACCACTTAAATGAGACCGGATTAAGTGGCAATTACTATAGGAGTTTGGGGTTACCGTAAAAAATAGTTCCACATTTTAAAATTAAATAAAAATATTTAAAAATTATAATTGATATTGTCTTAATAGTAATTAAGATAAAGTTAACTATATATATAAATAATTTATTCATGTACATGTGAGAAAAAATAATTCTAGTTTGATCTTCGATTTTAATTACATTTAAAGTTAGGATTAATTACTGCAGAGATTACGTTTTTTGTCCTCAATATAAATTTAGATATTGATTTTGAAAATCGACCAATATAGTTATGTACGTTTTCGGGCTGTAAATTTATGATCAGTGAGATGTTTAATGTCGTTAAAAATTTAACAGGAAACAGATCTGTCAAATCGACCAATAGATTTGAAAAATGTTTTTTTAATTGAGATTGTTCAATGAGAGTGAAAAAAATAATCAAGAGCATTCATATAAAAATCTTGATTTAGTTATGCAAATAAATCGAGGGCAAGCCGAGAAAGTAGTAGAAAATTTTATTGGGAAGGACAATACTTAAGTTTTTTTGAGAAGATTATAAAAATATAAAATTTTAAAAATTTAAGGGTCAAATTAAAGATAAAACAAAAGTGAAAGAATGATTTAGAGACTTTTTAAATAGTTTATCATTTTTTTCATTATGACAGGTTAACTTCTCGTTAAATTTTAACGGCAACAAATGTTTCAGTGACCATAAGTTTATAGCCCCAAAACGTACGTGACATTGGTCGAATTTCAAAATCTGTGATTAAATTTGTACTGGAGACAAACAAACATGACCTTCGCAGTAATTAACCCTTAAAGTTAAATAAATTTTTAAATTAAAAAATAATTTTGAAGGTCAATAATTATTTTTAAATAATTCAAAATTTATATTCTATCATAAATATATATTATATAGTAAATTTTATAATCATCTAATCTAATTTTATAAAAATAAATAATTAAAAATTTTATTCCTTAAACGTTTAAAAAATAAATTTACTAGTAGTTTTATTTAATTTTGAGGTATGTATCTCAAAAATTAAAGATTAAATTTTTTAAAAGTATAATAGAATTTCAATTTAGTTTAGTGGTTAAAAAAATTACTTTTGGTGCAAGGTATTCTTGATTCAAATTTAGGATCAGACCCGATTATCCGATTATCCGAACATAAATAATCGAGTATTTTCTCGGAATATTTTTTAGGTTTGGATCGGGTACCTAGCCCGTCATTTTTCGAGTCGGGCCCGGGTCACAATATTGAAAATTTTCGGGTACACGATTCTTTTTTTTATTATTTAAAATATAATTATTATTTAAATAAAATAACTTCATATTCACTAAATCAAACAACTTAATTCCTAAATTTCATTCCCTCAAACTTTAATTTTAAAAAAATTAGGAATCATTATAAAAAAAATTAAGATTCATTGTAAAATAATAAATTTATTTGTTCGAGTTGATAAAATTCAAACTTTATTCGTTTATATATACGTTATTTTGTAGGTGCGTTAACCAAGATAAAAATCAACTAAATATTTTTTACTATTTAAATCATTAATTTTTGTACGTTAAAATAAATTAAACTAATTAAAAATATTTATAATTTTTTTCTTACGCCTTACATTTTAATTCGAACTAAATTATGTAATTTATTTCTAAAATTTTATGTTTAAACTATGTAACTATGTTTTAAAATTTTATATTTGAATGTTAGATTACGTAATTCGAACTTTTACATTTGTATATATATATATATATATATATATATATTAGGATTAAATTTAAAATTTATATAAAAAATTAAAATGCGAGTACCCGGTTACCCGAAGTACCGAGTACTCAAGTATTCGGGTACCCGAAGTACCGGATACCCGAAAATTCGGGTCGAGACATAGACAATTTTTTTAATTATCCGAACTTCCGGATACCCGATAATTCGGGTACCCGAATACCTGGATACCCGGATTTGAACACCCCTGTTCAAAATCTCCTAAAGATAATTTTATTTATTTAGATTAAGAGAGTATAAGTTAAATATTAATTTTGTTAAAACTTAATAAAATCCTAAACCTAGCTCAATTGTTAGGCATTGTACCTCTTATGCAAGCGGTCCCTAATTCAATTCCTTTTTATTGCAATTAAGGGTCAGTTATTACTTTTAATTGTTCAAAACGTGATTAGGGGTGTTCAGACGGTCGACTAAATCGAATTGATTGATCAAATTAAATTAATTTGGTTAAACAATCGTTCACTAAATTTTGTTCGATCGGTGAGTGGTTAAATTTTTTTAAAAAAGTTCGGTTAATAGTTAATTCAATTCAAAATAGATTAATTAACCAAATTAACCAATATTTTATATTTTATATATTTGTTTTTTTTTCAATAAACTTTTAAAAATTACAAATTGCGCATTAAATTTTATCAAATTAATATAAAATAGTAATTAAATTTATTAAATTATTAAAAAATCATTAATTTTTTAATATTTATCAATAATTTATAATATACAATAATTAAAAGATTAATTTATAATAATTAGATAAGTTTAATGGTGTTTTATAATTTTTAAAAGTTCAGTAGCTAAATAGACCCTTTTAATATTGTTGAGTGATCATTTGTGTAATTGACCCAAAATTTTATAATAAATTTCGATTAACCGAATTAACAAAAAATTGTTCGGTTTAGTTAATGTATTTCAAAAAATGTTTGATTCGATTAATGATTAAAAATTTAAAAAATTTGGTTAATTCAATGATAATTCGATTTAACCACCAATTGAATTACCCATTTGAACAACCCTAGATGTGGAGAGATTATATCATAGGCCTAGCCTACCACGTCAGTCGTGGTCCCAGCTAATGAAAACCACCCATTCCGTCACTAATCAGCCATGTAATTAATATAATTTTTAGAAATTATATTTTTAAAATGACATAAAAATTATGAGTGAAAATTCATCCGTCGAAAAAAAGTGAGTTGGAGATTAGTGATGAAGTGGGTGGTTATTATTGGATGGGACCATAATTGACGTGGTAGACCGGGCCCATAGTATAATTTCTTCTAGATGTGATATGTGTCTCTTAAATAAGAATATATTAAAAAATTAGGGATAATTTGTTTTTATAAATAATTACTTATATAATCCGTTAAATGATGGCATAGAAAACAAAAAAAATATCAAACGATAAAAATAAGAAAAAGTGATAGTTTGGTGATCACTTGTATAATTTTTTTTAATATTAATAGATATAAAATATTAATAATTAATAAATTAATTAAATAGATGAGTATTAAATATAACTATTTTTATTATATTATTTTATTTGTCTAAATAATCAAATAACTATCATTAAATTTTATTAAATATTTTTATATAATCAATTAATATAATCCGCTAATATACTGTCAACTAATATAATTCGTTATTCATCTCCGGTTATCGCTAATATCAAATAGGGTCGATATCTTTTTATTGGATAAAATTAAATACATGTAACTTTTATTCATTACAAATACATTATCACATTGAATATTAACAAATTTATAAGATACACAATTTAATCCTCTTAACATATGTGATTGTCTTTTATCGATATCATATTGAAGTTTCAAATATAAATTCTCTTTTTTTAAATATAATATAAACTACTAATATAATCGTAACATTTTACTCGACGAATGGTTGATCTTCTTAGAGGTCACGTGTTCAAGCACTAATAATGTCAAAACAATGATTGAACGACACTGTAACAACTGTAGTTGGGTCAAAAAATATTCAATTTATATTATTTTAAAATCTATTTTTTCTTGAAATTAAATTCTTACTTAAAATAATTATATTATTTTAAAATATTCAATTAAATTCTTACTTATAACCTTTTAATTTTTGGATCGCTTCAGACTGATTCAAATATGATAGTTTATTTTTTGAGTTAAGATCATCAAATCCGTATGAAAATGACAATGACAAGCGAAATTCAAAGGAACTAGAAACCTTATGCCTTAAATATCTTTTGACAGTAAATAATCTATACCAATTATTCCTTTACTGCTGCTGAAGAACCATTATCGGTGAACAGGATCAAGACTGTAACACGTAAAACAAAATACAGAAATCATTCTCCAATCTCAGCATAAACTTATAATTCAGAAAACAAATCTGTGACGGAAAAGTTTACCTGCAGTTGCGAGGAACCCTCCAAGATATGATTGATTGGTTCTTCAAATCCGAAGGCAAAGACATGAAAGCTCTCCAGTCTTGAAGCATGATGTTTAGATCAGACAACTTTCTATCCATACCAATGCAGCAATTTACATGCATTGTACAGACGACATTCAAGTCTCTGCTCGGCTCGCACAGACCCCCGAAGTTAGCAGTATCCAAAAATCGAATCTTCAACCCGATCTCAGAGATGAAAGGATCAAACTTGATCTTATTGAGAACATCCTGGTCGTGAAGTCCGGGATAAGTTTCACGTGAAGAATACCAGAACTTATAGAATGCTATGGTACGATTATTAGATTTTACGTAGATAAATCCCCCGTTGGGACTGTTATTCATATCCTCGGATCTGCCTAAGAAATGGTCACAGGCTATCTGGAAATCGGCATCCGGGAAGAAGCGTGGAAATGGATCACGAAACCATACGATATCGGCATCCTGGAGGCGTAGACATTAAGTATGCAGACAGAAACCTTAATAAGGTACATTAGGGTCGTGTAAGAGAGGCAAAGGTGGAATGGAATACCGTGAAGACGAAAGTATAACCCAACTCCAGGACAGATCGTAGGAAATCGACCCTTCTCCACATCATCTTCAAGTAGGGTGGTGTCATAAAGAGTGCTTCCTGCTGGAAATCAACACCCTCGGTGACAAGAGCATAGCAATGCTTATGTACAATCCGACAACGAGTGTATGCCTTTTGACCCAAGGCCACAATCACCAAATGGTCTAGAAGCTTATGCGTGCCATCTCCAAGCTTAAAGCTCTTGAGGAAAAGGTCCATAATTGATCCAGGACTCGCCCAGGCGTCATTTAAAGTTGTTAAAATAACAGTCTTATTCATTGTGGAAGCTTTCTTCAAGATTTGTTCAAGCTCTTGGGGGGAATCCTGCAGTAAAACAAGTTGATAATGTAAATATATATTCAAGGATGTTGAGGTCAAAAGGGAAAAAGGAGGAAGAGAGAGAAGCAACCGGAGGAGAGGTGAGGTCAGAAGGGAAAAGGGAGAAAGAGAAGGAACGGTGGGAATAAGTAACAGTGTAGATAACCAAAGCGGAAAGAGTGACGAAGGTGACAATGAGAGCTCCATGGCGGATTTGCACCGAGCTTTTGGGAGACATAATAAGAGGAAACGACGGCGGAGGAGAAGCGACTGAGGTAAAGGTTGAAACGGAGACAGGTATCCGGTTAAAATTTTAAAAAGCAAGAAGTAATTGTTGTCTAGACGACCTCAAGGGACAACAGCAATTTCAAACTTTTCCATTTCTTTTTTCTATATTTTTTGGGAAGAAGATGAAGCACGAATGAGTTTGGCTGTTTCACATTCCGAGTTCTCAGTTTAAAAGAATGTGCTTACCTAGTTGTTCTTAACAAAACCTCAGTTAAAAATGTGGGTATAATACATAATTGATAACTAAATTTTGTTTAAAATTTTAATTCGGTAACTAAACTTTCAAAAGTTAGAAAGTAATAATTAAATTTTCTATTTTGATACAAACGATAATTTCATCCTTAGCTGTCGTTAAAAGAATAGTATAGCTGTTAATAAAAATTTAATCATATAATTCTAGAAGATCAACCCTTGATATTTAAAATTATTGAAATTTAGTACATATATATTCATCATCATTATTGTAATACCCTAATCTTGATCCAACGTTATATACATGTCATCTATAATTTGATCCAACAATTTTTTATTTGAAAATTACAATTATAACCATTATCAGACATCAAAACGATCATAACACAATATAATTTAGTAAGCATTATAAATCAGTTTACAAAATAAGATATCTAAGTTTAAAATACCGTATTCAAAATAATATTTCAATTAGAGTGTACAAGCTCAACATTTGTAAGGTCCTATGAATAAAATAAGTTAAGACTAAACTTAAAGTATTGTACTCTAAAGCGATGTGATGTTGAGAAATTCTTTAATTATGTATTCCTAAAACATGATCGACCTACTAACTTGCGAACGAAAACAATGATTTTGAACACTAAGCTTACAAAATTAAGTGATATATTTCTACTCTACTATAATTCTTGATTATCAGAAAGCAAATATACGAAATAAATATATATATTCTAGAGAGTATAATATGTCGTCACTATCTATGAGTCATCATCAAGCCTACACAAGCTAGAGTCACTAAACAAAATAATTGTTTAATGATACTTTTAGCGGTATTTTTAAGACAAACACCACTATTTTTATACAACTCTGAGATGCTTTAAACAACTCCATAAAATATAAGATTTACGATATTTATTGAAAAGTGCCGTAAAATATATCTATTTATAACGACGTTTTTGTTACAAATATCGCTATATACTAATTTTTATGACATTTTCATAAATGTAACTATAAGTCGGTATTTAGTAATTTTTTTTAAATTATCACTAAATAATTTTACTTTAGTGATGTTTTTGTTGAACACTGTAAAATACGTTTTGTCAAATGTAGGGGAAGCCACAAAAGATAGTTGTTGTTAGAGGGATGGACATGGTGACTCCATTCAAACATGAGGGCACACAACCTTAAGAAACAAATTAATTTTGCATCTAATTTTTCTTTATAGTTATATTAGTTTATTTAGGTGGATTTTGGAGGAAAAAAAAGTTTTCAATAATACTTGTTATATCCTAAAATTAAAAAATTAAATTTTTTATGGATGTGAATTTTATTATATTTTATAATTTTTTGTTTGTTAAATTCAAAAAAATAATTAGATTAAAATATGTTTTTAAATAATCAAATAACTGAATATTCAGTTCAATTATCTGATATATAAAAGAACTGAATATTCAAAAAAAAAAAAATAAATTAGATACAAATCACTATATTGTCAATCCAAAAATTGAATATCCAAAAAATTAGATTTGATCTGATATCCGATAATGAATATCTTTATCTTCAACTATGGTGATCACGATAAAGTAATTGACTTGACGATTATATGAGCTCGAGTAATCTGATGGGTTGAGTGTCCTCAAATAAAGACTACTTGCGTTTAATCTGATCTAAATATGTTCAGGATGTATTTGTGACTATAATCTGGAATGGTCTATTCGACACGACGATTGTGTTAGCATGGATAAAATAGAATTTCGTTGACCACTATATGTATGTGACATTTATTTATTTATTTATTTATTTATGTGGATGCTATAGATGATAGCTTATGTACCCAATAGTTGGATAATCAAGTTATGATATTAACTTACTCGATAGACTGAGCAATCTCAATTACTATAAAGTATTATGTAACATGTAAGATTTTTTGTAGACTTATTGATGCCTTCATATAGATGATATACATAATGCCGGCTATACAAGAGTTCATCAATAGTAATGTCTTATCTATATTCTATAGACTATAGTTATCTTGCATGCTTATTTTATAACATTCATAATTATCGTAGAACAAAAACTATTGAGCTAATTTGTAAGTTTAACATTCGAAATTATTGTTTTTATTTTTAGGCTAATAGGTTGCTCATGACGGAGGAGTACATTGAGAAAAGATTTTCTAGTAGCATATCAGTTCAAAGTATAATGGTTGATGTTTATTTTTGTGTTATTGTATTCATAGAACCTTATGGTAAGTTGAGTTTATAATTTCTATTTGAAATATTACTTTGATGTACAGTGTTTGAAACTTAAAGCTCATATTTTGTAAAATTAATTGTAATATTTGTTTGAGTTTATGAATTTATGGATGATTTGATGTTTTAAAAATAGTTATATCTAAGATTTTAAATTAAAATTTTTTGATGGTTTGGATCCCTTAAACAAGGTCAGAAGTTCAATTCCCGACCTTGTGAATGGAAATAACTAGATTAAGAGTTCAATTTTTGATCTTGTGAATGGAGATAACTAGATTAAAAAATCATTCTATATTTTTTTTATAAAATTTGATTTAAATTAGTCGATTAATAAATCAGATATTTTTTAAAAAAAAAGTATCAATAAAAATATATTAGACATTTCAAGTACGATGGAAATTATTTTCTTTTGAGATAAGTGTATATTAAGTATTGTGATCTTTATTACTATCTTTAAGTTAGGTTAACAAATCTTCTTTATTATCTATAAGTACGTACGTTAAATTAAAGAACTAATTACTGGTCTATATCTCCACCCTTAAACTTATTTTAAGAAAAATTATATCATAGATAATCTTATAATGTTATTTATGGATTAACCAATAAAAATCATTTTGTAACCCCATCGACTTGGTCTAGACGTCACCCGACTCGAACGAGCTACATGGGGAATATCGAGGCTAATTCGGAGACTTATCTCGATAAACAACCCTAAAAATTAATTTTTTTATGTTTTCTAAATGCTTTAATTAGATCATACATGTTCATGCAAAGACCGAGTTCAATTACAGCGGAGACTAAAAAGAAACGAGTCTAAATTTTATTGAAAAAGTTTTAGGGACCTAATCGTAATTTATAGAATTTTATGCCCTGATTGTGAAATTAAGGTTATCAATATTTAATTAAGTATTTGCTTGCACGTAAATATTCGACGTAAAATAATATCTACAAGTCATTTAATTGCATGCTCAATGTTTAGGGACTATTTCTAGCCTCCAAAGGTTTCATGATATACTCTAGGTGCAAATTCACCTAAAAACAATATATTAGCTAAATGCAATTCAATCTAGTAGCAACAATATATTCAACTCCTAATAGTATGCTTCAACATAACCAATCTTATAAACATATGGAAGAACCGCCTCAATATACTCAAAATTAATTCTAAGTGCATTCCAACCTAAATAACAACATCATAGATTTGACTCATTAAAAGGCTTGATGCACAAGCTCAAATCGATCACCGATTACCGTCAAGAGGGTTGTTTATGGTTTTTGGTTGAATTTAATAAAATCGAAAGAATGAGGTAAATGACACAAGGATTTTAGAGTGGTTCGGCCACGCCTACATCCACTATCTTAACACACCACTAAGGGTTTCAATCAATTTACTAATAAACTCAACCTTTTTATCGGTTCAAGGGATAACCATTACAACCCTATCTTTTGAACTTGGCTAAGATAGAACCAACTCTAGTTTTTGTCTAAGGCTAAACTAGAACCTCTCCTTTTACAAAGGGATTTGTTTGGTAAACTAAGTACCTCACAAAGGTGGATGTTTACACAATTAAGTTCACAAGAGTGTAAAGAATAAAACAATTAAAACACTCTCTATAAATTATATACAAGAGAAATGAAGAAATAAGACTTAAAATCTAATTTCTCTTGATCATGAAGCTTGGATATGTTCTGTAACCTTCTTCAAGTGTCCCAAACTTGCTTTTATAGTGTGGAATCATATCCTAACCGTTTATAGCCGTTGGAGATGTTTTGGAGCCGTTGGAAAGTCAAAAAGTTGAGCATTAAATTTTCACCTGCACAGAGGTTTCGAAACTTTTGCAAAACTGTTTCCAAACCTTTACCAGAGGTTTGGAAACCTTTAAGCAATTCAAAAATTATAGCCGTTACAGGTCAAAGGTTTCAAAACCTTGATCAAGGTTTCGAAACTTTTCATCAAAAGTTTCCAAACTTTTTGCTAAAAGTTATGAGACTTTCATTCCAGTAGCGAAATGTTTGAGACTGCCCTGAGAGGTTTCGAAACCTTTAAAGGAGGTTTCGAAACTTTTATTTAAAAATCAATTTTAACTATTTTAAAAAGCGTTTTAAACACTTCTAAAATCTCTCAAAAACTTTTCAAACTTATTTTCAAGTTGTTTGAACATAAGAATCATTTTTGAATTCTTTTCAAATTAGTACAAAATATTTTTCAAATATTATATCAAAATCAATATCTCAACACTCATAATTAGTCTTGCTTTATTATCAACAATACTCAAATTCACACATAGGGATATCAAGAATCAAACTTCAAAATAACTATATTATAACTAAAGGAATATCAGTGGACAATTCAAGTCAAAGTCATAAGCTAATATCAATATAGATAAACTTCAAACATGTATAAGCATACGACTACTACAAGTCTCATCAATATATTAATATTTTTAATATGATAACCCCTCCTCATTGCTCTCTCACTACTACTATTATTATAAAGACATACTTGAGCTTTTAGTTAGTTGTTACCTAGATTCTTGCTTCCCTTTGCTGCCTAAACATTATTTACTCTACATTGCATGGTAAATGAGAGGGTAAGCATAAGCTTAGTAAGTGAATAAGAACACCTTGCAATGCAGCCCATATTAAACCAATTCCAACAATTTAAAAACATGTCATGCTCTTTATAAAACAAAACACACCTAGCTAACAATGACACTTTTAAAACTTAGTAAGTGTCATCAAACCATGGCTAACAATGCCATCATTAAATTTTAGTAAAAACCAATTTGTAATCACGTGCTTTAAAAGCTAAAACACAAGTCTTACATACTACTCACATAACAATGCTTACACATGCACCACAATGCACAAAGTTCAAGTCTTACATGCTAACAACATAGCAATGCTCAAATCACATGCATACCAATGCATAAAACCTCGCATGCATAATACCATATACAATCAAGTGAAAATCATGACACTTACCTTAGAAAACTAAAAACATATATTAGTGCTAGTGATCCGATTTCTACCACTCCAAATCGTTATGATAAACGGGAAACCGTATGTTAGTACCACTCCTAGAGCGTACGCATGTTGATATCACTATCAACATGAATTATCTCACCTTGGTCTCCGGTGACAGTACCACTCCGATCAACCCGTATGTGACAGTACCACTCCCATCACATAGCATTAGAATAAAATGCAAAATGCAACATACAAAGAATTTATACACGTACAACTTTTGAATGTTTATAGTGCACTATAGACCCTATTGATCGATCAACTTATCCCATAGGTTCATCACTTAACTAGCCAATATATTATCAAAAACCAATGCTCAAAACTTAATTCAAAACATAATTCAAATCACATGTATCCCACTTTTCTCGCATCACTTGCAAAAACTGATAAAACAACTTTTATCTTATTTTTCAAAACAAAATTGTGGGAACATTAAATGTATATAAAATCTCTTTAAAAACAGTTTCATGAGTATTTACATACATAATCACATATGCACAACATAACAAGAGCATGACAAATAACGTTGTAAAAACAAGGCATAATATGGGAACCTTTAAGAAAGCAATACTTAAAACCTACTTCCGAGTATAGGGAGTTTTTTCGCACCTTCACTACACCCCCAAACCTTTGAAAATACATTTAAAACCATGCTAAATTAGCAACCCTCATAGTCCACTCACCGATTTACCAAAACATGCTCGACAAGTCACCCGAAAACGTGATTCGAATTTTCGATCTCTCACAAACTTGTTCTTCTACCTCTTGACCTTGAAAATATGATGAAGAATATGTTTTGAGAAGGAAGAAACCAAAATCTTGAAGAAGGATTTAAAGCTTGATGCAAAAATAGGGTTTTTCAAGTAAAATCGAAGAAGAAAATTATAGAAAATTAACCAAACAAATTTTTATTGAAAAGATTGATGTTTAACTTTTGAAAAGATGATGGAGAGACTGCCAAGAAGATGAAAATTCGGAATTTTAAAAATAGGTTTAGATTTATGACATAAAAATATGTTTTTAGGATTAATATTAAGTTATTTGGGTTATTAATTAAAATTATGGGTTATGGGTTATTAAAATAGACCCTTGGAAGGCTCAGATCAGTTAGGATTAGGATTGGATCAAAGCCCCTTAAAGATTCAAAGTTTTGACTTAATTTATGAAATTATCTTCAAGTTTTTAATTTTTACAAAATAGTTACTAATTTCAAAATCGTAGGGATTAAAGGGTCAATTTTCAAAATTGATTTGACCTAAGTCAAATATATATTAAATAATTATTTTAGAATATTTTTTCATAATTTATTTTGATTAAAAATCAATTTTTAAGTATTTAATCCCGAACTAGGCTAAACAAAAAAAAACAATCCACTAGACCTCTAAACTTATGGGCCCAAATTTGGGGTGTTACATATCTTATTATTTTTTATGTTATATTTTTTTAAGTGAATCATCACTCATATTTTTTGTTAATTTATTTTAAAAATAATTTTTCAAGGTAAAATTCACGTAAGAAAATATGAAATAAAAATAATAAGATAAATAAATTTTAATAATTAATTCTATTAACACGTGATAAGACTTACCCATAATATAATTTTTCCGCTTTTAAAAAATAAAGATATTTTTTATTACTCTTTTGGTTTCAAAGTATAATCATGACTAATTCAGATCGACCCGTGTTGCACACCTAGGTTGGTGAGTCTCTCAACAAGAATTTTTTACGTACACAACGTCTCAATTCTGAAACTTACTTAAACGAAATCAAACTGCTTAAGAAACATGGATATTAACGTAACGCTCCTATAGTCGAATGGAAAAGTATAAGGGAACGTAATTACAAAGATAATCGTAATTATGACCTCATATTGTTTTATATATTTATTATAAATATTTAGAAAAAAAAACTCATTTTAAATACTTGTATTAAATAATTTTTCAAATTAATGTCTTATAAAATTTAATTAAAACATGTTGAAATATCCCAAACAAAGTGAAACATTTTCTCACCAGAATATTGAATGGTTATATTCAATGCAATTGCAAAATTAAAAAAAATGGAATTTTAAGAAACAAATATAAAAGAAACCAAGGAAAATTATGAAGAAAAATAAGGAATATCTAGCCATAGAAATTGAGAATTCAAAGTGTAGCATTTAGTAGACCTTTGATTTTTGTAATCTAATTTGATTTTTAATGCCTAATTATTAATGTAGAACATTAATTTAATGAGTGTGACAAGTACCTAATTCACTTATTTATTTAAAAAAATTGGGTATTTGTAATTTCAAAAATATCCTGTATAAAAATACTTAAAGTTGGTTATTTTTTTGGGTAAACTATAACAGAGGTTATTTAATTATAGATAAAATTATATTTAAGTCATTCGATTATGAAAAGTTATATTTGGATTACTGAATTACGAATAAAGTTATATTTGGACCATTCAATTATTAGATGTTACACTTGGGTCACTCAATTATGAGTAATGTTACATTTGTGTCACACTTTATATTTTAAATAAATATTAATTTCTGATTAGATTAATTAATGATTTTAACTGAACTAGTATTAACGAGGGGGTATACAAGTAATTTAGAAGAAAAATAATAAATTGATGTATTTTTTTAAAACATGAAGAGTGAACCAAATGTAATCTTACCTAGTGACCAAATATAACCTAACTCATAACCTAGTGACCAAATATAAATTTTAATAATTCGGTGACCTAAATATAACCTTACTTATAATTGAATAACCTTTATTGTATTTTACTCTTTTGATCCTTCTTATGAATAGAAAATTCGTAATTTCAGAAACAATATTAACAAAATATCACATGTTTTGATTTTTTTAAAATTTTTAACCTTATTAAAATAGAAGTTGAGGATATGTTTATATGACATATTTTTTGTTTTGAGTATTTTATGTAAAGGTTTTTTAACATTAAGAGTTTGTTTGGATGAGATGTTTCGAGAAGACGTTTATTTATTATATTTTTTATTTAATTTGTATTAAATTAAATTATTTATATATTTTATAAAATTGTTCAACTACACAGATAATCATGAGCTATAAAACTTATCAATTAGATTATTAAACTTATTAAATTAATCTATTTTAATTATCGTCATTAAACTCTTAATAGAAGGTAACAGAAAAATGATGTAACGTTTAACAAAAATTTATTAAAATACGCATTTAGTCTTTATTAATATTTTAATATATTTATTTTTTTTAAATAAAATGTGACACGTGTCACTTTTAAAAAAATCTCTCCAATAGAGTGAAAGAAAAATTCATGAAGGTTGAAACACAATGTGAAAAATTAAACTTGAGCCCAATTGGGGAGTTATACCCGAGAGATTATTAGGTCAACCTTGTTCATCACGTCGTTTATAGTCCAAGTAATTAAGATCATTGATCTTTAAATAACCACCTAATAACTATCCACCCATTAAATACATATAGAAAAAAGGTGATGATTCACTTGAAAAAATAAAGATCAACGGTCCTGATTAATTGGGACCATAAATAACATGATAAACAAGATTCACCTAATAATTTTTCGTTATACCCGTACTCTTATCATTCCACTAATCTGCTCTTAGTGATATAAAATACATATTTTATATAAATATCATATAATACAATAAATATTAGGAAAAAAAATAAAAATGATTGAAATGCAAATCAAACTTAAAATCACTTTGAACTTGTAAAAACACACAAACTACGGAATCAAATCAAGTAATTCAATTTAAAGAAAATAATTTTGATTTAAAATATTCGATTTAAAAAAGAATTTTGATTTAAAATATTCTAATATTTTAAATTAAGTTTTTTTAAATCTAATACTTATTAAAATAATAAATATTCAAATTAAAAGAAAAAAAATTAATTCAAAATATTCGATTTTTTGAAATTAAAGTTCTTATCTTTTAAATTGAATATTTATTAAAATATAAAAATCAAATTTAAAATGTTCCATTTAAAGGAAAAAAATGATTTAAAATATTTGAATATTTTATATTAAATATTTAATATTTTAATAAATATTCGATTGAAAATTACTTGATTTGATTGAGAAATTATATTATAGGCTCGGCCTACCACGTCAGCCGTGGTCCCATCCAATAATAACCATTCAATTCACCACTAATCTCCAACTCATTTTTTCTAACCAATGAATCTTCACCCATAATTTACATGTAATTTTAAAATTTTAATTTCTGAAAATTATATTAATTACATGGTTGATTAGTGGCGAAATGAGTGATTTTTATTGGCTAGAGACCACGGCTGATGTGATAGACCAGACCTATGATATAATCTCTCGATTTGATTGGATGATTCGTATGATTTTACCTATTCAAAGTGATTGAGGGTTTATTAGCCTTTCAATCATTATATATATATATATATATATATGTAAGAGTGCATTTTATATCAATCATCAAGAGCACGTTAGTGCAATGGTAAGGATGTGTATAACGCCCAATTAATCTCAGGTTTTATTTCTCACATTGTGCTCCAACCTTTCTTAGTTTTATTTCACCAAATTGTGACACGTATTACCTTTTGATTAAAGAGAAATAGATATATTAAATATAAAATAAAATTAAAATTAATTATCCAATCAGGTGATGACATGTGTCAATATTTTATTAGATGATTAATTTTATTTAATTAAATTAAAATTTAGACCAAATTGATATAATAGGCAGATAGAGTTGACTAAATAAATAATTTTAAATAATTTTGTTAATTACCACAACATTCTTCTGTCACCCTTCTGTTAGGATTATAACGGTGATGGTCAAAAGGTCAATTGAATAAATTTAGTGACCTAATTGATAATTTTCATAGTCTGGTGATCAAAAGAGGAATCACCAAATAACTTGATGGCTACCTATGTAGTTTACTCTTACAAAATATCAATATTGCAGATTTTTATATTATTTAGTTTTAATCATTATTTTTATTTTAATTTGTTTAAACTCAGCCTAAATATCTAAAAGTTAGTTATCTCAAACAAAGTAATCACAATTTTTTTCATGTTAGAATAATATATTTTTTAAAAAAATCCATTTTTTAAATTTTTTATCCGATCACAGACTAATAGTTTAAATTTAAAAATTGAATCGTATAATTTAGTTCTTTATTATATATAAATTAAGGATAAATATTTTAAAAATTATTTATTAACTTACTGATTTAGATAAAATTTTATAAAAATTCAATATGAGATTGATTTTTTAACCTAATTTATTCTTTTTATGTTGTTAAAATCCAAAGCTTGTTGTGAATAAAATAAAGAATAAGAATAAAATAGAAGAATAAGTATGAGAGACAAAAGAGAGAGATTTGTACTATATTCTCAAAGTAAAGTTGTGTACAAAGCTTTGGCCAAAAGTCTATATTTATAGGCATAAGATGAAAACAGTAATTCTAATGGGTATTAAACCCTAATAATAAAGCCCATTAAACTTTAACTTAATATATGGATACCCACCATGAATAAAGATATTCATAACACTCTCTCTTGGATATCCATGAAGATAATGTGCCTCGTTAAAACCTTACTAAGATAAAAACCCTGTGGGAAAAAAAATTTCTTAGTGAAGGAAAAAGAGTACACACATCTTTGATACGCATAACAAGTTGCCTCATTAAAAACCTTACTAGGAAAACCTGGGAAAACCTCGGTTAAGGGAAAAAGAGTGCAACGCGTATTTACTTCCCCTCATGAAAAATATCACATAAGACCTTTGAATCTTCATAATTCAATATTGAATACAAACTTCAAATGTTGAAGTAGATCATGCACTAGTGGATAAATCTTCCAAATCATTACTTGAAATGATTCATTGAGTAATATTCATCTAAAAATCATGAGGGACGAAACTTGAAGAGATATGTTTCGTTTTATCATATTTGATATATCCACCTTGAGATATAAATTTTGTATTATCTTTTTACAAGATAGCTTGCATCTTATCTTGTGAAAAACATTCACATATGTTCAGGATATGTTTAGCCAAACACATATTTCGGTTTTGCCTCTTGCATAACAATTATTTAAAGGTAATGATCTCGTAGCACTTAAATAATATTTCTGGACCAGCTAAGATACGATGCTTCTAGATCAAATAATGTATATATTGTGCTTTTAGACCAAGAATATCATTACCCTTTTCTTGAGGCAGAAAGAATCATGTTTACACTAAGAGACCTAACAACCATAAGGGTGATCAATGAATATGCATTATTCATATAAAGTCTCTTTCAACATTTTTTTGTATGTCGATTGACGCACAAGGATTTGAGGAGATCTCTTCATGAGTCTCAACTATATTCAAATCATCGGCAATAATAAAAATTCAGAACTAATCCACTTAATCAAAATACTCGGGGAAATTAAACAATTCATGTAGCATTATGCTAATAAGTATTCAATGAGGCGATTATATCAAATGCGCCTAAATCTTTTAATCCATAAAGGATATATTTAATATGGTTGAATAATGTTCTTGAAAACTTGAATTAACTGCTTCTGACAGTCTAAATCTTTTTAGAAGCTTCATGTAAATGTTTTTATCAAGAGGCTCACACAAATAAGATGTAACAACATCCATTAGACGAAACTATTTCATTTATTGCCAGAATATCTAAAAATAATTGCATCCACCACCGAGGAATATATTTTCCTCATTCAATTTCATGTCTTTGTGAGAATCCTTGTGCAACCAAATGAGCTTATATCTCATGATTTCCCCTTTTGATTTATTTTTCTCACAAAGGCTCGTTTATATCCACGAGCTTTACACATTTCAATGTATGAGCTATAGGCTCAAATACTTCTCTTTTCAAAAGAAATTTAGTTTTGCCTCAATTGCCTCTTTCGTGTTGGCCAATCATTTCTTTGTTTATATTGCCCAATTGACAATGATTCATGATCCACGTCATCAAATAAAATCTCTAGTGCTATATTGCATGCAAATATATTAACGACGTCGATTTAATTTCAGTTCCATTTATTACCAAACATGACATAATCTATTGAGATCTCTTTATTGTCAAGTATTTGAGTCATGTCAATGTCTCTGTTGGAGACCATTTAATCTCTTCTAGAGATTTTCATAATCATTAATTCCTCGATCAAACCATCATAAAATATAGCTCTTTTTTTCCTTTTCGAGGATCTCTTATCTTTGGAACTTACTTATCTATTACGCTTTAAGCGTAAGTTAGACTCATTAGCAACTAGAGTTTATCCTTTCATGACATCAAATTTAATCGGAGCATACATAGCTGGTATACGTGACTTAGTCACTCTTTTAAGGTCAGTAAAACCATCTGACAATTGATTTGCTAAATGAATTATCCATTGAACTTATAGTTCACATTGTGTATTACGTGGATCAAAAAGAAGAAAATGATAATTCATTTCAACTTATTTCTTTCCCTAGCTATTTATTTTCTCCCCCTAATGTTGGGTAAATTGACTCATTAAAATGATAGTCAATAAATCCTCTATCAGAAGCTCTTACATATATTCCCAACAAAACTCATCTTTGTGCGTTGTGGTAGAGTAATTAGAATATATATCGCACACCCAAAAAATTGAGATGAGAAATATTTGGTTCCTGACCAAAAACCATTTATAATGGGGAGAACTTATAATCATTTATTAGCTTGATACGAATTAGTGATACTACATATAAAATGATATGTCATCAATATTATCAAGACCATTGTCTTTATAAGATAATCTGGAAAATATGCTCATAATTTTATCAATTGAGCAAGTAGCCTCGCAAACACCAAGTTGCGGGTTAATAACAAGGATACATATAATCATCTAGTCGATGCATCAATAAAAATCATAAAATATCTAGATGGACTGCATGAAAGGTGTATGGGCCCATATATATCATCTTGTATCTGTTTCAGAAAATTAATAGATTTGTAATCTATCATAGTTGTTGATGATTGAATAATCAAAATGCTTTCATAGCAAGTATCACAAGAAAAATTACCTTGAAAAAACTCCTAGTTCTTCAATAAATGACCACATGAAAGTGTCAACAATTTTTCGCATCATAATTGAACCGGGATGATCTAATTCTTATGTAGTACAATATGGATGATAATACATATAATTTTGCCAAAATTTCATTATTGCCTTGAGTTATACTCGTAATATTGAGATAGTCATCATCCCTTAAACTGATATTCTCAATATATTTCTATAAATATCTTTAAAACTCAATATCTCTTTGCGATTTTGACGAGTATAATATACTGTAAATATGGAATAAAGTTCCATTTGGCAATAACATATTTGCTCAACGAGCATAATACACTGTAAATATGAGATAAAGTCTCATTTGGTAAATAACATATTTTCTCAGTCAGAGCTTTCTGTGATATTAGTACTTCCGGATATAGTACTCATATTATTCTATTGCATTTAAAATGGGAAAATATGCATAATTATGCACCTTTTAATGCGTGTTTTATTTCATTCACTTCAGAAAATGAAAAATATGTGCTCTGTACCATTCACTTCAGGGAATGGAAAAATATTTAAAAAATA
This sequence comes from Abelmoschus esculentus, assembly GCA_035048815.1. Taxonomy (NCBI): domain Eukaryota; kingdom Viridiplantae; phylum Streptophyta; class Magnoliopsida; order Malvales; family Malvaceae; genus Abelmoschus; species Abelmoschus esculentus. The sequence goes on from JAUCBN010000019.1 coordinate 15,654,228, forward strand.
GCATATCATATCAAATCGGATCAAAGATAAGCTCTCAATAGCTCTTCCGAAGCATTGATATTTTAGTACTTTGAGATATAGTACTCATATTTCCCTTGTATTTAAATGGGAAAATATTTCTTATGCTTAAGTATTGTATGAGTACTTGCATTTTCTGCTAAGCATAAATCGCCATAAATTATTACATATTTTATTCTGGAAGTAATAATATTCTTAAGGAAAAAAATAACATAAAAGATAAATAATAATATATAAAGTAAGTTAACATAAATAAATAATAAAAATAAATAAATAAAAGATCTAAAGAAAATAAAATAAATGGCAGATTATTTTCTTAAAGGATTATGATAAAATTATCAATATCCAATTGAGTTGGATTAATAACGCCATTATTTTCGCCACAAAGAAAATATGTTTATATTTTCTTTAGTTTATCATTCATGATTACGGATAAAGTCTATAATACTTTGGTATTTGATAAATACGAGATCAATGGTTTGTACCATCGCATTGATAACATAAAGATTTTAATATGATCTCTATGATTCTTGTCATCTTTATAATTCCACTTCTTGTGGATATAAGTATTCTCAAAATAATCATCTTATCCATGTCTATTTTATAATCTTAATTATGATCACAATTACTAATGTGACATTTATTCTTTCCGCTATAAAATATCACATTCACTTCAGGGAATGAAGCAGAGACTGATAGGTATTTAAAACCCTTATATAATATTGTGTCTGTAAGACAACATTAATGTGTGAAAAGTGGAGTATGTTTTTCTAACATATCCTCATCAATGATACTCTGTCACATAATTGAGTTTTATTCATTAACCATATAGTGAATTATCACGTTTGCATTCACTTCAAGGAATGAAACAAATTCAAAAATCGCATGTAATAAATATCCTGCTTGTATAATTGCATGGAATAAACATCATGCTTGATTCATTTCAAGGAATAACATAAATCCAATAATCGCATAGAACAATCATCATGCTTGCATTCACTTCAAGGAATGTCATAAATCCAATAATCGCATGGAATTATCATCATGCTTGCATTCACTTTAAGAAATGTCATAAATTCAATAATTGCATAGAATAAGCATCATGCATGCATTCATTTCAGGGAATGCCTCCCATAAAAATTATTTGATCAAGACGATTTTCGTAACTTGAACTTGAGAGAAGTCTATAGTCGAGTTTTTCGATCCTAAAAAAATTGCTTTCAAGAAAATATAGACTTTATAATATTCATACTATTAAATAATAATTTATCAACTAATATATTTACAATATATACAAGGAACAAAAAAAATTTAATCCTTATACGCGGTGTTGTTAAACCAGTCCACAAGATCCTTTAAAAAGAACCTCCTTTGAGACCAGTAGCCTCGCAGAGCGGGATGTCCAGCTAATATACTCGGATTAAACCAACATAACAAATAATCATATTAATTAATTAAAAGTTTAATATTTGTTCCAATATCATGTAATACTTTGAACATGATTAAAAACATAAACTTTCATCATCATAATAAAATAAACAAATATTGGTTATAAATAAAGATAAAAGAAGTCTCTAATTAAATAAATAAAATATACCAAACTTTCCACTAATTTGAATATATGGTAGATTTAGTTGTCAATATCTTGTTAAAATCTTTTTTGGGAATTATCGACAAGAACCACCATTTTTGAGCCACTTTATCGCTACACAAATACCAAACAACCAAAGATTTTAATAAATTAAAAATCAAATAAAAAAATCAAGAAAGAAAAATAACAGATAATTAAAATATAATTGAGGGAGAAGAACTTATCTTTGATTTATGCCAATAACAAATTCTTTTTAATAACTCCTTCAAGATTCGAACGACAAACACCTCCGTTGGTTAGAGTCTCGTGTTGATAACGTGTTTTGAATAAAATAAAGAATAAGAATAAAATAGAAGAACAAGTATGAGAGACAAAAGAGAGAGATTTGTATTATATTCTCAAAGTAGAGTTGTCTACAAAGCTTTGGCCAAAAGTTTATATTTATAGGCATAAGATGGAAAACTAATTCCAATGGGTATTAAACCCTAATAATAAAGCCCATTAAACTTTAACTTAATATATAAATATCCACCATGAATAAAAATATTCATAACAAAGCCTAGATTTTACTTAAACCAAAATTTTATTTCACTAAATCAATTGGTTATTATTTTAAGAAAGTTAAAAATAATATTTATTTATTTATTGCATTTATTACTGGCATAAAGTTTAAAATTGTCCTAACACTTGACCTGTTGGTCACTTTAACCTTTATTTTTTTTTCAAACAATTATCTAATGTTTCATTCTCTTTCAAAATTCGCCATAAAAATTTTAGTCAACTAGTGTTCAACGTTCTTCACTGATGTTATAATTTTGGATCACATTTTAGGTTAAAGCCCTTTCCACATAATTTGTTATGATTTTCGATAACATTTTACATTAAAACATAAATCATACTCACTTCAATCTAATTTTTATGATTACGGTAACATTTTAAGTTATAATCTAAATTGTCATATGAGATTTAAAGGTCTAATGATAAATATTATTTTGCTGACAAATATCGAAATTTAACCAACTTAATCTAAGATGTCCTCTCTTTGATATAATTTACTATAACTTTAAGTAACATTTCAGGCTAAATTCGGGGTAATTAAATTTGAAATGATGCTCTTAGAATTAAACTTGGCCTCGTAAGAATTTAAGTTATAGTCAAAACTCATAATAATTTAATTTGTAACATAAAATGTTACCATAATTAAAATAATTTAGGTTGGTTTGAGATTTTGAGTATGATTTTAGGTTTTAACCTAAAATCTCATCTAAAATCATAAGAAATTACGTGAAAGAATTAAGATTTATGGTTTCAATTAAGAATGTTACCATCAAAATTGAGTTTGCACTATTTTAGAAAGATAATATTTTCAAGGGTAAATTATATATAAAAAAAATTTAATTATAGGATTGATATCGAAATAGTCATCATTCTTTGAAAGCTATAAATATATCATTTAATTATTAAAATAGTCTCAATATAATTACTCGTCGTTAAAACTAAGGAATGATGATGTGACAATTAACAATAAAATAAAATAATTACGTTTTTAATCTTTATTATTTATATATTTATTTAATCTTAATTTTTTATAATAAATATTTTAATTGTTTATTTTGGTTGTGATACGTGTGACTATTTTATTGAAGGATTTTAATTCCGTAATACTTCACCAAATCTCCCTATTATTAATATATATTTTTAATATTTATATTTGATGTCATAGCTTGTGATTTATTAAAATCACTCTAAATAGGAAGTATATAATAAATTAAAATAATAATGTTAGTTCCTTAAAATGTATTTTAAATTTATGTTTCTATAAAATATATATCATATATAAAAAAATACTAACAATGAGTTATAAAATTATTTTTTATATTTTTATTATATTTTATGTTAATATTATCACATTAACAAATTTAATTTAATATGTTTAAAATTTTACAACATATTGTTTAAAATAAATATTTTATTTCTTAAAAAGTATTTTTTGACAATAATACTAAATACTTTAGATTTTAAATAATACTTTTAAAACAACTTTTTTTTCGTTTTTTCAAAAGCAATGCTAAATTGACCCCTAGGATTTAAAGTTATGGTTTAAGGTTAGGGTTTAAGATTATGATTTAAGATATCGGTATAAAGTTTAAAATTTATGATTTAAAATTTAAGATTATAACTTAAAATTTATTTTTTTAATGTTGACGTATGAAAAGATACTATAGAAAGATTAAAAAAATTATTCATCTCACAATTTTAAATAATTAATTTAATATTTTAAATATATTATTTTAGATTTTAAATCTATTTATTTAATTAAAAAATATTATCTAAAATTAAAATAAAATATATCAAAGTATAACATTTAAAATTAATAAAGATAACAATTTATGTGAAACGTCCTTTTTTTAATTGTATTTTAAATGCCGCACAGCACAAAAAATTGTATTATGGATCTGTCTTACCACATTAGTTATAATCCTATCTAATCATAATCACACATTTCATAATTAATTTTGAATAATTTTTTCATCCAATGAATCTTCATTTATTTTTATTTTATTTAAAAAATATATTTTGTGAAAGTTAGATTAAAAATATAAAAAATTAGTGATAAAATAAATAATATTTATTAATTAGAAATCAAGAATAACGTGACAAACCGAACCCATAATATAATTTCTCGGCATAACGACTCATCAAATATACTTTTCACATAAACTATCTCATTTTACAGTAAAATAAAATATGTATGAGCCTTTCAGCTCAAGTGGTTAAAAAAATGGTTGTTATTCTTAGAGGTCATAGGTTCGAATACTAGTGATACTAACAAAATAATTAATATTAAATGATAGAAATTATATTTAAAACAAATATTATTAGTTAATTTAAAAAGTAATAAAATAAAATATCAATTTTATTTTTTATTAATAACTTCAAACCTCATCCGGAGCCTGACCCATGAAAGAGTTCGTTTTAGATATTTTAATGTCAATTTGTAGCAGTTATACAGACAACAATACGAATTTAATGAAACCTGCCTTCCGAACTAAAGAAAGAGGTTTAATTTCGATCACGATGGGGAACCACCGGTTCAAAAACTCAATGAAACGCCGGTCAATTGTCAGCAACCCGTTAAAATTGGAATTTCGATTCCGTCTAAATTCAGTTCATAGTTTGCTAATTAATTTATGAAAATGAATATTTTTATTATTTTTTATCAGATATAACAATTTTAAAAACAAAAAATTTTAAATAATTTTTAAAATTAGAATTTCGATTCCGTCTAAATTCAATTCATAGTTTGCTAATTATAATATTGGGTATTTTCTTGTTTAATAAAATTAACTGCTTATATTTAAAAAAAGAAATTTTTTTATCGAACAAGTTTAAATTATGATTTTTTTTAAATTAATTCTTAAAATTTAAGATATTTCATTTGAGTTCTCGAATTATAAATATTTTTCGATTTTGTCTCTCTATCAATTTTTAGTGACAATATATTTTTTAACATCTAAAATGTACGTGTTTAAAATTTGATTTATATATTTTTTATATCGAATATAAATTAACATTTAATGTTGAATCAAATGAGTAGATTAATTATTAGCAGGACTTAATTAAAAACACTATATTATAAGGACTAAATTAACATATTTTAAAATTCGAAAACTAATTTCAAATATGTACGTAGTTTAGTGATAATTGGTACAAATAATTCCAGACTGCAAGTAGACGAAACGTGCGGGCCATTGCCAAAACCTAACGAGAAATTATATCATAGTTTTGGCCATGGTTTTATTTAATAATCATCATCCACTCCATCATTAATCTTTAACTTATTTTTTTTAATCAATCAATTTTCACTCATAATTTACATATTATTTTAAAAATATAATTTCTAAAAATCATATAAATTACATGATTGATTAATAACGGAATAAATAATTTTTATTGGCTAAAAATCACGACTAACGTGATAGACCGGATCTATGATATAATCTCTCAAAACTGACCGACTCTGTCTGACCCTGTAGCTTGAAACCGCGTTTTGGACTATTTTCTAATTTTTATTTATTTATTTATGTTTTAATATTGCATGTGTCTCAATCATATTTGAAATTCTGATATTTTAATTTATCAACGTGATAGAAATTCTAAAATATCTATTATTTTTTCCTATTTTGATGCTTTTTGAATTTATTATTTAATTGAATTATTATTATAATAGTCGAAATGATATAAACTTAGTGATATAATTATTGAATTACACTGACATTAAATATTAGGTATAAAGATAATTTTCATCTTTAACGTTTATATTTTTTGTTATTTTGGTTCTTATTTTTTGAGATTAATTTAGTCCTTAACCTATATCTTTTTAATAATTAACTCATTTTTTAACTACCATGATAACTGAACCGTTAAAAATTTAATAATGATAACATGTCATATATATGTGATAATATATTTTAAATGACATAGAATATATAACCTATTAAATATATACATATATAGAATATAATTTTATTTCAGTATAAAATATAAAACAATTAAAATTTAATAAAATATTAAAAATTAATTAAATTGAGAACAAAAATTTACTAAATATTCTCGACCCTAACTAAACTAAAATATCTTTATAAAACCCTAAAACTCCAATTTAGATTAAAACTAAAATACCTAAGTTCTAAACTAAAATAATAAAAATCCAATTGATTATTATCAAAATCATTTATCTTTGATTCACAGGTAACAAACTATACAAAACCTTTTCTTTTCAGATTATGTTCATACCTTTTTAGATAAAATTTTGATGTTACTATAGTTAAGGTTGAGAATGTTTAGTAGCCTTTTGTTTTAGATTTAATTATTTTTAATGAATAAAAAATAATTTTTAATATTTTATTTAAATTTTAATTGTTTTATATTTTTAGATTGGAATAAAACTATATTCCGCGTGTATGTATTTGATATACCAAATCTTAAATCATTTAAAATATATTATTATATATATGACATATTATTATTAAATTTTTAACGGTTCAGTTATCATGGTAGTTAAAAAATAAGTTATTTGTTAAAAAGACATAGGTCAAAGGCTAAATTTGTCAAAAAAAAGAATAAGGACCAAAATAACAAAAATTATAAACGTTAAGGATGAAAATTATCTTTATGCCTAAATATTATCGACTAACAAAAATAGTAATGTAAGAAAAAAATAGATATTATAGTTTAAAGGTGAATTGTACATTTAAGTCGATTAAATATTATATAATTTTTTTTATCTAAAATTGTTTTATTAATTGGTTTATATAATTAACTTCAAACTTTGGATTGTTTCAAATGTTATCGTTAAATTTGTAGTTTGGTCTTAAATTGTCACGTAAATAATCATGATAATTAAAATATTTTGTATAATAATATATTTATGGATGAATCTACCACACATGTCGAATATTGTTAAATATCACTAACAATAAACATCGTTGAACACTATTAAATTAATTAATAAAAATTAAAATTTTCAAGGATTAAATATATAATTTTAAATTATTTAAAATAAAATTTAAAATAAATTATATATATTATTTTATTTTTAAAATAATTTATTTAAATTATTTTTAATTTAAAAATAAAAATTATTAAATTCAAAAACCTAAAACCCTAAACTCAAGCTAAAATAATAAACATTAAATTCTAAAATCCAAAACACTAAACCATTTACTCTAAACTCTAAAACAATAAAATCATAAAACCTAAAATCTAAAAATATAACCATAACTTAAATCCTAAAATAAAAAATTTGAAACACTAAAAAGTATAAACCTTAAACTTGAAACCTTAAATTAGTTTAAGATTTAGATATACTTAATTCAAAAAAAAGATTTAGATATAGGGTTTTGGTTATTTTAGGATTTAGGAATTTAAGGTTTAGATTTAGTGTTTATGGTTTAGGATTTTTAAGATTTTACATTTTAGTTTTTAGATCTAAGGTTTTGAGATTTTATATTTTAGGGTTTAGAGTTTAATGTTTAGTGATTTAGGTTTTGGATTTTGGTTTTAGGCTTTAGAGTTTATAATTTTTTATTTTTTAAAATTAATTTAAAATAGTATTTTATTCAATTATTTAAAAAATAAAATAATATTTATAAAGTAATTTAATAAAAAATTATTTTAAATAATTTATAATTATATGTTAAGTTCTTAAATTTTTTTAATCTTCATTAATTAGTTTAATAATGTTCAACAGTGTTCATCATTAACGGTGTTCAACAGTATTCGACGCCCGTTGTAGAATTTTTTTATATTTAATTATCTATATTTATAATTCACATAATTTTGTCTTGATTTAAAAAATAATAAATTTAACTCTCATTATTCACGTATTATTTCAATTTAAGACTATTTTATTTAATAAATAATTTAATCATAAACCTTCAAATCTATTTTTTTTTTTATTTTAGCTACAGTGATTCCAATGGTATTTGTTTTAGTGTATATACTATCAACCCATTGAATATTGATCGTTCAATCACTGTGCTGACAATACTGATTTTCGAACCCGTGACCTTAAGAAAAACAACTGTTATTTTAAACCTAAATATTTAGACCCTAAATTTTAAAACTAAAAACATAATTATATATAGTTAATCTTTGTGAATAATCATTGATCATCGGGGGGAAGGATTGACAGTTAAAAGTAATTGTAAACATGTTTTGATCACCTAAAAATATGGAATTTTAGCTTAATTTTTAATATAAGCAGAATTAAGCACTTAAATTGTATAAATATATTATTATATAAAATATTTTAACAATTATTACGAATCAAAGACCGGTTTAAGATAAAATTAAAAGTTTAGTGATAATATTAAAATAAATAAAAATTTTAAATAATTTATCAAAGTTTAGTTATCATTTATATACTTTATCCTTAAAAATATATATAAAAAATAAAATAAAAATAATTGTTTTATATTTTAATATAAAAATGGATAATAACTTTTTTGTCTCATGATTTCGAAAATAATTAAAATAGTTAACAATTTATAGCTTATACAAGATTAGTTGTCCGTAGAGTCAGTGTTGTTTTAAATTATCCGACCTGATTGACCCGATCCGATTACCCAAAACAAAAATAACGGGAAATTTTTGAAAAAAATTATCTGACCCGAAAATACTTGAGCCGGGCTTGGGCCGATTTTTCAAATATCAGATACCCGACCCGACTAACTTAAAATTATATATATATATATATATATATAGTTTTAAATTATATTTTTATGGTAAGTTCATTATTATTTGTATATAAAATTAAATTTAAACCTTTAAATTAATTTTAGGTTTGTATTATATACTTTTAATTTTTAAAAACTTTATATATATTTTATTAATTTGTTAATATCGAATGAAAAAAACGATATTAATATTTTTAATATTATTTTAACGATAAACTTTAATAAATATATGTGTGTATATATAAATTTAAATATTTTAAAATTAACTTTAAATCACTAATATTTATGTTTGTTCATATATTATAAAATTATAAAATTTATGTTTAATATGTGATTTTTTTTTAATTTTAAAATAAAAAAATTAAAAAATAAATATACGAATCGGGTACACAATTTTTGTGGGTATCCAATATAAATGGGTCGAGACACGGACCGAAAAACCATTACTCGAAGGAACCAGGTACTTGGTAATGAACACCCCGACATGATTCATAATGTTTATTATTGAATCATCCAATATTTTTTGGGTATTTTTTTGTATTCTTTTCTATAAATTTTGTCTTATTTTATAAAAAAGTTTATAATAAATATTTTATATCGATATATCATTAAATACATGTATTGATATATATATATATAATTTAATCAACTACGATAGTTATAATAATATTTATTATAAAAGATATTTTCAATTATTAGACATTGGTCATTCAATCACCATACTGGTATTACTGATATTGATATTAAGTACCTGGTATCTATTTTAGTCGCATATAAAAAATTAGAATCTGAAAAATTAATGCAGTATAATTGATCATTGAATTGAATAATAAAATTTTAAAAGTAAAGGATCAAATAAAAAAATTCAAAACTTTAAGGTATCTTGATGAAATTTCTCCAGAAATTTATATGTCCCTAGCCTCCTCATGTTCCGCCTCCGAGACTGAACAGCAAATTGGACGGGGACGGTTCCTTGGACCGACGCTGCGGGACCTATTTTTTGACCGATTCCAATTGATTTTTTTCCCAAAGAAACAATTAATTAATTATTAAATTGAAGGACCCCAAAAACATGAGCATGTGCGCTGGATATCCACGACATGTTACCTTTCTATTATTGATAACAAAAATATATTACCTTGTAAAATATATATTACCTTTTTTATTCACATGTAGTAGATTCGAATGGATTTGGTATTTAATATAAAAAAATAATTTATACCTAAATTATACTTTAATATAAAAATAATTTGTATTTATTAAAAAAATTATATTTCTATATTAAGATTTAAACGTATATAAAATAAAAAAATATAACCGTTATTAATTACTATATCAATATATAGATCTTTGAATCTAAATATGATTTAATGTTATCTTTTTTTTACTATAATTATATTTAGCACATTTTTATACTTTAATTATTTGCGTGATATTTATACAAAATTTATTGATTTAACCTAGTGACTAAAAATACCTATATTATCTTATATTTTATAAATTTAAATTTTGATATAAAAATATAATTTTATCCCTGTTTAATAAAATAATATACATTCATACTATATAATAGTTATTAGGGCTGTAAATGATACGAAACAGATCGCGAGCTACTCGAGCTCTACTCAGCTTGTTTACACCTCTAATAGTTATATTATATTATATATAGAAAATAGCAAAGTTACAATTAGATTTTTTAAAATTTATTAAAGATATAAATCAATATAATAAAATATATTTAAACCTTAAAAAATTATAATTTAATTTTGACCCTTGTTCCTAATAAAAAATATTTTTAAATTTGATTGTGCAACCATTTTTTAATTGGTTATGCATATTTAAATTTTAAACGATTAAAATTATAATTTAAATAAAATAAATTAAATTGATATATCTACGTCACCTAATCTTTAGGACTGATTGGGCAAGTTGAGGAAAGAGGGAAATAAAAAGGGTAAATTATAAAAGTCGTCACTAAAGTTTATTCTAAAATTTATTTTAGTTATTAAACTTTCAAGATAATTAATTTATTCACTAAACTTTGTAAAAGTATCTTCAAAGAGGATGATTGATTGGATTTAGTAGAAAGCAATTTATTTTTATTTTAAATTATTTTCATATTTAATAATAATTATTATGTTAAATAGTATTAAAATATTAATAAAATAATATTAAATAATGTATTAAATTCAATAAAAATAATATTTCCAATATCCAATCACTAAAATAAATGAGAGAGTAAATGTTAGTGACTATTTTTGTAATTTACCCATTCAAAATTAGAGGCGTGCTGGAAAGCTCCCTTTGCTCAATCCCCTCTTGTTTTCGATTTGTTTAGCCAATGGCTATGGGCGCGGAAACAACCAACCAGGGTTCATCTAAAGGACCAGGACCGAGCGTCGAAACAGCGTTGGCGCCGGCTTGCTTTGACTAGTAAATGGTGGACACGAGGCCAAGACCCAAGCACCCCTTATAAATACCATTTCCTTCTTTGTTCCTCCTTCACCAAGCAGCAACTGCCTAGTGAGTAGTGCCTACACACACAACATCTCTGATCTCTCTTCTTTTGTAACTATTTTTCTCAACAATGGTGTTATCTAAGACAGCATCTGAAAGTGATGTCTCTGTTCACTCCACTTTTGCCTCTCGTTATGTCCGTTACTCACTTCCCAGGTTTAAGATGCCAGAAAACTCTATACCGAAGGAAGCCGCGTTTCAGATCATCAATGATGAACTCATGCTGGATGGGAACCCGAGGTTGAACCTTGCCTCGTTCGTTACCACATGGATGGAGCCGGAATGTGATAAGCTTATGATGGATTCCATTAACAAGAACTATGTGGACATGGATGAGTACCCTGTCACCACTGAGCTTCAGGTATATATAATTATATACTTCTCTTCTTCTGCATAATGCTTTCAATTTTTTCTTCTTCTTATAAATAGATCTGAATGAGTGGTTCTTTTCGATGCAGAATCGTTGTGTGAATATGATAGCTCACTTGTTCAACGCGCCGTTGGGGGATGTTGAGGCTGCCGTCGGGGTCGGAACGGTCGGTTCGTCCGAGGCTATCATGTTGGCTGGCCTTGCTTTCAAGAGAAAATGGCAAAACAAACGTAAAGCTGAAGGGAAACCTTATGATAAGCCCAACATCGTGACCGGTGCCAACGTTCAGGTTTGCTGGGAGAAATTCGCAAGGTACTTTGAAGTGGAGTTGAAAGAAGTGAAGCTTAGAGAAGGCTACTATGTCATGGACCCCGTCAAAGCAGTGGAAATGGTTGATGAAAACACCATCTGTGTGGCTGCAATCTTGGGTTCCACTCTCAATGGTGAATTTGAAGATGTCAAGCTTCTAAACGATCTCTTAATAGAAAAGAACAAAGAAACTGGGTAAACATATCTCCTTTTTCTGACAAACAACAAGATGAACTTCATTATGATCTGAAATTTTGAAGTGTGCCTTATATGTTCCCACTTTGGTCTGTTTTTTCTGCAGATGGAATACCCCCATTCATGTTGATGCGGCTAGTGGTGGATTTATTGCACCATTTTTGTACCCAGAACTGGAGTGGGACTTTAGGCTTCCCCTTGTGAAGAGTATTAATGTCAGTGGCCATAAATATGGTCTTGTTTATGCTGGTATTGGTTGGGTTATCTGGAGAAGCAAGGATGATTTGCCTGATGAACTCATCTTCCATATTAACTATCTTGGAGCTGATCAACCCACTTTCACTCTCAATTTCTCCAAAGGTCACTATTCCAACCCCATTTATTATATATGTAGGTGTATATAAACAGCAAAGCTAAACTTGTGTTATACATATCTGTAGGTTCTAGCCAAGTCATTGCTCAGTACTACCAACTAATCCGTTTGGGACATGAGGTGAGAACCTAGTCAAGGCCTTTAAGTACTTTGATCAGTACATTTACTGAATTGGATTGTTAGTGTTTCCGAATCATGAACATATGTACGAATTCGAATATGAGGGTCTACAAATTTAATCTAATACTAATATTATGCACTTGGCGTTTGAATTACAGGGATACAGAAATGTGATGGAGAACTGTCACGGAAACGCCATGGTCTTAAAAGAAGGGTTGGAGAAAACAGGGCGATTCAACATCGTGTCGAAGGACAACGGGGTTCCGCTGGTGGCCTTCTCTCTCAAAGACAACAAGCGCCACGATGAGTTTGAGATATCCGACATGTTGCGTCGTTTCGGTTGGATCGTGCCAGCCTACACCATGCCTGCCGACGCTCAGCACATCACTGTACTCCGTGTGGTCATCAGGGAAGATTTCTCCCGCACCTTGGCCGAGCGTCTAATCAGCGACATCGAGAAAGTGCTGCACGAGCTTGACACCCTCCCCGCGAAGGTCACGGCCAAACTGGCTATGGCTGAAGAAGCAGAATCCCATAACGACACTGTTAAGAAGACCGATATTGAGACTCAAAGTGAAGTCATGACTTACTGGAAGAAGTATGTGAGTGAGAGAATATCCAGCAAGAACAAAATTTGTTAGAATCTGTTCTAAGTTTCTAGCACCCTCTTTTATGTTTAAGTTTGTGGTTTCTGTTTGACGCCATGTTTGGCTTCCCCCTATTATTTTTCAATCCTCAGCATGTTGAGCGAACTGTCCTAAAACCTACCAATGGATCCATTTGAGATGAACCTTTCATGTAAACTATTGTTCTTATGTTGCAGCTCTGAGATATTTATGTATTTTAAGGTTTCCCGTGTCTTTTTAGCGCGTATGTCCTTTCAAATGGGACATGGTAATCAATAAGGTTCATACAATACGATAAAAAAGACGAATTACAGTAAAACTTGTCGGAGCAGACATGGTGGAGGGTCAAATAAATTGAGTTCCGAAGGACAAGTTCTGACATGGTGGAGCATCAGAATCAGACCAATAAGCCAAAAGTCATAGAAACCAGTGAACTTCACTGAAGTGTGAGCTACCTTATTTTCATATGGAAGGTAGCAACCAGTGTCACACGATAAGACTTTTGAATCAATTAACCTGTACGGCCTTAATTGAATTCTTAAGATAATCTTTAAAAACGTAAGATCGTTTTAAGAGTGAATGACTTAATTACTCTGAAAAATAGAAATACAAAGAATGAATGGATGATTTACAATAGTTGAACTCTCCTCGATCTAACGATCAGAACTAATTTACATCGACGTACGAGATTACATGATATCTTACAATATCTCTAATTATCTCTAACATTATCTAAATAAATTATTTAAAATAATTCAAATAGATAAGGTTATCTTCTAGAACATTCCAGAATCTTCTTGGATCGTGCTAAATCTGATGACGTTTTCTCGCACAATTTCTCTATCGCAACTTCATCGACAGCTAAATGCGCATATGACTCGGGTCTGAACTAGCGACCCGTACACTAACAACAATCTGAGCAATCTCCGAGATCTCTAACCCGAAGCTTGAACAAGTATGTGCGGTGCTTGACAACAGAGTAACCAAAAGCTGGGAATCGGTCTCGGCCTTAGTATAGCGATTCTCTAAGAACCGTCAAGTTGCAGAAAGCCAAGTCGCAGCTTCCATGAGTAACGGGACGCTGATATTTGAACATTACACTGGGCAGCAGCTTCCTGTTAATATTAAAAATATTAATGTTCTTAACATTTTCTTATATAATATTAAAGATGTTTTTAACATTTCATTAAATTATTTTGAAATTTTTTATCTGTAATACTTTATTTTATATCAAATGATTTCGTAGATAAAATTCATTAATGGACTAATAATTTAAGTAAAATAAAAATAATAATGTAACATGTTAAATTGATTTGGGATGATGAAATAACACTTTACCACGTAAGTATTTTTTATAGAAAGATATTTTTTAAATTTTATAAAATTATTTATCAATAATAATTTATTTAATTTATTATTTTCTTAAAATAGTAGCGTGATAAATGGGTACAAATCGCTTGTTTTGTAATCATATTTCTATTGGTGTTTCTATAGTGAGTTTAGAGGTTAGGTTTTTTTTTGTAAAAAGAAGTTAGGTTTAAGGAATTAGGGGTAGAGTTTAATGTTTAGGAGGTAAAAAATTACGGTTAGAATTTACAATTAAGTTTTTAGAAATTTTTCATAGAAGCATAGAAAAAGATATCATTAGGAGGTAGAACATTTTTACTCGATAAAATATCACGTTAATATCCCAAATTAAATCAACATACCATAATAACTTGCTGTTTAGCCGCTAATCGATTAATAAATTTCATTCACAAGAATTTATTTTAACCTAAAATAAAATATTCAAAGTGAAATTAAAAAAATAACCAAAATATTATAATTATTTTTTTTTTACATTATGTCTTTTTCTATTATTTTCATCACATCTTGTCATTTTAGTTTAATAAACAAGTTTTATTGGTATAATTTTTTTATTTTTATGTTTTTAATATTCTTTTCTTTTGATATTTTTTTTCTATTTTCATTTTATTTATAATATTTTATTTTGATTTGTAATAAATTCAAAATAGTCATATTTTAATAAAAACGAAACTAATCATATAATTAATATGATTTCTACTTGATTTGAACTTCGCTAAGGATGTAACACATTTTGTTAGTCTGGTTAAGGATGAATATTCGATCGAATCGAGTCGAATTAATTTTTTTTTATTATTCAAGTTGATGAGAATTTTATTTTACAACTCAAATTTTATTTGAAACTTTTTTAGTTCGAGTTGAGTTTTCCGATTTCTATAAATATTTAATTGTGTTATAGTATGATTTGACTTCAATTTAAACGACTTTCTCTAATCATATAAGATATTATATATATATTCATATATAACAATATTTCTTTATATTTTTATATATCAATGTATATATATCATAAAAAATTAAGAGATTCATCTTAAACTTAAAAATTAATTAAACTTAAAAATTAATCCTTTAATTACTAAAAATTTTAGAGTTATTCGAATTTATATTTTACAACTCGAACTTTATTTGAATTTTTTTGAATCGAATTGAGTATATAAAATTTTGAATCAAGTTAAAACGAATCGAATATTTTACTTCAAATTAAATTAAATTATTTAATTTTTTAAATCGAATCGAATTTTACTCACCCGTATTATGGCCTAACTTGACCCGTCGGCACCACTCATTGATTCTAGTGGAGCAGATTATTGAATTCAATGATTCCAAGCATGCCCAGCCCCATAGCCAAAAGTCTTGAGGTTCACACTAATTTTTCATGCCACATCACTCGGGCAGTATAAAGGGGAAAAGTTGCAACATTATCTCAGGGGAAATAACATGCTACTTATTTATTATTTTTTTTATTAAAGTCATTAGTATTATTAAAAAGAAAATATTTATAATATAAACTAATAATTTTATTCATAAATTAAATATATAATTAAAAAATAATAATCACTTTAGATCATATAAAGATCATATAATGAAAAGGTTAAAAAAATAAAAGACCTGAATAAAATACAGATACAAATATATCTGACTCTATCGACAAGTGAACCACAAAGGAGATCAAATTATTAAAAGAACACTGACAATCGCAAATCAGAATCGAAAGTTTTCAGAAAATCACAAGCGCAAATCACGTATCTAAATTCAATTTGATAGTCCAAAGCAGGAAAGATCAACAAGATAACTAAATAAGTGTTATCTTAATCAGTTGTAACAGTATCAAATTTAATTTTTTAAAAAGTAAAAATAAACATAAATAACTAAACGACCGCCAATAAAAACAGAAAATGTGTCAAAAAATAAAAAAATATACTAAAGAATAACAAAAAAATATATCACAGAGACAAAATTTTCTTGATAAAAACTAAATAAAATAATATAACAAAATAATATATACAACAAATTATTAATAATAAACAATTAACAATAAAATTAATATCGTCGTGAATTCAATAAAATGTATAAATAAAATAAAAATAAACATTCTACTTATGAACGAGAACTACCTATGAATATTAAGCAATCCATTGGCAATCCTTTGTTAAGGCGAAGATTTTTTTTAAAGGAATATAATGAGATTAAAAATTAGGGGTTAAAGTATAATTTTTTTATTGAACTAATTTATAATTTCACAAACTCTTTCAAGAATATTTTTTTATCTTAATAAAATAAAACTATTTAGTATAGTTTCCTAATAAAAAAATAAATTTTAGTTTTTTAATATTAAATTATCATTTTAATTTTTTATATCATATATTTTATAAAAAAATTTTAACGTGAATAATACAAAAAAGGGTTCCCAATAATTTTCCCCATTAAGAGACTCCTCTTCCTTTTACGTAACGGAGGATTTTGAAGTTACAAGTGTTAAAACGGTCGGTTAAATCGAATTAATTGACTAAACTGAATTAATTTGGTCAAACGATCAGCCACCAAACTTTGTTCGATCGGTGAACGATTAAAGATTTTTTAAAAAATTTAATTAACGGTTAATTTGGTTCAAAATAAGTTAATTAACTAAATTAACCAAAATTTTATATTTTATATATTATATATATTTTTTAGTCACTAAACTTTTAAAATTATAAATTAGTCATTAAATTTCATCAAAATAATATAAAACAATAATTAAATTTATTAAATTATTAAAAAATATTCATTAAAATTTTTAATATTTATCAATAATTTATAACATACAATAATTTAAATAATTAATTTATATTAATTAGATAAGTTTAATGGTTGTTTTATAATTTTTGAAAGTTTGGTGGCTAAAAAGACTATTTTAATATTGTTGAGTGATCTTTTGAATAATTTACCTAAAATTTTATAACAAATTTCGGTTAACCGAATTAACCGACCGACTTAACCAAAATTTGTTTGGTTCAATTAATATATTTCGAAAATAGTTCAATTCAGTTAATGGTTAAAATAAAGATTCAAAAAATTTAATTAATTCGATTTTTGGTAGTTCGATTCGATCACCGACCGAATTAACAGTTTCAACACCGTTGTTTCACAAATCATTACACCTTGAATAAAGTAAAGCCCAATTTCCTTCACAACCACCCCACTAAAATCCACCACCACGTAACGCAAACCTTGTTCTTTCCTTTCATATTATACAGATTGCAAGCTTTGTGTGTATATATATACATACACATCGTTTCAATTATCACCAAATTGTGTGTTGAGAAGAGTCAATTTCAAGTTTAACAAAGATGAGTGTTAGCCTGAAAGCTTATTTCCTCGGTGCATTATTTGTGTTCGGTATGTGTTCCTTGATGTTCGTTACGGACGTCAAAGCAGCCGGGGAGTGCGGAAAGACCCCGATTAGGTCAGCGGCGGTAAGTTTAAGCCCGTGTTTAGGATCGGCCGGGAACGCAAAGATGAAAGTTCCGCCGGCCTGTTGCTCCAAGGTTGGTGCCTTACTCAAGGCTTCTCCAAGGTGCCTTTGTGCTATCTTGTTATCACCATTGGCAAAGCAAGCCGGAATCATACCTGGAATTGCCATTGGCATCCCTAAAAGGTGCAACATTAAGAACAGGCAAGCTGGGAAAAAATGTGGAAGTAAGTGTACCTAAATCAATATTTTATCTAGTACAAGGACTTATTTTGATACAAATCAAAATTATAGGGGGTTTAACAAATTTGTTCCATTTTTCAGGCTACACAGTTCCATGAGAAGAAAGCATCCTTATACAAGAAGAGAAGAATGAGCTACTGAATAAATAAATGAGTGTTGTATTGCTTTTTTAATGTAATATTCCTGCTTATGTCGTTTTTATGAGCACTACTCGTTATGGGGTAATTGCATCAAACATCTCCTAATTATCTCTAGATTCTAAATTGGTCCTTAAGCTTCTAAATATTTTAATTGAGTCCTTCAATCATTTCAAACAAGTATTTTCGTCAATTTAGCCACATCCTTGTACATTGAATATCAGCTATGATATGACAAAAGTGTATTTAAAATATATGGATCAAAATTACAAAATATATATATAAATATATATATATATATATATTGTATAGACACTTTCGGTGACAGATCCAAAAATATATTTGAAGGTGAACACAAATAAAATTTTAAAATATCAGGGTTGGTACAATCTTAAATAATATAAAATTCTAAGGACTAATTTATAAAAATTAAAAATATAAAAAATATATATAAACTTTAAAAAATTTAAGGTGAACCTGTGTTAACCCTACGTTGAATGTACATCCACTACTGTACACTTTGGATTCTAGCACATTAAAAAATATATTTTTTTCATTAAGAAATGCAATTACCTTTCTTATTTTGTTGGTTTAAATTTTAAATAAGAAAAAAAATAAGGGTTAGAGTTTATTTTCAAGCTTCGGGTTATCGTTGTTGATGGAGAAAGATATGCAAAAAAACGTCATCGCTTGTTTCTCTTCAAATTTTTAGATATAAAAGACGGTTTTTATAGGATTAAGGATTTTTTGTTATTAATTTAGATCAAAAGATTTTTTTCGGTTTAAAAAAATGGTGGGTGTTTATTTTAATTTTTAGAGCTTTGTTTTTTTTAAACAAGTTAATAGTAATTATAATAGTATTAGTTCTAGAATATAATCTTTATTATTTGACATTAATCGCTTAATCACTTTTTTTAATTAAAAAAAATTGTTAAATATTTTAATTTATGTTTAATATTTAATCGTATTTATTTCACTTGGATTGAATACTCATTTTTATACCTTTATATGGGTTCGTATATATATCAATATACATTATTATACCATATAGTACTCCCTCCGTCCCATATAAGAAGTCTGTGCTGAAGGTTCAAAATCCATTTTCGTTTTTTTTTTTACTTTTTTTTTTACTTTAGCTTTAAGCTTTAGAAAAAAAAAATGAAATAAATCCAATGGACTAAATGTGGATTAAATGGATTAATGGATTCAAAATTTTGGTAAATAAATTTCGAAATGCTTTTGTAGTTTTTTTCTAGAATGCCCAATATTTGTTTTACATCTTCTATACCAAAGTGTTCAATTTTCATAAGGTCCTCTCGACTGTTATTCAAAAGGTCCAATAATGTATGTATATTGGACTTTTTGAGACAATTATAGATCCTGGGGGGCAGTTCTGATTGGTCAATAAAAATAAATTTCAATGCTATTTCTTTTTTCTTAGTTTAGCTAATCTATCATGAAACGAAAAAAAAGGTAAAGTAACGTTGTGTTGATTGTTTTCTAATTATTGACTTTTTAAAGTTAAATTTTTTAAACTTTGACCATAGTTATTTTTAATATTTTAATTTATTAAATTTTATAAAATATATATTCTTAAACTACTTGATTAGAAGTTTCTAAAATATATTTTTTAATGTTTTTATCAATAATAGATTTAAAGTTATGATGAGTCAAAGTTTAAAAAAATTGACAAAAAAAAAATAATACTGTACAAATAAAATGGGACAAAGATAGTAGTGTATTTAGAAAATTTTGCCCTATAAAGATATTTTTACATAAAACCCTATTGTTGTTTTCCACGTCCCCTTTTTCATTTAATATATAATAATTTTTGATAATAGAAGCTTCTTATAATATATATGCGTATATACTTACATTATATAGTAGTTTTAAAAGACAAATATTTATATATATATATATATATATATATATATATATATAAAGCTCACTATTTTTAACAAAATAGAATATATATTTTTTAAGTTTGTTATAATATATATGTATTTTTGTTTTCATCTTTTATTGTGTGTTAGATCTCTTTCAATTAGTTTAGAGTTTTAAAATTTTAATTTAATTAATTTAGGTTAGGCTCTTACTTATTAGGGTATAAATTTAAATTAATTAAATTAAATTTAAGTGCAATTTAGTTAAAATTTTTAAGTAATTTATGGTTTAAATTAATTTAATTAATTTAAATTTATCTATTTATATAGATGAATATTAAATTAATTAAAAAAATTTATCATCCCTTAATTATTTTAGATTAAAATTGATACTTGATTTAGATGAAAAATCATTTAAAATCATAATTCTTAGTTTGATTATTTTAAATAGTATTTTTTGCTTTAGTATGATCAGGGGTGGATCTGGGCCTATGCCTGCCTAGACCTTGGTCCACCCCATGCCCAAAAATAATACTATTTATTTTATATTATAATAATTGATAAAAATTAGGGTTTTGACATATAAAAATAAAAGAAATAGTTAAATCTAAAATTTTAATTTAATTTTTAAATTTTAGATTAATTTAAGAAATAAGATTTAATTGAAATAAAAGATAAAAATAAAAAAATGAGATTGTTTATATTTTATTATATTTTATAAATATTATATAATTATTTTTTAAAAAAATATATATTTTGATTACTAATTAATTAAATATATTTTATTTAAAAAATAATTCTTTAAGTATTCTTGTGGTTTTATTTTAGTATATAATGATCATAAAATTCAAATAACATCAGATAATTAAAATTAAGATCAAAATTAGATTTTAAAAATATATTTTTAGTAAAAAGCTTATAACTCATATCTAATATTTAAAAAAATAACTTAAAAGATAATAAAAATATAATATATTTCTATGTTACTTTTAAATAAATTCATATTTTTATGATTTATATTTTAAAAAAAATTAATTAAATTAAATATAAAAATTTATTTAAAAATATTTTAATTTTATTTAAATAAATATATAGATAATATTTTTTTAAAATATGATAATAAAAGAAATTTTAAGATTATTAAATAATAAAAAAATTATATATAAAAATTATATTAAATAATTATTATTAATATTTAAATCGGCCCAGCCGATAATTACTTTCTAGATTCGCCCCTGAGTATGATGCTAGTTTAAAATTATTCAAATTAATTATTTTGGTTCAATATAAATTCATAAGACATCAAATTTTTCTAGGTTTTAAGATTTAATTAATTTAGAGTTAATATTAGACTAATCTAGATTAAATTAGATCATTAATTAATTTAAGCCTTTTAGATTAGGATTTTAGTTGATGGACCTATGTTTTATTTCAAGCTCTTCTTTGTTATGCATTTTATTAACTTTAATTTCTTAATTGGATATTTTATTAATAAGTTAACCTAAATCATAAAGAGGTATTGTTAATTTTGATATTTGAATTGTAACAATCTTAACTTAATTAATATTGATCAAATATTTAAATTAATTTTTTTCATTTGAAAATAAAGTTTAATTTAAATTAAAATTTAATAAATTATATCATCATTTAAATGTTTAAATCCGGCATAAAAGCAATGTACAAAATTTAAAACATAAATTAACACGATAATTAAAATTATTCGATATAAATTTAATTTATAGTCTAATGTATCTTTACCGTTATTTAATTAAATGTTTAATTAATTCAAATCCATCGATTTAATAAAAACCGTTGAATTAAAGTTTATATTCAATCAAAAACGTTTAATTAACTTTATTATAAATTTTAACTAATTTTAATCAATCAAAAGTAATGTATGTTTTATTATCGATTTTCAGGCGTGATAAGTATGTTGATCTTTCTTCATATATAATCATCTTTCGAATCTATTTTAAATAAATTTTTGATTTTATGATGTTCAACCTACCTAAATGATCGATGACGACTTTAAATCTTTATTTTTAAAAATACAAAAAAATTATTTTCAAATATTAAAAAAACTTTTTAACAATTTCAAAGAAAAGTCACTATATAATACGTACCTCAAAAATATTTTAACTTGTATATACCTTAAAAAAATATTCTAGATCCACTGATCATATCTATTAGCCAAGATTAATACCTTCGGTCAGAGAGGCTCATATTTTAGTATGTATCGGTAGCACCGCATTACATATATATAAACTTTCGTCCATAAAAAATTATTAAATAAATCTTATTTATCATATCATTTATGTTCTCATATAATAGAGAGTTTATATCATAAATCATTTCTATACGTCGTGATTCCAACCAACCAGATTTATTCATCTTTTTTTTCTTTGAAGTAAATCGTCATCTCCTTCTTACATATAATTAGTGAATGAGTACATCAGGTAGTTACTTAAAGATGAACAGACTTAATTACATGGATAAATTTTATTTCTTTTTTACATGTCATTAAAAAATAAATAATTATTTAAAAATTATATTAAATAGATAGATATTATTATATAAATTTTATTAAATAAATCATAAATAACAAAATTTATCTAATAATTTCTCCATATCCATATATCAAATCACATTGCAAAGACGTTATTCTATATAAAAAACATCCTTCATCAATCATCGGTATATGTATTTTATGGCTATAGTAAAATGTTTGGAACATGTGTTCAGTTTACTTTCATAATAGTAGACTATTATTATAAATTTAGATATTTTTTAAATAAAAGTAGTGATTTTTATTTTTAAAAAATAATATTTTAAAAAATTATATCTATATAAAAAATTATATTTGTAGGGTCGATTCAAGTGATAAATACGTTAAACAAGTCTCGAGTTCAAAATTTTATGTAAAAAATTTTCATTGTCAGACTGAATCGCCAAAACCACATGTGTAATACAGTTCGATCCAGATTAATCAAAGAAAATCCCGTAAACCGAGAGTGCAACAAAAATTAAAAGTTTATTAAAATTTTAATAGAAATAAAAGAAATAAGACATGAACAATAGAAAGAAAAGAAATGGTCCGGACTGGTTCGGTGAGGTGAAAAAAAAGAAAGAAATTGAATTTAAGGGTTGCTTGGTAGAGTAGAAAATTAGAAGGGTGTAGTTTTACCATATTTATTATTAAAATTATCAAATTATATTTGAAAATTTTAATTTCATTTTTACCATATCTATTATTAAAATATTTTATTTAAATAAAATTTATCTAATTGATTCTAATTTTATTATTTTAATATAATCATATTTTTATTCACTTTAGTCCATAAAATAATTATTTAATTTGAAATTGACTCTTATTTATATATTTTTAATAATTTTATCCAATATTTTTATTATAGTTTTATTACTGTTCAGTATCTTGTAATTAAAAACTTTATGTTTCGTATACTAATTTTATAATTGTAATTAAGAACTTATTTTAGCTTAGATTAACCTAAAACTTATCTTTATTTCAATGATGATAACAATTTCATAAAGGAAGGTTAAATTCAATTTATACAAAATTGGTCCCTATATTTTTTGCAAATTTTCAAAATGGTCCATAAACTACTTTTTTCCCACAATTAACACTATATTTCAAATCTGATTTCAACAAGAATTCATTATTCAATCTAATTGAAATTAATGAGTCTAAAACGGACTTAAATTTGAGTTTTCATCATTAAATCTAACTTATGAATTATTTACATTTTAAACTTTAAACCTCGATTCGATTAAATTTACTTTTATTTAAGCCACATTTTTAAGAAAATATAAGGATGAAATGTTTATATTTAAGTTTTGAATGTTTCTTGTTTAAATATTGTAAAATTATGAAAATTATTTTTTAAAATCGTTTATTTTTCTAAAATTTTTAAAAGCTTATTTTTTAGTGTGACTAGTTAATTATTTCCGCTTTATTTTTATATTTTTTTACTTTCATATAATCAAATATGCCCCTTTTTTTTTAAATATGTTTTAGGTTATAAATGGGTAATTTATGGCATTCAATATTTGGGTCAGATTCGTTGGACAATGCATTAAATATTATATCGACAGACAATCTCTCGGGATTAAATTATAAAAACTATAAATAAATATAGGTTAATTTCAGATTAAATAAAAAAATTAAGAACTAAACTAGAAAAAATAAAATCATATTAAAAATATTATACTAAATTATAACAAATAGAAATATATATATGTCAATTTTGAATTAAATAAAAAATTAGGGATTGAATTTAACTAAAATGAATCATATTGAAAATATTAGAAGAATCATAAAAATACAACCAGAGAGCGTTTAATGTAGGATTTTTAAATAAAATATTAGATAATAAATTAATAATATTAGACTAAATTAAAAAGTTCGATGTGATTTTTAATTTTTTTTAATTGGGTGATCAAAATAGGAGATACCCTGGGCACTCGAGTAATATACCCAGTTAGAAAATTATATATAAATAGGAGTTAATTTCATTTTAAATAAACATTTTAAAGACAGTAGACAAGAATAAAACTATATTAAAATAATAGACTAGATTTTACAAATTATTAATAAATATGGGTTCATTTAGAACTAAATAAATATGTTAGGGACAAATAAAAAACAAAAATACTAAAAATATTTAGATTAAATTATAAAAATTAAAAACAATATGGGTTAATTTCAGATAAAATAAAATTTTGGAAAAATTATATAAATAGTACCCTTACCTATTCTTACGTTCTTATTTTAGTACCCTACTATTCTTTTGACAAAATGGTACATAAAAACCTTAAATTTACACTCGATTAGAACTTAAGGGTATAACATCTGTCTCTGTTGAATATAAAGAAAGAATCTGAAAAAAGAAGGAATGTATATTGATGAATTCCATGCTTAACAGTGGCATTACAAGGCATTAAATACACGTTGGAGGAAGCTGGAAATTAGGGTTTTCTCCAGCTGCATTTGTCTTTATGTGCACGTGTCTTCTAGTTTTCAGCTGATTATACCAGCTCATTGTACCAGCTCATCTTTGCCAGCTTGCACAACTGTGAGGTATGGTTTAACATTTCCACCGTTTTCTTTTCCTTCTGAAATTTCTTTGACAGCATATACAGCTAGTTGAGTGCGAAAAGCTTGAAACAGTTGGCAAGGGATTGGTTTAGTAAGTATATCCGCTGCTTGATATTTTGCTGGAATGTAGTTGACTTGAAGTGTTCCAGCAGCAACCTTCTCGCGGACAAAGTGCAAGTCAAGGTCTACATGCTTTGTTTTGACATGAAGAGTAGGATTGGCGGCCATGGTAACAGTGCTGGTGTTATCACACCAAATCTGAGGAACATCAGACAGCTTGATGTGCATTTCTTTAAGTATGGATTGTATCCACAAAACATCTGCTGCTGCATCTGCTAGGCTTCGGTACTCGGCTTCTATAGTGGAGCGAGAGACAGCTCTTTGCTTTTTGGAGCTCCAGGTTATTGTGTGAGTGCCAAGCTGGACATAGTAACCAGAGGTGGAGCGTCGGTCATCGATGTCACTGTCCCAATCAGCATCGGAGTAGGCAGAGAGTTGCAAATTGGTTTCTGATTGTCCTTAAAACCAAAGACCATAGTCAATGGTGGCATGTAGGTACTTTAAAATGCGAATCACAGCTTGCCAGTGAGTAGAGCTTGGTGTCTGCATGAACTGGGCCATTTTGTTGACAGCGTACGCAATGTCTGGTCTTGTGTGACAGATATATTGAAGACCTCCTATGATGCTGCGATAGTGTTGTGTGTCAGAGAAAGGTTCGCCATCGTGTTTACTGATCTTCGGATAAGTGGGCATAGGAGTGGAAGTGGTAGATGATGATTGTATGCCTGCTTTGTAGAGTAATTCTTGTATGTATTGCTTCTGGTGTAAGAAGAGACCATTTCCAAGGGATTGGATGTCAATGCCAAGGAAATAATGAAGGGTCCCCAGGTCCTTGAGAGAAAATTGAGTGTGGAGTTGCTGAATTGTTGATGCTATGTGATGTCTTGAGTTGCCTGTAAGTAATATATCATCGACATATATAACAAGATAAGTTACTGTTGTGTCATGACAATAAATAAAGAGAGATGTATCAGCCATAGAAGGAATGAAGTTCAATTGTCTTAGATAGGCTTTAAGTTTCAAAAACCAGTTCCTTGGAGCCTGTCGAAGACCATATATAGCCTTTTTGAGCCTGCAAACTAAAGGTGAGCCACTAGCAGATTGAGTAATGAACCCAACTGGTTGTTGCATGTTGACCGTTTCTTGAAGATCGCCTTTCAAAAAGGCATTGTTCACGTCAACTTGGTGAATAGGCCATTGATACGTAACAGCTATGGAGAGGACAATATTCACTGTAAAGAATCTGACTACTGGGCTAAAAGTGTGAAGATAGTCAAGACCAGGCACTTGTGTGTAACCTTTAGCCACTAACCTGGCCTTGTATCTGTTGATAGTATCGTCTGAGTTGTACTTAATTCGAAAAAGCCATTTGCTGCCTATGGCCTTTTTGCTAGTAGAAAGTTCAGTTAGTTCCCAGGTGTCATTGTCCAGAAGAGCAGTCAGCTCAGCATTGACAGCTTTAGCCCATTCAGGATGCTGTAAAGCTTCATGGACCGTGGTAGGTGTAGTCTCAGTCTCAGTGTTATAAAGTTTAGGTTTGAAAATGCCCATTTTACTCCGTGTCATCATTGGATGGGCATTTGCACCTGATCGAGGAGCTTGCACAGCATGGTCACCCTCTGGTGGTGAATTAGAGGTGTCTGCTGGAGATTCTGAGGAATGAGCTGCTGGTGAAGAGGTGGTTCTAGCAGGGTCAGGATGTATTGGTGATGAAGAGGCCTTAGGTTGTGAGGAGGATGCTGACTCACTATTGAAGGGGCCCATTGTTGTAGTGGAACCATGGTGATGAGCAGGAGGAGGACTTGTTGGAGCTTGTGAAGCATGATTCTCCTGTGTAGGAGTAGTAGGAGGTGATGTGTCCTGTAGAGGTACATTCGAAAATATGGATGAGACATGTGGTCTTCGTGGTTCAGTGGCAGACACCTTAAGTGTGGAACAAGGGAATACATGTTCATTGAACTTCACATTCCTGGAGATATAAATTCGCCCAGTATCATCAACACATTGATATCCTTGGTGCTTAGGTGAGTATCCAAGGAAGAGACAAGGTTTAGATCGAAACTCCATCTTATGGGCATTAAAAGGTCTGATGCAAGGAAAACATTCACACCCAAACGTTCTGAGAGTTGAATAGTCTGGTGGTCGGCCATAGAGCTTTTGATAAGGTGAAACATTGTCTAGCCTCTTCGAAGTTAATCTGTTAATAAGAAAGATAGCACTCATGACCGCATATGCCCAATATTTTAGAGACATGGAGGCTTGAGCTAGAAGTGAAAGTGCCATTTCAACTATATGCCGGTGTTTTCGCTCAACAACTCCATTTTGTTGAGATGAGTGAGGACAGGTTACTCGATGTTGAAAGCCTTGTTGAGCTGAAAGGGAATGAAGGAAGAAAAATTCACTTCCTCCATCCGTCTGTACAGCTTGCAGTTTGGAATGATATTGAGTTGTAACAATGGCAGTAAATATGTGAAAAGCAGAAGATGCCTCTGATTTACTTTTAAGCAGAAACAACCAACAGTATCGTGTTGCCATGTCAACAAAGGAAATATAATATATAAAGCCTGATGATCGAACAGCAGCAGGTCCCTAGAGGTCAATCTCTACAAGTTCAAAAGGAGAGCTATAAGTAGTACTGGATTGTCTATAGGGTAAGGCATGACCTTTGCCCAACTGACAAGCTTTACATATATTGGTTTTATCCACTACCACTGTTTTATTTACTAACAGAACTATTTCAGGTGATGCGTGTCCAAGACGTTGATGCCAAAGCCAAAAGGTAGAGTGAGGGTTGAGGGATGTGGTATAAGCTTCTGCCGCAGTAGATGACAAGATGCCAGTAATCGTGTATAGGCCATTCTTCTGTGTACCTTGAAGGAGGACTTCCTGAGTACGTTTATCCTTCACATAACAGGAGTCATCATGAAATTCAAAATAAACATCATTATCTTTTGTAAATTTTGAAACAGATAGCAAGTTCCTAGTAATCTGAGGAACGTGTAATAAGTGATTGAAATGGAGAGCCCGTGTAGTGGTGAATAAGGCAGTTTGTCCTACTTGAGTGATAGGAAGGGAGGAGCCATCACCTAGGTGCACGTGACCCTTACCATAATAGGGAGAGCCTGAGAATAAAACGGAGGAGGTTCTTTTCACATGATGAGTAGCTCCTGAATCTGGGGTCCATGTGACAGGAGAAGGGGGTAGGTTGGCCTCTAGAGTGTTGAGATGCACATCATTAGTAGATGGTGGTGGTGGACCAGGATCAGTGGTGGTGGTAGGCACAGAAAGACAAGGATCATAGGCCACTTCCACTGGATCAGTGAAGGAAGCAGTGTTGGCTTGTGTGTTTAAAGGCTCAGTGTTGAAAACACCCTTGAAGGCCTTATCAAACCTGTGTCAGCACCTGTCAACGAGGTGGCCCAGCTTGCCACATAGCTGACACTAAACACGAGGTCTGCCACGAAAACGTCCTCCATTGTAGCGTTGAGTCGATCCTCTAGAAGCACCAGGAGACTGAGATGTCTGAGCAGCATAGTAGGTGTTGTGTACACCAACAGGCATGCGTACTGGGTCAGCCATACGAGATTCAACATCCAATAAAATGGACACTGCCCCAGCCACAGTATATGGTTCACGACTAGCAGAGATTACTGCTACAAATGGATCATACTCTGGTGGAAGACCATTGAGAAGTGTCGCTATGTGTTCGACTGAGGAGACTGGATGGCCACATGAAGCAAGAAGGTCACATACTTCCTTAATCTGGGTGGTGTAGGCTCGCATAGATAGCTCTGTCTTCTTGATGGATCGAAGACGACAGTGAAGGTGCATAATACGGGTTGTGGAGAGTTTTGAGTAGAGACCCAGAATCATGGTCCAGATGGAAGCGGTGGTTTCAGCCCCTACGAGTTGAGGTAAGATGTCCGGGCTGACTATGGATAGCAACCAGGAAGCCAAGGAACTGTCTTGTTTATAGTAAGTTTTGTAGGCTGGATTCAACACTAGTTCACCATTTTCACCCACCAAATGTTTGACAGGAGGCACAACCGCTCCAGTCAGATATTCTTCCAGGCCATGCCCTCGCATCATCAAGGTCACTTGCTGCTTCCACAGGAGGAAGTTGGTATCATCAAGGCAGATATTAATTCTTTTGTTGAAGAAAAACTGATCAGTGGTCTCATCTGTTCCTGACGAGTGCACCATAGCTGTTGCAGGAGGTGTAGCCATGAAGGAAAGTAACCAGAAGCAGGCAGAAGGAGATTATCGTGAATGAACCAGGAAGGACCTAAAAACTACTGATACCATGTTGAACATAAAGAAAGAATCTGAAAAAAAGAAGGAATGTATATTGATGAATTCCATGCTTAACAGTGGCATTACAAGGCATTAAATACACGTTGGAGGAAGCTGGAAATTAGGGTTTTCTCCAGCTGCATTTGTCTTTATGTGCACGTGTCTCCTAGTTTTCAGCTGATTATACCAGCTCATTGTACCAGCTTATCTTTGCCAGCTTGCACAACTGTGAGGTATGGTTTAACAGTGGCATTACAAGGCATTAAATACACGTTGGAGGAAGCTGGAAATTAAGGTTTTCTCCAGCTACATTTGTCTTTATGTGCACGTGTCTCCTAGTTTTCAGCTGATTATACCAGCTCATTGTACCAGCTCATCTTTGCCAGCTTGCACAACTGTGAGGTATGGTTTAACAGTCTCTTCTTTCTCTCTTCCCCTTATAATCCTATTTATTTCAAATAGAAAAGGTTATATTAAAGTATAAGACTTTAGTTTTATATTAAATGCAATTAATAATAAAATATTTTTTTTCTCCTCCACGTAATGACGGATAAAATAGGATTTCAGACTGCGCCTGCTTCGGCCTCCAGCGTTGGCGATCGTGGTTTGCATCCCACATTCGTACTGCTGGTTGCAGTTTGTCCGCATCAACGTTCTTCGTTTAATCTGCTTTCATGCTACATTTTGCATCACGTCTGATTGCAATTTGGTGTTCGAAGCAACTGTTCATGCGGCATGCAGGGACGAAATTAAATCGGGACGAAACTACAAGTTTCTGTGTATGCAAGTCGCATGCAGGGACGAAACTAAATGGAGATAGAGTAAAATAATTGTCCCTGACCTTTTCATTTATTTATGTTTTTTATTCAAAGTTTTAAAACTTTTATTTATTTATAAATTTATGCTTTACTTTTAATTTATATTTTGTATTTTATTGTTCGTATTAAGCATTGTGATTGCCTGTTAGCTATCACTATTCACTGGTCAATTCTCAAAGTGTGTTATTATGTAGCTGGATTTACCCTAAGTCCCTAACTCTTTGAAGTGTGATAAAATTCAAAGTGTTTTGATATCCCTTTGGGATCTGAATCCTTCTGCGTCTGATAAAGTGTGAGAGAGAGTGTTTGAGAATGACTGTTGCCTGCACAGAGCCCTTTCAACTGTGGCACTGAAAAACATGGTGTGTTGTATCCATTTATAAAGCATTGAAAAAGGATAGAAATGCTATGAAAATGACATTCCTTTTACCTCACATTCATTGCTTACGTGTCAGTCACCAGTCACCAGTCACCAGTCACTGCCTTCTTCTTCCTCCTCTCGTTGCTAAATACCCTATGGTCCCAATGAATAAAAATTCCAAACTTAATAATAACATTTCAGTCACAGAACTTCCACACACCAACCTTTTACCTAATTACTTGCTGCCTAAACAAACCTTTTTTTACCTTTAATATTAACCCTTGGTGGTGTCATAATCAATTTGAAGGATAACACTTAGAAAAAATAACAGTAAGAATGGTATTTCTGTGCAATACGAATTCGTATTTCATGTCTTATAGGACGTGAAGTTTTTTAATTCTTTAAAATAAAGTGGTCTATTTAATCTAATTTCACGTTTTATAAGATGTAAAGTATGAATTTGCATTGTGTAGGATGTAAAATAAGTCTACGTGTATAGAAAGGGGTTATTCTTCAAAATAAAATTTGAATATAATTATTTTTAAATAAAAAAATCAAAAAAAGTATTCCTTTTATTAAGCCTAGCTTAAGCAACAAAGGAGCAACTGCATATAGCCGTACACTCTGCAACTCAGATATAATTATGCTAGTGACTACTGAAGGATACCCTTTAGTACAAAAAATAAGATTTAGGTGGAAACCCTTTAAAGAAAAAAAAAATCACAGGAAGAAAATAAGAAGTCAAATATCAAAGCTAATTTTTAATAGTTTATTTTATTCTTTTTATTCTTCAATATATTAAAAATGTGATATGAATTCCTAATACTTTATTTTCTGGGGTTCGTAAAATATTTAAATAGAATCCGTCTAACATACACGATGAATTTCAATTAAAATTTACTAATCATTTGTTAATTCAGTTAATTAAGTTAAAATATATATAAAAATTACACCCTAAAAAGTATACCTTTTATTCTTAACTCTCTAAACTCTAAGTATAACTCCTAATCTTGAATTCTAAACGTTAAACCCACTAATTTAAAATAAGGCATCAGTAGAAACACGATCGGAAGCAATCCATACCTGATTAAATAACCTATATTTACATAAATCTTAAAGATCATATTATTCAGAATTTAATGTAGCTTTTGGTTACGAAGCTAACAATTTCTAGATGCTGAGAAACTCCACATGGTACCTCTTTGCAGTTGCAGGTATAGGAAAGATCGAGAGAATCCCAACGCGTGATCATTGTTTGTCATCTCAGAATCATTTCACTGAATTCCATTAAATTTCATCAGCTACTTTTCTTCACCTTTAATATCAATTCAGGGACAGTTTACAAAGAAAAAAACTCAAACATGCAGACCAAAAAACAAGAAATTCAAGTGCTAAAGACACAACACTGTTCGAACTTTATTTTCATAGTGTTAAGGAAATTGATATGATCACTCTCCTTCCCCTTCTGTTGTGGCTGACGACATGTAACTCATAGCCAGAGATGTTTCATCTGCCGGAACCATTGCCATGGATGTTATGAATTGATTCTTACAAGCTTGACAAGTGATTTGCATGATCATTGATGTTACCTTCTTGGTTGATTGATCTTTCAACATTTGAGCTCTCGACAGTTCAGTTCGTGCTTGTTGTCTTATCCTTTTAGCATCCGAGAATTCAATCTCGGCCATCTCGAGCTCCCGTTTTGCTTCTTGTCGACTCTTTTTGGCGTAGGCTTTCTCTTCCATGGCTAGTTTCAGCTGCTCGCTCGCAAACTCTTTCAACCTAATGGCCTCTTCTTCCAATATCGGTGTTTCACTATCGTTCGACTTGTTTGCTTCGGCTGCAGTAGTACTTCTTTCATTCGAGTTTGATCCTATGGATAGATTTAAACGAGTCGAGCGATTCTCATCTAAGCTCCGTCGTACGTGAGAGCTCGATGACGCTAGAAGCTGAAGTTCAAGAGTCCGAGTTGATTTCGGTATAGGAAACGCGGGCAAAGGCGATAAGCTCAAGCTTGCATCGAGTGGCCGAGTGGCGGTTGAAGCTGTTCGAGCCTGGAATTGAGATTGAACTTGTTGAACAGTGCAAATATCTTGGTGTTCGATGAAAGTCTCCACCCTGAAACGACAAAGAACAAAAGGAATGATTCATGGTGTTTCTAGGAATTATATAATTGATTTATCAAGTCTAGTACTAAATTAAACAAAAGAAATGAACTGGGGTCTGAGGTATTTGTGTCTGAAAGAACCAAGAATCTGGGAATTTTGAGATTCTTTACTAGGAAAACTTTGGTGGGTATTTTTAGGGTTTGAACCAGAAGCTATTTTTAGGACGTTTTCACTGACCTGGAAAAAACACGACCACAGTCACAAGAATGGCCTTTGGTGCCACAAGTCTTGAGATGAGCCTTGTAATCTGACTGAACGGCGTAGCCTTTACAGCACTTACAGCAAACCCACTGCTTCTCATCGCTGTGCTTCCTTCTGAAATGCTTCTTTATCCCGACCAGATCTCCGAGGGCATGGCAAGGGTTGTGGTGCAAACAGCTCGGCTCGGGACAAACGAACACCTTCTTCTTCACCGTCTCCTGCGTGTCCGGCCTCTTCAACAACTTCCACGGCACCTTGTGCCTTCTCCGATGCATTTGAAGGTTCTGGTCTCGTTGGAACCCTTGGTTGCAGATCTCACACACATACCTGTCGGATTCCAGAAGTGTTCTTGGAGATAATGAAACCACTTCTGCTTCTGGATCTAATATCAAAAAATCAAAGCAAATACAAAATAGAGGAATCAATTATAACTTATAACCACATCCATATATATGTATATATGTGATATAGGTTTAGTTTACTTCATATTTATACCTGGTGTACCAGCAGGCTTTCTTTTCCTTTTCTTGACGCCACCGTTTTCAAAAGGAGTGAGACTGAGAAGATCAGAGGAGGAAGATGGGATTGCAGAAACAATATCTGTGTTATCCAACATAATATAATTGCTTGCTTGCTGCTTCTGTTCGATCCTTTTGATGGAATAATTATGGATTATGGATAACTTGGATGGAGATTGTTGTGTTGGTGAATTGAAATTGAAGTTTAGAGAACAAATCAGTTCATCTTTTGGCTGCAGCTTTACTGATTACAGGGAAAGGGGCTGAGAAAGGAATGAGAAGAAGGAGAAAGAAGAAGAAAGAAAAGCTATAGATTTCTGCTCAAAAGTTCTCTTTTCCATTTTTTGTTGTTGTTTCAGTACTGATAGAACCAGGTAAGGTTGAGGCGAGTAATAACCGATAATTATTAAAATTCGGAAAATATTAACTTCTTTTAAATATTTGTAAGAATAAATACGAATAAAAGTTTTATATTTTTTATTGTTATTATTTATATTCTATGTTAGAAAATAAATTTAAAGTTGAAAAAGTAGATCTTAAGATTTAAAAAAATAAAGATTACGTATAATTGATTTATTAAAATTTAAGATTCGAATTTAAAATTTATTTTGATAAAACTAAAAGAAGATTTTACTATAAAATGTCTTGTTAAAAAATCTTTTAAGCTTGTGGAAAAAAAATATTTGATAATATTTACAAAGCCATGAAAAGAAAAACTAGATAATTAAATAGATATTATCGATCCATATCCATATTAGGTAATAACTAACAAATCATCGTGAATCAAAGACAATACTTTATCTAATAAAATTAAAAAAATATAAGGTAAGAAATCTAATCCTCTAATAGAAAAAATTATGAGATTAAGTCATCTTGACTAATCTATCAGATACATGAAATATCTGACAAAAGTATAAATTTAAACTTAAAAATTAAAAATAAATCCTACTTCCTATATTTAAAATTTGTAAGTCTTTTTTATTATAATTAATATTTATAATTTGTACTTATTTTATTTTTAATCTATATTGATAATATGATATATTTCCTCGATGTATCTAATTAGAAATAGAGTTAATTACTTTTAAAATGAATAAAATCTTATTAATTTTGGAAATAGATTTTATTAATTTTAGGTTTAATTTTATTAATTTAAATGATATTATCCTAAAATAATAAATTATAAAATTTTGGAAAAGATAAGAGTTTAATTGTAACTATTTTAAAATTATTAGTCTAATAATAAATTAGATATGGCATGAACGTAATAGAAGGTTACATGGAAGGCGACCTCACCTAGTCACGGATCTTTTTTCAATCTTAAAAAAAGATGTTAGCTTAAAACTACTTGATTACAGGAAATATACATACATAGGTAACGATTTAGCTAGTTGTTGGGATCTTAGTTGATCTTTTTAATTTGTTTGTACAAAATTATTGGTTGTAGTATTCTCTTTGGGAGGTTCTTGGATGAATAAAATACTATTTGTCCAAAAATAATTAACCCACTTAGGGATACAAATCGTCTGTCCCCTCTTTACGCCTCCATTTATGCCCCATTTCAAATTAGAGGGTTTAGGGTTTAGGGTTTTAGGTTAGAGGTTTTGGTTAGGGTTTAGGGAATTAGGGATATGATGTATTTTTTAGGGGGTAGAGTGTATTTTTTAGGGTGTAGGGTTTAGGATTTAAGATATAAAAAATAAGGGTTTATGGTTTAAAATTGATTCTTTAAAAAAATTCAAAAAATGCATGAAATGAGGCGCAGAAAAGAGGCAGAGGAATTTTGTTCCACTTAGGGTGATAATTGTCCCCGAGTTAGGGGTGAGTATTCGATCGAGTCGAGTCGAGTCGAGTTGAGTTAAAAATTTTGAGTTATTCGAGTTGACGCGTCCTATTTTACAACTCAAACTTTATTTGAAATTTTTTCGATTTGAGTCGAGTTTAAGAAATTCGAGTCGAGTCGAATCGAGTCGAGTTTTCGAGTTTCTATAAATATTTAATTATAATTATTTATCATGTTATAGTATTGATTTGATTCCAATTTAGACAATTTTATCTAATTATATAAGATATACATGTATATTTTTCATATGTAGTAATATTTTTTTTATATTTTTATATATCAATGTATATATATCATAAAAAATTGAGAGATACATCTTAAACTTAAAAATTATTCCTTTTTTAAAAATTTCGAGTTAATCGAGTTTTCATTTTACAACTAAAATTTTATTTAAATTTTTTTCAAGTCGAGTCTAGTCAATGAAGTTTTGAGTCGAGTTAAAACAAGTCGAGTATTTTTGACTCAATCTAGTCAAGTTATTCGGTTTTTTCAAGTCGAGTCAAATTTTGCTCACCCCTACCCCGAGTCTTGCCTTACATGTGCTTGTCCTTATATCTAATATTTATCGATAAAAAAATTATTCATTCACAGATATTTTAATAAAAAATTAAACAACACTGAATACTATTAAATATTTTAATAAAAAATTAAAAAAAATAAAAATTAAATTTATAATTAAAAATATTTCAAATATAAAAATTAAATTTTATAAACTTTTATATTTTTATAATATTTTTAATTATATAAAATCAAATTGCTTAAAATTTCTTTATTGTTAAAAACTTTAAACTTAACTCTTTTTTTCTTATCATCACCGTTGTTATCGTTATCGTCGCCTCTGCTGCAACTGTTGCCATCACTTTTACCCATTTATAATCTGTATTCTTATATATAAAAAAATACTCTACTCCTCATAAATAATAAGACATGACCTAAAATATTATAAAAGCATTGTACACCATTTTTTTATTGCTTAAACTTACATATATTCAAATATCCTTATGAAAACATAATATTTTTTATTTAATAATAAATAAATAGAAATAAATAAATTATATAATATGTATATTGTTTAATCGTTGGCATATTATGGTTCACAACTATATGCTATACACGCACGACCAAAGTTAGAATTTTGGGTTGAAGAAAGAAAAACATAAATATTTAAAAATAAAAAAAATAAATTCATAAAATATAATTTATAAAATATTTAAATAAATAAATAAAAATAAAAAATCTCCGAAAATGAAAATAACGATTATCTCTTCTCATCGTTATATAATTTTGTCGTCATATACACGCGATGAACATCCCGACAACAAACATTCATTAACCTTATCGCACAATAAATTGGAATGAATCTAGGCACTGGAACACACACATCTATTGCACGTGATATCACCCTTTCATCACGTGACACTTTCAAGAATAAATTAGAATATGGTTTATATATTGAATCATTAGATTTAGGTGAGATAATAATTCTTTTATTTTAACTAATAATCGAGAGTTTGATATTCATCCTAAATATAAAATAATTTTAAAATTTATAGCCAACATCTATTTTTAATATAAATTATAGATTACGAACGATTAATAAACATTAAGCTCTCTTTAATAAATACTTAAAAAACTAAAAAAAATAATATATTAAATTTTCTTTTAAAATTAATATTTAAAATTTAATATCATTTATTATTTTAATATTTTTATCAATAACAGATACTAAAATAAAAATAAAACATAATAATCAAATACTTTTATATTTATTTTGGATTTTATCGTGGACAAACTTTACCTTTTATCCCAGCTCACATAGGTCTGGAGATTGACTTTATTTTTACTATTACATTCGTCAGAAATTAAAAAAAAATTAAAATTCTTCATTATCAAACAAAATAAGTATGGTTAGTGTTTTATATTTTACTAACATATCACACAATTTTAATAATACAAATTCAATAATACAAAATACTATTTACTTCTTTTTTCATCTTTATTAAATAAAATAAATAATTTAACAAAACTCGACACTCATACATATTCGTATATATCAAGGTTAATATCGTAAAAATAAAGTTGACTTTTATATTATAAAAGTCAAGATTAAGGTAAGAGTTCAAAATTTAAAATATTGAATATAGAATTTATATTTAAAATTTAAAAATTAAAATTATAACTTAAAATTTAATTTTTGTAGTATAAGAAAATACACTAAAACATGAAATTTTTGTCCATAAAGAGGAACTCCAAAAATTTACGCTTCACTAAGCATCATTGTGAACCGAAATACACCTCAACAAATAACATATAAAAACAATAAAATAAAAATAACCATATTCTTGAAAAATAAAAAACAAAAATATTAACATGATTTCCCGTTACTAATTAATATATAATTAAATTAAAAACAAAAAAGTATCATAATATTTTTCTGTGGACATCTGCTTTTCTAAAGTCGAAAGGAAGATTTGTCACTTTCAGAGAAGACCATAATCAGTTGTAGAAGGAAATTCTTTTTTTCTATTTATTATTATTTTTAGGTTGAAATTTGGTACGTCTTTCATGATTGAATCCCACCCTCAGATTTTAAATTTTAAAATAAACATTTGGTATTCCCTAATCATAAAAAAATCATAATAATTGGCTTTTTTGCTGGTAATTTATGATGATATTTTTTCGTGATTTAAAATATTATTTTGAAGCAAATTATTATTCTTGTCTAAAAATAAAGAGATTATTAAGTTAATCTTATTCACCACGTTATCTTTAGTTTAAGTATAAGTGGTAAACGGCTCATTCGATTCGGTTTGTTTTGATTCGGTTTATTTTTGGTTTATTTATATTCGGTTTAGATTTGGTTTGGGTTTGGTTCAGATTTTAATTCAGTTATATGATAATTCAAGTCAATTTGAATATCGAATCAGTGATTCAGGTTAATATCGGATCGGTTGTTTTTGGATCGGGTCAAATATCGGATTGGATATTTTTGAGTCGTCCATATCGGGTCGTTCGAATCAGGGTAATCTTTGAATTTTTGGGTTAATTTGGTTTGAGTTAGAGTTGAGTATGAATCTAATCATGTATATTATATACATATATAATTAATCATATATTCTTGCAAAAAATATATCTTTTTATTTGTCTGAGGATAAAAGAAAAAAAGTGTAAGGACCAACTTGATAACGATCTCAATAATTTTTTTTATTTCATAAATGAATAGTTAACATCAATACAAGAAAAATGGTGGGAATTATATTTTCAATACAAGATTTGCGTGAAAAAGCTATAAAAGAAAAAAAGTTTCGATTTTAAAATTGGATAATCATTTGACTTTGAAATGTCAAAAATTTTTAAGAATGATTAGGATGACTCAAGGATTATGACATTTCGTATTGGAATTGTTTTGAATTTTTTGGTCTCAGTTTTTATTCTAGTAAAGACCATATTGATAATTTAAGGGCTAATATCATTTTTGTAAATACATAGGTTTAGATTAAAATCATAAAAATAAATTATTCATTTCGAGTTTAAAATAAATTATTCATTCACTTTAACTCAATTATCGATTTAAAATAAACAATAGTAAAAATATTTTTTTGTAA
The DNA here is from genome assembly GCA_035048815.1 of Abelmoschus esculentus. NCBI lineage: Eukaryota > Viridiplantae > Streptophyta > Magnoliopsida > Malvales > Malvaceae > Abelmoschus > Abelmoschus esculentus. Next base: position 15,693,650 of record JAUCBN010000019.1, read on the forward strand.
ATATATAGATTCAAATTAAAATCGTAAAAAAAATAAACAATAGTAAAAATAAATTATGCATTCACTTTTGACTCAATTATCGAGTTAAAATCGGATTGATGTTTGGTTTAGATCGATTTTGAGCAAGTTAATTTCGGGTTGTTTTCGGTTCGGGTCAAATCGATTACGGGTCTATATCGGTTCTTCTAGAATTAGGATTGAGTTTCGGACCACATTAGGATAATCTTGATCGGATTCAATTGGGTTTTAGTTCGGATAAATCGTTTCTCGGATCAAGTTTGTCAGGTCTAGGTCCAAACAATCAGAACTGTTCATTTTTAAATAATTGCCTAATAACTATCCACCTATTAATTACATGTAGGAAAAATATTATAATTTATCTTAAAAAATTGAGATAAACGATTTTAATTATTTGAGATCACGAAAAACGTAATAAACAGGTTTCTAATAATTCTTTAAAAAGAAAATAAGCTAACCATATGTTCGCTCACCTAACTTTTAACATGTTTTGTTTGATCATTCACTTTTAAAATCTTTAATTTTATAACTAAATTTTATTTATTTTAGTTACCTCGATCTTTCAATATATAATTTAAGTAGAAAAAGTTAATGAGTCCAGAAAGGTGTTGTGATTTTGCATATTAAGGAGAAGATCATTGTTGTATCCTCAAGAACCTGGTCCGAAAATACAGTTTGTAAGAATTATTGGTGATACGTTAGTAAGAGAACAAAATTTTGGTTGATGATGATGATGATTTCTTTGGTTGTTTCGTCTCTAGTTTGTGTTTATATATTTTATTAAGTGTATTTTTTTATTTAGATTTAAGAAAAATTATTAAATAAATTTTATTCATCATGTTATTTATGATCCCGAACAATCAGAATCGTTCATCTCAATTTTGACTGCTTGGACTATAAATAACATGGTTCACCTAATCTCTAGATTTAGGGTCTTTTAAATAAGGCACTTGGTCGAAATTTTCCTATAAAAAATATGGTAGATTAGAAAATTAAAAAAAAAAAACTTTGAAGAGAGAATAACCTTATTATGAGATAATTATTTTTTGAGTCGAAGAAAAATATAATAATATTTTATGAATTTGAGTTTTAATATTTAAAATAATATTTAAAAAATATATAAATGTACGAGAATAAAAATTTTCTATCCTTAATCATATTTTTTTATGCAATATCTAAAAATATTTAAAAGTTAAATTCAAAATCCTAACTATAATTTATACGTCATAAAGCTTAAAACATACACCCTAAAAATACATCGTATCTCAAATTTTTTAAACTTTAATTAAAATCTCTAATCTTAAACCTTAAACTCTAACCCTTAATTATTTTAAAGTGAGTACCAAGAGACATACAAACCATTTTCACCCCATGTAAGCTTCAATAATCTCATGAGAATGGGAAGAACGTTGTTTCTTGCGTACTGAGAAACCTGATCCCTTTGGTCTGCTTTATTTTTGTTTGGTACCCAAAGACTTTGCATCTTCAACAGAAAGACTACAGCGACACAAGAACAAAAAAAAAAACGTAAATCCAAATCATAAATATTCAAATATTAACATCAACTAATCACCAAACATAAATTTATCATCTCATAATAGTTAAAATTAGTTTGAGTTTTTTCGGATATTCGAATCGATATGGTTCATATTCCTCTAAGTAGGGAGGATGTTGAGTGCTGAATAGGGGTGTGAATTCGGTTAATTCAGTCAGTGACCGAACCGAATTAACCAAATTGAATTAACCAAAATTTTTAAAATCTTAACCGTTAACCAAACCGAATTTTCTTTAACTGAATTAACCGAACCAAATTTATTTTGGTTAATTAACCGAAATTTATTATAAATTTTGGTTGAATTACATAATAGCTCACTAAATTAAACTAAAATATTTTTTTAGTCACTAAACTTTTATTTTATACTAATTTAATATAAATTTAGTGATCATTTTATAATATATAAAAATTAATGAATATTTTATAATTTTTTAAAAGTTAAATGATTAAAAATAAGTATATATAATATTTAATATATAATTTCGATTAATTTATTTAATTAACTGATTTCAAACCGAATTAACTAATAACCAAATTATAAAAAATTTATCCGTTAACCGAATTTATCAAAAAAATTAAACGACCGAATTAACCTAAATAATTTTAATTTGATCGGTTAATTCTGCTAATCGAAACGAATGCACACCCTAGTGCTGACAAGTTGTTTGATAGGAAGTGTCAGGTTTCTGAGAAATCAACCGTGCCTTTGGGTAATTTATGAGTCCATGGGAAAAAAGTTACCTAAAAGTATGTTTAGGGGGAAAATCTAAAGCAAAGATTTTGAAGTAAAAATGTGTAAAGTGAGACAAAAGAAATTGTTGGGACTGGGAGGGACTTAAACTCGGTTTCCCAGAAAGTGAATACAGAATACTTTCTCAGAAAGTTTTGGTATACTGGCAATTTTAAGAAAATATGCATCTTTAAATAAGTAATTAGAAAAAAGACCTTAAAACTTGATTATTTATAAATTTGACCTCTTGATTTGATTATTAAAAATAACTATTTTTAAAATGTGAGCTTGAAATTTGTTTTTAACAAACTATGAGCTTCGTGTTGAGCAAATTAATAAAGAAAATAGAAAAAATAATAATTTATCAATTTTATACAAAAGTCACTTTTAATAGAATCGAGTTTAAAACTCGCTTTTGGTAAGAAACGGAATATAGATTATAAAATAAAATAATATTTTTAAAACAATCAAGTTTAGATATTATGTTTTTAATTAATTATTAAAAATATATATTTATTTAAAATTGTCAAAATATGCCTATATCCATAGTAAAAAAGTTTATGGTTAATTTATATTATTTGCTTACAGAAAAATGAAATATAGAGATACGTTAATTAATTAAGTGATTAAGATATATAAGGGGAGAGTGAGGAAATGCATCAATATATACACATATATAAACACCATTACTTCATTTGGCTACCAATGCGTTAGAAACCTCAGAAAATTTCATTACCATGAACAAATATAAAATTATAGATTGAATAAGAGAATTGCAGTTTCTAGGCTCATCCATTGGCCTTCCTATATGAAGGTTCTTCCCCAACTGCATCAATGGCAATATGGCATTTCGATTGACAAAGCTACAACAACAGCAGAAAGTCAATCTTAAAAAACTTATTGTCTTTCTAGTTGTCTGACTGAAAGCAACTTGTTAATCTGTTCCAACATCCAGTTGCCTCCTTTTGAAGTGGTTGGTCCTGGGGATCCTTGAAATTAGCTTTCTCACTAAGCTCTTCGAATGCATTGACAAGATTTTGGAGCCTCGCAACGAACTCGATCAAGAGCGATGCAAATGTTGCTAGAGATAACGAGCAGGCACTTTGGTATATTTTGGATTCCTGACCTGGCTGCAGCAATGCTTCTGCGGAAACTGAGAGACGGGGCCAGGACGGTTTCTGCCCCGTACTACTCTCCGAGGTAACTAAATCAGGAGGCTCCACGGACATGTCGCTCAGGGTTTTGATGACCACTTTATACTCATCCTCTTTTGCTTCTTCTTCAAGGTCCTTGTGCTGTGGCGGGTTTGCCCAGCTTTCTGAATTGACTAGAAGATAGGATTTCTCGTCTACCTTCACCTGCAAATCCTCTCCGGCCTCATGAACTTCCTTCAGTATGTCTCCAGGGTTTAACTTCTCCATCTTTTGGACTTTCTCTCCGAGTTCACGCAGAACTTTAGCCCCTGCGGTAGAAGCCCTCTGCATCTCCAGAGCGAAGACCTTTCTCCTCTCTGGTGATGCTTGAATTTCGGAGAGCATACACCCGTGCATCGCCATCACCATGAATGCACAATGCCTCAATGCACCACTTACTTTCACAAAGTTAATCCATGGATAGTGCAATGATCTGTAAGGTCCATGTGGAGGCTCCCATGATGCAAAACCTAACAAAGTATCCTCTTGGCTTGAAGATTGCACAACTGATCTGTAGGCACTATACAATGGATCATCATATGCTTGGTAGGTAAGAATTTTGGAAGGGATCCTCTCATATTCAACACATTGCAGATATCCTTTAACACACCCTAGAAAACAATTTGATTCATCAATTTAGTTCCGTAAATAGTACATTTGATGTGTGGCTTTGCCGAGAGTCTTGACGGGCTCTCTCCACAGAGAGCTGCTGTGTTGGTTCACATAGCCGAAACATCAACATCACTACACATAGAACCATGGCATGTTCACAGAGTCCGAACCACTTTAGAATGTTTGAAGAGGTGGAACTGTGAGTTCCATCTCTTCAGTCACTCTAAGGTGCTTCCGACTCTCGATGTTGATGTCTCTCGATAGAGCCGGCTCAAGCTCTCGAGAACCATGTATCAAAACGTACAATACAACTTCAAAATCTCATAGAGAAGCCAGTAGGTGAAACACAGAATTAACCTTCCAAGGAAGAAGCCACACTCTTGAAATTTTTTACCACAGATTTATGCAAATCCTCTCCTGCCCATATGGGGAATATACATATACTTATAATCACAGACATGCCAGCACCAAAGAAGATATGCAGCAATCTCCAAACAGCAGTGCGGATAAAATTTCTGGACTTGTTCCCAGTCACCAGCACGAGACAGAATGTCAACAAGAATACCCTAAAAGCATATTCATATGTTTTCACTCGAGAGTACAATTTGCAGTAGTTTGCAATAAACCCTAAACCAGAATCAAAGATTTCACAAATCATATAATATTATATGCACGTAAAGTTGAATGATCTTAGTGAAAGCATATATAAACCATCATCATGAAACTCCAAACCTGCTACGAAAATGCTTATCAAAATAACATATTCTTCATACACTCCGGACATTAACGATAGCTCTGCAATGCCTAAACCTACAATCCCAGCAGAAAATGTCCCTATAGCTCGGTTGATACCTTTGCTGAGTGTTGCTCCTACGAATATACGAATCACATGAGTTCAAATTTAAACATGTTTCCCTATAGTATATTACTTACCTACGCTGAATTCGAAAATCAAAACGACAGTGAGAATTGCCCAGACAGAATATTGACTTGCACCGCTTAGGCTTAGGGGGCCTTTCAAAAGCATAAGCAAGGAGACAGACGTTAGCGTGAGGCCGGTTTTAAAGGCGAAATAGATTTTCCGAGGATCCGATCGACCCATTTCATATAAGTTGACGAACAGTTCTTGAAGGCCATTCCACACGTACTCGATCGAATCACAGCACGACCGGGAACCCCGGCTTTTAACACCATCCTCGGTGCAACTCGAGCCGTGGGAGCCTAATCCCGAACACCCTTTCCTCGATAACAACCTTTCTTTATTCCCTGCACCATTCAGAAAAGACCTCCCTGACATTGTTTTCTGCATCAAACAGATCGATAACAGAAACTGTGATTTACAAAATCTCCAAGAACAAACATGTGGGTTCAATCGATACAGAAAAGAGAAAATGTGGGTACGTGTTTGATTTGATATACATGTGTTGATTGAAGAGTGGAAGTGATAGCAAAACCACCTGCTTCCACGCGTCACCAGACACTTGATTTTCTTTCCTTCCAAAATTAAAAACTCTAATTTTTCTTACATAATTCAGTTCACTTTAAGTGAACAGGAAAACAACCCATCAAAATCATCCGAAAGACAGTGTCCCCCGACATCTTGGAATTAATTAGTTTGTCTTTTATTCTAAGCTCGATCATTACTCTATCAACTGAAACTTTCTACTGATTTTCTTGTGGTTTGCAAGCTAAGTTTTGGCGCTTAGGCATGTGAGAATTGTGTAGGGAGTTAGGATTTGAGATTTGGGTTTGAGGAGGGTAAAACATAAATGGTTAAAATTAAGGGATGAATTTATAAAAAAATTTAAATAGAGAGACAAAATTAGAAAAAAAATTCGGGGGTGAGGGGCAATTGCCCCTTTCCACACCTTAATAGCTCCGTCTCTATTGGTGATTGTTGTTAACTTCATTAATCTAATCCGTTCTTGTAGCGATCTTAAAAAACGAGTTTCGTTAAAAAATTCTTTTTCGTTGTTGGAAATCATTTTCGATGTGTCATTTTGAAATTAATGTTTCACATGAGGTTTTCGGTTTAAAATTGATTTTTAGAAAATTGGAGTCGCCACCGGCCGTTTAGGTAGACCGGACACCATAAAACCAAAGATTTAAAAATTGGGGTTCGGGAGTCGGTTACAGATGAGGAAGGATTAGCACCCTCACACCGCCCAAAAATTGATACTTTATTTAATTACCGCTTCATTAATATTAAATTTTTCGAGCTAAATTAACGATTGAATTAATTTTTAATTGGATGTGCGCATTTATTTTAAAGCACCTAAACTCGAAGGTAAGCGTCCGAACCACTACCACTATATTAATATTGACCTCGTTTACGATCGAATTTAAGAACCCGCATTAACAAATTAAATAAGCTCGATATGCATTCTTAAATACAAACTGTCATCTATAATACAATTGATGTTAATAAAACAACGACATAAAATAATGCTAATATAAGTATGAAAAGATCTAAACCATAAAGAAAAGGTCATCGGGCAGTCCAAGTGCACGTGTAACACCAAAGGGACACAGACATCATGCAAACATTTATCATGGCAATATGCTATTTGACAAAACCTTAGACACCAAGACATGTGAAAATGATGACAAAAATATATGTATATATATAAACAGTGAAATAAGTGAGTAAACAAAATAAAAAATAGACATAGAAGTTCAGACAAAAGAAGACAACGGATAAAAGAAACGAAAATAAATAAAATAAACAGTATTGATTGTGATGACCGAATTATAAAATAAAAGGTAATTTAAAGAACGGAAAACGTTACTTTGTCGATTAAAATGAGTCAAAAATTAAAATTGGGACTGAATTAAAAAGGAAAATAAAATAACAAGAGTGAGATAATGAAAACAAAACGAGGAGACCCTTAAAGTTAAATATAAGAAAACGGAAGGGCTCAAGAAGCTATTAAGCCAAAAATAAAGTAATTGGTCTATAAGCATAGACATTTGACCGAAGAAATACCTTTTTGGCATTTTAAAATTTTGATTCAAAGCAAAACCAGCCATCTTTTCTCAGAAACACCAAAATACCAAACCAGAACCCATGGAACTCTTCCCTTTTACCGGAAACACAAAGCTTCAAACCCAGAAATTTAAAACGAAAGGAGTCCGGCCACCGAACGTCGTTCGGATTTAGACCAACCTCAACGGGTTCTTGGCCGTAAGCCATGCCTCGCCGTCATCAGCTCTTTTTCTGGCACCAAATGGAAAAGAAGAAAAAGGTTCAAAAAAGATCCGAACACAGGGAAGTTTCATTCTCCTTGTTACTCTCTTATTTTTGTTTGTCTTGGTTGATGCATGCAATGGACTGATCTTAACTTTTCTTTTTTTGATTTCACTAGATACGGTTACAAGATTTTTGCTCTCTGGTTACAATGGGTTATATTTTATTTATTTTAGGGGTTTATACATTTAATATCTGGGCCAAAAACATTAATCTAATAATGATAATATTAACAATAAATATATAAACACACATTAAAATATACTTAATAAACAAAATATGTACAAACACATTATAACAATACAAAATTAAATAGATAACATACATATACTTTAGACACATACAACATATATTAACACATTATATGTAATACATTACTTAAATCACTACAACATACACGGTATAAACAAACATATACATACATAAACACATATAATACACAAACATATATATATATATATAACGAACACATATTAAACACAAGTACTTACGGACACCAATTATATTCATAACTTGCACATGTAGCTCATGTAGCTCGCATATATATATTAGACACATAAATACGTATCACACATATATAATAGAATAGAATATGGCCCTTATTTGGATTTCGAAAAAAAAAAAACAAGATTTTTTATTTCTTCAATTAAAAATGGGTGATTACAATTCTGAATTGCACCATATAGTTCTTTTAACGTTTTTGCATGTTAATTATAATCGGTCAAAACTATCTGTGGTCTTATCAACTGTTCAAAAGATTTTGGGATTACGTATAATTTATTAAAATAAATTTTTTATTTTATTAAGAATATTAATACATTTAAAATTTTGAGGCCTTATATAATTTATTCAAAGATATATAATTTTTTAATTATATATATATATATTTTTTATAAATATTTAATTTAATTTCTTTATTTTTAGGTCTCTTTAAGAGTCCTCTACATAAATAAAGATCATTTTATTAATAAAAAAGGTTTGGCATCAGGTCTAGCTAGTACAGCAACAGACCAATTCTGATCCAATAAATCCCAGGCACACTCCTCCTTTGGGGAACCCTTTGTCAACACAGGCTTGATGGCAGTTGGGAACCGCCGAACACACACCCAAGCAAACAGGTACTAATAAAGCATCGACTCCGACCGGAACGGCAACTGTTCATACAAATCAACAACCACATGATCACACGATCGATAAATAAATAGACAGATAGATATATAAAAATTTCGATATTTACCTGAATTCCCTAACAAAATCAAGCATATTATTCCCAAAAATTGTTTAACCAAGAGACTGGCAATTTTTCCTCCCGACATTCTCTTTGTTTGAGGGGCTAAATTCTTTATGTATTTTATTTTAGTTCTTTTTCTTACAAGAATATTTATAGACATGTATCCTATTTATACATAAATTGGTAATACAGGGAGAAAGAAACGTATTCTATTTGCAGTTATCTATTTAATTTCGTGACTGAATTAGTATTAGATATTAAGTCAATGGAAAATTAAGATAAATTGATAAATACCATAATTACATTAAAAATTTAAATATTTGATTTTTCTTTTATTTATTTCCTTGAAGAGAGAGAAGGATTTTAATCACGGTTACCTTGTTTATTCACGTTTTCATTGATTATATATAAATGCTATTTATGAAATTAAATTAATAAGGTAACCAGGTATTTTATTTAATTTAAAACGCGTTTAGTATTATCGATTAATTTTATTTAGTTTCATCTAATTAAATAAAGGATAAATTAATCTAGATATTACTATATTTTAAGTTTAATATAATTGGATCACTAAATTAAAAAATAATATTATTTTAGTATTGAATTTTAGTTTAAACTTTAATTGTACGATTGAGTCATTAATATTGATGATGTAGATATATTTTAATGGTATGTGTGCAGTGACGTGGATGGAACGTAATGGTCTAATGATATAATTAAAGCGTAAACTAAACTTTAATACTAGAATAATATCAATTTTTAATTTAATGGTAGAATTGATATATATCTAAAAATTTGATGATATTTGATGTAATTTACCCTTAAATAATTGCATAATGTCAAAAACTATTTTTAATGCTTGATTGTTTTTCCTAGAATATTTTTTATTTAACTTAATCTTCGATACTTTTATTTTAGATTAAAATAACTAAAAAATTATTATTCACCAAGAGTCTAAGATGGTACATGTACGTGTATGTAAGTGACAGTGTGCCATAATGCTACATTAATTAGAATACTATTTATTTTTTTATATTTAAAATAATAATTATTAAATCAATTTTAAAATATTTATGTACATTGAAATTTTATAATTAAATATTTAAATTGTGCGATCTAAATATAATTTTACTCATAATTAAATGATTCAAATATAATTTTTAATAATTGAGTGATCCAGATATAATCTATCCATAATTAAGTAACATTTATTGTAATTTATCCTTTTAAAAATAATATCAAACATGCGGTAAAATGAAATGCTAATTGCAAAAGGTAATACATGCGTTGATATTAGGGTTGTAAACGAACAGAACGTTCGGTGAAGCGTTTGTGAACCATTCGACAGGAAATTTGTTTATGTTAGCTTATTTATTAAACGAATGAATCATGGTCGAGGGTGTTACACATGAACAACATTTTTCGTTCGTTTAGTTAAACGAACAAACATGAACAAAGGGCTTGTTCGTTCATTTATGTTCATGAACGTTTGATAAAATGTTCGTTTATGTTCATTTAAATTTATTCACATATATCTAAGGGTGAGCATTAGATCAAGTAAGTTGAGCCAAAAAATTTTGAGTTACTTGAGTTGAGAAGTCTTATTTTACTCGTTAAAAATTTCTTTGTTATAGGCTAGGGGTGTTTATTGTTCTGTTAAACCGAGTTAATGAATTGAACCAAAACAAAAATAGTTAATTAGTTAAATTTTAAGTTTCATCTAATAATTAAGAGTTTTTTTTTAATTATCGACTAATTCAGTTTAAAATCAATTGATTAGCTGAATTAATCGAATTAATCCAAAATATTAAATATTTAGCATATTATAAATATTATTTATGTTCGTTCGTTTATTTATGTTCGTTCGTTAACGCTCGTTTATCATTTAAACGAACGAACATAAAAGAACATGAACAAGCTACGATCCTTAACGAACGAATACGAACAAAAAAAATTATGTTCGTTTATATTCGTGTTCATTTATTTGTTTGGTTAAAGTTAAACGAACGAACATGAACACACCCTTATTTATGTTCGTTCGGTTTGTTTATAACCCTAGTTGATATTATATAGGTTGGACAAGGTAAGGGGAATAATATGGAGGCGGTGAATTTTGGTATTTAAGTTTTACTCATAGTTTAGTAAACATGGTGAGCTAACCTGATATAATATTAAAACTATATATTTTATTAATTTAATTTTAATTAAAATAATTAAATATTTAATCTTTTAATACTTACATTACAGAATTTTCTGTCGTTTTATCGGAAATATTTGTCCCGGAAATGAAACAATGTGATCAGTTCACCATAAAGGATGTTGTTCTTTGTTTATTCTTCAATTTACTCCACAGCGTTCATTTCAATTGATTGTAGAGTTAAGGGTTGAAGTTTTGATCATAGAGTTTATAATTTAAGGGGGGGTTTTAGAATTAAAATTAAAAATTTGATGAATTTTATCTTTTGAATAATAAACTTCCATAGAAGATTGTACAATGGACTTACTATATCTGTTATAATCTAAGTGCTTACCGAGCGAGTTGATCACGAGTTAAGTATTGTTCGATTCGTACTCGTTAAAAAATTTTGTTGCTCGACTCAACTCGTTGCTCATTAAACTCGTTAAAATTGTGCTCGACTCATGCTCGTTAAAATATTTTGTTGCTCAACTTGACTCATTGCTCGTTAAGCTCATTAAAAAACTTACCTTATTTTTAACTAAAAGTAAAATTTAATAATACCATACGAAGTTCAGTATCAAATTAAATTAATAAATTTAACCAAAATATCAAAAAGTATATAAAACATTTTCAAAGTCTAAATTCAAAAGAAACATTCCATAAATACACCAAATTAGCTTATTAAAATAACAATTCACACATTAATAATTATTATTTAAATTTATTTTTTGAATAAAATTATTTTAAAGTAATTATTAAATATTTTAAAAAATTAACGAGCTACTCGCGAACGTATCGAATCGAGTTAGACTTTGTTCGATTCAACTTGTTAGGTATCGAATCGAGTTCGAGTCGAGCTAATCCGAGTCAAGTATTTATCGAGTTTTGACCGAGTCGAGTTCAAGTAACTCACGAGTACTCAACTCGTTAAGCACCCCTAATCTCAACTAATGAAAACTATTCGATTCACCATTTTTATATCATCGACCCACGTATATAATAAGTTCCAAAAATAATTATTTTTTCAAATAATATATAAAAAATAATGAAAGATTCCCTGATCGAATAAAATGATAATCACAAAATAATAAAATGGATCATTTTTATTGATTGTGATCATAAAGGGTGTCATAAGTCACGCCTAGATTATCATTTTCCATCCATGGAACTTCGAACTCTTCCTTTATCTTGAAACGTTTTTATGCCACACCTATATCTTAGACATGCTTGGGCCATGAAAAACTTGTAAAAAAATTAAACATTCATACCATATCAGCAGGCAGCAGCAAGACAAACAAGTTACAATCTGAAACAAATTTCCACCAACATTTTAGTGAAAGGATCTGTTCAAATTATTTTCAGGCAATGTAATGTTACATGTCAAAAAAAGGATGAGAATATGCCAGTTGCCAGAGATGTAGTTTTCACCTGTGGGTTGAGGATCCTCAAGTTCAGATAAAAGTGTAAGCTTAGAAGCATTTATCCTTCCCTCTCCTACTTTCTAAGGTCCAAACAGAAGGTAGCTTACCTCTCAAAACCAAGGAGGAACCCTAAGTTCGACGAAAACAGTGACTCGGTCCTTCCTGCTGGTGCTTTGAGGTCAAAACTTAACTCGTCTTGAATGGATTTTGCATTTTTTTATTCTACAAGTGAAATACAAAGGGCAACAGCCATGCCAGATGTTAATGAGATTAATTGCACTGCAGTATTTTTCAATGTTGTTTTGCCATGGTTGTTCATTTCTGCAAGCACTCCGGCAACAGCAATGTATATAAATCCACCAGCCGTAAAGCCCTGCAAGAAAGGAAATAACCAAAAAATGTTAACAGAACATGTTACCACCAAAAGTAACTTATCGAACATGACTCGCAGGTAACCCTATTACCTCAATCAAAGATGACTGTCCAGGATCTTGTCCCCAAAGCAAAGCCTAGAGGAAAAGCAACATTTTTTTATTCTGCCAATTAATCAAATTTATAATTGCATTAGCTGCAAAGAGTACAGACCATAGCTGTTCCTGCCAGTGCCACTAACGCCGAAAGGAAGTTGAAGAACAGGGCTTTGGAAACACTGAAACCAGATCTTACCAATATACCAAAATCACCAATCTGCACAGAGGAATAAACCAAGCCATGGAATTCATGTTATCCCAAAGAAAAAATTCAAATCATAGGACATACATAATAAGGGTTGATTTTGTGCGTCTGAGTGTGGGGGGTTATGCAGAAGACAGGGTTAGAACCCTAGTGCTACTAGAAGTCTCACTCATACGGAGAGGGTTAGCCAATGGACCCAAAGCCAGGTCTGAATGATCTCAATACGTTGCTTTGAGCAGAGGTTTCTGAATTTAAAAATTACCAAGATTTTGGGAATATTAAAGTCTAGATCTCAGAATGCTAAATGACATCTCGTAAGAAATCCTTAAGTCCCGAGCTAAGGAGGGTAGCCATGAAAAAGAGTGCATGTGACTAATCCTCAAAGCTCAAAAATTGTCATGGCATGTCAATTAATGATGCCATGCCAACATAGTAAAGCAAAACATTCAGTTATCAGTAGCATTTTGCTTTCTAGTAGATAAAAATTCCATGGTCCATTGATATGAAACATATTCAATGCATGAAAACCATCAGGATGCAGAATCTAACGTGTATCTTCAACCACCAGATATCGATGTTATTTACAAATTTAAAGGGCATCTTTAGAATAACATAAATTAAGTTCATTGAATCATAAAGGAACTCAAACCTCTTGAGGAAGCTCATGTGCAAGCAAAAATAAAGTTCTGGACCACCCACCAACAGATCCATGAAGCAAAAACGCACTTCCTAAGGCCATCCCATCAGTAAAATTGTGCTGCAATAGCATAAAATAACATAATTAAATAAAATACTTCCACTCAATCCAGTATAAATAAACTGAAAAGAACTGTTATTCAAGGACAAGAACATTAAATTTCAAAAATACAAAGAAAACGTATACTTACAACACCATCAGAAAATAGATTAAGATACCCAAATACCAGGTTCAATTGTGAATGAGAAGTTTCGTTTTGTACTGAGGTTTTAACACTATCTGCAAAGCCATCAGCAGAACCAATATCCGATTTACCGTCACAGATACTGGCAGAACTCTTTCTCTGTTGGGCAAAATATGTTAGATCAGGATTAACATGTATTTGTGAATTTCAATCTAAATATCAATGTTGTCATTAGAACTCTTCAACCGTTATCTCACTGTTGTCATTTTTTTTTTCAAGTTCAATCTTTCTTTTTCATAAATAACTTTTAAGGAATGGAATTTCTAAAACGGAAATTTATTTTTACAGGTAATAAAAGTTATAAACAAAATATAAACAGATAAAGGACATTTTATCAGTCAATTGGACAAATATTTGATAGCTGGTTCACACATGTATCTATTATACCTCAAGCAGTGCAATCCAGTTTCAGACTTTCAGTTCCATACTTTATAAAATGGCATAGCCAGCAAATATTTGTACCCAATCTCAGTTGTGTGAGTACAACATACCTCCAGTGTAAAATTTTAAACCCTACCTTTTGTATTTCAGGCTTATTTGCAGTATCTACATTCAAAGAGTCGCCTGATATGTCAGGTTTCGAATTGTCGTCATGAGCATCATCATCATCATTTTTCAATTTTTTATTGCCCTTGTGATGGTGGTGATGACCATGGCTCCAACCACTATCCCCTCCAGAGTTTTCTTCAACATATCTGACCAGCTTTTCAACAAGAAGAAAGAGTACTATCCCAGCTGTGACATACAGAAAGACCAACATGACACGATCACCCAAAATAAGTTAGGAAGCAGAAGAATATGCCTTTTCTGAAGTCATTTGAATCAAAATACATGCATATCCAGAAATTATTACATCATCACCTATTCAAAAGCAGATAAATGCCTCTTCCGATTTCTAGCATTACTGATTCCACATGAATTATGCAATACAAAAGTTCAATAGATTTCAAATGAAAAGTTTCAAAATGAAGTCTAGTGCAAGCACAAGTGAACCTATCCAACAATTTTAGCTAGAAAAAAGTTCCTCATCAGGCTTTCATTAAAAATTAGTTGGTACATGCATTCAGCACAATGCTAGGTGCACGTACTCTGTATGCAAAGTTGGGTTTGAATTGTCCCTTCTCCATTAATAAAAAGAGATTATCTAACATCAAGAGAGGCCTTCATCTCCATGACTAGTAAAACCCATCAATTACGTAGGGACAACATTGTTTTGCTTCCAATTATTTATTTTCTTCTTTGGGGCATGTCAATTACAAAATCGTGTAATTTAATGCAGTAAGACGCCCACTCCCAACTATTCCTTAACTGTAAGCATGTGGCATCAACGTTCTTACACTACACCTATTAAAACCTCATATCAACCAATCAAAATTCATAACAAAATGTAGGCCTCTAAGTAGTTACCAAACACTTGAGTAGGAACAAAACCCTAGGTTCAAACACAGGCACTTCCATAAAATCTTTCTTGATAAACAAAAATCAAAGTCTAAGATGGGATGCACAATGTATTCTTGTGTGTCTTCAGTTAATGTATTCTTAAATGAATTACTTAAAACACGTTAAACAGATCCTAACTATAAGCAAAGACAAATTAACATATTGAACAGATCCTAAATATGCAATAGTTCACAGTCATTTTTACTCACGTCACTCTCTTACTAATTGCTTGAGAAAACATGAAAAATGTTCATCTCTATCTATGACATGCCTTCAAAATTTTCAATAGCGATGTTACTGAACAAGAAATTTCTTACAGCGGTGCAGATGTAAAGAAATGATAAGACCAGCCTAAAAATGTATTCTACGCATATTCATGCTTATATACACATAAACATACACTTCTCTAATATTGTGCTACTTACCAAGAACAGACAATCCCACAGAAAGATCCTTCAAAGAGTGTGCATGTGCATGATCATGGGTATGATCCTCGTGGTCATCATGTGAGTGGGGGTGTCCACCACCTACAGACGGTTTATTAGTAAGTGACTTATCTAATAGCATAATTCAACCAGAACAATTGTCACGTGGAAGTTGATGTGTTAGCCAAACAGGGAATTGGATAATATTTGTTTTTTGGGGGTGTTTTCTTTGTTGATAGAATGTATGCTCTTTGTTGTATTGCTGAGTTTTAATGGCTCATGTATGGTGGATAGCTCCCTATTTAATAAATGTAGCTCGGTACTCGTTTCTCCCTTTAATAGGAAGGGAGTTTTTAATGAGGCCCAATTATCTTTCAAAAAAAAACTTGTTTGGCATCAGAATTTTAAATTTGACCCCTTTTTGTTGTTAATTAGATTAATAGAATCAACAAGGACGCAACAAGCTTGTTGTTAATTAGATTAATAAAATCAAAAAGGAGCCAACAAGTTACAGGTCCAGTGGCAAGACTTCATGCGGGATTTCAAGTATGTTGGTACCAGGTCCAAGGTTCAAATCCTATGAGTGGATACCCTTCTCACATTTCCCCAAATAGTTGTAGAATTTATAATGCTTGATTTGGTTAAAAAATCAACAAGGATTTATAGAAATAAAGAAAGCCCCCGAGTGCCTAACAATGATGTTTAGGTAACTCATCTCTTCACAATTTCACATATTATTGATAACATGACTATTGACTACTAACCTTGGGAGCCTCAGAGACTTTGATCTATACATCTACTTAAGCTACTCAGGAGTTACAGCTCCAGTTTCAATTGTAGGCTTTTTCGTTCGGTTGGGGTAATAAAGTAACTTCCATTTGCACTAACATTCCAAAGTCATGGTCAACGGGAACTTGTTTTATGTGAAGTCATATTCAGGAGAATCAGTGAGTATTTTCATTTACTACCCCCCCCCCCCTCTTTTTTATGGAATCAAGAATGCAAAAATCCATTTGTCAGCAACTATAGAATCATTTCAACATCTAAATCATGCAGGCTGTATATTTCATCCTAAAGGCAAGCAGTAACCAGGAAGTTCAAATAGCAGCCTGATAATTGAAAGCCCAAAACCACCGAATGGCTTCTAAATGAAATTAAATTCTGTGTCCTCCCTAGTGAGGACATATTCAACCATGTAAAAAATGTAAATGCCAAGTAAACCTCTCACTGATTGTGAAGGAAACTGAAGCATATGAATTATATTCATCCTAGAACTAAATCTCATGTATTAAAACCTCAAATATACCACAAAAAGAATGGCTTTAACTAACTTGAACTATCAAAAGTTTATAATTGATCAAAATCATACCAAAAGAATGTGGCAACTGGTGAAGAAAAGCATCTCCCAACATAGCTCCTGCCTGTAATATCAAGGTACAACAAAAAGTAGAAAACTATTTGAGAGAGAAAGAAAGTTCTTTGAATAATGAGCTCTGAAAATTGCTCAACTCAAAACTACGAAAAAATATCATATTGTTTGAGCACTTAAAGATGTTGTGTTGACAATATTTACTTGAAATTAATATGTCAGATAAAAGGTTTGAAGAATCTAACCCCAAATAAAGCCAATGAATCAACAACTGTCTTGGATGGTTTTCCTTGTACTGCAATAACATAATCAGATTTTGAGCTCCATTATCAGGAATAACATCTTAACCAGAAAAAAAAACTATAATAATTCAGCAGAAATAAAGCTGAAGTGAAGATCAATATTTAAATAATTATGCTTTAAGAATTAACTTACTAAATATCACAGGTAAAATAATCAGGCAAATAAGGGAAGCCAAGCTTACTAAGAGCGAACATCCCAATGCACGTGACCAAAGGCCTGTCAAAAACAAATAAGTACAAACAAGTATCAAACCTCGTATCAGAATTGCATCAGTTAGCTGAACTAGGCACATGTTCGATGTTGAACACCAAAAAAGCAAAGATCAAGAGGTATAGTAGCATTCAGAAGAATGCAGAAATTCCAACATGACAAGCATCACAATCAATAAAAAAAATCCAAGAACATACTGCTTGAACAGGTTTATGTTATTGTTTATGGTGAGGCAGAGGGGTGTGTATTGAAAATAAAAAGACTAAACGTCTTGGCAAGGTGGAGGGATGTACATGATGATTAGATAGAATGTGTCTCGGTAAGGAGATGTTAGATTCGTGTATCTGTTAGACACTAAATAACCACCAATTGCTAGTCCATTTCTGGCTTTAATAGATTTCTAGATGAAAATCCTAAATGGAAGTGATAGTTCATAGTTTACTATCAAATTACACATCCAAATAACCTAATTACAATCATTCTACTTTTAGCAAGCACAACCTCGGAAAAAACCATGTAATCATTCTAAAATATCCATACATGCATCCTTTGCCAAATATACCTTGATTAAATAAGAGGAATTTTCAGTTTTTATCTTTTTTAGTAGTTTAAATATTAGAGGCCAAGATAAAATATTATTTTATCTTGTGCAATCTGAGTGTAGAGTTTGAGTTAATTAGAAAAACTAGATAAATCCTATTTTATCTTTTAGAGAGTCAAATATCAATATCAGCATTAAACTCGATGGTTGCTACTTGCTAAACAACATTTTCTGAACTCTCACCTCGGATACTATTTTAGAAGCAGAACTCAACAAAATCTACCAGTCTAGAAAAAGAATGAAGCTTCTGCAATGCATAATAGATATTTATGCACATTCTTCTCCGATTAATTTAGCCAGCACACCAAATAAAAGGTTAAGTGTAAGGTGCAAGGGTCAATTTACCGAACATACTTAAGCTCACATCACATTGATGCAAGCTAAATTGTAAAATTACATTATAACAGCATGTAGCCTACATTAAGGGAAATACACCTTCACGATATGACTTAAAGCAAGATGGCATTCCCTTCAAAATTTGCTGGAAACCAATGTGCATACCTTGCCTCAAGGACAAATGGCTAAATGATAAGTGTTAGAAGCTTATATTATGTGTGATTAAACCCAGCATGCCAAGCTGGTTCTAGCACCACAACTATAAGAAGGCAAGCCTCACCCATAACCAACTTACAATCAGTGAAACTTAAACACAAAAACCATGGCAACTACAGTGGGGGTTCTGGACATGCGCAATAAGGGCCCAAAATTTTGATAAAACATTTTTTAGATGATGTTAATTCCGAAATTCATTGAAAGATTTTGAAAATGCAATTAAGAAAGATGCATTATAATTGTTTAAACGTTATAATTATTTCTTAAATGCGATAATTGGTTATAGAATATTATTGATTATTCTTAGTATTATTGCTTCTATAAAACTAGTAAAGTTTTGGATAGACACAATACAAATAATCGCACAGGGGTCCCTAGAAAGGACATTTGCTTCTAAGGGTTATAATTTTATAACTAGCAAAAGTTATGAACAATTATTTCAAAGGGTCGTATTTTAATAAATTGCACAGGGCCCCCGAAATTTTTGAACCGCCCCTGGGCAACTAATTGATACAACACTCAAGTCTATAACCGGCTACAGACCAGATCTTCATTATTGACTTTCGGGCTACAGGTTGCTACACCAGTTGAATAAACAGCACTAGGCCAGTAAGATATCCTAATTTCATAAGTCTCAACTTGTTAATCGGTGGGTAGATATAATCAAGCTGGTTTAAGTCGATAAAATGATGAACTCGGATTCAAAGCAAAAGCTTTTCACTAAGAACTTAAGTCAAAACTCCATTAAGTTTCACCAAAAGCTTTTCACTTTTTCCACTCAAACTCAACTTAAGAAGGCATTAAAATAATGCAAAAATAGACTCAAAAACATAAATTTCATGTAAAATAACCTATATCGGAGAGCTCGTGGTGATCATGATCGTGATCATGATCATCTCGATAGGGCCCAAAGCCGTACAATCTCATGTCTTCCTCCTCAGCCAACTCCTCCGGCAACATCATCTTCTTCCTCTCTTCCTCCACATGGCGGTGCCGATGATTGCCATGATCGTGATGATGATGATGGTCATGTCCATGTCCATGATCACAATGGTGATGATGCCCATGGTCACCGTGAGCCGGCGACATCCCGGACCCACTGCCAAAGCACAGATCCAAACTCACCAAAACCAAAACCAACAAGATTTGTGTTTTCTCAGACCCCATTTTCTTTCCTTCCAAAATAAAACAAAAAGAAAACTCTTTCTATTGGCCTTTTTAGTGAAATTGAAAACAAAAAGACTTCAGATGGGGCTGCGAAAGAGAAAAAGGATATACCCAAACGGCGTTTGCAACTTGCAAGTGGCTTCAATGGTGAAGAAACAAAAGTTCGCCTAAATTATTTCAAAATATTATTTTGGGTAAACTCGTTACTCTAACTCTAATTTTTTAATTTAGAGTCGTCACCAAAACTAAATTTTAAGGATTATAGATCAATCCAGCTATGAAAAAATTTCATTTTAATTAGGGATATAAAAACAGTTAATCGGATAGGTTTTAGTTCGGGTACTGTCAGATCGGGTAAAATCGGATATAGATCATTTTAGGTCGATTTAATATTTTGGTTTGATTCGGGTTGGGTACAGGTTTATTTCAAGTCGGGTCCATTTCAGGTCGGGTTCACTTTAGGTCGGGTTCAAACGATTCGGGTCCAAATCAGATAATTATCGGATAGATTTTAGGTCGGGTTCATTTTAGTTCAGTTGTATTTCAGGTCAGGTTCATTTCAAGTCGATTTTTATTTCAGGTTGAACTAATTTGGGTTTTGAATTCATATTAATTAAAATTATTAAGTTTGAGCTTGATACAAACAAGTAAATAACCGATAGACTTTGGGTTGATAATTCATTTTGAATTAATTATTTAATATCTAACGTCTTTCACCAAACATGAATCTCATTAAAAATAAATATTACGCACTGTATTAAACAAAAATATCATCAAAATGATTCATATCTTAAAATTTGAGCTAAATTACAAAAATTAAAATTAATAAGAAATAAGCATTGGACTAGAAAAAATAAAATTTTAAATTAAAAAAGATAGACATTAATTAAATAAAATATCATCCTTTTAAAAATATTGGACTAAATTAGAGAAATAAATAATAGTCATTTTAAAATAAAAATAAAATTGTAAGGACTAAATTATAAAAATTATAAATTAATAATAATTAAATTCGGTGAAAATCTAACTTTATTGTATTTTAATATATTATAATTTATACCTATACAATATAGTTTACTACATTTTAAAAATAAAAATATAAAATTTATACTATATATAAAATATATTCTATATATAAAATTTATACTATATATAAAACTATATAATATATATTATATATTGAAATATAGAATGTATAATACTATACATATATAATATGTATGTATGTATATGTTTATAATATATAAGTATGTATATACATACTTATATACTATATAATATACATTAATATATTTATATAATATATATTAATATGTACACTTATATATGTAGATATATTAGATGTATACATTAATATATATTATAATCTATATATAATATATTAGATGTATATAATATATATAAGATGTATATATATTATATGATATATTATAATATATATATGTATTATAATATAAAGTATATAATATAAATATATATTATAATATATTGTATATATACTTTAATGTATGCTTATAGTATATATAGTATAGTATATATTATAAAATATATATTATATATTATATGTTTTAATGTATACATATTATAGTATATAATATTTATGTTTTATAATATAAAACATATAATGTATAAGTATATATTATATTTTAATGCATATATATATATACTTTAATATATGTATTAATATATTATGTATATATATTTAACATATTTATCCTTAAATTCTGAACATAAACCTAAAATTTAAGAAAATGAAATTTAAATTGATATTAAATTGAATCAAATTAAAATTAAAAAATAAAGATTTAAGAGCAAAATTCTTAAATTAGTATCGACTTAAAGTGATAATAACCATTAAAAAATTGAACGGACAAATTCTTTTCATATTTTATTCAATACGAAAAGAAAAGATTTTAAAATTTGAATTTTCTTAATTTTTGATTTGTTTACTAATATTTTTAATACGTGTCATTTTATATTTTCTATTTTTCTTTTAAATTGTTAGATTCACTAATAAAAGAATTTTCAGCCAATTTTGATCTCTCGTCGCTAAAATTAAAAAATTTCTCTCATTCTCTCCCATCACCTGCTAACATAAAAAAAATCAAATCTCAATCCACCCCCTAAAATCAAAACGGTCTCATTTTCCTCCCATCATCCGCTAAAATCAAAAAAAAATTAAATTTCAATCTCATTTCCCCCCAACCTAAAATCCAAATATTTCCCTCAAATTTCTAATTTTAGATTTACTTCAAAAGTCAAATCAAATATTATTTTTTTTTTACTTGAAGTACTTAATAAAAATATATGTATATTTATTATGATATTTATATGTATATATTAGATATATATTAATATATGTATACTTATATATATAAGATATATGTATATATATTAGATGTATACATTAATATATGTATACTTATTATTTATATATGTATATATATTAGATGTATATATTAACATATGTATATAATATAATTTAATACAAATATAATATACTTTAATATAATATATATATACTTAAATGTATACTAATATATGTATTTAATTTGTTTATAAGTTAATTTATGTATATTAAAATATAAATATGTTTGTAATAAGATCATTATAAATATAATATAAGTATGTTATATGTACAATATAAATATTTGTAATACAATTTAACTATAAATTATTAATTAAAAATTAATAAGTACAAATTATATAAGTATTATGTTCATATTAAAAATATAATATAAGTATGTTATATAAATTATTTATATAAATATTAATATGTATAATATAAATATTTGTATTAAAAGTATATTATAATTATGTTATTAAATTATTTATGTAAATATTATATTTTTATTAGTTTAGGTTAATAATAGATCGGGTTATTTATCAGGCCGGATTCAAAATATGTCGGATAAAATCAGGTCTCGGGTCAATTCAGTCGGGTAATATCGGTTATCTGCTAGGTCAGACTAGGGTTCGGGTTCTTTTCAATCGGATACAAGTCAGGTTTCAGGTCCACAGTAACAGGTTGAAATCGGGTTCGGGTCATTCTCGGCCGGATATAGTTCGAGTTCGGTTACTACAGTAACAGGTCCAACTCGGGTTTAGGTCAACAACAGTCGGATACAGACTAGGTTTGGGTCATTACATCCCCAGGTCAAACCAAATTTTGATTCAAACAAGTTTCAGACGAGTTTTCAGATCGGATCAACTTTTTACATCCCTAATTCTAATCTATGTTAACTTAAAGGATATATATGGAAAATCTCACGAATATTATAGTTTAAGATTTTTCTTTCCATACTATTACATTTTAAAATAGGACGAATACACGATAAAAGTGAAGACGGATTTTAAATTTTTTTTATATATATATATATATTAAAGTTGAATCTTAATGTATTTGATTTAAAAAAAAATATATGATTATTGTATATACAAGAATTATTCATTTTTACCGTAGAATTAATAGTATTTTAAAAATTATTTTTTAATACGCTAAGATTAAAAATACTCAAACAATAATATTTATAATATTTTTTATTTATAAAATTCAAATTCAATTGTATCTATAGAATTTTATAATATAATATTTTCTTTGTATCACAAAATTTTGCTGGGTTAGAGATTCATTGGGAATAAAAGATGGATAACTCATACCAATAGTCACTCGATTATTATTTTATTATTTTGTTTATTGATCGTTAGGTTTTAACAGAAATAATAGAGTATTTTAAAAAATAACTACTTTCATCCATAAAACTTATATATTCGTTTGATTAAATTTTAATTTAGAATAGAGATCTATTAATTGACCTAATGGTTAAGGATATTCATCTTATCTTATCTTGTATGAGTTCAAATCTCGATATAAAAAAATGTTATAATCTTTATCTAATAAAAGAATTAATTTAAAAAACTCAATAAAATTTTAAATCACACCAAATTTGTTACTCTCTTTTATTCTTCCTCTATAACTATAAGATTATATTTTAAAAAGAAAAAAAAAAAGATATACGATATTAATGGAACACGATTAGAGAGCAGACGATTTACGTCCTGCATGTGGGAGAGTCATACGTGAATCGTCTGGGCAGTGACGCTTTAGGTTTCACTAAAATTTTAGAAGTTATCTCGATGTTGGAAGCTGAAGTATGGGGCATTTATGTTGGCTTGTTTTGTGACTGTGAAGTGGGCGAGAGGCATATTGTAGTTGAGTCTGATTGCTTGGACGTGGTTGGGATGCTTAAGGAGGATTCATCGGGTCAGAGTCATTCCACGGTGCTGAACCATGTCCTTTGTAAGCATGTTTCATTGGTTGTTCGTTTCCTTTATCACGGTTTTCTCGTAGATTATATATATATTATTTTTTAAATCGGTTATAGTGTTATAATAATATTTGTTTTAAAGTATACTTTCGATTAGAGATGACACGAGTTGAGTCGGATTTTCGGTCCAACCGCATCCGACCCGTAGAATCATACCCCCCACCCGTCATCCGACCCGAGTTTAGAGTAAAAAAATCCCGTCCGACCCGACCCGAATCATTAAAAATTTAAATTCTAGGAGCTTAATTGTAAAAAAAAAAAGTTAGGGATCTAATTATAAAAAAATTAAAATTTTAGTGATCAAATTATAAAAAAAAATAATTTTAGTCACCTAATTGTATAAAAATATATAAAGAATGATCATTATTGCAAATGTAACACCCCGAAAATCGGTCTAGTCGAAATTGTGTTTCGATGATCAGAATTTTGTACCGAAAAATCAAAAATGTAATATCGAAACCTTTTGTACTCAATTATTATGAAATGAAACTCTAATTGAGTTCAATTTTGGCTTAAGGATCTAATGGAAAAGTATAAAAGATATCTAGTGACTAGTGAATGGAAAGTTAGTAGTTAAACAGTTGCATAAGTTGATTACCTATATAAGTAATTAAGTTGTTGAGCTGGACGTTGAGTTTGTTCATTGATGAGCTGTTAACCCTTTCGGTACTTGTCTAATTGTAACTATGCACTCCTTGTAATGTGTGCAAGTCAAATTATGCAGTTTCTCTAAAGATAAGTTTTTAGATAGTGACTAAATTGTAACGATTGAAAGTTTAAAGACAAAAGTGTGAACTTAAGAAAGTTGAGGAATCACCCTCGTAATTAACCCTTTCGAAATTCTTAGTCACCTTAGGTAACTGATTTCATGTGGGTTTATCTTCAACTTTGTCATGAAATCATGACACCTAAATAAAGAAAAGACATAAGCAAACGATGAATTAAGGAAAATTATAAAATATTGGTTTTTTCACTATGAGAGAAATCATGTGATTGGTTTAATAGAAGGCAATTACATGGTTCTTCTGAAGTTTCGAAAGGTGAGATAAATGAGAATAGAAAATTAGAACAAATTATAGGCATGAAAATTATGACACACCTTAATGATGAGAAAAGTTTGAATAAAAGTAATTTTAAATTAGTTTTCCCAATTCAATAGGAAAACCTTTGATTGGTTGCAAGAGAGGCAATCCTATGACAATTTCTATAGGGCATTGTTGGAGGCATATATGAAAGATGAAAGTTTGTTGGCTAACATTCAAACTAATAGAGATAAAGACTTAGATCAATATTGTCTCCTTCACTTTTATTGTAAAACTTAAGCAAACACCTCCATTGTCATCTTCTATATTGAGCTTACCAAGCACCTCAATCTCATCTTGATTATTTGATTGGTTTCTAGGCACCAAATCAAAGCTAAGGAGTTGTTTACCACAAGGATTTATCATCAATTCCTATTCAAGATAAGGGCAAAGAAGTTGTCATTTAAGAACCTTAGAAGCTCTCTTTAACAAGGTGAGTGTAGTAGAGTTATGGGACAAAGCTAGGAGCTTTTCCCATCTCATTGTATTGTTTATTGTTGACATATAGCATAATATTGGCATGGAAAGGCATTGAGACTCATACAAGGCTATGGTAAGCTTTCTTTGTTGCATTGGTATTGTGAAAGCATTGAATCATCGAAAGAGCATGACATTAAAACATTGATAATGTTATCATTGTTATTGATATTGGTATGGATCATTGGACTCTTTGACATGGACCTAAGGGTCAAAATCATTATTGTTGATTATTAGAATTATGGATAATGTCATCGGAACTGTCTATTGGCTTGTATGTATTGGACTTTGGATTCGAGTGAAAATTAGATACAATTGACATGCCATAAGATTTATGAGCTCATTGGTACGAGTGGACTATAGTCCTTGGATTACGGCCTATATGTTGGCGAGATGGAGGGATGATTGTGTATTGGTCATGTTGGCGAGGCAGAGAGATTAGACCATTCATTGTATTGGCGAGGCATAAGAAATCCGTGTATCCACTATCTTGATCGATCAAAGGGTTTATAACGACTTATTGATTTCATTGTTATGGCATATGAATCATTGATGCATTGACATTGAACTATTATCACGAACCATTGAACATCGACCTAAATTGAGGTTATGGTATGAGAGCATGTTATTGTATGCATTTTATACATTCATATTGTTATTGACTACCTCACTAGGCAACGTATGCCTAATGCATTCATTTTCATGCACTTTCAGGTTATAGTCGTTGGAGAAGAAATGAATCCTTTCTACATGGCCTTGGCAAGTCACAGAAGTAGTAAAGTAAGTCTATTATGAATATACTCCTAGAATAGTGGCAAAGTTTCTTATTGAGTCCTATTTATGTACATTGGTGTGTTGATAATATACATGTTATGCCTAGACTCTAATGAGACAAAAAGACCCTAAGGTAATTAGCATAAATGGCTAAATATGCATATTTGAGTATAAAAGGTAAAACCTAGTAAATGGATTGAGAATGTCTTAAAATTTGGTATGCTGTTAGTTTAAGTTTATTATGAGTTGCTAGTAAAATTTCATGAAAATTAGAAATCACTTACTAAGTCAAATCGAACAAAAACCAACTAAAATGTGACATTACAGATCAGGTGTTCTGAAACAACTCCTAAATGTTTCGATACACTCTGTTGATCAAACCTGATTACCTCCATAGGTAATTACTTTTCTGTTAGAACCTCTATTTACCTCTATAGGTAATTATTGTTCCCTTAGTAACCATAGATTACCTCTATAGGTTATTACATTGTTCGTAGAAGCATTAATTACCGCCATAGGTAATTTGTTATCTCTCAACTATCACAGTTTATCATCATAGGTAATTACATTTCTATTAGTAAACAGAGGAGATTCTTAACATTAATAATGATAAGTAAATCGAATTGAATTACCGAAAAATGTCACCGGACCACTGAAACCTCCGACCATAGCATTCTCTGACTCGATTCCCTATCAGGACGGGAAGGGGGTGTTACAGCAAATATCCCTAAAATATATATGAAAAATTACACTATTAGTCTTGGGTCGGGTCAGATTTTTTCCACCTTATACTCGAACCCGACCTGACCCAAGATCACCATTGACAAAAACCCGACTTGACCCGAGCCTTATTTTTTTATAAAAAAATTGACCTGACCGGACCAAGTCAGATCAGAACCCGTCAGATTCGGTTTCGTGCCCATCCCTACTCTCAATCACTGGACATTGATCGTTTAATCATTGTGCTAGTTTGGTGCTCGAACTCATAAGCTCTAGGAACAACAACTATTACCTTAACCACTGAGACAAGACGATTTGTACTCATGTATACCATTTCTCACTAATTGAAATTAGAAAAGTTCTAATGAGGCATATACCATTTTTCTTTATAAAAAATAATATATATGAACAAATATATTTGAACAGTTAACTAAATCAGCTATTTATTTTTATTCTTTTATTTTTCTTTAAGTCATATATTTTAAACCCACCAACAACACTTCATTCTTTCCCTTATAATACCTCTTCACCTCCCCTTTAATAATATTATGATTAAAATTAAAATTTATAAAAACAACTGATATCTGATGAATGTAAAATTTAATAAAAGTAAATCCTCACGTTAATTAGACATTACTTTTTAAAACGTTTAAAAATCGTCTTTTCAAGCGTACACTTTTGATATTGCTTAAAAGGAGCTTTTGCTCAAAAAATTGATTTTTCACTTAAAATTAATGTCAAACACCTAAAAATGGATTGAATTATGATTAAAAAACGATTTTCTATCAAACCTTGAAAGCTATCATTTTTAGATTTTACGGTAAAAATCACTTTGGAGATGAAGTTATATTTTTATCTTTAATAATTTAATTTAAATTAATTTTGTATTAAATAAAAAAATATTATATTTTCATATCAAAATTTAAATTTATATAAAATAAGACAAAAAATATACATAAATTTTGTACTCATTTTTTTTATTTTCTAAAATATTGTACTAATCATTTTATTTCCAAAAATATTGTATTTTGAATAATAATTTTAAAAATGATTACAGAAGAATCCAACTTTGAATAGTAAAATGAATTAAATTCAATAAAAAATTAAAGTCAGTACCAAGAGGTGTCGACTTTGAACAGTGTTTTTATAATTTTCAAAGTGTTTTCTGCAAAATCACTGTTTAAAGTCGAAACCTCTTGGTACCGACTTTAATTTTTTATTCGATTTAATCCATCTCACTATTCAAAGTTGGATTCTTCTATAGTCATATTTAAAATTACTATTCAAAGTACAATATTTTGGAAAATAAAATGACTAGTATAATATTTTAAGAAATATTTTTTTTTAAATTATCATATTTTTGAAATTTCACCGCATGCATAATGACATTATTTTATATTAATATAATAATATAAAATTATATCATAGTATTATAGCAAATACTATATATTAAAATGTATCTAACATGTACAATATTTCATAGGAAAAAACATAAAAATTACATTTATAAATTTTTTATGAAGTTACTAGTTTGTTAAATTTTTTTTCTAATTTTTTTCCATGTACATGAAGCATTGTGAGTAAGGGTGTGCAGAATTAACCGTAATCACTAACTATAACCGTTAATTGATATAATCTTTATATTTTATAGGTTAATTAACTAAATCATTAAAATTAAACAGTTTTCGTTAACCAAACCGTTGAAATGATGGGTAATAGTTATTGTTAAAATATAAAATAACTTTTTACACTTTGATTATGGTTTTTATGTATTGAACTTTGATTATTATATATTAGTTAAACATTTATCTTTAAAACTTTGATGATAGCTTTTATGTCTTGAATTTTGATGGTGTATTGCTATAATGTTATGTATCGTAAACTTTTTAAACTTAAAAATATTATAAAATCTGTGTGTTTTATCTTGTGTTTAAACTTTTTAGTATGTAATTTTTTTTTAATTACAGTGTAAGTGATTATAATATCTTTATTTAAGTATGTTTATAAATGTTTTAATATATTATTTATTATAGAGATAATTATATTATTCTCTAAAAAATAATGAACACGTGAAAAAATTATAATAAATTATAGGTTAACCTATTGAACTGTTGATTATCCGCATCTTAACGGTTAATCGTTACGGTTAACCTTATCTTGATAGTTAGGTTTTGGTTAACAAAATTCAATATTTGTTATAACGGTTAACCGACCGTTTAAATTAAATAGTACGGTTAACCTACCATGAACACCCTTAATTGGGGAAAAATTATATCATGGGTAAGTCCCACCACGTCATCCATGTGATCAACCGTTAAAAATCACCCACCTCATCATTTTTTTTCCATATCATATTTTTAAGTGAATCTTCACTTATATTTACTGTTATTTTATTTTAAAAATATTTTTTCAAGTGAAGATTCAATTGGAAAAAATATGATATAGAAAAATTGATGAGGTGGGTGATTTTTATTGGTTGGTCCCACGACCACTTGGTGAAACTAACCTATAATATAATTTTTCCTAATTGGGAGATAAAATAATCAATTATGAATTTTTAAAAAATAAAAAGCAATATAACAAAGAATAGCAGTATATAATTATGAGTATAATATAAAAATATATATTTATAATATTTATTAAATAGTTATTTTTATTTTTATTTTTTATTTATTTTTATTTTAAATGTTTTATTTTAAATCAAAAGAATTTATTATAAATAGAAATTATTAATTGACTAACTATTAATATAACCGTCTAAATGCTAATGTGACACGTTGACTTTGTTTGGGACGCTAATATGTTAAATGTCAATATTTTAAAAAATATATATTATTTTCTAAAAATAATTAATAATAATTTATTTATTTTTAAAATAATATTTAATTTAATTTATTATTTTATTTTTTAAAAAATAATAATTAAACAAATTATTATTTTAAGTAAATTTAAAAATAAGAAAAATAAGTTATTTAATTTATGATTTTTATAAAAAATTAAATTTTATTTTAAATAATAAACTAAATAAATTATTTATTATTTTTTAAAAAATAAAATTAATAAATCACTTTTTTTAAAAAATATTTTTTTAAAAATCGTGACGTGGCACTTTGCCACGTCAACTCCTCAAATCAAGTTAACGTTCCAAACCAAATCAGCGTGCCGAGAGATTGTTAGGTGAGCTATGTTCATCACATCATCCATGACTTAAATAATTAAAATATTTTTTAAATAATTATCTAATAATTATCCACCCACTAATTAATAATTACATATAAAAAAGTGGTAATTCATCTTAAAAAATTAAGATGAATAGTTCTGATTACTTGAAACTACAGATAACGTAATAAACAAGATTCATCTAATAATTTTCTAGCATGTAATATCAAATCCCACATTAATCTTTATTCACTTAACAATTTTCATTTAAGAAGTCATTTTATCAAAAAAAAAAGTTATAAATCTATTTAAAAAATAAAAAATAAAATAATTATTCAGTAAAAACATTCGAGTATTTTTTGACATTATTTCTTAACTATATAAGTTGTATCTTCCATTTTGGGTTAATGTCAGAAGCCGATGAAAAAGGGTATATCGGATCTGCTATTTTGGTCTAACTGAAAATGAAGTTATTTTAGGTGTGTGAGTAAAAGATTGAGTCGTATCGAATCTGGGTGAGTAAAAAAAATTAAATACGAATATATGATATATGTTAAAAAATTTATTTGGAGGGCACAAAAAAAATTGGTTCATCCGATATTTATCTTTCTTATATATTGTTATTATATTGTATTAAGCAAACTATTCACAGATTTATCAAGAAAACTACCATGTGTTAGAGTTTCTTTTTTTTTTAAATATCATTAAAGGGATCATCAGTCATCCAAATGTACCTAATGTCTATAGAGTTGATACATACCTTAAAGCTGCTTTTATTTGTAGAAAACTTTAGCTACCCATGGCGTTCAAACACATGCACAAGAATGTCCTAAACCTTTTCACAAATGTCTTCTTCTTTGTATGATGTTACAAACTTCACTGTAAAAAAAAAAAAAAAAAAAAACAGGGCAAAGAAAAACATTTAAATTTCAATTAGAAAGGACATTTCTTTCTGCTGACTGCATAATGCTAAAAAAAATGTAATGGCAAGACTGTTCATAAACTGTCTTGAGCACATCAATAAAAGTAAAAACATAGTTAAGGTCAAACAGCTTTATCTGTGCAGTTTAAGAAAAATAAAAGCGTAACAGCTAAAATGTTCAGTGATAGGCAAAATAGCTATATCTAAGGCCATGATCCCTGCCCAATGGGTGAGTCTAGGTGCAACAGGTCTAGGTTATAGTTAAAAAAGCAGTAGATTTCGAAATTTGTCCAAAAACTTAAAATGTTAAGTTTTTTTATAATATTTTATGTTTTTTGTTTTTGATTTTTGACAAGTTTCAATACTTAAAAACTAATTCCGATACTTTTTTATATAACATTTTAGGGTTTTGGATAAAGTATCGAAACTTATCAAAAAAAAATCCTAAAATGTTATCCAAAAATCTAACATCTTAAGTTCTTCAACAAGTTTAAAAACTGCAGCTTTTTAGTCGTTCCCTAGACTTGATGTAAGTCAGATTACCCATAGCAAATCCCCTTCACCACAAGAATATGCCAGTTGAAAGGGAAGCAGTAAAATATAAATCACTCTCCCTTTCAGCTCACTTATATGACACAAGTAACATTTACTCAGGGAGATGTATTGTAGGCATTTTCTGACAAATGAAACCGCCTATTACCTTACTACTAAGATTGGATAAACATCGAAACTGAATGATTTAAGTACATGGGGTCAGAGAAGAAATAATTTATGCAGTGCACAAGAGAAAACTGAAAATTTACCCCAGGGAAGAACAGGAAACTCCCACTGTCGTATAGGCACTGTGACCACATATGAAGTAACCTACAAAGGCCAAAAAACAACAGCACAAATGAAAAGTTTTACTATATTTTAATCAAACTTGGGTGAATGTCATATATGAGCATGTATAAAAATACGGCCATTTTCTTAAACAGTTTTTCAATTTAAAGGAACATGTCCTACACCAATGTCTAAATATATGGTTACATATGAGTTCTTAAAAGAAAATGAAGAGTTCTAGCTGCATAGATTTTGCTTTTTTTCTTCCTTTTTTGTTGGATCCCATAGTTTAAGACTACAAGACATTTATTGGAGTTATTCTACTGAAACGAAAACATACCAAGATTGAAGCAGCCAGAGAACATGGAGAACTAAAAAGAAGTGATGTCTCCTCCTTTTCATAAAGAAGATCCATCACATCCATGCATGCTTCAAAGCTTACCAATTCTCCAACTTTTGCCACTCCCCTATAAGCCAAAGCACAAAAAAACTGATACTAAGATGATAAAACTTTTCAAATGATTCAAATCAAATGGATTGGATATTGGAGTGGAACAAGAATATTACTTGAACTGAATAAAAAGCTCTTCAAGGAATACAAAAGCCACATTTGATGTCCCAATTTCAAAATTCAACACCTTGACATTTTAAAGAGGGAAAAAAAGTCTCATGTCATTGCTTAAGGGTTTGATCAGAACAAAGAACCTGATATTGAAGTCATGAAATTTACCTGAAGGAAGACCACCTCCTGAAAAATGTACTCATCAATCACCATGCCATGATTAAATAAAGTACTGAAACTTTATATAATGAGTACTTTTACATAGGCCGAGCGAAACTTGACTCAAAAAAATTGAATTATTCGACTCAACTCAATGTGAATACTCAGTTAGTCTTGACTCGTCTCAAAAAAAATTCAAATGAAGTTTGAGTTATAAAATAGGACTATTCAACTCGATTAACTTAAAAATTTTTGACTTAACTTTATCTAATGGGCACCCCCACTTTTACAAACATGTTATTCATTAATTCAATAAAAATATCACTATAAATAATTCAGACTTCAGAGTTTGCAATTGCAATATTATTTCGAATTTTAATTGTAATATATATTTTAAGTTTGATCATCAATGAAAACTGCATATATCAAACGAAGTAGTGAGGAAATAACTTACAGCTTCCACGAAATCTTTAGTGGTAAAATGCTGATCCTTAATGAATTCGTCTCCCAATGATTTTAAACATTTTACAGACAGAGCACGAGAATCGTGTATCTACAATAGCAAACGAAAAACATTACTTCTGAGGGGAGAAGAAGAAAAGGAATAAAGAACGAAAGAAAAGAAAGATATAACTTGAAATCAGAAAACTCAACTTTACTTGAAATCCAGATTGAAATAAGTGCAAATAACTGCAGATTGCTCTCTTCAACGGATCGTAAAAGCCAGCTTCCGATCTTATTCCTTTGATTTATAAAACTGTAAAAACAACAAAAGAATCCAAGGGAACTTCATATGCATTAACATTTGACATCCGAAGGAAGATTCATGGAATTAGAACAGGAGAGAAATCAGAATTACGTGGTGAGAGAAGGGAGAAATCGATCCGCGAAGAGAGACAAAGCTGTGTATTTCACTATCATCGGAGCTCGAAGTAGCTTTCAAATTACAACAGAGAAATGAAATTTGTGAAGTAAATTTAAGCTTCTTTCTGTTCATTAAACTGTGATATGGTTAGATTACTTACATGAGAAGAACGAATCAGAAACTCCACGGACCTTCTTCTCAGTCGCTTCATTTCATGGAGGGAATCAGTTTCGCTTGATACTTAGATTTCAGAGAAAACGAATAGACAGTTTGCTCCGCGCCAACTTTGTTTTTAAATCTTTGATATTTTGGGTATTCACACCATATGTCCCCAAACTATGACTTCTATTTTAAATTAGTTATTAAATTTTTAAATATTTTAATTTCATCCTTAAATTATGACTTTTATTCTAAATTGGTCCTTAATTTTTTTAATAGTCTATTTTATCCTTAAACTATGACCCTCATTCTAAATTGGCCTTTAAACTTTTTGAATAATCTAATTTCTTCCTAAAAATATTGTTTATATCACAGCATATTATTACATAACATATCAGTGTTTCATGACAATTAACAATTATATTAACATAATATATGATTAGCATATATCGCTTATTTGTGGATGAAATTATAACATTCAAAATGTTTGAAGGCCAATTTAAAATAAAATTTATAGTTTGAAGATAAAAATTAAATATTTTAGAGTTTGAGAACCAGTTTAAAATAAAGGTCATAATTTTATAATAAAATTAAGATATTTAAAATAAATATTATAGTTGAAGAACGCGTGATACAATTAACTCAGATAATTTTATTCCTGCACACTTATAGTCATCAAAATTAACAATGTGGTCTTTGTTTTTAATTTTATCTATATTTTTTAACAAATTTTATTTAGATAGAAGGAGAAGGAGAGCTTTACCCTTAATGTTTCTTAAATTCGAGAAATTATATCATGGGTAAGTCTCACCACATCATCCATGTGATCAACCACTAAAAACTATACATTTCATATTTTTTTCATGGCATATTTTTAAGTGAAGATTCACTCATATTTATTGTTAATTCTTTTTAAAAAATATATTTTAAGTGAAGATTCACTTGAAAAAAATATAACATGTAAAAATTGATGAGATGAGTGGTTCTTAGTGGTTGATCTCATGAACACGTGGTGGGACTGACCCATAATATAATTTCTCCTTAAATTCATGATTAAAAAAATGTCAAAAGAAAATTTTAGCATTTGTTTTAGAGATTATTGGCAATTTCATCAATATTATTCTTGAACTTACAAAATTGATTAATATTAGGTAAACTGCAATGGAGATCACTTAATTATGAGTAGATTACATTTGAAGTCATCTAATTATTAAAAATTACATTTTAGCTCATTCATTTATGGGTAAAGTTACATTTGGGTCACCCAATTATTAAAAGTTACATTTAGATCACTCAATTATAGGTAAGGTTACATTTGGGTCACTCTTTATATTTGAAAAAAATATCAATTCGTATATTAGATTAATTAATAATTTTAAATGAGATACTCTAATGTTAACAAGGTTATACAAGTAATTTAGAAGAAAAATGATCAAATTGATATATTTTTTCAAATATGAAGGGCGATCCAAATGTAACCTTACCCATAGATGAGTGACCTAAATGTAACTTTTAATAATTAGATGACCCAAATATAACTATACCCATAATTAAGTAACTTTTTTTGTTATAGTTTACCCTTAATATTATGATATAACGTGATTATTATTTGTGTTAACTAACGTTTATGACATCAATATAGTAGCTCAATTTAGGGATATAAATTACAATTATGACCGTGTTTTTGAAAATATTATGTTTAGTACGGTTGTACATATAAAAGATATTATTATGTCATTACGGGTATTGTTATCATATTTTTTTAAATAATTGATGTTATTATAAATATAACGATCGTAGGTATCATAGTTTTAGATAATATAATTAACATATATAATGAACGTTATTTTGGTTATAAACCACTATTTAATTCTCATGTAAATGACATTAGGTTCGATTAGATGATTAAAGATTTTGAATTATATATTATTATATTTTTATATAATATATATTATTTTATTTATTTTGACAAGTTAAATTCGGATATACCTTTAAATTTTGAAGCGTGTTGGGGTTGGGTTTAAATTCTTGTATTTTCAAGTTGAGTTAGAATGAGATGGGATACATATTTTTTTATGACGATTGAAGTCGAATATATAATATATTTTTTCAGGTTGGGACAAATTAAATTTCGATCCGCTCCATTATCATTCCTATTCGATTTAGATTAACAACCTACATGTTTTGAACTAGTTAAAAACATTTTAAATTGTATACAAAATCACTTCAAATCTTATATAAAACAGAACACGTTGTTATATAACTAATCATAATTTCTAGATTTAACCCACATACTTTAATTTTGTTAATTTTAGTATCTTTACTTTTATATATATAAAATTTTATATAAATCTTATATAAAATTTTCATTAGTATCTTTACTTATATATATATATATATATATATATATATAAATTATAGATTTAATTTATATTTTATAATTTTGATAGTTTAAAATTTAATATTTTTTTAATTATTTATCGATGCGTTTGATTAAGATAAAATATATCATAGTCCTGTTCGATCACGTAATTTTAATCTCAATTAATAAAATTATCTATTTTATTAATTTTTTAATGTCAACTTTTTACCAATTGAATCTTCACTTAATAAAAAAATATAATTTTTAATTTAATTTATAATAAATACAACAAAAATTTATTTAATAAAAATAATTTTTATTATTAAAAATCATAAATAATATAATAAATTATATTTATGATATAATTTTTCGTTTCACAAGCATTATATTACCATATTTCATTAATTTATTTTAAAGAAACATATATGATTAACAAAAATATATATAATATTTATAAAAAAATCAGTGTTTGATAATTATATTAAATCTTAACTAATTTGATTAAATATCCTAAATTGAAGGCTTAAATCTTGAACTCAAAAACTGATTTAAAGCGCATCCAACTCGGTGGTGACTCGGAAGTCCGTTGGTTACCCTGTATATATAACGCATCTGTTAAACCAGACGTACAACTTTGATTTTCCAGAGAAAAGGAAGACTGAAACTCAACACCATTTTTGCCCAAATCTCCCTCCAGAAGAAAAATGGCAGCAAATATCATAACCCAATCAACTATTCTTCAACCAAAACTTGCATTTTCTGATAAAAACCTTCAAAACCCATCTCTCTCTCACTTAACCAGTCTCTCTCCTCCATCAAGTCTCTATCTCTCTTCTTCTTCGTCTTCTTTTGGATTTTTTGTTGGTGTAAAGCGTACAGAATGATTCTCACTTAACCCATCGTTTGGATTTTCTTCAGGGGTTGGATTTTTGCAGAAAAAGAGAACTGGGGTTGTTGTGAAAGCATCATTGGCACCGAGTGTATTGGACTCAAACTCTTCGGTTTTGGAGACTAAGAAAAACAGAAAGAATCCCATTGTTGTCATTGACAATTACGATAGTTTCACTTACAATCTTTGCCAGGTTTAATCAATTGCGATTTTAAAATCT
Organism: Abelmoschus esculentus; assembly: GCA_035048815.1. Taxonomy (NCBI): domain Eukaryota; kingdom Viridiplantae; phylum Streptophyta; class Magnoliopsida; order Malvales; family Malvaceae; genus Abelmoschus; species Abelmoschus esculentus. The sequence continues at coordinate 15,731,019 of JAUCBN010000019.1, forward strand.
GTTTTCTTTTTCTTTTGCCTTCTCTTATTTGTCATTATGGGTTAAGGCTTGCTCTGAATTGATGTTTGGTTGCTTAGAAAGCTATGAGAAAATAACGGAAATAGAATCACTTGATATGATTGTTTCATCAGGAAGCTTATCGTATTTGCTTGTGATAGTCTATATTGATGTTAGGGAGGACTTGATGTTTTGGTTGAAGTTTAAGAAACCTAATTAAACCAAGTATAATAGGAGAAAAATACGCATGGTCTAGAGAAAAATTATTGTTTTTCTGTTCTCTACTTCTTTCTCTGCAAGAGAAGGAAGAATTAAGAATCGAATGAGGTGCTTCATCATAAATATTTGCCTCAATAAAAATTATATAGTTTTGTTATGGCTATGATTGTCAAATGAAAGCAAGTATGATTTGATGATTTCAGTAAGAAACATGATATATGATTCCTGCTGAATTGCTTTGTCGAATTTGGCATCTTTGATCCTGGTAATCACTGTGTATGGTGGTCTTGACACCAATAATTCTTTGGTTGGAGATCATCACCATTTCTTATAAAAAAATGTATTGTTTTTACCTTGACAAGAATAACCATTGAGAAACCCACTATTAGGGAATAAGAGTGACATCCGGAATCCATTGTAGGGGATTCACCCTCACTTCCCTCTTATCTTTCTCCTTTAAGCAACTTATGGACACATTTGATGGTCACCTTATGAAAGGATCCATAAGAGTGAATGAAAGAGTTTCCTTGGCTTCAAATATTTTTTTCTTCTTTATTATAAACATTTTTGTTTGATTGTTCTCTTAGTCTTTTCGGAGTTATATTTTTGACTAATAACAAAATATCCTCAGACTTGACATGTAATTTTGTAGTACATGGGAGAGCTTGGATGTTACTTTGAGGTTTATCGAAATGACGAGATAAATGTAGCAGAGTTGAAGAGGTAAGACTTAACCTTGTGACGTGTGTAATATTGTTTATTAATTTAGTTGTGTTACATGACGGTTACATACGTGATGAATAGCTATTTGTTAACAAATCTCTAAAGATTTGGTTCAATAAATGACAACTATTGTTACATTTGTAGGAAAAACCCTAGGGGACTGCTCATCTCCCCTGGTCCAGGTAATAGTTTGATATGTATATTGTTAAATGAGAATCTGTCATATTTAAGCATGCTATAAACTTTATAACCTTTGTATAGGAACTCCCGAAGATTCTGGAATTTCACTGCAAACAGTTTTGGAACTTGGACCTTCTGTACCCTTGTTTGGTGTTTGTATGGGTTTGCAGTGCATTGGTCAGGCTTTTGGTGGTAAGTGTCCTAAGATGCAATAACATTCATATTACTTATCTTTTGAATTTTTCATATTGTCTCAATATTCATTCTAAGAAAGATCAGAGATTACTTCATATTTGTATTGGTTTATTACTGGTGCTGAGCTACTTGCTGGTTGGATTTTAACATATTCTGTTCGACTTCATTTGAAAATGCAGGAAAGATAGTGCGTGCTCCCTTTGGTGTTATGCATGGAAAAAGTTCTCTTGTATATTTTGATGAGAAGGAGGAAGATGGGTTGTTCCGCGGATTGTCAAAGTATATACCATTACTTTTCAGACATGATTTTCCTTTGAGATTTTTTGGCGTGCTTACATTATGCCCATCTTATAGATTTTATTGATCTCTCTTTTTACCTTTGGATATCAGGATTTCTTACCAGACCTTTTTCTTCTAACAAGTTTTGAATTATAGTGAATTTTTTATATACTTTATATAAAAGAGTGGACAGGGTGCTATCTTACAAATTCCTGTCTACAGGCATCAAATTCCAGCCTATCTACTTTATCTTCATTCATTTCCATCCTCAGCCATTTGAGTTATAGTTATCTAATATTTTCTATGCCTTGATTCCTCTAATGTTGCATTTATCTTTCAAAATGTATTAAGAATCATCCTCAATTGGGAAGAAGAGGAAGGATGAGATAAAAGACTAAAGAATTCAATGTGTAGGATAATCTGGACTAATAAAAGCCATTGATCTTCTCTCTGGTTTTAACTTAAGGGTTTCAAATTCCGCTATTTCTTCCGATACCCCTTGAGAAACATTCATTACTCTTTGACAAAACATATTGCTCCTTCTAAGCCTTTCTTTGATCAATGTAACAGATCTTTATAGCATGTTAGATATGATGTTCTTGCATTACACATAATGTGGATGCCATGCACTATTATTCCATGCACTTGGTCAAAACCACATTTTCCTTATATGCTACTATTTGTCTGCATTTAGCTAGACATTTGTGAAGCATCTATTATTTTACTCTTTAAGTTATAAGTTCCATTTTGTTATCATTAATTAAATCTCATGTTATTTTCAATTCTTACTATTATTGCTCCTTTCCAGCCCTTTCAATGTTGGCCGATATCACAGCCTTGTGATTGAGAAGGACAGTTTCCCTGGGGAAGCACTTGAAGTTACTGCTTGGACAGAAGATGGAGTGATAATGGCTGCTAGGCACAGAGTATATAAGCATCTACAGGTAAGACTGCTGCCTCATTTGTTTGTGATGTACTAGGACAATGATTTGCTGAAATAGGAAGATATGCCTACCACAAAATTGGTTACAAGCCGATTTGGCTTGTTGGAAACATATTTGCTGCGATCTTCACTTAAATTAGTTTCCCTCATAATTGCCAAAATTTCTGTGGGCATATTTTCATTACCCTGTCTCTAGAATAATTGGATATGTTAACCTTGGAATAAATTCTCGGTGAGTTTGTTGCTCCGACTATTCATTTTCTTGAAATACTCGTGTCTAACACATAGGTATGATCTCCAAGGAACCTCTAAATACATTGAAAAGCTTAGAGAAATCTAACCATACTCATGTTAGATACATATTAGTATTCGGCACTCACTTCAAGTCAGATTAACAGTCTTTGAGCATAATTTCACTCGCTTCAAGTCAGATTAACAGTCTTTGAGCATCATTTGAAAGAGGGTCTTGAATTCTTTTCTTTCTGCAATGTGTTCTAATCTCCTACCCTTTAAGTTCATCAAATGATATTTGATTAGATTAATCCAATATTTTCATGTCATTGGTATGATTTTTTAATGATGTCATAATCACACATGAACACCTCTTAAAATTTACAAAAAAAAAATAGCATTAAAATGGTAATTTAACAATCTATTAAATGTTATCAAATCAAATTAATATCTATCTTTTCTGGTGTTTTCCTTTTATTTCTCTCAAATTTATTCTTTCTCCCTTTATCTTCAACTTCCTCTCATGACATTGCCACTGCCATCATGCCTGAAAAGGTGTCAATGTATACCAGCTCTTTGTACCTGTCGCAAGTTTTTGTATTTATCCAAAAAGCTAGTTCCTTAATATTCTTTATGATTTCAGTGCCTTAATAACACCATCAGCCCACCTTGTTTGCAGCATATATGGAATCTAGCACAACTATTTTTACATCTTTAACATATCTCGTATTTTCTTTTTGGATAATTGAGACATTTGTTATTGACCTCCATAGGAACTTGGGCCTTTGGGGCTGTGGTAAAACATGTAGATTCCTACAGGCTCCTTTGATATGTTACTTTATGCTATATGTTGGTTAAACTCTTTATTTTTCTGAAGTTCTCTTCTCAGACACATGTATGCAACACATATCCAGACATGGATATGGAACTGTGATTCTCCAAATATGAGAAATTAAAAAATAATGAGTATATCATACCAGTATCTGACATTCAACCTTGAGTCTAAGTAATGTAGCTTTTAACTGACTTCCCATCGTGTTATGCTTATTTGCCACTTACCATGTCTTTTGAGTCATTAATAGAACTGTTTTTATAAGCTATTTTGATTAACTTTACTTTCGTGTACAAATTGATTGCAAACTGTAGGGTGTTCAATTCCATCCAGAGAGCATCATAACTTCGGAAGGAAAAACAATTGTTCGCAATTTCATTAAACTGATCGAGAGAATGGAGGTTGCAGAATCCCAGAACTATAGGTCATGCTATGCAAATAAATACTTGACTTGTAGATGTTCATATCAGCATCTGTCATGGAATCGCCAAGGCGTAATCTGATATGCTTTCTTTCTTTTCCTTTTCGTTTCGAATCATGTAAGTTCTCTCGTAGAACACAAAACTCAGTGACCACATAAATATGTTTTGATTTTTTTTTCTGAATGCAACTCCTTTTCTTGGTCAAAATCATCTTCGGTTATCAATGCTTTTGGTCTATCATTAATGTTCTGAATCAGTTTGCTTGACATTGAATATTGAAAATTATTGTAACTTAAGACTTTATCTTGATACTAGTTGGGATATGCATTGTTGCTTTAATCATTTCTGAAAACTCATACAAGAAACCAGAATAACTTAAAACTGTTTCAGATTACAGAGATAAATAATGGGTAGAAACAAGTCAGGTCTGGTAAAAATATAGCAGAAGAGCAAATCTAACAGTGAGTAATGAACAAACCCAAACATCTTAGAACACTCAATCAAAGCCAGAACCTGTATTGTTGTTCTTTCATTGTATTCATCGAGCATCAGCTGATTTAAATGAACCTGCAAACCCGGACAGGAGGCTAAGTATACTGATCAATGTAGTGTCATTGACATAAACAATTAAGAAAGTCCTCTTCTTATCTGATATGATTTTAGCAAAGAGTGTGTGGTCTTCTTGGCATTGTCTACTTCACCACAGTTTTGACAAACATGTTAAACCATGCTCTTGGAGAATGCTTTAAGCCATATAGTGACTTATTCAGTTTACATACTTGCTATCCTGTAGAATTATCAACACCTGAGGAATTTGCATATACCCTCTTCAAATATTTCATTTAAGAATCCATTCTTGATTTCTAACTGGAGTAACTTCTAATCATCATTCTTGATTTCATTTAAGAATCCATGCTTTAAATCTATCTATACTACCATCTGAGTTGTACTTAACAGTCAGTAATAGTCAAATATTATCAATGGCATGTAGGAGTAGCGCATTAGAAAGAAACACAGACGAAGCGAAGGACAGAAGCCGAGAATTACATAAGGATGATCCGGGAAAATCCGAAAGGTTGAAGAAGAGTACGCGGAGAAGTTATCGAAACTTCGTTCAAAGGCAACCGAGGAGAGAGGCAAAGGAAGAAATTGGAAGCAGCAAAAGTTTTGGAACATTGACATTGTGATTATTACAAAATGAAGGTAAGAAAGAATGCAGGCTGAGATTCCTAGTTTATTGGAGAGGATGGAAACCACAAAGCAACAATGGATTTAGCTTCTTTTAAGTACTAGTAATTCTTTGGGGTTAACTTTAAGACAAGTATTTGTAGTTTGTTCAAAGTGTTTAACATTCTGGATCGTTCTTGTTCTTTAGTTTCAGAAATAGATGATTTTCTCAGTTTTTTCTTTTTTAAACCTTAATGTATTTGTTAGACAAATTTAACCGACTGCGGTACGAAGCCATGTTGACGGTGAAAGGGGCAAGAATTCAATTTTTTTGTTATAATTACGTTTAAGATCTTTCTTAGTTTAAGTAATATAAAATAATATTTTTATTCCTCTTAATTTTTTAATTTAAAGGTTTAATAGACCTTTATCCTTTTTAATATTCGATCTTGACTCCATTCCAGACTGATTGGTGTTAATAACAGTTTTTCCCCATTTGATTTTCAAAAGTTACATGCTTAATGTTCACAAAAATGAGTTATGTATTATAGATATGTGGAATTGTATTTTAGAAACTCTACTCATTTCTTATACAAGCTTCGATTTTTACGATTTGAATCATAGTTAGGGCGGAACTCACTTGGGATCTGACGTAAAAATAAGCATTTTATGCAGTTGCGTGGTTTTGAAGTTTTGCGATTAAGGATGAAATAAAAAAAATACGTAAACAACAAGGGTTAAATTAGTAATTTTCTTGAATTAAAATTAAATTAATTGAATATATAAATACAAATAAATAAATATTCTAGAACATATATTAGTTCAAAAAAATATCTTTTATATCATTTAAAAGTTTAATTATTATTATTATAAATTTTAAAATAAAATTAATTATTATTCTGATACTTTATTTAAATTATTAATTATCATACAAATATTAACATATATTATAGAATAATATCATATCAATCAATATAAAAAAAAAATTAAAAATAAAATTTAAATTTCAAAATCAAAATCACGAAATACACTGTAAACATTAATCATTTAATCACTGTGATAATAATATTAATATTTGAATTAGTGACTTTTAAAAATAATAACCGTTTCTTTTATCGATGAGATTAGATGGTTGGCGAAAATACATTGTATTCTCTCTTAGACTAATGACATGTTCTACATCGGAAAGTTTCAAATCCCTTTTGTTAAAACTCTTTGCTCAGCTTTAATGTTAAAATATTACTCAAATTGCAGGTTTTGCATCACACTTCACTTCCATGTAATTGCCAAGAACACTCAAAAAGTCTAAGTCAACGAAGCATTCAAAGCCGCCAGCCATTAACAAGACCTTAAAACAACAACAAGACTTCACACTATAAGAAATCTGGATACCATCTCCAAATTATACAGTAACAGGGAAGCCATTGAAATACCATGTCGACTCTATTCTTATTCCTAGTCTTCTTCTTCTTCTCAAACTTTGTGCCACTGTTGGCCCAGCAACACCCATCCTTTAATTTCTCGGATTTCCCATGGAGTCCATCACAAAACAGGTTTCTTGTCTCGAGAAATGGAGTCTTCGCTGCTGGGTTTAAGCCGATGAGCTCTTCGCCAAATCTCTACACTTTCTCCGTTTGGTTTCACGATATATCTGGAAATAACACCGTTGTTTGGTCGGCTAATGATGATTCTCCGGTGACCCGGAATTCATCACTTGTCGTAGGAAACAATGGCGAGCTTCGTTTAATCAACTCTTCGGGTCAAAACTTGTTTCCGGGAGCGCCGTCAGCGACTGGTGATTCGAATTCGACGAGGCTGGAATTGGAAGATGGGGGGAATCTTGTTTTTGGGGATTGGAAGAGCTTTGACTTTCCGACCGATACGATTTTGCCCAACCAAACAATGAAAACAAACGGAACGACGATTCGTTCAAAGAACAATAAATTCATCTTCCATGACAGCAAAAGCCTGGTTTTCAATTCATCTGAATACTGGGCCACCGGGAATGCGTTTCTGATGCTCGAATCAACTGGAAGAGTGGTTCAAGATGATGGAGCATCTTTGGTTACATCAAATTTCGGCGAACCTAATCGTTTACGAAGATTGAAACTGGATTCCGATGGAAATCTCAGGATATACAGCTACGATCCGAGTTCCGATGACTGGGAAATCGTTTGGTTAGCTGTTCAAGAAATCTGCACCGTTCATGGAACTTGCGGGCCTAATGCTATTTGTTTGAACAATGCAACGAATTCGGATTCGACATCTTGCGTTTGCCCGCCGGGATTCAAGAAGAAATCGGATGACAATAGTTCATGTGAGATCAAAACCCCACTCGGTTCCAACACCAAGTTTCTTCGACTGGATTACGTTAACTTCTCCGGTGGCGCAGATCAGAGTAATCTCAACGTTCTGAATTTCTCCATGTGTGAATCCAGATGCTTGGCGAATCCAAATTGTCTCGGATTTGGCTTCAAATATGATGGACAAGGATACTGTGTGCTCCAGATTGATCGGTTGTTGTTCGGGTATTGGTCTCCGGGGACCGAGACCGCGTTCTTCTTGCGGGTTGATAAATCAGAATCTGAACAATCCGAGTTCACCGGCATGATGAGCTTGTTAGAAACAACATGTCCTGTTTCTATAAGCCTTCCATTACCACCCGATGAATCCGATACAACGACGAGGAATTTAGTGATCATATGTACTCTGTTCGCTGCAGAGCTTATTTCTGGGGTTCTTTTCTTCTGGGGATTCTTGAAGAAGTACATCAAGTATCGAGACATGGCTCGAACATTCGGACTCGAGTTCTTGCCTGCAGGCGGGCCGAAACGGTTCACCTATTCGGAGCTGAAAGCCGCGACGAATGAGTTTTCATTGCTTTTAGGAAAAGGAGGTTTTGGTGATGTTTATAAAGGGGAATTATCCGACCACCGTGTCGTTGCGGTGAAGTGCTTGAAGAATGTGGCGGGTGGGGATGCGGAATTCTGGGCGGAGGTGAATATTATCGCCCGGATGCACCATCTAAACCTGGTTAGATTATGGGGCTTTTGTGCCGAAAAAGGCCAACGAATATTAGTGTACGAGTACGTCCCCAATGGTTCACTCGACAAATACCTCTTCCAATCAGCTCAAGACCCCTCCTATGAATCATCCCCGGACGTCCCTAGAGTGCCTATTCTTGATTGGAACATTCGATACCGAATCGCTCTCGGCGTGGCGAGGTCAGTCGCGTATTTGCATGAAGAATGCTTAGAATGGGTGTTACATTGCGACATAAAGCCTGAAAACATACTTTTGGGGGATGATTTTTGCCCGAAAATTTCCGATTTCGGGTTAGCAAAGCTGCGAAAAAAGGAGGATATGGTTAGCATGTCGCGTATGAGAGGGACCCGAGGTTATATGGCACCGGAGTGGGTCAAAATGGACCCAATAACACCCAAAGCCGATGTGTATAGTTTCGGGATGGTGTTGTTAGAGCTCGTGACCGGGGTTCGAAACTTCGATATGCAAGACTCGATGATAAATAACAGTGAAGATTGGTATTTTCCAAGGTGGGCATTCGACAAAGTGTTCAAAGAAATGAAAGTGGAAGACATTTTGGACCGTCAAATTAAGCATTGTTTCGACAGCCGATCGCATCTCGAATTGGTGGATCGAATGGTGAAGACGGCTATTTGGTGCCTTCAAGATCGGCCGGAATCGAGGCCATCGATGGGGAAGGTTGCTAAGATGTTGGAAGGGACTGTGGAAATTACAGAACCTAAAAAACCCACAATCTTTTACTTGGCAGATGATTGAGAAAAGTGTGCAATTTGCTATATTAGTTATACCCTCTTTTTGTCAACATCGAAAGGTATTGTTTTTTTTTTGTTTTTTTTTTAAAATTTTTTGCATTTGAATATATACAGTTTTTTTTAATTCTTAATTCTAATTGCAATTCTATCTAAAACAGAGAAAAAAATTAAGAAAAAAATATTCTTAATCGATTAAAATTCATGATTTGTGAGAGAATATTAGAAATATAAACATTAATTTTTAAAACAAATGTACTTATTATTCATATTAGATTCAAGTATTACCTATAGTAGAATATGATATTTATTACTAAAAATATAAATTGAATAATATTATTTGTTTATATATTTAAATCAAATATCCAAATTAAATTCATTAGTTACAATTCGCAATAATAAAATAAATTTGTTGGTAAAACTCAATAGGTTTTTATTCATTTTGTGTAAATTTGGCCCGTCAATTGTTATTTGTTCAATATCTTATCGGCATCTATATTATATATATATATTTTAAAAAATATATATCGTTAAAATTAAAAAAAAATATTTTTTTTATCTTTAGCTAACAAAACGTTTTATAGGATGTAAAAGAAATTGTAAACATATTAAATTACCAGACAAATTATTACGCTATACAACTTTGATTATATCAACTAATAAACTATCAAATGAACATCAATAACTGTTAATATATACTAAAATTATGTCAAAGGATTGATAAAATAAATCACAAAAACTAATGAAAAGTATATCATAAATACAAAAAAATGTACCACAAAAATATATTTTTTATTTAAAATTGAAAAAACAAATATAATAATAAATATTAATGATCAACGATCAATATTAAAATTGATTATAATTAAATTATAGATTAAATAAAAAAATAGACCATTATAGAAAGCTAGAATTTTTAAGATCATATTTTTAAATGATATTATCCAGAAAATTATAGTAATACTTAGGAATATGAGCCCACTTGGCCCAAAAGAATGAACCAAATCTAACATTTGAAAATTGGTTATATAATTTTTATTTTATTTTATTAATCGGATTTCTCTACAGTGGCTTTTTGTGTAACGACTAACTCTGGCGTTGAGATCGTCAAGTAGTCGAAAACCCTCTGTCGAGATTTTAACCGGAAAATAATTAGAAGATAGAGACCGATCTTTAATTCACCAACCGGGTTCTGATCGACCGCCATCCACAGACGGCGCCAATCCGTCCCGCCAAAGTCGGATGAAGAAGAAAATCAAGAAAAATGATTCCGAGATGGAGTTCCCTAGTGTCGCCGAAGATTCGGTCGAGAAACAGAGGGGGAGTAGTGTGGGCAGCGTACTGGTGGGGTCGAATTCCGAGAATCATGGGACTAGAGACAATGGAAATGTTAACAGGATCAGTTACGTTGGTGGCGCGAGCTTCGTGGTGCTGGAGGATAGCGTGTGCCAGAATGTGTGTGGTTTTGGAGAATTGAGGCAGAGGAATGTCAATGGAGTCTTGGCTGGCGGAGGGGATGAGATGGAAACGAGGGCAGCGAGGGCTGACGAGAGTGGCGAGGAGGTTAGTAGCTGAGGGAGGCATTTCCACCGGTGCTGCCTCAGCTAATGGCGAATGGGAATGTAGGGAGTACGTTACAAACAGCTGTGTCGTTGGGTTGGAAACGGGTTATGGCAGAGGATCCTAATTGTGAGTTTTTACCCAATTTCATTCATTTATGAATTTTTTTTTGGTTTTGCATTTCATGAAAATGGTAGAGTTTCCATTCATATGCTAGCATTAGTAGAGTTTTTACGGAACATGATAGAAGAAACTAAGGAACAAGTATAAATAAACTGTTCAAAGATAATTTAATCGTTATATAAACAATCATGGTAGAGTTTCCATTCATATGCTAGCATTAGTAGTTATTAAAATGGCCATGGTTCATGGTGTAGAGGCTGAGAAAAAGAGATTTTGTGGTGTGGAGTTACAAATTGTACATCTTTTTGAGAAACAAATGTAATTCATTAAAACGATTCAGGGAGTTAGAGAGCTTTTAGAGCTCAGGGTCTGATGTCTGTCAACCCTCTTCATAAACCATACTTGAGTCCATCGGCGAGCCACATTGTGAAAACTTTTGGGATTTTTTTTCTATATAAATTGTATATGAAAATATTAAAAAAATATAAATGAAACACATTTATAAATAATTGACACCTCTTAAACACAATTCAAACAAAATGGCATCCCTCGAAAGAAATCCTGGCTCCGCCCATGCTTGAGTAAAGTAGAGGAATTCATGTAGCAGGCCTGAGTAGTTTCCAATTGAGGCATACTTGTGTGGGAAATTTGTGTCATAATTCTGCATAACATCGAAGAGAATGCTACTTATACGTGCATCAATGGTAATCTTAGCTCTCCTTTTTTCGAATCTTGATAGAGATAAAAGAAAATAGAGAAAACAAATAGATGGATTTTGTCGGTAATCTCCACATGTATCTCATCACTATATTGATAGTAAGTTTCATTTTTCTTCTTATTCAGTCTTACTTTGATTTACATTTTATTCTATTCGATAACTTAAATAAGATTTAATTGCGTGCATTTAAAATGATTGTCTAGTCAATTTTTTTAAAATGTTGAAATAATGGTGTACTTCTGGTCAAATGTTTAACCTTCAATTTATGTTCTTGTTTAAATTTTTGGAAACATTCTCAAGTGTAGTAACATTATTTCAGTTAATATCTGCTGGCTTCATCATCTGCTTCGATTCATTTCTTTCCTTGTTAACTATCATGCCAGTAAGGGTTCTGATTACATTTTCTAGGCTCCGGACTACCAGTACCAGGTTAGCTATCATTTTATGATATATATATATGCATGTATGTACTTTTGCTACATATGATTTGTTGGAAATACATGCATGCAAATCTCATTACTCGTTTTAAATGATTTGGATCCAACATTCTTGTAACAAAATTGGGTCATACAGTTCAGTGTTTTCTTGAAGAAGATAGTCTTCATAGTCAATTTTTTCTTGACTGGGTTATTATAGTTCCCATGCATGCATATATTTAATAACTCCTCCTTTTCTCGATTCTTCCTTCTTTTTATTTTTGAGAGAACCACTTTGTTCAAATTTTAGGTATCCTTCAGGATATATGAGTTCAGATTCTGGCTTTTGGTTGCCGGAGACTGAGTAGCCGAAAGCTTAGCATTGTGATAATAGGCCCTAAAATTGAAAACCTGAAAATTTTCAGTATGCTATATTGGGCCTGTCTCCTTTTGTAATGATAGGCAAAATCAAATTTAAACCACTTTTACTTTCCAAGGTAAATTAGAGCAAAAATCTTTTTATCTCTTTTCTATGTATTATTTTGTGTCTTTAGTTAAAATTTTTTTAAAAATTGAATTTTGAACCCTAACCTTAATTTTTTATATCCTAAACCTTAAACCCCAAACCTAAAAAATATACTCTACCCCTAATTTTTAAATTCTAACTCTAACCCCTAACCTTAAACCCTCTAATTTAAAGCAGAGACACAAATGAATGCATGAGAAAGAGGTCGGTTATTGTAACTTGTAATAAACCTAACCATATTTGGGCCAGGCAGTTCAAATGGCCTTCTGCAGCAGAGCTGTGTGATTTTGGCTGCTTTCTTGTTTTGGCCTGTGGAGTCATTGTCCTGGGGCAAATAGGTATATCTGCATTATCACTGCATGCATGTTTTTAATATAAAATCATTAACAAATTCCAAGTATCACTGCTTCTTGTTCAGACTTTCGAGGTATAATTAGTTCTCTTCCATTAATGGACCAAGTGTTGAACTAGTATACTGATTTCATAAGCTGATGTCGTTTCTAACTTTTAGTTGTCTTCCCAGATATCAAACTCAATGTAGTTTACAATGTGTGGGAAGTGAGAATGAACAGCCGAACCTGATTTTTACATATTTCTATTTGACTTAGAGGGGTTTACTGGTTTGCATTACATTAACATTAACAAAGTTGTCAACTATTTGATAACCTAACTTTTTAATAAATAATTAAGTGACCCAAATATAACTATACTACAATTAAGTGACCTTTGTTGCAGTTTACCCAAAAGAATATGCGATGTGAAATAAAAATTAATATAATAAAAAAAATTAATTAGATGAAAAAGAATATGAAAGAAGGTAGAAAAAATTATAAATGAAAAAATATATACAATTTTATAAACTATTTTTATTTTGGTGATCAAAATAAAAATGAAATAATAATTTAAAGATTGTTTAAATAATTTTTTTATCGCGTTAGATCAATCTCACGTTAAAATTTAATTGTAACAAACTCCTTAGGACTATAAATTTACAGATTGAAAACATAAATGATCATAATAGCCAAATTTTAAAATGAGTAACAAAAATATACAAACCTAAACATAAATACCCTTTAAAATTTAGGTTCAAAGATTTTTAGAATTTATGTTTTAGGGTTTTTTACCTTCAGCATATTGTTCCGAACCATCCGTCGAATTCCTCCTTGCACAGTTTAGAGGCTAAAGATTCAGGATACCATGAACACAGAAAATCATCCCACTGTTGCAAACACAAACGGTTACCACTCAAGAATTAATAGTTCTAGTTTTAAATGTTATACAATACACAGTTCAGCAAAAATATCTGCAGTTTCAAACAGGATAGAGGCTTCGTGTTAGGCTTCAATGGAACAACAGCCAACTATAGGAGACGATGAAAACTTACAGATTCGGAGCGAGCACCAGTTTTGTTTGTTTCACTTAACTTCGCTCAGCAAGATAAAGAGCTCCTCATCTGTAATGGCTCCTTTCTCCATAGCCCTTTCAAGAGCAGTTAATCCGCCACCATCTTTAATCGTTGACACCGCGCATCTGTGTAGTATTGGCAAATTAAAACCGTTTAACCAAGAGTGATGAGTAAGAAACAAAAACATTACGTAAGATGGCAATCTGTTAATCATATAAAATATCAAATAAGGTGGTATGTGGTAAAGCTTCCATCTCCAGAATAGGGAACCACAAATAGCTTCTCCATTACTCTACAATTCTCTACTCAAACTAGAACGGATCCGGTCATACAAACGAAAGAAGGTTATCTAACAAAGGAAGGACTTTACCACTTGGTACCAATTTGATGTGGGATGCAGCATACACCCGCACCGCTCATTTGGAATACGGTGACGTAACATTCCCAAGTTCACGCGATAGTATCTCCAAAGGGGCTCTAACACCACTCATATGGTGATTGGTGAAGGTGTATCAACACCCCCACATTTTATGTAAATAAACTAGAGTGGCGTTGGGGATATATAAAAGGGTGATCAACCCCTAATAGGCCAGTACTTGTGGTCGAAGTCCAAGCTGTAATGAGTGTTATCAAAACCACTCTGGAGGTACCGTGATGTCGACTTGGGGGTAGCAAAGCACCAGACCACACATTTTGGTTTGGTCCCCCAGATAAGAGTATTGCAGATTGGTCAGAAGAGCTGCTGCAGGTGTATGCTAAATCCCACATAAGATGTGACAACAGAAATCTCGGCATATAGAGAGAGTAAAATTAGTATCCATCATTTTGTGTTTTGGACTTAAGACATGCTTTGACCATGTCATTTATTTGTCAGATTTCCTGTGGATAAGTAATTTTTTTGCTCGAAATGTGGATATAGGTAATTGTGAAAAAATGCAGCCTACCTTCTTAGTAGAAGTTTTGCCAATTGGTTGTTCCCTTTAGAGACGCAATGCTGCAAAGGAGTCCTGCCATGGAAGTCGCGCATATTTATGCTAGCACCAAATTGCAGCAACAGCTCCACCATCACAGGATTGCCATATTCACATGCCAGATGCAAAACTGAACAACCTTGTAAACAATTCCCTGGCTCATTTGAATCCATGATTCTTGGACAAGTTAATGGATCATACTGTTCTCTTTCATCTTCTTTGTTGCTATCAAGTGATGAGTCTTGTGCGTCTACAGCATGTTGATACAACTCGCTGGTAAAAACATCATCAAAGGTGGTATTTGATATTTGTATCTGATATTGCAATGAGACGATACACTTCTCGCAAATTATCAGTCTTAACCGCTTGCCAAATGCTAGCCGAGTGTGGAAGACCTCCATGTTCCATTGCATCTCTGACAATCAGCAATTTCTCTACATACTGGTTAAAAGAAGGAATAATGTTAGGCTTGTATCAAAAATCACAGTATTTCTTATCATAGTAGTGTGGGAGATGAAAGACTAATCTGAACAGCATCAATTCACATTTAGGAAAAATTGCAAACATGAGATGATCCTGAACGCAAGGAATACCATATCACATCCTAAATAGGTATAATCCTTTCTCGCGTAAAACGCCAAATGATCGACCGACCAATTTAAAAAATGATTACAAGTGGCAGAAGACTTATAATACTACAATGATTTAAAAGAATGTGATTAGGCAAAAAGTTCCTCACATACCGTAAAAACCAACCAATTGTTCCTTAAATTAAATGGATAGTGCAGGGAGAGTGAAAATGAGGAAGAAGGAAGAAATCCGTTGACAGGTGAGTATGAATTTTGATGCATGAAAATCATGAGAGAAAGAAATGCAACAAAATACCTTAGCGTTAACATATTTCTCTCTATGGGAAATCGGATCTTTGGAGTATGGTTTTTTTATTGACGTGCCAAGAGCATTTGGTTCATCCACTCTGCAAAGATTTACATTTTAACATGAAACGGAAAGCTATATATTGTATCTAGAACACAAAATTAAGCTAATAGCTCGACAATTATTGACCACCAGTTCAACCATACCAGCTTTCAGCTCCACAAATTCACTCTTTTAGCACTTAACAGAATATCATGCTAACATATCTAACAAAAACGGTGCATCTTTTAAAAGAAAATTGGCACGCATTTTAAGGGGAAAGGATAAAGAAAAAGAATATGGCCAAAAAAATGATGCGATAACTCCAACCCCGCATCATATTCGTGTAGACAAGAATACACAAAAATAGGATGAGGACTTTACTTTTGCAAAAACAAACTAGAACCAAGCACAACAAAAGAGAAAAGGTATTAAACCCAAAATTAGGATAAGTTTTTTCTAATTTAAAGTTCATCATACAGAAATAGCAATAGAAATTAACAGATGGTCAGTGGCAACATTTTCATTTTCCTGTTAGCCTAAGGAAATCTCACCTCTCATTCTGGATTTGAACCTTCCCATACAGAGTTACAGTAAGCATTACCCAGAGAACGAAATAATTCCACAATTGAAGGCTCCCACACTTTGACATCTAACATCAGAGATCTCACCTGTATGGAGAATAGGAGTATTATTTTATTGAAGAATCTTAAAATGAAAAATTGAAATTTCTTTCTTTCAGCCTCCTCCCTCTTATTTGTTCTGTGGAGTCCTAATTTTTCTTATTTCGCTTGTTAAAATAGCAAGTTTAGTTCAAGTAACAAATTCAGATGTTGGACTTAACAGCGTGTCTCATATAGTCCATATTTTCACAACAGCACTACAATGACAAAAGTTATTTGGAAGAATAGTATGTTTGAAATTGATCAAAATAGCTTAAAATATTCTCCTGACATTATTCATTTCACCCATCAATCAAAGGAAAACTACTCAAGTCAATTGCAGTAAAGCTAACTGAAAGTATAGAAGCAAGTTTGAAATGGTACGACATATTCTCCTAACAGATAGGTACAACACCCAAAAATGTTGGAAATGAACAGAAGTAAATACTTAAGAAACCATGATGTGGAATTCAATTCAACAATCTAAAATATTTCTTCTAAAGTTGAGTTCAAGAAACCAAATGTGGGAAATGTAATAGCCAAAATAACAAGAAGATTAGAAAGAAGAAACCATTATTGCTATCAATTACCCTTCCATCAGGTAGTTCTAGGGTGAGGCCTCTAGGGTGTAGCTAAAATGAGGCGGACTCCTACACAAATTCGGACCCAAATGGTAAGAATTTAGGTCATAACATAAGAATTTGTATAGTTAAACAAAAGCTTACCTAAGACAAAATATACACAAATATTGGGTAAGAATTTATGTTGGCCGTATTTTAGCCACACCCTAAGGGTGCCGCACCTTAGCCTTGTCCCCTTCCATCTCTTCGCCAACAGTAAACACTAAATTTTCAATAAGACCAAAGAGCATAACTACATGTTTCTAAGAAACCTTACAAAGGTTGAAGACCAAATATAGATTATTAACTATAAATTGAAACCAATATGGCAAAATTAACAAAAATAAAAACAAAAACGGTCACAAGGTCATTTCCTCTTCTTTGAAGAATAATAGCACCTTTGATATCTGTACACCAAGATTACGGTGAACACCTGAACATTTAATGCATAATAATATGCCAAGATAAAATATTTTCTAACACTTAGATAAAATATTATTAAAATTAAATAGCTAAATTGAACGAAAATTTAAAATTATTTTTTAAGTCATATTTTAGGATTTAAACATTATTTGAAATATTTTTCGAATCGAGTTTATAAAATTCGAGTCAAGTTTTCAAGTATTTGTACAAATTTAATTGTATATATATATATACATATATATATATATTTCTATATGTATATACTTAGGGAAAAACAATGCACATATTGATTCCAATTTTAATGGCTTTCTATATGCATATATGAGATACATATATATTTTTCATACTTTTATATGTAATATACATAATATATCATACAGAGTTGACATTCTCAATTATAATATGAAAATTGATAAACTAATTACTAAAAATTTTGAGTCATTCGAATCTCAATTGGTTAACTCAAACTTTATTTTTTTAAGTTTTAATTGATTTTAAGCTCTAAATTAGTTTGATCAAAGAAAATGAAGATTTTATTTTTTATTTTTTAATTAAATTTATTCAGGGACATCCCGAGAACGTCCCAATAAACGTTGATCGTCACCGTTAAAGTTTGATTGTACCCGATAAAATTAGACTGTCCCCGAGCTTTTCCCGTCTCGGGGACGTATTGGGGATGGGGGACGACTTTAACCAGGAGTCCCCGTGCTTCAAAGGTTGAAGGCACAGGATCAGGATATATAGTTCTAATACAAAACAAGTACAATAATTACAAGCTAAAATGATATCAAATCCATAATCAAGAGAAATATATACTTTGTTTCCTTCTGACTCTACTGAAGTAGTAAAATATTAAACAATTAGTGAACCAGATTCAGCTCAATAGAAAAGTGAGAACTGGCAGAACACACAGAGTATGGTAAAAGAATGTCATCTAAACCTTCTTTAAAACATGTGTGAAGTAAATATTATAAAAGGAAAGAGCATACCTCTTCGAGAACAACAACAACATCATCTCGTGTATTCTTCTTCAAAGACACAAACTTTTCACGTGCCTAACAATACAGAGCATTTGGTAAAAAAAACATTAGCTATTACAAATATCAAGGAACATGATGCTTTTAATGGTTTTATTATGCTTGTTGGATGGCTTTATAAATTTTTTGGGGAAAAGTAGCTAATATTTAATCTTCTATAAATCCAACTGCATTACTTCTAAATTCTCAGAACATGTATCAGGAAATCCCCTGGGGAACATATTTACAAATGAAACATCTTCAATAGTGTTTGCTACATAACACTGAAAATAGTAAACCAGCAAAAAATTTGTTTGATGCAAAGAATTTTAAAACAAACAAGACATTTCATCAATTTTCTGATTTGGTTTCTCAGTCATTCACTTCTATTGGTTAACTCTTGATTTAAAAAATTCTGTGGTAGTACATATAAATAGGGGTGAGCATTCGAGCGAGTCGAATCGAGTCAAAATATTTCGAGTTATTCGAGTTGATTCATCATATTTTCCAATTTGAACTCTTTCTGAAATTTTTTCGATTCGAGTCGATTTTAGCAAATTCGAGTCGAGTTCGAGTCCTTTCGATTTTTCGATTTTATGTATAAATTTTAATTATACTATTTATAATACTATAATATAGTTTGATTGTAATTTAAACGGTTTTCTCTTTATATTTACATACATATTTCTTTATATTATTTTTTACATGTGTAAAAAATATTTTAAATTATTATTATTATCATCAATCAAATATTATGAATATGTCATTTTATTAAATTACAAGTTTTATTAATAACTTCTTTCTTATTTAGGTAAGACTAAAACTAGAATAGTGATAGATTAATTACAAAAATTAAAAAACAAATAGCATAATATAAAAGATTCAAATAAAAATTTTATTAAATAAGTTAAAAAAATAAATCTAGAACGTGACTAGATTATAAAAAAATTAAAATGTAAAAGAAGAAAAAGAAGAGACTGAAAATAAAACTACACGGGTTAAATGTGCGATTAGCCTCGAAAATTATTAAAAATTTCGAGTTATTCGATTTCCATTTTACAACTTGAACTTAATTTGAAAATTTTTCGAGTCGAGTTAAAACGAATCGAGTTTTTTCACCTCGATTCGAGTCGAGAAATTCGATTTTTTCAAGTCGAGTCGAGTTTTGTTCACCCCTATATATAAACACAGTCTTACCCAAGAATTGGTTTGTTCCAAAATTTACTTGAGATGACCTCAAAGGTAAGGGGGAGAAAGAGTGAGAGATCATACGGAGATTCAAACTTTTTTTTAATATGAAAACCCGAAATTAACTTCATGTAAAAAAGGAAGCTTCTGTTGTCTTAATACCTGAGCATATCCAGTCATAGCTTTGTCAAATCGTTGACGAGACTCCTGAGAAAGATTCAAGGACAGGAGCTGTTATGTAAATTGGGATAACATAAGGAATAAAAACATGAAATTAGCTCCACATTCTAATCTAATCAGAAAAAAAAAAGCTAAAAAATGTTGAGCTACTTTGATACTTAATGTAATCAATATGTTTTCCCATCTGATTCATTCTCCACCTTGTGCACCCACCCTCCAAACTCCTACTATCAGAATTTATTGTATCCTGACAAGACATCTCAAGCTATACAGTAAATATTTGGCTTCGACAATTATCAAGAACTAAATCCAATATGTTCATCCACAAGGAGTTATGATGCAGGCAATATACACTCCCCTAAAAGACAGTAGTGTCCATGACTTGGATAAGAAACACTGCCATACGTAATGGGCAAAAATGGAACATAACATGGATTAGTATTAGATTCTACAATTTGAGGGTCCTATTTTTCCCCAACCTTCTGACTTTAATATTCCAAAGTGGAATACTGAATTTTGTTAGAGGCAACACTCTTACCAAGACAATAAGAAAAAAGCAGAAGACACAAATTTAATGTAAAATATTATATGGGAAAAGTAAAGGAATATTCTTGCTTGAAGTACATGGGTTAAAAAGACATATTCTTAGGCTAACAGAAAACTACATGGATACATAATATGGTATGTGTCAGCACAGCACTCTAATCACAATTGAATTAAAATAAGAGCAATGGTAGGAAGAACAAGAAACAGAGAGATTGAAGAAGAGAAAGAAAGGGTTCTGGATTTTCCTTAGATTCACAATAGTCTCAACAATACACAGAAAACCCTATTTTAACAGGGGGGTCAAAACGCCCCGTTTTATCTATTAACAAAACTCACCCCCCAAACGCCCCATTTCACTAATAACCAGAATTAACAAACATTTAAAATTAAACTTCCCTCCCAATGGTCATAAAATCAGAAGCATCTCTTACAGTATGATAACGAAAATGGATAAGCTTCAACCTAGAAACAATTGAGGCAAGAGAAAACATAAAAAGCAAACCACAGAAGTAAAAAGATGACAAAAGAGTGATGTTTTATTGTGGAGGAAAATTTTCAATGAAGCTTGGCCCCTTCTGAAGTGTCTCAACTTATACAAAAATAGCAAGTGAATAGACTAAAGAAAACATGACAAGTAATTAGGCCTTCTATAGAACCAAGTGGGTTGTTTAACAAAAAAAATGATCATCCTATGTCATCCAATACACCTAGATCAAATTTTAAGATTCACAAGAAAAATCAAGGAAAGTGTGGCACTCATTGACAACCCCGGTGTGCAAGCACATCCAATTTTCAATGTAAAATCTCAACAAGGGAGTAATCAAATTAATCTCAGTGATTCAGACTATGTAAATGTGGCAAGTTAATAACAACTTCAATTAGCCAAATTAGATTCAAATATATAGATTCACAAGAAACCCCAAGAAAAGTGCCGCAATCATTGCAACCCAAGGTAACAAGAACGTCCAATTTTCAATGCAAAATCTCAACAAGGGAGTAATCAAGTAAATCTCAGTGACTCAGACTATGTAAATGTGGCAAGTTAATAACAACTTCAATTCCAACTGATGATCAAAGATGCCGAAATTAGAAAATGAAAAAAGAATGAGATAGTGACCAAAATTATATTCACCTTTGCGCCTTGCAAATCAACAGTTGTAAAGTGCATTAGCCGATCTATTAAGACATGGTCCACCTGTAATGGATTATTCAAATTTCAAACTCTGAAGCAAAAATGAGCTTCCCAATAGCATGAGGTAAACGCTAATATTGACTCTGTTTTAAATTAAAATTTTGCTCGTCTGCGGTTATGCTTCAAGTGGCCTAAAGATTGTTAGCATTCATGCATAACATATTCAATGTTCAGTAATACTACTATATTCAAGAGCAAGGTAAACTAACCAGATTAACACAAAGACATCAGACAGCAAGTGAAGAATTTTGAAAGTAGTTGCCTATGAAGAAATTAACATGTTAAATAGTTTCTAGAGCAAAGCTACAATCTGAGACTGTAATAAGGGACAGGTACCATATATATGTGCACTTAGGAAAAGTCCTTGATTTTAATCACATGTCAGCTTACTTCCACATTAAAAATTAGTTAAGGGAGTTGATACCTTATATAGGTGCACCTTTAAGAATGTAAATTTTTAAGGTACATGATATCAATCATCTAGAAGCTTATCAATCCTAAGAGATCTATATATTTCAATCCTAAGTGAAGCTTATCACTCATCTAGGGAGTAAATGCAGTGACTATGACATCAGACACACAAAAAAAATTCCCATGTAATTTAATTAACAAATATTTCATGAATGGTTTATAGCATCAAAAACTTAGAGTTAGAAAAATATACAGACATATCAATCCAAAGAGATCTATATATATCTGAGGCACCAACACTATGTAATCATGACAATCAAGTCAAACAAAAAGGAAAGTTGAATGTTGCCTAAGAAAATAACATTAAGTAAAATGTTGGTATTAAACCAGATACATTTGTAATAAGCACTAACAAGTAACAAGAAAGAATTGCTTTTTGTAGAGTGTAAATTGATACCCACTTGTGAAAAAAGCAACTCTTTATAGCTAGCAAGCTCACGAAAGGCATTGATGAACTTGGACATAACTGGCCCTACAAAAGGAAAAATTAAAAAAATTTAAGGCTGAATCTTCAATCCTTCAGCTAGGTAATTCTATCTCAACAGCACAAATTTGAAATCAGGAGCATAATCTTCTCCTTTATTTTACATCTTAATCTTTGATATGTAATTTAACGGACGGACAGGATAATCTCCCTATCATCTTCCAGCAGGACAAATCAACAATCATATGAGTTTTAGGCAGAAAAAACAAAGAGTAGGAACAAAACACGGTCCGAAACTTGCCAGCAGCCAAACAATGAAACAATATAACATTGACCTCGCTTTCACAAGATTTTTTGTAAAAAATAAGGCTTAGATAGTCCCTATGCCATCTTAATTAATTAAAATCTCCAGAAGCAAAATTTCCAAGAAGCTTTCAAACAAAGATCTTAAAAGGTGCTACGCCATTCCAGACACTCATCAAAATAAATATTTTACAAGTACTGAAAGCAGCCAAACAATGAAACAATATAACATTGACCTCTCTTTCACAAGATCTTTTTCAAAAAAAATAAGGCTCAGATAGTCCCTATGCCATCTTAATTAATTAAAATCTTCTGAAGCAAAAGTTCAAGGAAGCTTCCAAACAAAGATCTTAACAGGTGCTATGCCATTCCAGGCACTCATCAAAATAAATATTTTACAAGCACCGACATCAGCCCAAAGTCAGAGCATAAAGGCAACTCTTCCTGGTTCAAGTTTTGGGAAGTTCCCATGGGTCAAAGGTTATTCGGGTTACTGAGAAGTAAAATCCTCCAAGCTAAACTATTGGGAGTTGGGACTATAGCTTCTTTCCACAGCTAAAACAAGCAACTAAAAGACAAGTTTCATTGGTCATTAATAATGGCAGAATAGGTTATTAGGTTCCTCCTCATCCTCTAAAGTAAGCAAATTGTGTATAACTATCTGAGACGCGGAGAAAAGCCAGTTTTATAGAAGCTTCTCATTAACATTGTCTGCCAATCTCATATTTCATATCAGCCATGCAACTCCATAAGAAATTATTGGAATATTTTTCTAAAGAAACCAAGACCTCAACTGGTTCACCTAAAACCTCAATCAGTTTAACTACTGACTCTTGAATGGAAAACATCTTTTACTGAACTAGAATACCCTGGTATAAGCTGGAGTGCTAAATGTATCCACTTATGATCCAATCTCGCTCAGACATCAGACCCAAGAGCCCTACATTTAAGGTAAAAAAAAAGGTCAAATATGTGGCTTCAAGCCTGCATCAGCCACTCTGAATAGGAGTACATATTTTAAATATTCACCAAGTAACCTGAAATTTAATTTCATTCCAAGCCAATTAAATCTCCTAACATTTCTTTGCCTTTATATTTAAATACATTATATTGTAACAAGATGAACATAAGGATATAAATGCAAATCAAGGGTGAAAAATCAATCACAATTTAATAGAATTTGTTTTGCAAAATGGCAAAAGGAAAAATTGCCGAATGGCTTTTGGCTTTCTGCCATTGATCATATACAGTAGTTTACACAAAAAATGTTAACCGGAAGTCAGAAATAGACATACATGCAGAGCAAAATGCAGATATTCAAGTATATCCATTGAAAAAACTGGTAACAATAGAATAAAATGTTGTTGACATTAACTTGCAAAAAAAACTCAACTAACTGGTGATTTAGTAAAAGAAATTGAATAATAATAGACATTGCCTACCTCCTATGGAGGCACTTATAGGATCATCTTGTCCGCATCCAAATGCTTCTAATGAATCAGCAAAGCTATTGTCTGCATTATATGCTTCTCCGAGAGCTGTTCTGCAAAGGAAATAGAGACAGAGAAAAATAAATAGATAAATACATATATGCGTGTGTGAAGAGAAAGGGTAAGAGGCATTAGATAATTCTTCTTATGCTTTACAATTTAAGTCACTAAAGTGAGCCCTTGAGCCTTATTATATCCTTTTATTTTATTGGTTTTGGGAAATAAAAGTATTTACCGTTTTTTATTACAGCTGAGGCCCGGAGAGTGCAAATTCAAGATTAGATGCTAATGGAAATAAGACAACAAAGATATTTGTATTAATGACTAAATTTTGAACCCAAAATTTAGCCTCAAACTTGCTAAGAAACTGATGTTTACGCATGGAACGTTGGGCACATTCAAAAGATCTTGTCAATCTATGTTACTCAAACTAGAGTATGGGTTTTGGATAAGGTATGCAACCGGCACAGATATGTTCAATCTTCTAAAAAGCTTTTCAATATATTCAGAAACTCAATTGAGGGTCATATTCCCATGCCCATGTCCAAGTAGGGCTGGGCATGCATAAATGGTGGTGACTAAAGAAAAAGGAGCAGCATAGTTGTCATTTATTATGACTGGGAAGAGACAAGTGAGAAGACAATCAATCAGAACAGCCCTAAATATACTAAGAACGAAACTTACTGGTTAGAAATCATGATATCCTAAACTATAACGGACAATAATTTAATCAAAGCATTTCTAGCAGGAGTAAATGAATAAGTGAAATTAGAATGAGAAAAAAATGCATACCTATACTTTATACTCCCTTCTGTCAGCATTTGACAGCGGCTTTTCAACTCATCATCCATGGACTCTAAAGAACATACCTGTTCGATCAACAAACATAACAAGTTTACTTTTCAGAAATAAAGAATAATGGAAAGACAAACTGCTAATCAGCACAGATTGAATGGAGATTTGATTATTCGGTAAACAAAAGAAAATCATGAAACGGATTCAGACTCGATTGATTGACTGATAAACTAATTTGAAAAATAAATAATAAATAAATTCTAGAATGATAAATGTTACAAAATGCCGAATCCTGGAGTTACCTGTTTCTGAAACATAGGAGAATCTTCTAGCTTGATAAACGCGGCCATTGATAGTTCGCTTCTTTTTTCCGAAACTCGACTCTGCAAAATCCCAGGTCTCAATCTCGGATCCAGAAACGAAAATCACAGAAAGCAAATCCTTGTCGCTGTTGAATTAAATGAACAAGAAAGGATTTGCTCAAAAAAATAATAAAGGATAACTTATGTTTGGTGGATTTGAAATTTCATTTGTTTGCAGACCAGGGGTCTCTATATGGGCCTTTATAGTTTGGGCCCAAAACTGAGTCCATATTGAATCTGGCCTTTATAGTTTACGCACTTCCTATAAGTTTTTACATCCCAAACTATGGGAAATTATTTTTTAAATCGATTAACAGTGATTATAATAATATTTATTTAATTAAAATAATATTAAAAGATTGAGTTTGAGAAAAATATTTTAATTTATACAAAAAAACTATAATATAACATAAAAATGATATTTATAATTATCGGTTTTTATATTTTTATTATTTTTTGTTAAAAAAAATAAAATCATATCGTTATATAAGTGAACAAAATAATAAAAATCAATAAATACAAATATCATTGTTATATAATAATTTTTTTCGTAAAAGTCAAAATATTTTCCTTCAAATCTCATTCTCCTAATATTAAACTCAATACTTTATATTCTCCACTTTGAGCATCTCCATGGGTGGTTAACACTCATTTTCAAGCTTTTTTTTTTCTTTTGATGTTTTTATCCTCTCATTCAGTAACAAAGTCAAAATTTGGAATTGAAATGGGCAAAACATAAATATTTAGAAATATGTGCCAAATTCATTAAAAAAATAATTTCTAAAAGAATTTATATAGGGAGACGAAAGTGAAAAAAATCTTCGGGTGGGGGACGATTACCCTTCCCCACCCCATGTAATTCCGTTTCTACTCTCACCGTTATTTAGAGGACAATCGATGATTCTCGTAGTTTAAAAAAATATTTTTGTGTTCGTGGTTTTACTCTTATCAAACCTCGTTTCAAATGTTTTATTAAAAACTAAAGAGTCACGTCATCATTTGTACTGGAATATAAAAAAAATAAAAATAAAAACGAAATAGAAGTTAAATGATTTATATAAAAAAATTTAAAATTTAATAACTAAAATGTAAGCACCTTAAAAGTACTATGACTATCTATATATTTTACCCTTATTATTTTGGGTAAAGTATAAAAAATGGTTACTACTTCCTTTAAAAATATAAAATAAACATCAAAATTTTAAATTTCACATAATATGTATTAAGCACTAGTATTTGTTACAAATCTATCATTAATCCGTTAATTATAATTAATTGGGTAATGTGATAGTTAATAAATTAAAAAATATAATATTTAATCTTTTGTTTAATTAATATATTCATAGTTTAACTCTCATTATTAATATTTAAATTAATTAAATATGTAAAAGTTAAAGATTGAATATGTTATTATATAAATTTTGTAACTATCATATTTCCAAATAAACAACAGTTAAATAATTAACGGCTTAGTTAACAGTGATTAAATAATAAACAATGGTTTTATAAGTAGTTATTATACAAATTTAGTGATCAATTATATACTTTATTTATTTTTTCTGTTAGACATCATAATTACATATTTAAAATTACATGTCGATTCATTTGTTTTAAGAAAGAAATATGTTTTCTGAAAATTGACACAGAAAGCAAAGGAAGCCGAATAGGGTAAAAATCATGTCTTTTTATCATGTCTTTTTTTATGTTTGATTTAAAAATTTTATAAAAAAATTTAATTTTCAACTTTAACCCTTATTCTTTATATCCTAAATACTACATCATAAAAAATACATCTTATCTCTAATTCTCTAAACTCTAACCTTAAACCTTAAACTCCCTTTAATCTAAAACGGAGACATGAACAAAAGATAGATAATTTCTACCCTTCTAAATAACTTATTTTGGGGAAGAAAGGTGAACAAGAATGTATGCTTACAAAATTATAACTAAAAATCAGTCCTTTAGGGGGTAATTTTTTAATAAAAAATAATAATTTCTTTTATTTATTTAAACCCTAAACTATAGATTATTTGAACTTTATTAATTTGTTTAAAATCAATAAGGTTGATCTAAGCGTAAACAAGATTGATTTAAGCGGTAAACAATTTAGTTACCGTTAAATAGGTAAGTAAAACTATTCCCCCATGAAAACAACATTAACATTCTAAATATGCAATTAAAAAAATGGTAAATCCTTTACAATACTGGCGGTAAGAATGGAGTTTAAATGGGAAAAGAATTAGCACACCTAAAGTCTATGCCCTACCAAATCTAAGCTAATCACTGGCCTTTTTATATGCTTAAATGTTCTTCTCTAGGGAAGCTCTGAACAGTGTCCGACCACCGTCCCGGAGAAAGATCGCTACTGTTCGACGATACATGAGCCTCGGCCCTCACGTCTCTTACCATCTTCAAAACTTCCCTCATTGCAGGACGGTGATCTGGTGCGATTGCAACACAGGCCATTGCAATGTTTAAGATAGCTTGAAGCTTCCCTTCAGATGCTTCGTTACCAGAGTTAGGCTCATCGCCAGACTCCATCTCTTCTTCTCGAACCGATTTTACCCATGTAGGAATATCCGAACCGTGCTCTTGAACTAGGTCCTGGAACGGAGTTTTGCCTGTCAAGAGCTCTAGGAGAAGAACACCGAAGCTGTAAACATCGGCCGGTTGAGTCGATGATTTCCGGATGTCCCTGCATTCGGGTGCCCTGTAGAAAAATGTAGCAGCACTGGGTTCTTCCACCGAGTCCGGATCTCGGAACATGGTTAGACCATAATCTGTGAGGCAGGATTCAAAATCTGGACCTAGTAACACATTAGAGGATTTCAAATTCCCATGAGTTAAACCGGGATTTTGGTGAATATAAAGCAATCCAGTAGCCAAATCCTCAGCTATTTTCAAACATGATGTCCAATGAAGAGGCTTTCCACCACCACAAGTTCTTGTTCCTACAAGGAAAGCCAAAAGAAAATAAGTTGAAACACGAGCCCTAAATGTCAAAATTCGGATCTTAAACTTTTCAAATAAAAATATTCCAAACATATCTAAAAATATAAAAATACATATTTTTATCCGACACCAGTCTGAATCCAAATAATAGAGTGGGGGCAACTGCCGACAATAACATGTTGGTGTGGTCAGACTCAACAAGTATGAGTTGTCAATGTAGCAAAAAACACAAGGGAAAATGTAACACTTTTTTTTTTAATTATTAATATACTCTATAATTCGTTAAACGACATAAAGACAGACAAATCTAAACCAAACCAAACTAGCTTAGCTACAAGGACATGAACAATTTATGTTGTTCTGATTATTCTTATTAATATTTGGAAATAAATATAAAAAATATTTTAATGACCAATTTTTTTTTAAATAAAACAATCACAAGCAAATAAACTAGGGAGACAGACATACCGTGAATGAGAGAATAGAGGCTTCCGTTGGGGAAATAATCGTATACGAGCAAGCGTTCCTCTTTGGCTTGGAAATAAGCTCTGAGTGGGACCAAGTTAGGATGTTTGAGCCGTCCGATCAAATCCACGTGTCTCTTAAACTCCTCTAATCTCGGATATCTCGCATCTTTCAGCCTTTTGACGGTCACGATAAACCCGGATTCCATCACGGCTTTGTACGTACTCCCCATCGTACCCCTCCCCAAAGTCTCCGCCGATGCCTTCAACAGATCTTCTAAGCGGTAATTCATTTGCTGATCGCCTGCGCCCAAGAACACCAAACTCCCTAGACCCTCACTTTCCCAGAACCCCCCTTGTTTCCCACTATTATTACTTCCCATGCCACTATTACCTCCGCCACCTCCACCGTCGGACACCGCCGCCGCTCCTTCCACCGCTTCCACATTTGCAACCCCTTTGCTTCTAACATCCTTTCCCTTGCCCTTTCCTCTCCTTTTGCTAACAAAACACACCAAAAACGCACAAATAAGTAGCAGTGAAAACGCGCCTACAACGCTTCCTATTATAATCTTGATCAAACTGGAATGCTTTCTCGATGAGGGACCGGAAACATTGGGGTAAACCGGACTCATCACCGGCCCGAAATCCACCGTTCGACATGGGTTTTCAATCTGTTCGCCGCAAAGATCAATATTACCAGAAAACGAAGAAACGTTGAACCGAACCAGAGCTGGGGTCACAGGGATTTGACCGTGGAGTTGGTTGTTTGAAACATTGAAGAATCTAAGTCCGGTTTGGTTCATAGCCGGGATGGTGCCTTCGAACTCGTTGTCTTGCAGGTAAAGAGTGTACAATCGTTTGAGGTTGAGTAAAGAAACCGGGATTCGACCGGCGATTCGATTTCCAGACAAAACAACGGTTTTCAACCGATGTAAGCTTGTAATGGATTCCGGGAATTGACCGGTGAAGTTGTTGTCGTTGAGAAAAAGAGATTTGAGATTGAGTAAGCCGGAAAGGTCAGGAATTTGGCCGGAAATGTAGTTGCTTTTGAAACTGAGAACCCGAAGCTGATCCAACCGGTTCAAGCTCTGTTCATCTAAAGAACCAGTCAAGTTCAAGTGTTCCAAAACAAGTTTTGTAACCCTTCCGTTCAAACATTCCTTGATTCCTCTCCATTCACACACATTGCTTCCTTTCCATGGCAACGAGTCGAAAGGATCAATGGAGGATTTCAAGGCTAAAAGTGCCTCTGCATCCCCTGATCTGACGAGTGGAACAAGAGAAACGAGAACGGTGAAGACAAAGAAGGAAAGAAAGCAGTACCTTGACACAAAAACTTCCATTTTTTTTCGAGTCCCAGATCTTGAAATCATCGTATTTAAAACAATGCAAAAATAAAACATCCAAACTTCCCGCCCCATCTCTGAATATTCAGATCTGGCATTGCATCCGCGCACAAGAAGTTCATTTACTCAGTGAAGTGACTTTGAAAATTGAAAAACTCCACAGATTTGCATTTATGGTGAAAGAGGATGGGAATGGGGAGCGACTACATTGACATTGCAATGGTGAAGTAGGGTTTACTGCTGTCTCCTCCAACTCGTTATTTGCAGAACTCACGGACAAAGCAGCGTAGTCTTCACGTGGAATCTCAGAACTCGCAGACCATAATATTATATATTCTATTCCTGAAACTGTAGTATCTGAAAATAATACTAAAAAAGACCCAAATTTCTAAATTATTTTGGGCTGCTCAAGCCTCGTTTACCAGTGTTGAAACTTGGGAAATCATGGGATCCAATCCTTCCCCCATTTTGTTTTGGCAGTTTGTTGAAGGATACATAGCCTTTTCAAAACCCCTTCAATTCTGAAGCTTTGAACTTAGAAAGCTGGGATTTTTCTCACTGCTGAATCACTCTGCGAAAACCAGCAAAGATCAATGATTGAAGCAACAAAAAAACTATTTTAAAAATGAAAAAGAAACCTACCCAATGCCAGAGAGATCATCAAAAACAGTAAGAACACCATGCTTTGTCAGATCAAAATCATTTTTTAATTTGAAAAGGAAGTTAAGAAAAACGAAAACAGGTAAGGAGTTGAGAGGTAGAGAGAATGGATCTACCTGTGTTGAGCGTAATAACTGAAGAGAGAGAAGCTGAGTTTCTGATCGAGCAGACTCAGGAACTGAGTGAAGGAATTGAAGGCAAAGAGCAAGGAAGAGAGGCCATAATAATGTCGAGTTTCTCAAGCCGTTCAAAGATGCTTAATTGCCTAACATATGTATTATTTATTGAGCACGTGGCAAAAGTTAGTTTCATATAAAGTGAGCTTCCGCTGTTAATTTTTAATAACTTAAAAACGATTATAAAATAATATTTATTAATTATACTATTAATTATTTAAATAATATTATTACGTACCACGAGTACGATCCTAAAACATATACGCATAAATGTCAAAAAAAAGTAATTTTAGACCGAAATAAAGTTTCTCATGATATGAGTTCACTTATCTTTATAATCACCGATTTTGGTCCGGAGAGTCGCCACCAATCTTTTTTACAGTGCGATTGAAACACCAAATAATAAGTCTACGAACCAGAC
This sequence comes from Abelmoschus esculentus, assembly GCA_035048815.1. Lineage (NCBI taxonomy): Eukaryota > Viridiplantae > Streptophyta > Magnoliopsida > Malvales > Malvaceae > Abelmoschus > Abelmoschus esculentus. The sequence goes on from JAUCBN010000019.1 coordinate 15,762,329, forward strand.
TTGGATTCGGGAGTCTGTTACGCGTGAAGAAGGGTGAGCACCCCCACAACGCTCGAAATCGACACCTATCGATTACGAAGTATTTTATATGATCAAAAATATAAATTCGGCTTTAAATTTGTGATCCAAAAGAAATCGATTAGTGAATATTTAATAAAAATAATAGTAATAATAATAATAATGAGATTTTAGAAAAAATAAGGACCAAATCTGCAAAACATGCTATTAAGATTAAAACAATAATAATAATGGCAGAAATTGAAAGAAGTATAACATTGTAGCGATGTAAAAATCCACGAATAAGTGTTATCGCTAAAAATATTTCTTTTTCTTAGTTGGAAAACATTTTTGATGTGTCGTTTTGAAAATTAATGTCTTCCACGTGGGGGTTTCTGTTTCAAAATGATTTTTGTAAAATTGGAGTCGCCACCGGCCATTTTGGTAGACCGGATACCATAAAAACCAGAGATTTTAAAAGTTGGGGTTCGGGAGTCGGTTACGGATGGGGAAGGATTAGCACCCCCACACCGTCCAAAAATTGGTACTTTGTTTAATTATCGCTTTACTAATATTAAATTATTCGGGCTAATTTGATGATCGAATTAATTTTTAATTAAATGTGCGCATTTATTTTAAAGCACCTAAACCCGAAGATAAGCGTCCAAACCACTACCATCTTATTGGTACTGGCCTCGCTTACGACCGAATTTAGGGGCCCGCATTAACCGAATTAAATATGCTCGATATGCGATCCTTAAAAATAAAAATAAAATTATAAACGATCATAGAAAGAAACAAAACATGAAGGGCAATACGAAAAGATTACAACATGGAGGGTAATAAGAAAAAGGAAATACATGAAAATACTAAACGAATACAAACAAAATACATGGAAAATCTAGAAACTAAAGTGATGACTGTGACCAACAACAATCCATGAATCTGTACATAACATCAAAGCGCCACTGACTTGACACCCATGACTCCAAGATTAGCTTAATCGGTTTTATATGTTGACTAAGGAAGTCGGTGAAGTAATGAATCTACGTGAGCAGGTTAAAACATTTTAATTCTTTTCTTTTATCTGACCGAATAAGATTCTTACTCCATGGGCTTACACAAGTGATTACAAGACATACACCTACTAACATTTGACTATACTGCCACAAAACTCTTTAGACTAGACACGTAATGAGCATCTTCAAAACAACATTGAAACAAGAGGCAACAAATGAACGACACGATGGAAAACACATGCATAAAAGAATTACATAAAATAAAATGAGTTAAGTAAAGAAATAAATCTAACATGGTTAAACAGGTTACAAGATAAATCAAAAACTTAGAACATGATAAAACAAATTCCTTTCAAACACAGTCTTAATTTAAATCATGAAGAGACCCTCTTTTCAAGAACACGAAGATGCAGAGAGGGTTAAGAATGAAATAGAATAGAAAATAAATTAGGGGTTGAGCTACATAAATCGGTGTTAGGCCGAATTTAACCTTTTTGCCATTTAAAGAATTTACCCTTACAAAAGACACTTTCTCACTAGTTCTTCAAAAACCAAATTTATTTTTCAGAGAACCAAACTTACAGAAGCAGAGTTCTAAAATTCCAGCTATTGTTCAGGCTTTACCTAAGAGAAAACTTCGGCCATTAAGCCTTTCTTCCATCATCGGTAACACACAACAACCTTAATCCATATTCAGCGAAAGCAAAATCAGAAACAAAACCTTCAATAAATTTAGAAAAATATCTGAAATCCCCAGAAAGATGACTTCTTTTTGAATCTAGAAAATAGTTCCCATCTGGTCTTATCCCGTCCATGAAGGCTCACCCATTTAGGGGCTTATCGCCAGTAAAATGGAAGCCGAACCAGGGAAGTATTTTCTTTTTATTTGCTTTCTATTTCAAATTAAAAATACATGCCAGTAAAAAAAGAATGGTAGAAGAACAAAGGTTTTTTTCTTTACCAGAAAGTTCCTTTCGATTGAACAAGTTTTTGTTACAGAGATGATATCCTTTTTACAATATTTTTTTGCTCTCCTCCCTTTGGCCGAAAAATGGCTCCCTCCCCTCCTTGATTCAGTTTGGTGTAGATATATGGCTGATCTGCTCCTCTGTGACATCCACATCCCCATTTTTAAGCTTTTCAGACTTGCTTTTCCAAGTCATAAGAATGGCATTGCTTTCTTTTCTTGGTTTTATCAGCTTGACCATATATTGCCTTCTTGATCTAACATCCTCTGGGTTTTGCAGTTGTAGCCGATAAGGACAGCGTTAGCAGCAGCGGTACCAGACAAAAGGTCACAGATATGGTCAGTCGAATGGTCATTCTGGTAGATAGAGGGTCACGTTGTTTTCATCCTGGCCGTTCATCTCCTTCACATCTGATGGTTGACATGGGAGGCGGCTGCAATAGCAAAAGAATGTATTAGGGTTTTGTTATGTAAGCCCGAGTGGGCCTTGCAAGCAAATAAGCTTGGGCCTGTAACCAAATGTTAGAATATTATGGATTGATATTATTTATCATTATTATTATTTTTTGGGGGTTTATATTTTAACCTGGGCCAGATTAATAATAATAAAACATTGACACAACAAAAATATTAATTAAACACGTGCATAAATACCACACGTAAATAAAACATAAAACACATAAATAACAAAAATATAAGACACCTCATAAACACGACAAAATAAAATAACACTCATGCATCTAACAAAACAAAACAAGTACTATGTGAAACATTTAAATGTGACAAAGCCAAAACGAGGCGCCACTAATATATATAATAATAAAAGGCACACATAATACATATATACGATAACATAGGCCCTTATTTGAAATACGAAGACTAAAAATATTTTAATTTTCCCGATTAAAAATGGGTGATTACAGTTGCCCCTCTTTGTCCGTTCTTGTAAAACAAGGACAGGGCAAAGACCATAAGCACTCATTTTTATCCGACTTCCCTGTTAGTGATCTTGGAATGATGTGTTTTTCTGAAATTCTCCACCTTCCTCGACTGAGTTTCTTGGTTCGTAAGTCCCTTCTATATCAAACTTACTCGCCTTTTGGTAGCTGCAGGTCACCCCTATATGTGACCATTCGCATTTTGAGTAGATATTTCAAAATAAAAGCACTTTCTATATAGAGCTTTCATTTCTAGATCCTGATTTCTGGTTTCTCCTATATAAAACCTTCACCCTGAAGTCTCGAGTTACGTGCTCCTCCTATATGGAACTTTCACTCAGAGACAATATCGAAGATAGGGGTTTCTCCTATACAAAACTCCTAGTCTTTCACGTTGTTGGTCCCTCCTGCATGAAACCTTTCGAGTTGATTGCCTCTTCTCTATGAAGCTTCAATCTCAGAAACTAAAATGAGGGTAGTGTCCCTCCTATATAGAACTCCTCTTCTTTAATGTTACTGGTTTCTCCTATATAAAACCGTCATGTTGTGGATGAACTTTTTTCGTTGGTAACTCTTTTCTGTATATAACTATGAGATTTTTATTCGGTGCGGTGCGAATTTTTTTTGTGTAGAACTATAGCGAACTCCATTGTTGTGGAATCTCGAGACATGTCTACACCTTCTATATGAGACCTTTGTCTTCGAGTCTTTTGAGACTTGTGCCCATAGTTATCGACTCTCTTCAAACATTTAGGATTTATGCCGAGAATAACTGCCAAAGTTCTAGTGTGGTCCTGTGTTTACCTGTTAACAAAATGGTATGATGCCATGAAAATTGTTATAATGTTTCTAATCTTAGGGATGTTTAACTACATATGATGCATGAATGTTTGGGCTTTCGGAAAGCGTCTTGTTTCGATTCATATAATCTGTCAAGCCTTGTTTCGGTTCATGTGATCTGTCAATCTTCTTTTTCTCTTTTTATTTGACGACCTCATACCGAGTACGCCTTCAAGGTGTCATCTATGAAACTTTCACCCTTTAACCCCCTTTTTTTTAAGCACCCTTTCGGGTTTTCACCTTTCGCAATAATTTGCCTTTTCTAACATATGAGAGGTATCAACACGTTCAATCTTTCACTTTTTGTGGACCTCTTTTCATTGATATGAAACCTTGTGTCTGGACTGGTTGTGTTCCTAGCTACCTGCATTTTAAAGATTAGATCACAATAATGCTTTAAAATCATCTTTTTATCTTGAAGCCTGTAAGACATTTACGGAACGAGAAGAGACGAGAAAATGTAGGTAAGGGGTCAAAGTTTGCATTAATCATCGGACAGGTTGGAAAAATTTAAAACTTATGACAAATATAACAAAATTAAGCTCAAGGATTAAGATCTCTATCGATCCACCGTATGAATGATACATCTTCCTATCAACCGAAGAGATATCTCTGCTTGGAGTTCATTTTGTCTTTGAGGTTCGTTCTTATGAAGGTGTATCCCTTGTCAAACTTGTTCTATCTGAGTCGCCCTTTTCGGGTTTTCAACTCGGACTCCCCCTTTTACTTCCAAACGCCTTTTTCGGATTTTCATCTGGAGCTCTCCGTTTTTTTTAGGCGCCCTTTCGGGTTTTCACCTTATGCATAGTACTTCTTCACAGCATCGGAGTTGATGGGATTTTTCAATACTTCTCCGTCCATCTCAGTCAGGATCAATGCTCCGCACCACAAAAGGTCCCTCCCAATTGGGTGTCCACTTTCCCCGAACATCCTTTTGTGTTGGCAAAATTTTCTTAAGCACCAAATCTCCTTCTCGAAATTCCCTCGGGCGTACCTTTTTATCATGGGCTCGCATCATCTTTCTTTGGTACATCTGCCCGTGGCATATGGCCTTTAACCTTTTTTCTTCAATAAGGTTCAACTGATCAAATCTGGATTGCACCCATTCTGCTTCATCTAACTTAACCTCGTTGAGGACCCGGAGAGAGGGAATCTCTACTTCAATAGGCAACACTGCTTCCATACCATATACTAAAGAGTAGGGTATTGCCCCCGTTGAGGTGCGAATAGACGTTCGGTAGGCAAATAAAATGAATGGTAATTTCTCATGCCAGTCCCGGTATGTCTCTGTTGTTTTGGAAATGATCTTCTTTATATTTTTGTTGGCCGCCTCTACCGCTCCATTCATCTTAGGTCGATAAGCGGTAGAATTGTGATGCACTATATTGAATTGGTCGCACACTTCCGTCACCAGTTTATTATTTAAATTAGTGGTATTGTCAGTGATGATCCTTTCTGGCATCCCGTATCGATAGATGATCTCCTTTTTCAAGAACTTACAAACAGTGGACCTTGTGATATTGGCATAAGAAGCTGCTTCCACCCACTTTGTAAAGTAATCGATGGCGACTAGGATAAAACGATGCCCGTTGGAAGCTTTGGGATATATTTACCCGATAACGTCTATGCCCCATACTGCAAACGACCAAGGAGCGTTCATGGTATGTAAGGCCGTAGGAGGAGCGTGTATCATATCAGCATAGATCTGACACTTATGACACCTTTTGGCGTAATCTATACAGTCTCCTTCCATGGTTAACCAAAAATAACCGTATCTCAAGATCTTTCGGGCGATTGATAAACCATTGGCATGTGTTCCACATATCCCATCGTGTACCTCCGTTAGGATCTCATTCGCTTCTCTAGCGTTCACACATCTCAATAGAACCTGGTCATTCCCCTTTTTATACAAGATTTGGCCATCGAGGACATATCCAGTGGCCATCTTTCGGATCATCTTCTTATCATTCTCATTAGCCCCTTCAGGATATTGTTGAGACTTGATGTACCGTAAGATATCATAATACCAATGATTGCCATCAGTTTCCCCTTCTAAAGCACAACAATGAGCTGGTTTCTTAAAAGTTTGCATCTCAATAGGCTTCATTTCCGCTCCGGTGTTAGCTTTAAACATGGAAGCTAGAGTTGTTAGAGCATCAGCCATTTGGTTATTTTCTCGTAGGAGATATGTAAAGCTGATTTTTTCAAACTCCTTGACCAGTTCTTGGATCAACTCGTAGTACCGAATCAACTTTGAATCTCTTACTTCCCATTCTCCCTTGAATTGATAAATCACTAAGGAGGAATCTCCGAAGACCCGAAGTTGTCTAACCTTCCTCTCAATGGCAGCACCTAAACCCATGACACACGCCTCATATTTAGCGATATTATTTGTGTAGAAGAATTCTAATCTGCTAGTAAAGGGGTAGTATGCTCCATCCGGGGAGATCAACACTGTGCCTATCCCGTGTAGCATTTGAGGCACCATCAAAGTAAAGTTTCCATGAGCTATCATCGGAGACATCCTCTTCAGCCGTTACACACATCAAGTCTTCATCGGGAAATCTAGAGTCCAATGATTCATATTCGTCTGAAGCGCGACTAGCTAAAAAATCAGCTATGACACTCCCTTTTATGGCCTTTTGATTCACGTACAAAATGTCAAATTCGGATAATAGTATTTGCCATCGAGCCATTCTCCCGGTCAACGCGGGTGTCTCTATCAGGAACTTCAGAGGGTCTAATTTAGATATCAACCATGTAGTGTGGTATAACATGTACTGTCTTAACCTTTTAGTAGTCCAGACAAGGGCACAACACGATTTCTGAACTGGCGGGTACCTTGTCTCGCAATCAGTGAATTTCTTACTCAAATAGTATACGGGCCTTTCTTTTCTTCCGGAGTCATCATGTTGTCCCAATACACAACCCATGGATCTCTCATGGACGGTCAGGTATAAGATTAAAGGCCTATTTGACAAGGGCGTTGTCAAGATCGGGGCATTGGTAAGGTATATTTTTATTTTCTCTAAGGCCTTTTGACATTCTTCATTCCAAACCCATGGATTATTCTTCCTTAATAACCGAAACACAGGGTCACATTTATCGGTCAATTGGGCGATGAATCGTGCAATATAGTTCAACCTTCCTAAGAATCCCCGAACCTCTTTTTGTGTTTGAGGAAGAGGAAGGACTCGGATGGCCTTCACTTTATCTGGATCAATTTCAATACCCTTTCTGCTCACCACGAATCCTAGGAGTTTTCCAGAAGTGACTGCAAAGGTACATTTGGCAGGATTAAGCTTCAACTGGAACCTTCTCAACCTCTGGAACAACTTCCTTAAGTTCTGGAGATGCTCTTCCTCCGTTTGTGATTTTACGATCATGTCATCTACATACACCTCTATCTCTTTATGCATCATGTCATGAAAGAGAGTTACCATTGCCCTTTGGTAAGTTGCACCAGCATTCTTAAGTCCGAAAGGCATCACCTTGTAAAAAAATGTTCCCCAAAGGGTTACGAATGTGGTTTTCTCCATGTCTTTTGGATCCATCTTGATCTGATTGTATCCTGAGAAGCCATCCATAAAGGAGAAACAAGAATGACCAGCGGTATTGTCAACCAGTGTGTCGATGTGTGGTAACGGAAAATTATCTTTAGGACTCGCCCAATTCAGATCACGATAGTCTACACACATACGAACTTTTCCATCCTTCTTGGGTACCGGTACAATGTTTGCGACCCATTCAGGATATTTAGAGACTTCTAGGAAACCAGCATCGAATTGTTTCCTTACTTCTTCGCGAATTTTTAACAACATATCTGTTCTCATTCTCCTAAGTTTCTGTTGGACTGGTTTACATTCTGGCTTCGTCGGCAACTTATGCATCACTATGTCGGTGTCCAACCCTGGCATGTCCTGATATGACCAGGCAAAAACATCCTTGAATTCTTGAAGTAAAGTTATCAGCTCAATTCGGATTTTTGAAGAGCATGTGGTTCCAATTTTGATTTCCTTCATCTCATCATCAGTCCCTAGATTCACGATTTCAATTTTCTCTTGATGCGGCAAAATTTGCTTTTCTTCGCTAGCCACCATTCTCAATAACTCCTCTGGTATTTCGCACCCCATTTCCTCTTCATTCTCCTCAACAATTGCCTGAATCTCCAGACGTTCAAAATCCACCTCGAAATTGGACAAAGTATCATTCATACAGTTAATCATTGGAGACCTACAAAAAAATAATGACAAAAGTATTGGGAATAGAATGGGTTGTATGAAAGGGTATGAGTGATGAATGAATAAATGAAAGAACGAATAAAATAGAGTAAGAAGAGAGAAAAGACAAGGAAGTTTCCATTTAAACAAAAGGGAAGACGTTTTCATTAAAATTTAAAAGAGTTTGTAACATGTCGACCATGTACAAAAAGAGTCTTCCTCGCTCTTAGGCGTTTGACAAAAGATAAGTTCTAGGGCATTACTCAGATCCAGCCCTAAAAACTACAGGTAGATCAACACACTCCCAATTGGTGAGGGTTTCCCCGGGTGCACAAGGACGGATATTGGTCAATACATGACTGGTAGCATAATCCTCAGCAATCGTGTTAACGTACATCCCCTCAAACAAATCGACGAATTCTTCTTCCTGATTTGGTTGGTCCTTGGCGTCGATATCTTGCTGTATTTTCTTCTCAGGATGTACAAAACCGCCAGATAAGAAAGAGTCTCTAATATCTAGGAACGTCATAGGGGCCCATGGGATATCCTCCCCCCTCATCCTGGCCTTCCTTTGTTCGGCTTTCCTTCTATACTCTTCTCTTCTTTGATGCATGCGGGGCTTATACCCGAGTCCTAAACGATCCTTCTTGAAGATAACACTCTTAGGGCGTAGCATTCCCTGTAATCTCTTTCCTAGCCCTCTTCCAGTCTTGGCACCCCGCCCTAAGGTTTGTCGAACTGACATTTTGGTGGTATTGGATAGTCTGGGACAAGGGATACGGCTACCTTCAGCTACAAACGTAGCATTCACAAACTCTAATGCCCGAAAAGAACATTCGGCAGCGTCTTCATCATTCTGAACATATGGGGCATCTGACGTCACAGAAGCTATAATCTCTTGTTCTGCCCCCACTGTGACTAACTTTCCTTCAATGACGAATTTTAGTTTCTGGTGCAACGATGACGGTACTGCTCTGGCAGAGTGAATCCAGGGTCTCCCTAGTAGACAACTGTACGAAGGCCTAATGTCCATCACAACAAACTCCACGGTATACTCTGTTGGCCCGATAATCAAGGGCACCTCTATCCTTCCCAATGTTCCACTGGGTCCCATCGAAGGCCCTTACTGAATTGTGACAGGGTTTGAGATGGGAATTGTCTATGGGCAGTTTTTTTAGCACTGCCATTGGCATCACATTAAGTACAGATCCATTGTCGAGGAGTACACCTGGTAGTACGTATCCCTTGCAATGGACAGTAATGTTTAAAGCTTTGGTAGATCCCATCCCTCCCTCGGGGATCTCATCATCACTGAAAGTAATATAGTTATCGGCTGTAATATGACCCACAATCCGATCTAGTTTAGATATAGAAATATCTCCTGGCACGAAGGTTTGGTTCAATACCTTCAGTAATGCGTCACGATGTTTTTCTAAACTTAGAAACAGTTCTAACACCGTAATCCTGGCAGGTTGTTTCCGTAGTTGTTCTACCATGCTGTATTCACTATGCCTCAAAAATCTCAAAAACTCTTGGGCTTGCGCTTTTGTCACTGGTTCTTTGATTTTTGGCGGTGGTTCTTCGTCGAATATCCTAGCCGGAATAACAGGTACAACTTCATCCTTGCTTGGTATTACTTCTGGAACTATAGGTGGCACGGCGGAATAGCATCGACCACTTCGGGTAAAATGGCTCACCTCGTTTACAGGTTTTCCTTCTTTATTTTCTAACTCTCTTCCCCCATATTTCGCCTCTCGTTCTTGTTCTTCTTCATCATCAGTTATCTGCTTTTCTTTCTCACCTGACGGGGTTTCGTCAGGGATGGTGACAGTTGCAGCATAACTCCAAGGGATTCGCTTCGTGTCCTTGAATGAAAAGGGCTTGGGTGTGCTAATAACAATCTTAGCGGTTGCTTTTGGGACCTCATACTGAGACGTGCTTGTATCTCGAGGTTTAGATGAGATTATGAGGGGTCGTCCTACACCATATTTGATATTAGAATCATCAGATGCATACACCTCACACTCGGCTCCCTCTTCAAAGAACTCAATTTGTTTTTGATCCATCAAATCTTGGACTAGCTGTTGGAACTGAACACATCTTTGGATATCATGGCTATTGTTTTGGTGAAATTCGCAATACTTTCCCGCTCCTTTTTCCACAAACACCATTGCATTATCAATTAAACGAGCCATGCACAATTGTTGAAAGACCCATCTAAGTGGTGATTTGACCTCTAATATGCTCTCCTTAGCTTTTCTGGTGGATTCTTCTTCAACTGTATTTATACCTCGATTTCCGTGGTTTGGCAAAGGGTTAGCAGCTACGTTGGGCTCCTCGAACTTGAGTACTCCCGTATTGATCAAGTTTTACACCAATTTCTTAAATGATAGGCAATTCTCGATAGAGTGACCTGGGGCACCGCCGTGGTATTTGCAGTGAGCGTTAGAATCATACCAAGCTGGGAATGGAGGCTTAATAGGGGCCACAATGTACGGGCGTACTAGGTCTGCATTATATAGCTGCGTATACAATTCGCCATATGAGACTGGTAAGGAGGTAAATGTTTGTTTCTCTTGTTCCCTTCTAGGGGCTTTCTCCCCTTTTTGATTGTTGTTCTGGGGTTTTTCGATTGACGAATGTGGTTGAGCAATGGTATAATTCTTCGGGGCGTTATAGGTGTTGACAGAATTCACTTCCCCATCTTTTTTCTTATTGTATTTGCGAGAATTATCACCATTGTCAATTCTTCCGCTTTTAATAGCCATTTCTAAAGATTCACCGGTTCGAATAAGATCAGTGAAACTTTGGGTGGTATGATTAATCAGTCTATCATACAGAGCACCTTTTAGAGTGTTGATAAACATTGGTGTAATCTCATGTTCCGGGATGGGTGGTTGAATCTGGGAAGCCACATCTCGCCATCTCTGTGCATACTGACGAAGACTTTCGTTTGATTTTTGCCACATTCCCTCAAGCATGATACGACTGGGTACCATATCCGTGACATGTTTATACTGCTCAACAAATGCTCTAGATAGATCTCTCCATGATTTGATATTGGTACGACTTAGTTGAGTGTACCATCTGATAGCAGATCCGGTTAAGCTATCTTGGAAACAGTGGATTAGCAACTTTTCATCCTTGATAAAAGCTGCCATCTTGCGACAGTACATTGTGACATGCGCGGACGGACAAGTCGTTTCATCATATTTATCAAAATCTGGGGTTTTAAACTTATGGGGTAATATTAGATCGGACACCAAACTCAGTTCACTAGCATCCTCTGATTCCTCTTGACTATGCACGACTTTGAATTTCTCTTCCATCGCTCGGAACCTTTCCTCCCATTTCTTCTCAACTTCATTTCGGATCTTCTCTACCAAATTCAGATCAGGAAATTCTTCTTCGTAAAGTCGTTCAACATCAATTGGCTGATTCTCCGGGGTCTGGATCAGTTGGCTGACTGATGCCCTTGCGGGGTCAATACATAATCTTCTTATTACGTTCATTCCGTTGGACTGTATTCTGTAATTGGACGTAGTATTATCGGGTTCAGATGTTTTATCATTATCACTCTTTTCCTTGTCTTGATCTTTCCCCAACAAAGCTACTAGCTCAGACAAGATAGATGCTTGAGATTGAGCGATTTGGGAGCTGATGTTCTGTGCAACATTCTCTAGTCGATTTTCCAAGTCCTTTTGGCCTTTTTCCAAATTGGCCACGCGGTCATCCATTTGTTTCCTCCGGTGGCGTGTGAAATGTGAGTGCGGTATGATGGCGGTTTAGAGAATTCTGTCACAATGCACACATTATTAAAATGACGTTTGGCAAAAAACGAATGCATGTATGATATGAATGCGAATGATGCAATATGAATGCAAATAAAGACGTTGATTTCTGCTGGTAATCACCCAACTGGATTGCTTTTTACGGGAAACAAAAAGGTCCATTACAATACTTCAAAGAGACTAGCCCTATACATAAAAACTAAACTTAGATATAAAAGCTGGCCCTACCTCCTAACTTGTCTATAGCCCTGAGCAACTTGTGGAATCGAGGAGCTTCTGGCATGTCTGGAGCTATAAACTGACGCAGTGCTTCAGCTTCGGTGCCTAACTCGAGCACATTCCAAGCTACTTTCTGGACTTCAGTGATCAAGGTTGTATGGCAGAGATCCCGACTGGTAATCATTTGAGCGGCATTCTAGAGTCGGATTTGCCAGTAACGATATCCTCTAGTAGCAGATTCTTCGAATACTAAAAGTCGCTCCTGATAATCTTGTATAGTTGCTTCCAAGGTCAAGATACGAGCCCGTAAGTCATGGACCTCCAATTCCCTTTCTCGCAACTCAATGAAACCATTCCTCTATTGTTAGCTTTGCAGCACTTGTTCTAATTCCATCAATTTCCCTCCTAGTTCTGCATTTTGCGCCTGACTTTGATCCAAATTCTGAATAGTGTCATTGTAGAGGTTCTGTATTTCTAAAAGTCGGTTCCTACTTCCCACCGATCTCCTTTTCCATGCATCAGTATTTTCTCGCTCGTATATAATGGCTTGCTTACCCTTTTCGATCTCATGTCTGGCTTTTTCTTTCTCGCAGCGAAGAGTATCCCTAGATGCGCGCCTCTCATTTTCCAAGGCAATATGATAATTCTCTCTTTCTTGTTCAAGGGCTTGTTGGCTACTTTTCCCTTCTTCTTCCATCATTCGTTCGTATTTTATTCTTTCCTTCTCAATGGCAAGAAACTTGCGCCGACTTGCATTGTTCACCTCATTTTGTAGCTTGACCATATCTACTTGATAAAGAGCATTTTTTTCACTTAACACGGTGTTCACTTTCTGTAGGTGTTTGATTATTCCATCACGTTCATCGACATTCAAACTGACCTTAAAAAGTTCTTCTACGTGTTGCGTGTTCAAGGCTTCCATTTTTTGTTTGAGTTCCTCGAGCTCGTTTTGTAAAATCTCAACTTCAGATGGCACCACCTTCATGTGTTCTTCCAAGGATAAAGATGGTCTTTCGTCTGGTTGTGGCAATTCATTATTAATTCTCACACGTACCCAAAAGTCATAATCGGGAGTGGTCATACATGTAGAGGATCCTTCCGTTCGTATTCGATAGCAGTTATCTCATGCTTTCATAACGGTCTGAACCTTAGTTCGATATTCATCTTTGAAAAAAAACTCCGTTGGGCTTAAACCTGTGGTGAAAGGAATGAATTGACACGAATCAAATTGCCTTGAAACCAAGAGTGGGGCACAACCGATTCCCCCGTATAATCCTAACAACATCAAACAGTTAAAATTCCCACAACTGAATAAGAAATAACTCGATCTTCCCATCCAAGGAACCCTCCAAACTATATCTTCGACCCTAATATTTCGAAGGATATTGGCCCACTTCTTCCGACTTAAGTCTTCCCGCCATTCTTGGGTCAAATATTCTTTCAATGGTGAGAAATGCTGGAAAGAGAAACCTTGCAAAAGCCCTTTTGGTGTCTTCCAAAAATGACTCTGAATCCACACTTGTAATAGTTGAGCACAACCTCGGAAACGACCTTCCTCATGTCGTCTACTCGCATTCAAGGATATAAAAGTTTCTGCCAAGATTGTTGGTGCTGGATTACATCTTTGTTTCAAGCGGTTAAACAAGTCTAATAGCGCAATGTCAATGTTACCGTGGACTCTTGGAAATATGATCAATCCATATATTTCCAATGCAAATAAATCGATCTTTAGTACTTCATCAGGGTGTACGGGAATGATGTCTCGAATTCTTTCCCAAGCAAAGGCCATGCTATCCCCTCTAACTTGTATTAAACCTTTTGCCCAATCATCGCTCATCCCGGCAAAGTCCTTCAATCTCAACTCATAGTTAGACCTCTTTGGGGGTTTAAAATAAATCCATTCTTTTCGTACAGCCTTATAGTTAAGCAAAGCAGTGTATTCCTCTACGGTAGGCATCATATCTTGTCCATTGAAAGTGAAGCAACAAAAGGTCGGGTTCCAGAATCGAAAGATAGCCCTGAGTAACGGTTGATTGATTCTGACATAAATGAGCTGAGCAATATCCCCATACTTATCGACGAACAAATTTTGTAGTCTAGTGTCCCACTGTTCCCAAATTTGTTGAAGTTCCCATAGTTCATTCTGTTGTAGGCTTACATAAGTATATCCGTCAACCACTCCCCCACTTGGCAAACTATCTCCTTGAGCTCGTTGGTTGACTTCGGACCAATGTCTAACAGCAGAATTGAGACTTTCTTTTTGTAGATACTTTTTGTCCATGGTAAGAGTATCCTTTGTTGAATGAACCACTCGAACCAACACCTTTAATGCAAAATGCAAAAAATTGATGGATGCAAAAAGAAAAACAAAAAGAAAATAAGTTAGTAACTGTGAAAGGATAAATTATATATATAAAAAAAATTGACAGAATAAAAAGTTAAACAAAGAAGAACAACCCTAGATATCCTTGTCTAGTTTACCTAGGGTATTCGCATGGCTCTAATGGGGTAGGTAGTCTAGTTCTCTATATGCAGTCTTGGTGCTAGAAAAGGGACCCGAATTGTCCAAGTTGTCCTCTACTAAGAGTAGCAAGGCCTCCGATCATCACCCATTATAGGCTCATCTTGACCGAATTCAATTCAGGGGGACCCGTTCGCTTATGCCCATACGAAAGAACGATATCCTCACAAAAGCATAAGGTAGTGGAGCCCCGAAGGTACTTCGGCTAGGGCCCATACGGGAGAACGATATCTCCACGAAAGGCTAGGGTTTAAATGTCAATTTTAAATGCGAAAAAATAAAGGCGCAAATTCAATTGAAAATTAATTTGATCGTCGCTTTAGCCCAAAATCTTTAATATTCGTAAAGCGGTAATCATTTTAAAAGCTCGACTCACTTCTTTTTGCTTATAAAAAATAAAAATTTTGTCCCCAGCGGAGTCGCCATCTGTAGCGATGTAAAAATCCACGAATAAGTGTTATCGCTAAAAATATTTCTTTTTCTTAGTTGGAAAACATTTTTGATGTGTCGTTTTGAAAATTAATGTCTTCCACGTGGGGGTTTTTGTTTCAAAATGATTTTTGTAAAATTGGAGTCGCCACCGGCCATTTTGGTAGACCGGATACCATAAAACCAAAGATTTTAAAAGTTGGGGTTCGGGAGTCGTTACGGATGGGGAAGGATTAGCACCCCCACACCGCCCAAAAATTGGTACTTTGTTTAATTATCGCTTTACTAATATTAAATTCTTCGGGCTAATTTGACGATCAAATTAATTTTTAATTAAATGTGCGCATTTATTTTAAAGCACCTAAACCCGAAGATAAGCGTCCAAACCACTACCACCTTATTGGTACTGGCCTCGCTTACGACCGAATTTAGGGACCTGCATTAACTGAATTAAATATGCTCGATATGCGATCCTTAAAAATAAAAATAAAATTACAAACGATCATAGAAAGAAACAAAACATGAAGGGCAATACGAAAAGATTACAACATGGAGGGTAATAAGAAAAAGGAAATACATGAAAATATTAAACGAATACAAACAAAATACATGGAAAATCTAGAAACTAAAGTGATGACTGTGACCAACAACAATCCATGAATCTGTACATAACATCAAAGCGCCACTGACTTGACACCCATGACTCCAAGATTAGCTTAATCGGTTTTATATGTTGACTAAGGAAGTCGGTGAAGTAATGAATCTATGTGAGCAGGTTAAAACATTTTAATTCTTTTCTTTTATCTGACCGAATAAGATTCTTACTCCATGGGCTTACACAAGTGATTACAAGACATACACCTACTAACATTTGACTATACTGCCACAAAAACTCTTTAGACTAGACACGTAATGAGCATCTTCAAAACAACATTGAAACAAGAGGCAACAAATGAACGACACGATGGAAAACACATGCATAAAAGAATTACATAAAATAAAATGAGTTAAGTAAAGAAATAAATCTAACATGGTTAAACAGGTTACAAGATAAATCAAAAACTTAGAACATGACAAAACAAATTCCTTTCAAACACAGTCTTAATTTAAATCATGAAGAGACCCTCTTTTCAAGAACACGAAGATGCAGAGAGGGTTAAGAATGAAATAAAATAGAAAATAAATTGGGGGTTGGGCTACATAAATCTGTGTTAGGCCGAATTTAACCTTTTTGCCATTTAAAGAATTTACCCTTACAAAAGACACTTTCTCACTAGTTCTTCAAAAACCAAATTTATTTTTCAGAGAACCAAACTTGCAGAAGCAGAGTTCTAAAATCCCAGCTATTGTTCAAGCTTTACCTAGGAGAAAACTTCGGCCATTAAGCCTTTCTTCCATCACCGGTAACACACAACAACCTTAATCCATATTCAGCGAAAGCAAAATCAGAAACGAAACCTTCAATAAATTTAGAAAAATATCTGAAATCCCCAAAAAGATGACTTCTTTTTGAATCCAGAAAATAGTTCTCATCTGGTCTTATCCCGTCCATGAAGGCTCACCCATTTAGGGGCTTATCGCCAGTAAAATGGAAGCCGAACCAGGGAAGTATTTTCTTTTTATTTTCTTTCTATTTCAAATTAAAAATGCATGCCAGTAAAAAAAGAATGGTAGAAGAACAAAGGTTTTTTTCTTTACCAGAAAGTTCCTTTCGATTGAACAAGTTTTTGTTACAGAGATGATATCCTTTTTACAATATTTTTTTTGCTCTCCTCCCTTTGGCCGAAAAATGGCTCCCTCCCCTCCTTGATTCAGTTTGGTGTAGATATATGGTTGATCTGCTCCTCTGTGACATCCACATCCCTATTTTTAAGCTTTTCAGACTTGCTTTTCCAAGTCATAAGAATGGCATTGCTTTCTTTTCTTGGTTTTATCAGCTTGACCATATATTGCCTTCTTGATCTAACATCCTTTGGGTTTTGCAGTTGTAGCCGACAAGGACAACGTTATCAGCAGCGGTACCAGACAAAAGGTCACAGATATGGTCAGTCGAATGGTCATTCTAGTAGATAGAGGGTCACGTTGTTTTCATCCTGGCCGTTCATCTCCTTCACATCTGATGGTTGACATGGGAGGCGGCTGCAATAACAAAAGAATGTATTAGGGTTTTGTTATGTAAGCCCGAGTGGGCCTTGCAAGCAAATAAGCTTGGGCCTGTACCCAAATGTAAGAATATTATGGATTGATATTATTTATCATTATTATTATTTTTTGGGGGTTTATATTTTAACCTGGGCCAGATTAATAATAATAAAACATTGACACAACAAAAATATTAATTAAACACGTGCATAAATACCACACGTAAATAAAACATAAAACACATAAATAACAAAAATATAAGACACCTCATAAACATGACAAAATAAAATAACACTCATGCATCTAACAAAACAAAACAAGTACTATGTGAAACATTTAAATGTGACAAAGCCAAAACGAGGCGCCACTAATATATATGATAATAAAAGGCACACATAATACATATATACGATAACATAGGCCCTTATTTGAAATACAAAGACTAAAAATATTTTAATTTTCCCGATTAAAAATGGGTGATTACAAACATATAAGGCTTAATCATGAAAAACAGGGACCAAATTGTAAGGATACGCAAACTGGGAGACTGGAACAGAAGCACGCTTGGACTATAGGGATCTAGGGCGCAATTTTCCCCTTTTTTCGGGTTATGAACGGGTCTAGGTCGGATTATGGGTCGATCCGTGGGTATCCAACAGTGAAACGACGTCGTTTTGGCCTTTAAAGGCTGGTTCCAAAACGACATCGTTTTGACATGCTATATATATTCCTTTTTTATAACAAAAAAATCATTTGTATCATATTCTCCCAAAGAATTCTAATGCTTTATGGTTCTTTCTGAGCCTAGTCGGCCGATCTTCCTTCTCCGCCGTCAGCCGCCGCTCGCCGACGTCGGAGCCGCCATTTGTCGGTGCCGAAACTTCAAAAGTTGGCACCTTTCCGACTTGTTTCGACGTGCTCGTTCCGAATTCGGTCTCAGATTTTCGAATGGAGCTACGTATAAGCCTAGATCTAATAAAAGGTAATTTCAAATGTTTTTTTACCTTATTTTTGTTTTGATTCAATTCTCCGATCTCTCTCTTTTTTCTTTGTTTGTTTCGAATATTGGATATTGCTCTAGATTGTTTCGGTTTCAAATCTCCTTTTTCATTAAAAAATTCCTCCCTATTATATTGATTTTTCTGGGTTTATATAACCCATGAGATTACATATAAAATACATATATTCTTTTCTAATAATTCTTCTCTGTTTTTCTTGCAAATTTGAGGGCGGTTAGATGATGGATACGTGACCTGGGCGGTGGTCGGTCATCTGGGCCAATGGGAGAGCGACACGTGGAAGCTAGGGAGGTGGCTGGTGACAGCGGCGACTACAACAGCCAGGGTTAGGGATATTAGGGTTTTACTTTAGTATAAGGGTTTTGGATCTGATTTGGTATTGAGTTTGGTTGTGGGTTATTTTGGTTGGTTTTAATTATTGGGTCTGGATTATGAATTGGGCTATTACAACTGCCCCTCTTTGCTCATTGTTGTGGAACAGCAATAGAGCAAAGATAAAGAATAATCCATTTCATTTGGTATGATTTTAGGGTTCTTTGGTAAGGTTGAGATTCTTTTTGGTAAGGTTGAGGTTCTTTTGACCACCTTTTCTTTCTTTTGGAGCTTTGACTTGTTCTACTCCACCGTTCTTGTTCATAAAATCTTCAGAATGAAGAGATCCGTTGAAGAGAATAAAAGTTGTGGCTGAACCGCTGGAGAAGACAAAATAAGCTTGACTCGCTACGACACTCATGATGTTGCCATCTTTGGAGAAAACTTGATCTAGCATGAGTCGCTAAGCTGGATCCAGCTGCATCCGATGAAGAAGTATGATCTGACATATATATTTTTTCTTCTTTTCTTCTTTTCTCTTTTTTTTAGCAAAGATATAATATCCGTAGATACAAAATTTGGTCAAGTTGCACCCTCAACGGTAAAACAAGACCAGTAAAATATAATATGCTTACGCCATTAATGGCAAAATGAAATTAAACTCTGGTCGAAGAGGCAGGACTTAAAGTGTACAGTTGGATCTTATCCACACCATCAACGGAGGAGTAAGATCATATTTCAGCAACTTGGATCCTACTCCGCCATCAACGGAGAAGCAGGACTGAACTTCAGTGATTTAGATCTTCCACTCTTGATGGCATTCTTAATTCTTCCACCGGCATCAATTCTTCCACTCTTGATGGCATTCTCAATGAGCTCACCAGATAGCACCAGATCAGCAAAATTAGTGGTTGCATTGCCTATAAGGCGATCCAGGATTGGACCTTCCAAAGTTTGGATGAATATAACCACCGTCTCCTTTTCACTAAGAGGGGGTTAGACTTGTGCTGCTACATCTCTCCAGCGTTGTGCATATTGTCTAAAACTTTCGTTAGACCTTTGTTTCATGTGTTGCAAAGTCAAACAGTCTGGTACCATATCGCTAACATGCTTATATTGCTCCAAAAAGGCCTTAGCCAAGTCTTTTCATGACTTTATCTGATGATAATTCAGCTGATTATACCATTTAGTGGTAGATCTCGTTATAATATCTTGAAAGTAGTGTATTAGTAATTTATCATTCCTACCGTATCTTGTTATTTTTCGATAAAACATAATAAGATGGGCTCGAGGGCAACCGGTCCTGTCACATCTTTCAAATTCTGGGATTTTGAATTTCAGGGGTAACACCAGATCTGGGACGAGACTGAGTTCGTTGGCATCGAATCCGATGAAGGTGTCTTCAATCTCCATAGCTTCCATTTTCTCTTCAAGTCGTTCGCAACGTTCTTCAATTTCTTTTAAAGTCTCAATCTTTGGTTCGATCAGTTGATCAAGTTCTGAGGCAAAGTTTTTTGCTTGATTGCCCTCTGGTTTGGCTTCTGATGTAGAGGGTATGTTCATGGGTCCAAATGTATCGGTTGGATGCAATGGTAACTTTCTTTTAGAAAAAACCGCCTGGGACGAGCCTCCGGTGGTATTTTAGTTTGAAGAGGAGTAAACCTGAAGGGTATATGGGATCTTCAATCATGTCAGCGGGATTTGCCCCTGGGTCGACAACAGAAGCATCTTCTTGCTTGAATCCGAGCATTTATGCTAGTTTCCCGAGCATCTCTTGTTGAGATTTTGCAATCTGGTTGGTCTTCCACTTTTCGTGTTAAGTCATCCTGTAAATCCTTTTGAGTCTGCTCGATCTTATCCAATCTATCCTCTTTCATCTTCTTCGTCTTGAGTCGAGTTTCGTAAGAATGCTAGATTGTCGTCTGGTCCAGTATTGATGAGACAAGGGACCTCAAACATTAATACTAATATAATAAAAATGAATGCATGTGAATGCATGATGCATGACTTAAATGTGAAAATATCGATTCAAAAATGGTGCTCGGGTCCATCATTTTACGTGTACGGGATTTGCTCACAACTTTGAATATTGTATTAATATATAGGATGTTAGATTTTCTCTCGATATATTTTAAATTAAGAACCAATCATGAATCAACACTTTTATGCTTGTGAAATATAAAAAATTAATACATGATCATGATAATTGATGCAAAATGGATGATTATGAAATATTATAATGCCTCCAAAAAGAAACAAAGTTAATTCACATTAAAATAAATAAATAAATTAAATTACAAATATAACAACAATATATAATAAAGTTGTAAATAAAGGCAACAAAGCCTAAAGGGTTATTGCTAAACAGGTAGAGTTTCAACTTGATGGCTCTAAGGGCTAGGCTTCTAAGTCTCACTCTCACTATATAAGGTTCGATTCTAGAAGGTATCCGAACAATACTTATTAACCTACTAAGGATAATAAGCACGATTCAGGGGGATACGTTTCTCTAAGTCTATGTAGAGACGTAGGTCTTACGAAGACAGAGGGAAAAATATCCCGGAAGCAATTCTCCATCCTATACGGAGGCAAAACCTCACAAATGAATGGTTTCATGCTCCCACTTAAATGGACGGAGCCTGGGTTGAGAGCTCATGAAATGAGGAGACTTGAAAAAACATTAAAAATATTAATAAATATATTAAAATAAATAAAATAGAGAATCACAAAATAAACCGAACTTAAATTTTCGATCATTAAATAAAATATAACCGATTTTAGGCTCGACTCTCAAAAATTTTCCCCAGTAGAGTCGCCAGTTGTAATCACCGATTTTGGTCCGGGAAGTCTCTACCAATCTTTTTTTACGGTGCGATTGGAACACCAAATAATAAGTCTACGAACCAGAGTTGGATTCGAGAGTCTGTTACGCGTGAGGAAGGGTAAGAACCCCCACAACGCCCGAAATCGGCATCTATCAGTTATGAAGTATTTTATATGATCGAAAATATAAATTCGGCTTTAAATCTGTGATCCAAAAGAAATCGATTAGTGAATATTTAATAAAAATAATAGTAATAATAATAATAATGAGTTTTTAGAAAAAATAAGGACCAAATCTGCAAAACATGCTATTAAGGTTAAAATAATAATAATAATAATAATGACAGAAATTGAAAGAAATATAACATATAAGTCTTAATCATGAAAAACAGGGACCAAATTGCAAAGATATGCAAATTGGAGACTAGAACAGAAACACGCTTGGACTGTAAGGACCTAGGGTGCAATTTCCCTCTTATACCGGGTTATGAATGGGTCTGGGTTAGATTCTGGGTCGATCTGTGGGTATCCAACAGTGAAACGATGTCGTTTTGGCCTTTAAAGGCTGGTGCCAAAACGACGTCGTTTTGACATGCTATATATATATATATATTCTTTTTTATAACAAAAAAACCATTTGTATCATATTCTCCCAAAGAATTCAAATGCTCTCTGGTTTTCTCTAAGCCTAGTCAGCCGGTCTCCCTTCTCCGCCGTCAACCGTCGCTCGCTTGCGTCGGAGCCGCCATTCGTCGGTGACGGAACTTTAAAAGTTGACACTTTTCCAACTTGTTTCGACGTTCTCGTTCCGAATCCGGTCTCAGATTTTCGAATGGAGCTACGTACAAGCCTAGATCTAATAAAAGGTGATTTCGAATGTTTTTTTACCTTATTTTCGTTTCGATTCAATTCTCCGACCTCTCTCTTTTTTCTTCGTTTGTTTCGAATATTGGATATTGCTCTAGATTGTTTCGGTTTCAAATCTCCTTTTTTTCATTCAAAAATTCCTCCCTATTACATTGATTTTTCTGGGTTTATATAACCCATGAGATTACATATAAAATACATATATTCTTTTCTAATAATTCTTCTATGCTTTTCTTGTAAATTTGAGGGCGGTTGGATGGTGGAGACGTGACCTGGGCGGTGGCCGACCATCTGGGCCAATGGGAGAGTGACACGTAAAAGCTAGGGTGGTGGCTGATGACGGCGGAGGCTACAACAGCCAGGGTTAGGGATATTAGGGTTTTCCTTTAGCATAAGGGTTTTGGGTCTGATTTGGTATTAGGTTTGGTTGTGGGTTATTTTGGTTGGGTTTAATTATTGGGTCTGGATTATGAATTGGGTTATTACATCTTATTCTTAATAAATCTTAAAATAAATATAAAAACAAAACTTTTATAATACTTCCAACACTTATTGTAACACAATGTATTATAAAATAGGAGTATTCGAATACGAATATCTGATTTTTTAAATAATATATTTTTGGATCTATAATTATTAGGTATTTATAAAATTTAAGTATCTTATTTATATATATTTTTATGTCTTTATTCGGTGCAAGTCTAGGATGTTGTTATATAGATACATTGTTTTGTTGGATGGTCTATTATGGTAGGATAGGGGGAAGTTCTACCAAACGACGGTCTTAAAAAAAGGCTAAAAAATGGCGGTATCGTTTTTTTTTATAAAAGTTTTAAAAAATTCGGTACACATTTTTCGGTATATACATAAATTCTTATAATTTTTGTAAGAAAAACAGTGTATACCGAAATCCTTATACTTTTTGTAAGAAATTCGGTATATACTGTTTTTCTTACAAAAGTTGTAAAAATTTTGGTATATACCGAAAAATGTGTACCGAATTTCTTACAAATTTTGTAAGAAAAACAGTATGTCGTTTTTTAGCCTTTTTTTAAGGTTATCTTTTTTTGGAATCACCCTGAGATAGGTCTAGAAGAATAACAAGAGAAATCTTTAAAAGTTGTTATTGTTCGATTGGCCTGGTGTAATTTTTTATACTACATATGATAGGAGAGGAATTTCAGACTACACGGTCAATCCCCTCAGTTTGGCAGAATCCCTTGGTTTGCAAATCAAAAGGGTCGTGTGTTGGAAGCTTTCTGACAACGTGAAGCTAACCCTCTCTTCCTCTTCCCTTACTAAAGAGTCAGATTGATTTAATTTCTTTCTGCATTCGTTTCATTTGATTTTGGACTATATTTTAGATGTATAGATTGATGGTTCTTTTAAATGAATGAAATAACTTTAATTTATATGTTTTATTTTTAATTTATTTTATAAAAAAAATATATAAAATTTAAAAGTTTATACTATAATTTTATAAAAATACTGATCTGAAATTAGTTTTAAGTGTATAACGAAGTTTATCACCAAAATAATAATGGTTTCAGTTGATGTACTAATTGAGCTGCGTTGCTGTGCTGTTACGGTTGGAGATAGGCGTGGGTGATCGGTGTTTAGTGGACAGTGTGCGGTTTTGGAGTCTGAAATTCGTTTCGGAACAAAGATGGCTTGTCATTTTTGGTCTTTATATTTCTTTGCCTTTGTTGCATTGTTTAGTTTTTGATTGGCACTGCCTAAGTTCTTTGCTTTTCTCTAATAAAAACAGTATTATATTGATAAAAATAATAGTTTTTGTATAAAAATATTAAAACATAAATAAAATATAATTTAAATTTTAAAAGTACAAATTCGGATCGGGTACTTAATTATAAAAATATTTTTGGTTTAGATCTAACTCGATTACCCGAAAAAATTATAGGTTGGATAACATGGTCAGTCAAGAGTTTTTGGAGGCTCAGAGCAAATGAAAAATTAAGTCCGGAAAACAAGAGTTAAAAATTTTGAATTTTAAGAATAAATCTTCAATAATAATTTTCAAGTGTACGCCCATAAATCAAATATTTAAAAATAATTAATTTAAAAATAAACTCTTAATAACAAATATTAGAAAAAAATTTGAGTCTTTAATAATAATTATTGAAAATTTTATATTTAATAAAAATATTTAAAAAATAAAATTTAAGAGTAGATCTCTTATAACAATTATTGAAAAATAATAATTTTAAGAGTATTCTCTAATAAAAAAATATTTAAATTTTTTTTAAAACTCAAATGACATGTATTAAAGTGTGAAAAGTATTGTACTTTATATCTTTTTACTCAAATTATTTCTTCGACATGTGCCTATTTAATTGTATTTGTTGTTATTTTATGCATAAACATAACACCCTAAAAATTGATTTAGTCGAAATTCGATTTTAAATGATTGGATATTCGATCCCAAAAATTAAGCTAATCTTTATAAGAGGTTAAAAGTGGGCTAATCTTAATAATTATGGAGTTGTAGGCTTGAACTAAAGGATTTAAGATAAAGGATTAATTTGTAAAATTTTAGAGTTTGAAACTATTGGTTAAAATGTGAAAGTGAAAAAATATGGAATGATAACTATAAAGCATGGAAATTATAAGGGTTGGGTGTGTAACTAGACCCCTAGTGATTAATTTTAAAAAATTGAAAATATGATTAGTGATTAATTTTAAAAAAATGAAAATATGATTAGTGATTAAATTAGAAAGATTTAAGGTGAAAAAAGCAAAGTATAAACATTAAGTAAAATTCAAGGGTTAATAGTATAATTGAACCATGACCTTTCTTCTTACGATGAAAAAGTAAACAGAGGAAAAAAAAATAATTTATCCACGTAATTTTCTGAAAATTGGGAAAATTTACATAAATTTTGCACTCATTCTTTTTTATTTTTTAAAATATTGTACTACCCATTTTATTTCCCAAAATATTATATTTTAAATAATAATTTTAAAGATGACTACAGAAGAACCCGACTTTGAATAGTGAAATGGATTAAATCGAATAAAAGTTGAAGTCGGTATCAAGAGGTGCCGATTTTGAACAATGCTTTTATAATTTTCAAAGTTTTTTCTGCAAAATCACTGTTTAAAGTCGACACCTCTTGGTGCTGACTTTAATATTTTATACGATTTAATCCATTTCACTATTCAAAGTCGGATTGTTCTATAGTCATCTTTAAAGTTCTTATTCAAAGTACAACATTTTGAGAAATAAAATGACTAGTACAATATTTTGAGAAATATTTTTGTAGATTATCATATTTTTGGAATTTTACCCTGAAAATTGCCTAGTCGAATGTCAAGTTTTGATGATAAAAATTTGTTTATGATCGATTAACATGATAATAATAAAATGAGTAAAATAGATAAGTATGTTGAATCGAAAGATTTTAAGATTTAATTCAAAGATTCAGGGTGTAAACCCTTGACCTGGTCTAGACACCACCCGACTCGAACGAGCTACACGAGAAATACCGAGGCTAATCTGGAGACTCACCCTGATAAACAACCCTAAAAAAATTAAAATTTTTCTTTTATCTTTTTAAAATTCTTTAATTAGATCCTACATGTTCATGCAAGGACCGAGTTCAATTGCAGCGGAAACTAAAGAGAAACGAGTCTTAATTTAATCGAATAAGTTTTAGGGACCTAATAGTAGTTTCCGGAATTTTATGTCCTGGTTGTGAATTAAGGTTATCAATATTTAATTAGGTATATTTTATGCTTACACATAAATTTTCAGCTTAAAATAATATCTACAAGTCATTTTATTGCATGCTCAAAGTTTCGGGATTATTTCCAGCCTTTAAAGGTTTCATGACATTCTCTATATGCAAATTCACCTAGAAACACTTTAAGAACATATCATGGAATATTAGCTAGATCTAATTCAACCTAGTTAGCAACAATATGTTCAACTCCTAAGAGTATGCTTCAACATAATCAATCTTATAAACACAAGAAAGAACCATCTCAATATAATCAACATGATTTTTAAATGCATCTCAACCTAAATAACAACATCGTCTATTCGATTCATAAATAGTCATGCTTTATTATCAACAACACTCAAATTCACACATAAGGATATCAAGAATCAAACTTCAAAATAAATATATTATAACTAAAGGAATATCAATGGGAAATTCAAGTCAAAGTCATAGGATAATATCAACATAGATAAACATCAAACATGTATAAGCATACGACTACAACAAGTCTTATCAATATAATAATAATCTTAACATGGTAATATATTCTCATTGCTCTCTCACTATTACTAATGTTAAAAAAAAACATACTTGAGCTTTCACTTGATGGTTACCTAGATTCTTGCTTCTCTTTGCTGCCTCCGCATTAAATACTCTGCATTGCAAGGTAAATGAGAGGGTAAGCATAAGCTTAGTGAGTGAATAAAAACAAGTATAAAAACACCTTGCAATACAGCCCTTATTAAACCAATTTTATCAATTTAAAAACATTTCATGCTCTTTATAAAACAAAAATACACATGGCTAACGTCACTTTTAAAACATAGTAAATGTCATCAAACCATGGCTAACAATGTCATCATTAAATTTTAGTAAAAACCATTTTGAAATCACATGCTTTAAAAGCTAAAACACAAGTCTTACATCCTTCTCACATAAGAATGCTTACACGTGAATCTCAATGCACAAAGCTCAAGCCTTACATGCTAGCAACATAGCGATGCTCAAATCACATGCATACCAATGCATAAAACCTCGCATGCATAATGCCGTATGCAATCAAGTGAAAACCATGACACTTACCTTTGAAAAGTAAAAACATATATTGGTGCTAGTGATCCAATTTGTGTTACTCCAAATCGTTAGGATAAACGGGCAACCGCATGTTAGTACTACTCCCAGAGCATACGCATGTTGATACTACTCTCAACATGAATTATCTCACCTTGGTGTCCGGTGATAGTACTACTCCGATTAACCCGCATGTGACAGTACTACTCCAATCACAAAGCATTAGAATAAAAGGTAAAATGCAACACACAAGGAATTTATACACGTACGACTTTTGAATGTTTATAGTGCACTCTAGACCTTATTGATCGATCAACTTATCCCATAAAGTTCATCACTTAACTAGCCAATATATTATCAAAAATCAATGCTCAAAACATAATTCAAAACAGAATTTAAATCACATGTATCCCACTTTTCATACATCACTTGCATAAATCGATAAAATCACTTTTAGCTTATTTTTCAAAACAAAACTGTGGCAACATCGAATACATATAAAATCTCTTTAAAAACAATCTCATGAGCATTTATATATATACATGGTCACATATGCACAACACAATAAGAGCATGACAAATAACATAATAAAAACATGACATAATATGAGAACCTTTAAAAAAGCAATACTTTAAACTTACTTCCGAGTATAGAGATGTTTTTCACACCTTCTCTACACCCCAAAACTTTAAAAACAAATTTAAAACCATGCCAAATTGGCAGTCCTCATAATTCACTCACCGATTTACCAAAACTTGCTCGATAAGTCACCCGAAAACGCGATTCGGCTTTCCAAACTCCTTCAAACTTGTTCCTCTATCTCTTGACCTAATTCAAACATCAAAACCAGATGGTGTATTAAAACACACACAAACATCCCTCAAGTCGGACCAATACATGGTAGCCCCTAAAAACACCATAAAACTTAACTGAAACTTACCGAAAACCTCTCCAAACACCCATTAAACCTTAGGTCCGAGATTAGATACTTAAAAGTCATCTAAATTACATCTATATACTTCAAGATTCATGTGTTTAGGCATCAAAAAAGCCATGAAAAACCCTTGAACGAAAATCAAGAAAACAATGGAATGTTATCAAGAAACCCGATTTTATTGATTCAATAATTTAAAGATTGTTTCAATCATTCAAGAACTTAGGAAATTCATTAATGAACTTTAGGTTTCAGAGATTTTAATGATTCTAAACTCCAAAATTAATCCTACCCCTTCCAAGGTTTAAAAACTAGAAAAACCGTAGAAAAACGACGAGATTTTGATGAAGAAAAATATTAAGAATTCATCAAACGAATTTTTATTGAAAAGGTTGGTGTTTAACCTTGAAAAGATGATGAAGAATATATCTTGGGAAGAAAGAAAACGAAATCTTGGAGTAAGGTTTAAAGCTTGATGTAAAAATAGAGCTTTTCAAGTAAAATCGAAGAAAACCGAAGAGAATTTGAAGAAGAAAAATATAAAAAAATAAACCAACGAAATTTTATTAAAAATAATGGATATTTACCTTGAAAAGATCATGAAGAGACTGCCTTAGAGAAGAAGAAACCGAAATTTAAAGAAGGGATATTTTTAAAAAGTGAATTTTTGGGTTTTTGATCAATTGATTACTTAGGTTAAAACAATGGATTAAATGTTGTTTAAATAGGTTCTTGGAAAGTCTAGATCAACTAGGATTGGAATTATATTAAATTTTATCTTAATGTATAAAATTGTCCTTAAGTTTTCAATTTTTACAAAATAGTCACTAATTTCAAAATCTTAGGGATTCAAGGGTCAATTTTCGAAATTGAGTTTACCTAAGTCAAATATAAGTCAATTAAAAATTTTAGAATATTTTTCTATAATTTATTTTGATTTAAAACTAATTTTTAAGTATTTATTCTCGAACTAGGCTAAACCGATAAAACCGGTCCACTAGACTTCTAAACCAGCTTCTAAACTTCTAGGACCAATTTTAGGGTGTTACACAAGGAATCAGATATAATTTATAAGTTTATGAAATATAAAAATCGGGAGCAAATCGTAAATGTTAAGGTTAAATTTTATCAAAAAAGATAACAAATACACCAGCAATTAAGCATACATCAAAACATTGACTAAACTATAAAAATAAAAACTTCATCATATAATTACCAGAAATAATTGTAGGCATACCAATACAAAATATACTCGTATTGGTACGACCTATAAAATGCAACGTACTAGTCGATGTTTTCGAGTACCGATCTCATGTATATTTCTTAAGAAATAAAAGATTCTAATAACTAAATGAATAATCATATCATTTGCAAACCATGTATCATGGATAACGTGCATAATCTTATATGCTTAATCCTCGATTTAATTTTTCTTATGCATTTCATTTCAATTGCAAAGCTTAAGGAACAATATATTTGTACATTTTAATATGTAAATCAATTTAGACCATAATGATATATCCAATCATATATTAATATTGGAGTGATCAGAACCATTTGATTGTCTTTTCAATAGGACCGCGTCACATTTTTTAAGACCGAGACAAAATCTTAAGAAAAATCATATCACCAGTTGTATACTCAATCTCTTTACACTTTAAATCCGTATAAGATATTTATTGATCCGATACTAACTACAAATGATCACATATAAGCTTAATTTTCTCATTAATGTTCTTCAACGCATCAAACAATGAAATATGCTTTTCTCTGATTTCCGTCCAATAAAATGACATACGACATCTCTTATTATATAAAATCTCATATGCAACCATTTAAATGTTCGCCTCATAAGAATAGAAATCTCTTGCCTCCTAATCGTGCCTCCTTCATGTCTCATACTAAAAAATTTAAAAAAAATGAATTTTAAACTCGAACACTAATTTTTTGTGTCCTAAACCTTAAAAAATACACCATATCCCTAATTTCCTAAACCTCAACCACATCCTTTAACCTTGAATATTAAATCCATTAATTTAAAGTAGAGGCAGCAATAGAGATACGATTAAAAGGTAGACGATTTGCACCCGTTTAATATTATAAACAAACTCAACCAATAATAAGTACTTCTTACAAGTTCTTTGGACTTCAATAATTCAACATATGAGTATATATTTCAAGACTTGATAATGCACGAATATTAACGATCTATCTAAGGATGATACGAATTGTTAAAATTTAAATGAGTATCTAAAGCTTTATGCACAATTTAATACTACCCGGATGCAATGTAAAAGGACTAAAGTGAACTTTAATCAAGATAATATGCCTCAACACAACATCATTTGACACCATTATTTAACTCTTGAAGCACAAAAACACCATCGTTTACTGCAAGATAAAAAACCGAACATATCGTTTTTCATACGAATTATGTCCTCGATCCCGAACTTCCCCTTAGCCTTGTATGTAAAAATTTTATCACAAAAATATTCTTTCATTTGAAGCATTCAACTCTCAAATATTACATATATTCAGCAAAGATTAGAAATACATACTAAAAACTTTGATGCTTTCTTTTTAATACAATTAATCAACTATCATGATTGCAGCAAATTTCCCTAAAAATAAGCCAGAATTTGTTTGAATTTGGGTCTGGAATTTTTTATTAATCACAAGTTACCAGACCAATCATAATCCTGATACACAACGTTAATTTGACCATCTTCATCAGCCAAAAGATGTGCCAGAAGCCCCGCCTGGGTAGAATCCAAGTAATTCATTACCCATTTTAGGGCTTCTTCCTGTTGTCCAAAATCTTCACTATACCTGTAATAGATCATTAAGTGTCGGACACTACTTTTGAATGTAATAAGATACTCCATAATTTTAAAAATACGTACCATTTCATGATTCGAGTTAAATAAATCGTTCCCATATCCATATCGAACCGTATCGAACCTCTTTGGAAATACTCCTTTGCAGCACATTTCAACTCATTTTCAACACCGTTGGCTGTGAAAAACCTCACTGCCGGGCTTGACCTTGTGGCATTGCATAGTCCGAAATGTATCAATGGGTTCACTTGTGCAGGAGCTAGCTGTGATTTTAATAGTAAGTTATTAATAACAAAAAAAAAATATATTTCAGATATATTCGACGAGTCTCTGATCTTTCGATGTACCTCTAAACGACGATCCCCTTTGCTGAATGATCGAATGAAGGAAAAAGGAGAGGTGCGATTACGTCGGAGGACACCGTTAACAATAACATTGAGAGAGTAAGGGTATCCTCCGACGACATAGAGGAACTCGTTGAAAAATGCTCTTTTATCGAGTATTCCTTCGGGATGTCCGATGCTGACTACGGCATGGATGGCCATGGCATTGTGTAGGTTCAAGAAGAAGGCTAACCTTTCATTTGGAGTCAATAGTTTCATATTTACCCTTTGTAGATCTCGAGCCACATTCAAGTATCTACATCGCCAAAAAATGATATATAGCACTATAAAATCTATGTTACCTTAATTTTTATTTGAATCTATTAAAATAAAATACGTAAATAATCGAAAGACCTGCGGAATTCTTCACTTTTGTTAATGGCATTATAGTTAACGTGGAGCCTGTCATCCGATGCATAAGCTTCTAGCATGGCAAACATTAACTTGGAAAGCCGATCAGCAAGATAAGATGCAGGTTTGGTATCACAATCGTTGGTTGAAATTCTGAAATTAAAGCATCCCATGATGAACGGCTCATGTTCTAGGAATCTATAAAAATGATTTCCTTCTTCGAATTCATTTTCTCTGCAAGAAAATCAAGCACAATGCAATTAAAAAAAATGGATTTAGCTAATATTAAGTTAGTTTATTTAAAGTTATTAAGAAAAAATTACATAATAGATAAGAAAACCGATTACTCTCTAATTATTACAAAGAGTACAATTGTTTTTTTTTTGATGTTTTTTTCTTACCCGAAGACATGGTGGAAGAAGTGTCTATGACCCATACGCTTTGCCGTCATAATGCCCTGTATAATTTAAATCAAGTAAATAATGCATTTTCATATTAAATACACATTAATTAACTAATAAAAGTGTGTATTTCTTTAATAAATTTTGTTGTTGAGAGGCCAAAAGGTGACCATCTAAAATTTATGTTTTGAAAAGCAATACAATGAAGTAATAAAATTTATAATTAAAATTTAAAAAATAAGGTCAAGTGTATATTTAAAATTTAAAAATTGAATATTAAAATTTAATTTTTTTAGCGTCATTATAAAAATTTACCTTCTTTCTGCTGCAGTCAAGATGTTCGATCATGGCTTCCAACAAATCAACACCAGAGAAGCAATTCTTCACAATTCTCATCCCAATCCATCGGTCTTGAATCGGCAAACTCCGCCTAAGATACCTCACGATCTCCACCAACTCATCGTCCTCGTCTTCCTCGTCATTCTCACCGTAAACCGGTATCGCCGGCGCTCCTTCCTGGCACCTCTCCCCGACTAACTCCTTTAGTTTTGCCTTGAACAACCCGCTCTCTTTCAGTTCATTCAACGCCGCCAATCCCCCGAACCACTTGTCGTTAAAGAAAATCTGGGGCGTCTCCGAACTCCCCGTTCTCCTGATCAATTCATTCTCCCGTTTGGGGAATACGTCGATGTTGATTTCGACGTACACCAGTCCTTTCTCTCTGAAGAACCTGCGGATGGCGGTGCATTCTCTGCAATTCGACCTCGTGAAAAATGATATCTGCCCTCTTAATTCCAGGCTGAGCCGCTCGGATTCGGGTTTCAACTTCACTATGACTTTGACTCCCGGGATTCTGAACTCCGTCACCTCAAAGTTCAGCGAATCGTCTTTCACGACCATGTCGTTGTCTTCCTTTAGAGAAGATAATCGTTTGACGATTGCGGCCGAGAAACTGTTACTTCGTTCGCTTATGTATTTTCCGATCGATGGCATGGTTTCCGCAATGGACAACGATTGCGAACGTTCCATTTTCTTCGTCGTCGGGGACGGCAGCACGTCAGGTTTCGGGAGGTGTGCTTGTGATTTAATGGTGGGCAAGTAATGGTTTCGTGCATTCCCGGTGGGTTCTTCCTTGATTTCTTTGAATTCTGGGATTTTGATTTTGGTCGAATTACAATTGGATTCTTCCTTTTCTTCTTCCGGTGGATTAATCTGCTGTTTCACCTGGTTGCTTTTATCAATCTCAACGTCAACAAAGTCTCCATCTTTATCATCATCCGACACAGCGGTTACTTCCATTTCGCCTCCGCCACCATCGTTGTCGGACTTCTCTTCAATATCTTCGTCAGCTTTGTGGTTCTCTGATGAGTCCATTTTTATTGTATTGTAAATAAAAAATATACAAAACGAAACGAGGTTGTATATATATAAAGAAGAATGGATATGGAGAAAGCGATGAAAACGGAACGATTTAATGGAAGGGCAACACAGTTGGGATGGAAATTAGAAAGAAAAGAACAGAACAATGTTGGCCATTGGTAATACCTCTCGAGTTGTAGTAAAAATGGATTTTCGGAACTATTTCCTACTGGTTTTAAGGCTAAAACTTTGAAATGATTAAAAATAGAAAGGACCAAGGAGATACCCTCTCCTCCCATAAGGCCACAACATGTTATTTTTAGGTGCAAATTTATTTATTTTTAAATAATTTTTATTTCTAGTAAGGGAGACGGATCCAGAATTTCGAGAAATTATATTATGGGACATTCCCACCACATCATTCATGGGACCAACAAAAAAAGCATCTATTTAATTATTTTTTTCATATCATTATTTTTACCAAGTGAATCTTCACTTGGTAAAAACTGTTTTAAACTTAATTTACAATAAATATTAGCGAAGATTCACTTGATAAAAATAATTAAATGAATATATTTTATTGGTTGATCTCATGAATGACGTGGTGGGAATATCTCATAATATAATTTCTCTAGAATTTCATATAAGAGATGGATCTAAATGAATATAAATTATTCCGTTAAATTTTACAGTAAGGGGTGGACCTAGAATTTCATATAAAGAGTACAAACCATCTGAAAAATATATTAAAAATTAAAAGGTACAAAATTACAAGAATGTAAAGGGTACATAATTAAATGTTATGTTTGTATTGTTAGTAACAATTAGCACGAAAAAATAGAAAGTTGAATTTTTATACAATAACATTCATTACCTCAACTTGGAAGATCAAATGACAAAACAAAACTATCCAAACAAAATTGAATAAATTGTGCTACACTTGATCTCATTCTAGGGACCAAAATGATAATAAAATAAAACTTTAAACACCAAATACTCTTTAACCCAAAATTTAACAATGTAAACCGAAGAATGTTCAAAAAGGTTTTTAACCCTAAAAATGAAATCAATGTCCTTACATTAGAAATAGCCCAAAAAGACTCCTATCTTTTAAATTGTTACCTAATAGGCCCATCTCACTAAAAATCCAACATACCAAGCCTAATTTATTAGGTATAAAAAGTATATAAGAAAATAAAACATAAAATAACCTAAAGACTATCTAGCTTTTGTTTGGGCCATAACCCACCTTTGATTATTTAGTTGGACCCATCTTGGTATTAGCACCGAAATCTAATTGATTATTTAGATAAGACTTTGAGTTTATCATAGTTAAGGTTGAGAATGTTTAATGATAATTTATTTTATAATTAATTATTTTTTAATATTTTATTTAAATTTTAATTATTTTATATTTTATATTAGAATAAAATTATATTTCATATATATGAGTATTTGATAAATTAGATGGCATGTTATTTAAAATATATTATCATATCATCATTGTTAGATTTTTAGCGGTTCAGTTATCATGGTAGTTAAAAAATAAGTTATTTGTCAAAAAGATATAGGTTAAGGGCTAAATTTATCCAAAAAAAATAAGGACCAAAACGATAAAAATTACAAACGTTAAGAGTTAAAATTATCTTTATGCCTTCTTTAAATGATGAAAATAAATGACGAAGATTATTTTCTTATTTTTTTAAAGGATAATCTTCGTATTTTTTATTATTAATTCCATTCATCTATATCACTCATCCAATAATCATAAATTATGTGTAACTTAATCTCGTGCGTGTATATATATATATAAATGATAATATATATATATATATAAATTAATCTATCTCGTGCGTGTGTATATATATATATATATATATATATAACTCATACATTTTAAGCTGTCAACACCCAGCGCCACAAAAAAACCATTAGGATTTTTAGGTTCAACCGTTTTTTAACTAAAAAACAACCAAATTAATCTAACCAAAGAAAAACATAAACTCTAAAATTTTGTTAGGTTAATTCAAAAATCAATAAAATTACTCAAATTTTATTTATTAATGATAATTAAATCGAATATCATTTTTAGTCTATTTAAAAAATAACAAACTAATCATAAACTCTAAAAAACTTAAACCAAAAACCTAACCCCTAAATCCTAAACCTCGATAAAAACTGATTTTGAGTTTCGAATTTTGAATTTTAAGATTTTATAAAACTGATTAAAATTGATATTTAATCAAATTATTTGAATAAAAATTAAAATATAATATTTTTAAATAAATTAATCAAAATTATATTTAAAATAATTTATAATTATACGTTAAATCTTTAAAATTTATAATATTTATCAATTAATTTAATAATATTATTGATTTTAAAAAAATAAATCCATGGATTTCCTTATTCCCAATGGACGTATAGTTTAGGGAGAGTTGACTTATGAATAATTTAAAGTCAAATTGCAATTTACTCCCTTAATTATATGTGTCCATATCTTGTATATTAAAATAATGAATATAATTTAGAGTTTACTTTTGAGAAATTGCCCTGAAAATTATTATTTTTTAATTTCACATATATTATATAAAAATAACTAATGAGCATAATGTTTAATGATGATTTGGTAGAGGCAACTTAATTTTTTCATAAAATAATATAAGAACCTGAAAAAAAGTTAAAATAATTAAGAAAATAAAGTTTTAAGATTTCATATTATATTTGTAACTAAAGATCCAATGGTGATTAGATTCAGATAAACAATATTTGTAGTGGATGGACTCATAATTTCATTACACTTGGTTGATGGGGGAGAAAAAGTAGTGTTTATTATTTTATATTTATTATTTTAAATATGAAATCCCATGTTATTTGTTTTTTCAAAGAAAAAATAATTGGATGGTAGGAAAATAAAAATATAGATTAAATATTAATAAATTTTTTCTATTAAATAAAAATAAAAGTATAAAATTAAGGCTTAACTCGTAAATAGGTGTTCAAATTATATATATATATATTTTGGGATAGATAATTTTTTTGGTTAAAATAAGTGCCTAATTATTCTGTTAGTGTTTAAGGTAATATGTTAAAAAATTCATCATCCGATAATAATTAAAATGTAGCTTTTGATTTTTATTTTCTATTTTAAAAATAGATAGAAAATAAAAATAAAATATTTAGACAATATTCTAAAATTTTTAAAAATCACAAAATAGTCCCAAAATTTTTATAAAACCTAAATCTTAAAATCAAAATTAGTGTTACTAACGTCGTTGATGGCCTTGTTAGACCCCATTGTCACCATCATCTTAGGCCACCCACGGTTTTCTTCAACCACCCATCTTCAATAATCGGTATGAAGGATTTCAATCAAACGTTGAAAAAACGAATGTGAAAGGCTCTAGTCATTTGACATCCTATCGTAATGCTTCTCGTTGGTTATTGACGATGGACGATTTAGAGAAACGTGTGATGGTCTCAAGCAACAACAAAATCCAACGAGACTATCAATGATGATAGTTATGTCAGTTTTGAGATTTAAAAATTTAGGGATTTAAGATTTTTGTTAGAAAATCTAAGATTTTTTTAGATTTTTTCTTGTTTTCAATTTATTTATATATAAAAATAAAATAAACACATGTTAAATTATGATTAGGTGATAAAAATTTTGTTGAGTTGATCAAATAATAAAAAATGACCAAGAGGGGATGAATTAGCACTTTAAAATTTTTGTGAAAGGT
Organism: Abelmoschus esculentus; assembly: GCA_035048815.1. Taxonomy (NCBI): domain Eukaryota; kingdom Viridiplantae; phylum Streptophyta; class Magnoliopsida; order Malvales; family Malvaceae; genus Abelmoschus; species Abelmoschus esculentus. Next base: position 15,799,255 of record JAUCBN010000019.1, read on the forward strand.
CTAGAAAATTGAAAATTAAGAACACAATAATTTATAGTGGTTCAAGCTTCGAACAAGCTCTACTTCCACTACCTTAGCTTTCACTAAGGATTTTCAACCCAATTCACTAATGAATTCGATCTTTTTCTCGATTTAATAGATAACCGTTATAACAAGTTAATATTTCTATCCAAAGATTGACTTAACCTCAAAAGGTTTACAAGAAATAAAAAATAACAATTAAAGTTCCTCTCAAAGAAACATTTGCTATAATTACGAGTAAAACACTCCCCAAACTCAATTATAAAATATAATAATGAAATACTAATGAAATACAAAGAGTGAGTGTATGAATTTAGCAATTTGAGCAATAAGGTTCAATTGAATGTTTGGATGTTAGTTTGAGGGTTAATAGTTGTTGTTGCTTCTTTGAATGCTTGTTTTTATACATTTTTATTGATTTTTAATCGTTTGAGTGGTTGAGATCATCAATATAGACGTAGAACTTCATTTTTCCACAATAAATGCATTTCTACAATTATTGATATCGATACTTGGGGTACCTGTATTGAAACGCTACTAAAATAGAAAGAGTTGTTATATGTATTTAATAAGGGGTATCGATACCCTAGGTCATGGTATCGATACCGGATCTGTTTTTAAAATAAGGGGTATCGAAACAACTATAAGATTGTATCAAAATGTTCTGAATCTACCAAACTGATGTGGAAACGCCCATAAGGCATATCGATATTGGTTAACAACCTTTTGAAAACCAATTGACAATCGACAGTTAAAAACATTTAATAGTTTAAAATTCTTGAAAAAATAACTTTGGTATTGAAACACCTATGTATGATATCGATATTGCTTTAAATATTTAATTTTATTTTTAAATACAGAGTGGTATCGATAAAGTTTTGAATAGATTTTAAAACCAAAATTTACAGTTTCAAATGGTATCGAAACGGTCTTGTACCGTATCGATACGACTGAAAAAATTTAAGAACATTCTTTGAAAATATGAACACAATATGGATACCATTAAAGATGGTATCGAAACACTTGAAAGATTTTGAATGTTTTGGTTTGAAAAATCTTAAGAAAAAGTGATTTTGGGTTATTGTTTTGACTTACAAAAATTTTCTTTGACTTGTCAATTTGTTTTGGTCTTGAAAATTTATTTACAAAATGGTCCTTTAACTTTTTTGTTATATCAAAATTAAATTTAATTTTAAAAATTTTAACGGTATTATCTTAAAATACTAACAAAATAAAATTTCAGATATCTATTTTTGCTAAAAAGTTATTAAACACCTATCTCAGAAAAGTGTGTAGTTTAAAATCTAATTTTGAGTTAAACGGAATAAAATTTGAAGAACATATTTTAACAAATATAAATTAAATACTTATCTAAAAAATATAATTTAAACATATATTTTTAAGTTAGGTATAAAATTAATGTATTTGCAATGTTAATGGTTGGTTAACTAAGCTGGTGGACCAACAGAAAAGCCTAGTAGTGACGGGTCAAATATTTTTTAAATACTATGATTGTAAATAATATAGTTTTAGTATTCTTAATGAACTCCCACGATAATAACCGCTCAGTTTTTTAATAGTAAATAATATTCATAATTTTATAAATTAAATTATTCAAATACGAATCTTTTAAAATATAATATTTTCAATTAATAAATTCTGTGATAATAACCTTTTCTTAATACTTTATAATAATTATACATTTAATAATTAAAATTATTCGAATATAAATCTTTTTAAAAATACTTTTATAATATTAATAAACTCCTATGATAATAACAGTTCAGTTTTAATAGTTTCTTAATTAGCCGCATTAAATTAAAATATCATTTTTATTGTTTACTAAACAAAATATAAATTATTTTTACTGCCAATTTAATTATTTAGTTGGTCATGACTTATTCTTCAAATGCGCCTTGCATTATGTGGATTTATTTATTTACTCTGAAAAGTGGACATATTATTAATACTTATTATTTACATATTCTAAGTGGGGCGGTGGGAAGTAATAATTAAAAGAAAATAATAATAATAATAATAATGGTGTTCACTTGCAATTGCCTGAAATTGTTAACTTAATATTTTATGGGTAATTTATTTTTCTCTCCAAATTTTTTAAATATTTTTTTAAAATGTATTCTTTGAGTGCAATTTTCTTTTTTAATAGTATATATTTTAATTATTGATCGATTATTTTAAATTAAATTTTATAAAAATCTAATATAAATACGACTCTATCAGTTTAATTTTTTTATTTATAATATTAAGATTTAAATTTTTAACCTAAACTTTAAATACTAAAATAAAAAAATGAACGAATAACGTTAAGATTAAAAAAAATACAATAAGTTTGATTCATGATGTCTATAAATTGACACTTCAACATCCGATTACGAGGTTATCTTGTAAGTAATATTTATATGTATTATTATATGTATTTTTTATATTAAATTTAAAAGTTTTTAATAAGTTTAATGCCAAAATAAATTTATGATTTTTTATTTTTCTTTTTATGTGATACCTACAAGTAGTATTCGATTGAAAATGTCAACCAACTTGTTCTCTTTCTTTTTATTTTTTCCTTCTTTTGTTAAAGAAGAGTCTAAATAGTTATATTTAGGGTTGTTTATATAACGTGTCGATCGTGAGTTAGATAATACTTAAATTTATATTTGTTAAAAAAGTTATTGTTTGACTTGAGTTGCTCGTTAAGCTTATTAAAATTATGTTTGACACTTGCTCGTTAAAATATTTTATAGTTCATCTCGACTCGTTGATCGTTAAGATCGTTAAGCTCACTAAAAAATTTACCTTATTTTTTTAACTAAAAATAAAACTTAATAATATTTTATGAGTTTTAATATTAATATAAATTAATAAATTTAACAAAAAATATCAAAAGAGTATATAAAATAATTTCAAAGTCTAGATTTCAAACTAACAATCCTTAGTACACCAAACTAGTATAATAAAATTAAAGTAACAATCCATGTATTAATAATAATTATTTAGATTTATTTTTTAAATAAAATTATTTTAAAGCAATTATTAAAAAAACAACGAAATGTTCACGACCTTATCAAATCGAATTAGACTTTGATTTCTATTTGTTAAGCTCTCGGTCCGAATTCAAATTTAAATCAAAACAATCCAAATTGAATTTTGACCGAGTCAAATTCAAACAATTTATGAGGTGCTCAACTCATTAAGTACCCCTAAGTACATTAACATTAAATTCTTATCCAGAGGGTTAAAATCAAAACTTCAAATCCTAAATTTAATTCAATTAATTTATATACATTTTAAAAACATAATCTAAAATCTATTTTTTATTTACTTATATTTTTTTCAATTATACGATTCTTTTGTATTTTAAAATTAGTTTTATATATTCGAGTTTTATTGTATATAAATATGAGTTTTAATTTATTCTTGTTTATATTTTACCAAGTGTGGATGTTTATCTAGATGTATTTCAATCATTAATCAACTTGATTTTTCGTTGAATTATTTTTTAAAAGCATATGAATAAATATTAAAAAGATATTATTTTATTTGTAAAAGGTTTATTTATATATTTTTAAGTTTTTATACATAAATTATATAAAAAATATTAAAATTTTTAAACTATCATCTGACGCTATTCTATTACGTGGTGTAACGGGTTGATATGATAATAGATTATTTTTATTGATTGAATAAGGATGGTGGTAGGGGTTTTAAAAAATATTTGATCTGATTAGTCTGATTTGATTATTTATTGATCTGATTTGAAAACTAAGATACTTGATTCAATTTTTTTAAGATTGGATATCTAACCCAATTTTTTTCTAGATCGGATATTTTAAGTTTTGGGTTATCCGAAAATCCAAAAATTTAAATTTTTATTAATATTGATCTTGTTATATTCAGTAATTTAGTGCTTGTTGTATTCAAATTTTTTTAAAAATTGAAACTTTTATAAATGTGAATCTTGTTGTATTTAATATTTTTTATTTATTATATTCGAAATTCCAAAATTTTCATAAATACAACCTTTAAATCTGAAAAATTAGTTTAATCAAATTAATTTTTTGGATAATTAGATATCTGACTATCCGATATCCGAATATGTGGATATCCGCTTTTTTTCAGATCGGATACGAATCACTATATCATTGATCCGAAAATCTGAATATCCGAAAAAATCGAATCCGATCTGATATCCGACAATGAACACCCTTAGATAGCGGATATTTTAAATAAAAAAAAAAACAAAAAGATAATTTAACCCAAATTTCAAATTTGTTTTAAAAAATGGCATGTTAAGTTAATTTTAATATTTATTTAAATATTATTAAAAATTAATGATGTATAATGGTAAGTAAAATTAATGATATGTAATCGTATTTGTCGTTTATTTTAATTTTGTATTTCTATTGTAGTTCAATTAACATCATATTTAAATTTAATGTCATTACATCTCTAATTCCAATTAGTTATTTAATTTAAATGATTTTTTTTTCAATTTTATATTTTGATTCTAATTTTTTTAGTTGATTTAATATTTTAGAATCAGTAGAGCCAAAGCTATCAAATTCAACAATTAACAGCTCGACATGATGAAATACTCAAAGCATATGCCCTCATCGACGTTACATGGCAACAATTGAAACCATTCCCTCAAACCAAATTGTTATCCCCCCAAAGTCAACTAAACACATTTTCTTAAGCAGGGAAGATGACGGTTTGAGTCGGGTCGGAGTTTTTGATAAAAAAATCGGATTGGGATGGATTTAGGGTAAAAAAGATTTGATCCGATTCGGGACTAATAGTGTAATTTTTTATATATATTTTAGGAATATTTGTAATAATGATCATTCTTTATATATTTTATACAATTAGGTCACTAAAAATATTTTTTTATAATTAGGTCACTATTTTCTATTTTTTATACTTAGATCCCTAAATTTTATTTTTTATAATTAAATCCTTAACATTTAATTTTTTTGATGATTCGGGTCGGTTCGGATTTTAAAGCTTAAAATTGGGTTGGGTCGGATTGAATTTTTTCACCCTGAAATGGGTCAGGTTGGGTGGCGGGTAGAGGGTATGATTTTTCGGGTCGGGTGCGAATGAACCGAAAATCCGACCCGATCCGTACCCATCTCTAGTTCTGATTCTGACTTAAAATTCAAATAATTCGTTCCGATTTGATCATAACATATTTTATCACTGATCCGATCTAAATTGATATAATAAAAAATATAATATGACTATAATTCAATTTTGATATTTTAATTAAAAAAATAAACTAAATCTGATATAACCCATAAAGTTAATAAAATTATTATATATTATATAAAATATATAAAGATATCAAATCATATTAAAATCTTTTATATTAAAATCAAATTCGACCTATTTAAATTCAATTTTTAAATAAAAATCTACCCTTATTAGGTGGGGTCGGAACTCATCCCATATTGTCATCCCTATTCTTACACCATTGTCAACTGTTGCCTTTATTTCCCCCATGGTTTTATTTATTTTCAAATCACAAGTTGCAAATAAAAACATTAAAATTTATTTAAATTAAAATGTAAGAACCAAGTGAATCCTATACGATCAATGAATAATTAAGCAATAAAAAGTCAAATAGTATTTTTTGTAATTAAAGTCAAACCCTTTATTCTCTCTCTCAAAACATCTTACCAATTAACTCGTAAAGTCAATGGGTATTTTAAATAAGCATCCTTTCCGATAAGGGACGGGGCTAAGAAACTAGAACAGGGTAAAATACAATTAATTATAAAAATTAAATACATAAATTAATTAAATTTAATCAAAATCAAAAGAGAAAAATAGCTTACAAATAATTCACTAAAAACATTGAAGGCAGCCTCACATGTAGGAGGATATCCAGTTCGGTTTTAGTTTAATAATTATTAACTTTTAGTTTTATTAATTTTAATTTTTTATTTTTTATATTAATGTTAATTTTTAAAATTTTATATTTTATTTTAATAAAAAAATTATTTTATAACTTTTAACGATTAAAAAAAGATTTTAATATATTTTTCATAAATATTTATTAAAAATTATATTTTAAATAAAAATAATAATTTAAAATATATCTATATTTTAAGTATAAAATATATTTTTATATTATAAAAATAATTAAAAATTAATTAAAAAATCAAATTTAATTAAAAATTTTATAAACTTATAAACTTATAAAAGTTTTAAATATTTCAATTCAATTTTTAATTTTACGATGAATCATATTATCCCTATTCGCGGGTCACCCCGCCTCGTTTACCAATTCTTTACCTCTCTATTTGTTTACTGGAACCGGCTGCCTGCTTCTATTTCTTATTAGACCACCAGGTTAGCACCGTACGAAAACGTTAGCCTGAAAAGAAGAAAAAATAAACGCATTTCTCATTTGCCCAGCACAATTCAATTCTGATTTCCATCTGCCGACGGCATTGTTGGCGCTAAAAAACCAAAGCTAAAGGCAAAGCCTCTCTCTTTCATTCATTTTTGTCACCATTTTTCATTCTTTGGGGCCTTTTCTCTTTGCTTTTTTCATCTTTCATTCTCTTCTCCTTTGTAAAGAGTTTTGTTTGTTTGTTTTCCATTAAAGCTTCAATCTTTTTGTTACCCTCCATCTTGGGTTTTCTTTGTTCTTGTTGTTAATATGGGTGTTCATGAGTGTTGGGTTATGGTTTTTGTTCTTGTGTTCTTGTTCCAAACACAGTTGTTCAACTCACTTCAATTGACATGTAATCAAAAGGATTGGATTGCTCTCCAGGGTTTTATGAGCAATTTGACGACAAAACTTGAAACTTGGTCAACAAACTCATCAGCTGATTGTTGTCTCTGGGAAGGAATCACCTGTGATCCTCCAACCTCCGGTAGAGTAATCAAGTTGGAACTTTCCAGGAAAAGATTGTCAGGAAAATTATCTGATTCTTTAGCTGGTTTGGATCAGCTTAAAGCTCTGAATCTCTCCCATAATTTCCTTAAAGACTCATTGCCACTACCTTTGTTTCATATGCCAAATTTGGAGCAACTTGACTTGAGCTATAATGAATTCTCTGGACAAATCCCGGAAAGCATCAACCTTCCTTCAATTCAGTTCCTTGAAGTTTCTTCGAATGCCTTGGATGGTTCCCTTCCTTCACATATATGTGTTAATTCGACTCGAATTCGGTTCCTTAATTTGGAAGTGAACTATTTCTCTGGTAATATTCCACCAGGGCTTGGAAATTGTTCTTCCTTGGAGCAACTTTCTCTTGGCATGAATGATCTCACTGGTGGGATAGCAGAAGACATCTTTCGGCTTCAAAATTTGAGCCTTTTGGAGCTTCAAAACAACAACTTTGATGGGAAGCTTAGTCCTGGTATTGCTAATCTCTCTAAACTTGTTCGTTTAGATATTTCTTCAAATAATTTTTCTGGAGAAATCCCGGATGTGTTCAGTCAGCTTCAGGATTTTCAGTATCTTGTTGCTCATTCGAATCAGTTTACTGGTGGAATTCCCAGTTCATTGTCGAATTCTCAGACCCTTAGTTTGTTAAATTTGAGGAACAATTCATTGGAAGGTCCTATAATTCTTAATTGTTCAGCTATGGTTGCTTTGAACTCTCTTGATTTAGCTACCAATAACTTTTCTGGTCCTGTGCCTGATAATCTTCCCTTGTGTAGACAATTGGAAAATGTCAATCTTGCAAAGAATAAGTTTGGTGGCCAAATCCCTGAGAGCTTCAGAGAATTCAATAGCCTCTCTTATCTTTCCCTCTCGAATTCGAGCATCCGGAATCTGTCATCTGCTCTTCAAATTCTGAACCAGTGTCGGAATCTGACTACTTTGGTCCTCACCTTGAATTTCCCTGATGAAACATTGCCTGATGGTCCTCTGCATTTCGAGAAGTTGACGGTCTTGGTTATTGCAAACTGTAGACTTAAAGGTTCGTTTCCTGAATGGTTGAGAAATAGTACTGCTTTGCAGTTGTTGGATATATCATGGAACCATTTGGACGGACAAATTCCGTCATGGATAGGGAGCTTTAACGATCTGTTTTACTTGGACTTATCGAACAATTCATTTACCGGAGAGATCCCGAAGAGTTTGACCGAGTTACCGAGCCTCATTTATCGAGTTATCTCACTGGAGGAGCCTTCGCCGGATTTTCCTTTCTTCATGAAAACAAATGTAAGTGCAAGAGGATTGCAGTATAATCAAGTTTGGAGTTTTCCTCCAACACTTGACTTGGCTTTCAACTTTCTAAGTGGACCAATTTGGCCAGAGTTTGGGAATCTGAAAAAGCTTCATGTGTTTGATTTGAAGATGAATAATTTATCTGGACCGATTCCAGAAAATTTATCCGGGATGAACAGCTTGGAGACTCTGGATTTATCGCATAACAACTTATCCGGGACCATACCGCCTTCACTGCAGAGTCTCAGTTTTCTGTCCAGCTTTAATGTTGCCTACAATCAGCTTTATGGGAAGATCCCTTCTGGAGGTCAATTTCTGACGTTTCCAAATTCGAGCTTTGAAGGGAATAATCTTTGTGGTGAGCACTGGTGGCATTGTCAAGATGATACTCCTAGCAAAGATCCTGATAAATCCCCGAGAAGATCAAGAAGGAACAACAGAGATATCGTTATCGGAATGGTTGTTGGAATCTTTTTCGGGACAATTCTTCTGCTTGGCCTTGTGCTTGTGCTTGTGTTGCGTGCGACTAACCGCAATGAGGTTGATCCTGAGAAAGAGGACCCTGACGATAATGATCCAGAAGAAACCGGTTCAAGGCTAGTGGTCCTCTTCCAAAATATGGAAACCTGCAAAGAGCTCTTGATTGAGGACCTTTTGAAGTCAACCAACAATTTTGATCAAGCAAATATCATCGGTTGTGGGGGCTTCGGTCTGGTTTACAGAGGCATCCTCCCTGATGGTCGTCAGGTTGCCATTAAACGGCTTTCGGGTGATTGTGGTCAGATGGATAGAGAATTCCATGCCGAAGTCGAAGCACTTTCAAGAGCTCAACATCCAAATCTGGTCCATTTACAAGGGTATTGCACGCATAAAAGGGACAGGCTATTAATATATTCTTTCATGGAAAATGGCAGTTTGGACTATTGGTTGCATGAGAAGGTCGATGGACCGTCTTCACTTGATTGGGAAACGAGGCTGCAAATTGCACAAGGTGCAGCCAGGGGACTAGCTTACTTGCACCAGTCATGTGAGCCTCATATTCTTCACAGAGATATAAAGTCGAGTAACATTCTTTTAGACGAGAAATTTAAGGCACACTTAGCGGATTTCGGTCTTGCAAGGCTCATACTTCCCTATGATACTCATGTATCCACTGATCTCGTAGGTACATTAGGTTACATTCCTCCCGAGTACGGTCAAGCTTCTGTTGCAACCTATAAAGGCGATGTGTACAGTTTCGGGGTTGTGCTTTTGGAGCTTCTGACCGGGAAAAGACCGATGGACATGTGCAAGCCGAAAGGATGCCGGGATATGATCTCTTGGGTGATTCACATGAAGATGGCAAATAAGGAGAGGGAGGTTTTTGATCCATTTATCTATGACAAGCAGTACGAAAAGGAAATGTTACAGGTTCTGGATATCGCATGTCTTTGTTTAAGTGAAAGTCCTAAAGTTCGGCCTACGACACAGCAGCTGGTTTCTTGGCTAGACAAGGTCGACACCGGCATCTAGCTCGGCAAAACAACTACAGGAAACTTTGGTTGTACAGAACATCCATTGTTGCAGAAGCCGAAGTTTTTCGTAGTAATATTATCCTACTGTAAATATTTTCTGATTTTGGAGGGATCTAACAGAAGCAACACAAATTTTGTAACAAACTTTTGTACAAGTTGACATTCAAAGTTGGTTTGTGACAGAATTTTTTTATTCGAAATGTAGAGTTTGATATTCTACTCTATTTGAAGGATCATACTCGGTACCTGTGCCTGAATATGTGTCATTGTCGAACAAACGTGTTCCGGGTGTTCCATGTTCTAACAGGAATTGGACAAGGACAAAGAGAATGCTAACTGCACTGTAAAAACATTGGATTCGGAGTTTCAAGGATACTTGTTAGCAGGTTTTCACCGTGATGCAAACATGAATTTCTATTTCTAGAACTCCATACGTTGTTCCAAGGCAAGTTCTAGTGATTCTTATGTCTTGTCTCTGATAACAAAATTTGAAAGGATTCAAATCATAGTGTTCTAAGGATTTGTCCTGATTAATCCAGGCTGATATTGGTCGCACGCTTAGTTGGTGGGTGAATCCCTTAGCAATAATTTTCTGCGTACATAATATCTCGAATTTAAAATTATAGAGATTTTGGTTTGTTTAAAATTGAATGTATCCCCTTCAATTTGATTTTTGGTACATAAATTCAATATAACCTCTATTAAACTTATGGAACTATTATAAAATGATCTTTAAATTTAATAAAACGATCACTATTTTAGAACGTACAATGATTATTTTATAACAATTTACTAATTTTAAAATTTCAGTGACTAAAAAATTATTTTAACATAATTTAATGATCAATTATATACTTTACTCTATTTTTTTACTCTTTATTATATAAAAATAAAGATATATCAAATTTAAAAACTTGAATGAAATAGAAAACCATTGAAATTAGATTCCGGTTGGTTCTATTCTCTACCCTATTCTAGTTGATTTTTAAAATATCATCCTATTACAAATTGATATATTTCTTTTCAAAGCCAAATTGTTAGCAGCCATAGTTTCCATAGCATTGATTTGCATGCATTACCATTGAATTAGACCACACAAATTGTTCAAAACAAGGACTGGACTTTTTATACACAGCAAAGTCTGGGTCAATAGGGTGGAAAAAAAGAAATTTCTTGGTTCGGAATCACAAATTTTGGTAAGTTCTATGGCAGTCTGATGGTCAATTACTGCCTGTTTCATGACATTAGCTTACCGTGTTGTTCGGATTCATGATTTTATGTCAGATATATATTCGATAAACATGCGGTGGAAACAAATTTTTTTCATAAATATCTTAATTTCAAGATTAAGATTAAAATTAAGATTTATGTTTTAATTTATAAATCTTAAACTCTAAAATTTAGGCGCTTGTAAAAGTTTTTTTTTTTTCGTTTGTATATAGAATAATTACTGGATATTTATTCTTTTATGGTCCTATACTAATACTAAAAGTGTGTGTACTTTTTTTTTTGCTAATACTGAAACAACAAAAGAGAACAATATCATGCCCCGTAGATCTACCGGTAAAACAGCAGCGACCTCAGGAGGAGCTTCAGCAAACTCAAGTTCACCTACCGGAGTACCTCGGCAAATTCGAGCTAAAACTGTTAGCAGCTTTATTTGATTTGCGATGTACATGTCGAACCACAGTGTCCCAGTTAGGGCAGATAATGAGTTTGATTAGCTCGTGAGTCGTGAGTTACTTAACTCTGTTCGGTCAAAACTCAGTCAAAGTTTGATTTGAGTGGATTCGGTTCGAGCTCGGCTCGAGATCTTAATAAGTTGAACCGAGCCAAGCCAACCAAGCACGGCTTGAAAAACTCGTGAACGGACTTGAAATAATTATATATATATATACACTAAAATTAGTTTATTCAGTAAAAAATAAAATAAATTAGAAATAATCTATTAAAAATAAATAAATTAAAATTATGTATTTATATCGTAAGAATATTTATTGGTTATTTGAATTAATCCACCTGTTACACACTACTTTCCTTTTTTGACATTAAATTTTGTTTATGTATTTGTTATAAAATTATTTCTTTAACAAAACCCATATTTTATATAAAAAAAATATAATAAAATTATTTATTTTGAGTCGAACCGAACCCAAATCAAACAGATCAAGCTCAGGCTCGACTCATTATCGCTCCCGGTCTTTGTAAGTATCAGCAGGCCGTGAATGGATGATACAAGTGCCTGAGTCGAAAGTGCCCAACAGTCTCCGAGATGCTTCAAGACTGTCCGTTTGCAGTTCAATATTTTTTGATAATCCAATTCGTCTGTCGAGACTATCCTTGCCATACCGCCTGCAAATTGATTACCTTCACAGAAACGCGTGTTAGAAAGGCCAGACTTCTTTTATTTCAAGTCAGGCTGCCAAGGTGGCAAAGGTGGCGGGTCAGCACAGGCAGGAGAATGGTTGATTTGGGTGTTCTGGGGACTATTCAACTGATTTGGTCATATCCTTGTAGCTGAATTTTGTGCATTTCACACTTCATTGCCAGCAAAGTCAAACGTAATTAACATTTTTAATGATGTTTTTACAAACAAAACACAGTTGTAACATAATCTGTTCATGTAAAAGTAAACTCTGCAGCTAGGGATTCATAACAATGTCTTTTTCTTTAATTTTCTATTCATCATCGACAAACACAACAACAAAGATCATAACGGTGCAACCACATCGACATGCTAGCAGTATATTACGCGGTGGATTCCGCGTCATCTTCCAGTTCATGAACGGCTTGGAGTGGACCGCTACCAAATATAAGGCCTCCATCGGAGGGATTGTTTAGAGGACCATCTCTGAATAAACATACCTGTGGTTCAATCCTATTCATGCGGTTCCACTCATCATCTGACAGAGACCAGTTGAATATGTCGATATTTTGCTTTATCCTGTCGGGTTTTAGGCTACATGGTAGAACACTGGTTCCTCTTTGAAATCCCCACCGTAGAATTACCTGCAAACAAGCAATGCAGACAGACATTTCGAACACGCATTTAGACATGAACATAGAGATATGACCCTCCAAAGGCATTTCAGGTACATGAAAAAACCGAGAACAAATGAACATGCACTTGTTTGATACATACTCGAACGTTCTAATATAGACTCAGGGAAACCTTATCAAGCTCCTGAGATAAGCTCAAGCTTTTATCCAAAGTTGGTTACTTCGGAAATTAATCATTAGCGGAACTTTCAAGCAGTTGAACATAAAAGGCTGACCTAGAGAATCGAGCAAAGCATAAAACATACAGTCAGGCGTAGGGTAGGGAATCCCCTCCTTACATTTGATGCTTGATGCAGAATGGCAACCAACTAGTTTGGAAATATTTCACAAAATGGAATACTGTTGAAGCATATAAAGGTGAATCCTACAATATCGATAAATGACAAAACATCCAACCACTATGTGAATAGCTCTCTAGTTCAAGTAGATTCCCGAGTTAAGACACATTCCAATATTGTTAATAAGCCTTCATTAAACATTCATGCACTTTCGGACTCTGGTAATAATCTAAACATAGTGAAATCGTGTTTGTCAATGTATCCCTTCGCCTAATACTCGAGTTAGGAGTCACCAAAATATAGAAATCAATAGTTGAATTCTGTTTACAAATGCATAGATCTCATTTATATACATACTAGCAATACTACCAACCTTGAAACATCTTGACATTCGGAAATGATATGTAAAAGCATTTCACAGGTTCCATAAAGCCGACAACAACGTAGGGGATAAAAGAATTTGTTGGCTACTAAGCTTACATCAGTTTCGGAATGGTTTGAAGTTTTCAACAAGTCCATAACTTTATCCCCAATTTCACTGAAATCGGGATCATTAATGTTAATATTTTACATCGATGAATGAGGTCCACATATCATCAACAATTTCAAATAGCCTACTTTAGGTCCGAAGAAATAGAGAAAAGTAAAGAATAGATATTATATAGTTAAACAATGCATACCTGCTCAGGTGTCTTTTTGTGACTATCTGCTATCTCTCCAACAACAGACAATTTCAGCATCGGTCCATGTACTGATCTAGACCTCCGGAATGAAATCCGAGGAGTTCCAGGTTCTTCTTCCCCACCTGATCCACTATCGGACACTCCGGGACTTGAAGTAGGTACTCCCAGAGGTGTGTGAGCCGATACATGGATACCCTTCAATTGACAGAACTTCACCAGTTCATCTTGCCTCCAAAAAGGATGCAACTCCACCTATTAAAACTTAGGAATTAGTTCTACACCTTGTTGATGAATTTCACCAGATATGGAATTCGGAAAACAGAAATCAATAAAGAGAACAATAAAGGCCAATATCCGGAAAAGGATATAGACAGCCAGATCGCTTTGACTTTCCAATAACTGCGTCATCAATCAAAATTCCGAACCACCGGTCGCCAACTACAACATAAACAAATATTCTAGTGCATCAACTAAGTTTGCCTCAAATGTTGCAGATGTGGATGTGAACATCGTAGAGAGTTAATATCTTTCATCATCTTCAATAATACCAAAGTGCTGGAGCTGACCGACTCTGAGCTCCTAACCGGACTAATAAGAACTTAGAAAACTCCTCTAGTTAATTGAATGCAAGCAAAAGTTCCTAGATTTTCGATCTACCGTTTATGTCTTCAACAATTATTCCAATAATTACATATCCGAATTAACCTATGGACAAATATGCACACATACGTTTTAGAGTAGTAGCAATAAGATTCTCGATCCAGTACCATAACTAGTTATGAATTTGCTTCACAGTTAACTTCTCAACAAATTTACATAAAATATTGAAAACTACAATAAATCCAAAGCCAAAAGGAGTGCAAAATCTATAATACCTGATTAACTGCAGGTATGATTTTGGCGAATTTAAGCAGTTCTTTGATCTGATTAACACTGAAATTGCTAACACCGATAGCTCGAACCAAACCCGAATCAACTAAGCCTTCCATGGCCTTCCACACCTTCTTCAACCGATTCAAAAACTGCCTATGCTCACTCCCAGACTTCAATGGCGGATCAGTCGCATCACCGAAACCGGAGCTCTCGGGCCAATGCATCAAATAAAGATCTAAATAGGAAACCCCAAGATTCTTAAGAGACACCCTAACATAATTCTCAATCTTATTCAGAGAATTCATAGTACAGTAAAGCTTTGAGGTTAAAAAAACATCTTCCCTTTTCAAAGAACCTTTGAAAGCTTCGTTCAATGCTTCGCCAACTTCGATCTCATTTCCGTAAAGATGCGCACAATCTATGTGTCGGTAGCCGACCGACAATGCTGTTTTTACGGCATCAACACAAAGGTGCCCCCCGCTCTGCCATGTTCCAAGACCGATGGCAGGGATTTTAGCTCCAGTGTTCAAAACAAAGAAATTCCCTGGAATCCCAGATTTTCCTTTCATTTTCCTAAATTTTCTCACCCACCAAACAAGAAAAAAGGGCAAGATTTTCAACTCCCAAAATTTCAACTATGTATACCAAACCCTTCAATGAACAAAAAGCGAAACCCCCAAAATTCTTAGGATTGCAATAAGAAAACAAAGTGATTCAACAATAAGAACAAAGGAACATTCTTTTATCCTCAAAATCAAAACTTTACTTAAACTGGAAGAGAACTCAACTGCTTACACAATAATCTGAAAGAAACCAACAATGGATCATTCATCAAAAACACCATTGAATCGAATACTGTATCTGTATGCAAAGAAATATCATATACTATTACAGCAAAAATTCAAAAGAGAGGGTCATGGTCAATAAAGGCAACACAAGGCAAAAACAATAAAAATTACAAACCAAAACTCTCTATCAAGACAGAAAACAAAACCCTTATATTTTGCATATATTTTATAGATACAGTATCGTACAATCAGTCTTTATATATAGTATTTTTTTAGTATAAAATAAAAAAGAAATATAAAAGACAAATTTTCAAATACATAATAATACTTGGAATTTTGAATACTATTGTGTACGCTTGTGGAAATAAAATAAAAGAATAGAATAGAATCGAAGTTCGAATTATCTTACTTCAATGGTTAATACTTAATAGAATAGTTGTTGTTTATAGAAATCACGAGATTAAGCATCAATATTTACAGTACAGTAATTAAAGAATTAAAATTTAATAATTAAAAATATATTTTAAAATAAATACTACTTATAATCATTATAAATTTAAAAAATATCAAATCAAAACTTTCGATAACCGTATTAATAATAGATTGATAAATAATTTAGATATAATTAATTTTCCATAAACACCTTAAACCTACCTATCCACTTATCAACTTTACATATAGGCTCAATGAAACATTGCTGTATAAGATACCTTTATTTTTTATTTTCAAAATATAAAATATTGAGATTCGGATCGATTTTATTTACGTTGGATTCCCGATTTTATTGTTTATTTAATTTTAAGATATATTTGGTTTTGTGTTTAAGCTGTAATTATATGTTTCAACGTGAGAATAGGGCAAAATACAGGAAATATTGAAGAAAAAAAAATTCCAAATATATTGATGTTTGAAGATTATTTTCAGAAATATAGAGGTTTCAACAGTGCTATGGAAGTCAGTTCCAAATGAACCCGACTTCCAACAGTGATTTCATGATTTGGAAAAAAAAATATAAACAATTGAAGTCGGTACCAGCTGGTACCGACTTTGAACAGTCCCTAAAAAAATTTGAAGTCGGTACCAGCTGGTACCGACTTTGAACAGTGTTGGTGGCAGGCTGCAGGCGCGCAGGGTGCAGGCGGGCAGGGTGCAGGCAGCGGGGATGGGATGGGTGGGGTGGTAGGCTGGTTAGTGATAGGGTGGTAGGGAGGTGTGTAAGCTTTTTTTTGAAATTTTTATAGGGTAGGGGTGTAGTATTTTAGAGGGGTATTCACGGGTTGGAATTTATTTGGTATATATAATACCATTTGGCAGTGTAAAATCTCAAATCTGGTGTAAAAGAGTATTGTTGGAAGTCTTGAGTGTGTAGAAAAAAAAATTTAGAGGGAGTGAGCAGAAGAAATTTGAAGCTTTGTTTCAGGTAATTGTTAATTTTTTACTGTTATTTTTTTTTTTGTAGATATATTTTTTAATTTATAGTTCATAAAGTTCATTATGTTAAAATTTTATGAATAATTTTAAGTTTATATTAATTTATTTTATTAATTTGATTTGAAACAGAAAATGAATCAGAACAAATTTCTGACAATTATCCATTATAATGGAAAAATTTTGAGAATGGATGCCGGGATTGTATTTGAAGCTGAAAACACAACAAAAATGCGATTTGAAAAGGAAATCACGCTTCGACAGTTGAAGGAGAAAATATCTCAAAAGATTAGAAGAGATATTCATGGTTTGCGTTACCGGTGGCTTACATGTGAAAATCCGGTAACATATTATGCAATCAATCTTGAAGATGATGATGATGTTGCAATGATGATTGCTGAACATGAATCTGTAGGTACTCGATATATCGAGTTATTTGCGGAGATTTCTGATGTTCCGAATCCTTCTAGAACTTTTATTGGAGAATCTTTTCAAATGAATTACGTTACTGAGACTGAACTACCTGGAGGCAGTTTCCTCGCAATGTTGTCTAGTGGTACAGTTAATGAATTTAATCCAGTTGACACTTCAACAGATAATGTGAACAATCTACGCGGTCGATGGGGAGAAGCTCTTGACGATTCTAGCGAGGATGAAGATATTGATGATGATGATTTATTTCCGGATGATGTTGGTAATGCCCCTAATTATGGTGTGGGAGAATTTGTGGCACCCACAGGAGATATTACATGTTATGAGCCTCCTACTCACATGGTGTCATTGGATTTTGATGCTATGAGAGCTGCTGAATTCCCGGATGTTTCCCGATTAACTTATACTGGCTCGGATGATTTATCGAATGGCATTCAATTTGAGGATAAGGATCAAGCTACATTGGCAGTGAAAGAGTATAGCATCAAGAATCACGTTGACTACGTTGTAGTAGAGTCCAGTCAGAAGACATTCTTAGCCAAGTGTGTCAAGTATGGGCAAGAGTGCAATTGGAAGGTTCGAATTACCAAACGTAAACGGTCAAATATGTGGGAGGTCAGTAAGTACAGTGGAGATCATACATGTTTACGAAGTTCCATTGCACAAGATCACTGAAAATTAGATACGAGTGTAATAAGCCACCATGTGAAGAATCTGGTCGAAATAAATCCAAGGGTTCCCGTTTCAACGATTCAGGCAACCATTGCTCAACAATTTCAATATCAAATAAAATACAAGAAAGATTGGCGTGCTAGAGAGAAAGCATTAGACTCTGTTTATGGTGATTATGATAAGTCATACAACGAGCTACCAGCTTTATTGCTTGCAATGACGCATTTTATCCCAGGCACCATCGTGAGATATCAAACCAAAGATGCTTACGACCAACAAGGACAAGTTCATCAAGATTATAAATTTTTCCATCGACTATTTTGGGCGTTCAAGCCTTGCATAGATGGCTTCCCTTACTACAAACGTATGATCCAAGTAGATGGTACATGGTTATATGGGAGATACTCTCATATATTGTTGATTGCTGTTGTGCAAGATGGTGATAACAATATCTTTCCGGTTGCATTCGCAATTGTGGAGCAAGAGTCGGCGGAAGCTTGGAATTTCTTTTTGACAAATCTACGTGAGCATGTCGTGAGAGAAGATGGTGTATGTATTATATCTGATCGAGAGACAGGTATCAAAGCTGCTATTAATCGAGAAGGAAGTCGTTGGACACCTCCCCACGCGTACCCCGCGTACTGTATTCGCCATATCGGGAAGAATAGTATGGAACAATTCAAAAATACATACTTTCGTAGTGAAATTGTTAGCATGGGTACATCTCTGATATTTTATTATATTTTTTTATTCTATTAGTATATAAGTACACTAACAATATTATTGACAAACAGGATATATACTAACACAGCCCGATTTTGAGAGGAAAATGGCAAATCTAACTAGGTATAGCGACCGGCATTGGAATTGGGCAAACAGTCTAGAAAGGGAAAAATGGGCAAACAGTCTAGAAAGGGAAAAATGGGCTCAATGTTACGATGAATCTGGAAGACGATACGGCCAAATGACAACCAACCTTGTGGAGTGCATCAATGGAGTACTAAAAGGATCACGACATCTTCCGATTGCAAGCCTTGTAAAAGCGACATACTACAGGTTGGCCAAAGTTTGGACCGTAAAAGGGAAAGAAATTGAGGCATTAATCAATAGGGGCCAAAGTTGGGCTACAGACCTAGTGAGGAAAATGCAAGAGAATATGACGAATGCAACATCAATGAGAGTTCACAGCTTTGATCGAATGAATCAGACGTTTGATGTTGTTGGTCCGAGACGCTTGAATCAAGCTGCACACGCCAATGTATTTAGAGTTGATTTCCGACGGAGGTACTGTGATTATGGAGCGTTTCAGGCATGGCGATACCCTTGTCCTCATGCAGTTGCGGCATGTATGTCTGTCGGAGTTGATCCATACACCTATGTCGATGAATGCTTCAATCTGCAGAGGATAGTTAATATCTACAGAACTGAGTTCCCACCAATTGCTAATTCAAACTATTGGCCACCAGTAGGGAATGAAAGATGGTTACCCGATCCTACCCTTCGTCGTACTCCAAAAGGAAGACCAAAATCAACTCGAATTCATACTAGTATGGATCTACATTATAGAGAGAAAGGACAACGTAAACGATGCACAATATGTAGAGCAGAAGGTCATTCTAGAACTAATTGTCCAAATGAGCCCCAATTTGTATCTATTCCTCTTTGAGTTTTGAATAAAGTTTGTTTGTGTACAAAAAATATGTGGGAGAAATTAATAACATTACAAGTACGGAATGAGATTAAAAGTCTGAATAAAAGGAAATAATAACATTACAAGTACGGAATGAAATTAAAAGTCTAAATAAAAGGAAATAATAACATTACAAGTACGAAATGAAATTACAAGTACGAAATGAAATTAAAAGTCTAAATAAAAGTACATCACTTCTTATGCAGCTTTTGACCATGACGAGGTGTGGTAGAAAGATAACGTCGCGGTGGACGTCTCGCCCGTTGTGGCCTATGTGATGTATCATCTTCAGCACCTTCATCAGCATCCTCTTCAGCATCTTCTTCAGCATCCTCTTCAACATCATCTTCAATCACAGAGGGATACGTAGGTGGAGTCATGAAAATAGAACTAATATTCCCTCCCGCCAAATCTGGTGAATTTAGGATATTTTGCATTTCCTGGAATTGACTAGGATCGTCATAAACAAAAGTGGGAGACTGATGCTGACTAAAATCAGGTTTGTATAAAGTTGCATCATCAAACAAGGCATGTGGAAAGTATGAGTCTCAGGTCTCCACCGCTCGATTAAAGCAGTTACTAAGCCTGGTACCAACTTATACCCACGAAGAAATGTAGCATAATAAAAACCACTGCTATGTAAGAAATTCAAAATCCTATTATCGAGTGGAGTTTTCACCATACTACGATGATGTCTAAATGTTTCAGTTGTATCCTACAATAAACAAAAATATAACATGATTAATTAACAAATTACAAATTTAAAACATAAATTATATCAAAAAAATATACCGGTTCAGAAATCGTAAGGCTAGAAATGTGTCGATCATCTAAATACAATAGTGGAGTTTGCTCAGCCATCCTGTAAAAATTTTAAACAAAAAACATAAAAATAATTTAACAAACTAAACAAAAACAAACTAAAATAAACTTAAAATTTATCAAACCAAACTAAAATAAACTAAACTAATACATACAATAATTATCAACTTACAATATAATAAAATAATTCAACTATAACCAAACCAAACTAAACTAATAAACTAAAATAAATTATCATAAAATAATTAAAAAATTATCAACTTACACTATCATAAAATAATTCAACTAAACTAAAATATATCATCAAATAATTAAAAAATATATAAATTTACAGAATAAAATAAATACTTACAAAATTTGAGGAATAAACTAAAATATCACTATATAATCTAACCAATTTAGTTAACTATCAAAACAAAATAAAAATATATCAAGTTATAATATCATAAAATAATTCAACTAAAACCAACAAAACAAAACTAAACTAAACTAAACTAAACTAAACTATCATAAAAAATTCAATATTTTAACCATAATAAAATAAAATAATTCAAAAAAATATAAAAAAATATAAAATTACAGAATATCAAAAAATTAAACTAAACTAAATTTTTCTATCAACTTAAAATAAAAACAATAACATTAAATAATAAAAATAAATTAAATACTTACAAATTTCAAACTTCTTCCAACACTTTCAACTCTATAAATCTCAAAACTATCTAACATTCTCATCTATTTATAATCAAAACTTCCCACCAATTTTTATCCCAAAAATACCCTAAATTAATTTTTCACACTACCCTATAAAAATTTCAAAAAAAAGCTTACACACCTCCCTACCACCCTATCACTAACCAGCCTACCACCCCACCCATCCCATCCCCGCTGCCTGCACCCTGCCCGCCTGCACCCTGCGCGCCTGCAGCCTGCCACCAGCACTGTTCAAAGTCGGTACCAGCTGGTACTGACTTCAAATTTTTTTAGGGACTGTTCAAAGTCGGTACCAGCTGGTACCGACTTCAATTGTTTATATTTTTTTTCCAAATCATGAAATCACTGTTGGAAGTCGGGTTCATTTGGAACCGACTTCCATGGCACTGTTGAAACCTCCATATTTCTGGAAATAATCTTCAAACATCAATATATTTGGAATTTTTTTTCTTTTTCAATATTTCCTGGATTTTGCCTGAGAATAGATTCCTTTTTATGCTGTGGTTTGGTGAGTTCCTACATACAGACAACCAAACTTTCGGATATTGTCGTATGCCTGTTGGGTAAACCAAAGTATAGTGAGTTTTTACTTGCAAGCAGAGAGTAAGTGTTTTGAATACCAATTTTTTTTAATTCGTAATGTTACAGTAATATCTGTTTTAGAGTGTACTCTCCCATTAGACATTAATTATTTAGTCATTGTGTTTGTATTGGTGCTCGAACCTGTAATTTTTAGGAACAACAACCGTTTCCTTAATCACTGAGGCTAGATGACTCGTACTTTTAAATACAAATCTCCTCCCCATAATTACGGGAGTTTTATTTAAATATTGTATCTAATTTTTTTCTTAACATATGATATAATATACTTTAATTCTTAATTTATGATATTTGTTACAATGTATAAAAAGTTGGATTTAGCTGAATTTGACTTTAAATAGTAATTTTTGAAAAGTATCCCTAGAGATTGATACAACAGGATCCGACTTCAGGTCATTCTTGATGTTATAACAAAGATATTTTTGAAAAATTATTTTTCAAAGTCTGATCCAATTGAATTCGATTTTACATACACTGTAATAAATATCATAGATTGAGAATTAAAGTGTACTATATCATATGTTGGAAAAAAATTGGGTACTATATTTAAGTCAAAATTTCGGATGTCTCCTTTCGTATTTCACTTTAAAAAATATTTTAAAATTAAATTCTAATTCTTAGCCCTAATTTCTATACCCTAAAAATATATTTTATCTTTAATTCTCTAAACCCCAACACTAATTACAATCCTAACCTTAAACCTTAAACCCTAAACTCAATATTTTAAAGTGGAGGCACCAATAAAATCATAATTCACAAGCGTCGAATTGTCAAATAAATAATTCATATTTCTCAAATTAAATAAAAAAATAGTATAGAGAAAATAGGATCGATCCACAGAGACTAAGGAATTTTCAACGTTGAATTGTATTGATCTTGATCCAAAAAAGAAATAATAAATTAAAAAATTAGGTTGATATTATAAAACTAAAAATAAAGTTAATCTAATAATAACTAAAATTAAATAAAAAAATATTCAAAAGTAATAAATTTGAAGGATATAGCTCAGGCTTCGCTTCGTCTCAAATCTCAATTGATTATTGAAATAGATTTTACTTCAAGATTAAGTCTATCTCCGAAATTCGGTCTTTGCTGGACTAACCATGTCTATCGTCGTTAGCGCCAATACAACTTTAATCACTGGAAAAGCCTAACTTGAGTTATAGAGTCTTACAGAGAATCAAACCCGATCTTGATTTCCCTTAGTGGACCGCCACTCAGTTTGTTCACAGGAAGCTGAATTTGCTACCAGTCGATTCTTCTTCTCAATAATAGATCTAAACAATCTTCAAGTCAACATGCACTTTTTGAAATGAAGACGTCGAGATCATTAAAGGAAAAACCGATTGTCAATCATTGATTTTAAAAAATATGTTATCTGAATGTATTAAGTGCTTTACAATTCTCACAATAGGGATTGAATCACCACTAGCTTTTGGTTAAATAAAAATTAGCTAAGCATGATTGAGATCATACTTAGTATTTTCTAAAA
Organism: Abelmoschus esculentus; assembly: GCA_035048815.1. Lineage (NCBI taxonomy): Eukaryota > Viridiplantae > Streptophyta > Magnoliopsida > Malvales > Malvaceae > Abelmoschus > Abelmoschus esculentus. The sequence goes on from JAUCBN010000019.1 coordinate 15,822,528, forward strand.
GAAAAGGAATAAAAACTCAAAGAAAATAAAAAGAACTAGAGAGGACTTTTATAACCCAAGTGAAAAGTTAAAAATGAAGTACATCTCAAGCTTTACCTACATGGAGTATTTATATTATTCTAAAACCCTAAAAATAAAAGAAATAAATAAAAGATAAATCCTAAAGATAATCTAAAATATAAATAATTCAAATTTCAAAATTAAATTTCTAAGATAATTCCTAATTAATTCCCCAAGATAATTTCGTCCATCCTTCTAGAAGATGCTGACTGGACTACCTTCTAAAAATTGTTGTTGACTGGATGATCTAAATCTGTCAGGTCGGAAAGTATCGTGCCCTATGTCATGCCCATGACACTAGCCATGATGGATAAAAAAATGCAGAATTCAATCTTTTTTGTTGATTCTGGAAAATAAGTTTTTACACTGAAAATGATCAAAATAGAACCAAATTAGTAATACCAAATCGACAATAAAAAATAATTATCAATAAAATATGTATAAATTCGAACACTCATCAATAATAAAGGGGCAAATGATTTGCACCCAATTGTTTTGTACACGTGTGATGAAAATTCTTTTCTTAAGAGTTAATTTTAGAATTTAAAATTTACTTTAGTGATTATAATTTAAGAGTTTATATTTAAAGATAAAATTTAAAATTTATAGTTAAAATTTTGACTTTAAAAAAATAGGATTAAAGTCTAGATCCCTAATCTTATTATCTTAAACTTTAAATAATAACTTTTAAACTCTAAATTATAAATCATAAATTATAAGTTACTAGACTCCTAAATTTAAATTATAAATTAAAACTTTAAACACTAAAATTAACTTTTTACGAAAAATATATTCTCCTATATATGCTTAAAATATTTTATTTTAGGATATACAATAAATCATGCTGTTGTAGAAGTTATTTTGGTCGTATTGAAAATAAATTATTACTAAATTTAATGTTTTAGGTTCTTTTGTGATAATTAATTATAGAATTAATAGGTATTTAAAATTTTAATAATCATAGAATAATATATTTTGAGTTTGTCTTGCCTCACGTTCATGTTAAAATTTAGGGTAAACTCTTTAGATGAACATTTAATTATAAGGTTTATTATGATTTCAAAATTTTTAATAGCATTTATTATGATTTTAAATTTTAAGTTTATAATAAAAATTTATTTAAAAACTCTAAATTTAAAAATTCAAACCTCAAATCTTAAACATTAAATCTTAAGTGCTAAAAGGATATTTAAAAAACCTAAGTAATAATATTTAGGGTTTACTATATTTTATTATAATTTTAAAAAATTAATTATAATAAAAAATTATTTAAGGTTTAAGGTTTAGAGTTAACTAAATGTTTTTTAATGCTTAAGGTTTATGGTTTAAAGTTTAGGGTTTGAATTTTAAGATTTAGGGCTCTTTAAATAAATTTTTATTATAAATTATAAATTTTAGAATCATAAGAAAAATTTATTTTAGGTTTGTGGTTTAATAAATTTTTATTATAATTTAAATTTAATTTATTATATATAAAATAATTTAATTAAATTAAAAGTAATCTATAATAATATTTAAAATTAAAAGAATAAATATATAAAAAACAATAATACATAAGAAAAATTTTACAACGGATGTTGAACACAACTAAACACCACTAATGATGAATACCGTTGAACGCTATTAAACTAATTAATAAAAATTAAAAAAATTTAAGGACTCAACATATAATTATAAATTATTTAAAATATTTTTTTATTAAATTACTATATATATTATTTTATTTTTTAAATAATTAAATAAAATACTAATTTAAATTAATTTTAGAAAATAAAAATCATAAACTCTAAAACCAAAATCCAAAACCTAAATAACTAAACATTAACTTTAAACCCTAAAATATAAAATCAAAACCCTAAATCTAAAACCTAAAATCAAAAACCCTAAAAATACTAAACTATAAACACTAAATCTAAACCCTAAAATCTTAAATCCTAAAATAACCAAAACCCCTATATCTAAATCTTAAACTAATTTTGAGTTTCAAGTATAGGGTTTATACATTTTAGAGTTTTAATTTTTCTATTTTAGAGTTTAGGTGATGGTTATATTTTTAGATTTTATGGTTTTATTGTTTTAGGGTTTAGAATTTATGATTTAGTGTTTCAGATTTTAGGATTTAATATTTAGTATTTTTAGCTTGAGTTTAGAGTTTTAGGTTTAGGATTTAATATTTTTATTTTTTAATTAAAAATAATTTAAATAAATAATTTTAAAAAAATAAAATATAATATATATAATTTGTTTAAAATTTTATTTTAAATAATTTAAAATTATATGTTTAGTCCTTAAAATTTTTAATTTTTATTAATTAATTTAATAATATTCAACGATGTTCATTGTTAATGGTGTTCAGTAATATTTAACGCACGTAATAAACTCATTCAATACATAAATATTGATATTGGTGTTTTATATTTTAAAAATTAACTTGTTGATTGGTTTGCCTATTGCTTGTTCCCTAAGCTTGTCTAATTTTAAATCCACTCAAAGGTATACTTACGTCATTTTGTTTTTCTCCTCTAAATTGGCGAAGACACATCTCATCAAGTAATTAAATTATTTTATTAAAATAAAAATTAAGATAAATTAAAAATATAAAAATAATATAAACTAAATATATAATTATATCATTTTATTTTTAACTTTTATATCATCTTTTGATTAATTTTTTAATAACAAATAGCGATATTAAAAATATTTTAATAGTTAAATTATATATTTATCAAAATTAAACGTATAATGATTATTTTAATATTAAACTCGTAATTAAGTGGTTATTTACATAGTTTCCCTATATTCTTTATATAATACTTAATGTAAAGAGAAATTAAAAAAACATTTTTGAAAATTTAAATCAAACACAAAACATTAATTTGTTTAGAGATCTTTTATATATAATACTTAATGTAAAAAAAAAACTAGTGCCAATTAAATTCTTTTGATTTTATATTTATGATATTGACTAATTCGTTTTAAAAAAATCTTAGCTCCATTTCTTTTTTCTTTGATTTAAGTTTTTTTAATATTTTATGTCGTATTTTTATACTTATTTAATTAACGATAATATTAATTTTAATATTATTGATCATCGATATTTATTATTATTTTTAATTTTTTATTTAAAATTTTTATTTTATTTGTTTGAGTTTTTTTAAATTTTAAATAAAAACATTCGTCTTTATAACACGTTTTTTTATATTCTTTTGGTACGCTTTCTCTCTCATCTTGTGACTTGATGGTTATGATTTTTGGTATGTTTTTGTATACCTTTACGATTGTTTTGAAATAAAAACTCTTTTGATATTTTTTTCTAATTGATTTATGTATAGTCAAATCCTTTCTCTAATAAAAGGTTATTTGTATAAAATAATGATTATAATAGTATCTGTATAATCTCTGATCACTCAATCAATCTGTTGGTATTGTTGGTACTCGAACCCGTGACCTCTAAAAACAACAATCATTCTTTTAACCACTTAGGTTAAAAGGCTCATACTATTAAACAACTTTTAAAAATATATCTTTTGTGCATAAAATATTTTATTCAATCAGATCAGGATGTCACAAAATGTAATACGTAGTATATTATACTTGTTCATATATAATCAAAGTTTTATAACCGAAAATACCAAGAAATTCTAAAACAAAACTAAAAACATGCCAACAACAACGACCCTTTATTCCTAACATCCAACTCCTTCAAACAGCCCTCATTTTCTGATTAAAAATAGAAAGAAAATGAAATATTGAACTCAAAAGAAAGCATCAGAAATTCATGTCTCCATGTCCTTCAGCTTCAGCTCCCAGATCACCATTTTACCTTGCCCGGGAAGTACTGCAAATAATTGTTAATACAACCAAATCATATATATTATACAGCAATGGTACTTCTTCATTTTTCTTGAATATTTATATCCGACACTCGTATTAAAGAGGTACGAAGATGATTTTTTTTAAAAAAAGAGAAATGCATTCTGACCTTGTTGATGAGAGACAAATAGTATGGCTTGACTTTGTCAACATCTATGAGTACTTTGCTTTTGCTGTAGAGATCATATTTACTGAGAATCCAAAACAAGTTTAGGTTAAAATGAAGGGTTTTTTTTTTTTTACCTTAGGAGTAAAATAAATAACAGAGAGAAAGGGTAAATTTATATTACTTGAATATCTTGAGCCATTTCAGATTCTCTCTGTCTTCTTCGTTCATCAAGTGCTTGTATGCATCACACCTGTGTAAAGCTGCATATTGAATTGATTCCAATAAGATTTATAGATTTATATTACTTTAAGCTGAAAATAGTTATAAAAAATAAAGAAAATCTTATTATTATTATTATTATTTACCATAAAAGGAGTGATATCTGATGATGAAGAGTCCAGCTGAAGGAAGAGTACTCTTGTTCTCCTTGGCAACCTATGTAACATGCAAGAAAGTTTTGTGTTTGCAAGCTAGAGTTAATCTTGACTTGAAAGATCTCAGACCAGAATATTTGATGTTGGCAGTAAAAAATCAATTTAAAACAAGAAAAATGGTGTTTGAAGTGTACCAGGTACATGTAATCATCATGCCCCCAGGATATCAAGACACTGTCTAGGCCACAACCTTGTGAGTAAATCCCATATTTAGTGTTATAAGCAGGATTTTTCTTGTCTGGATTTTCCTGGAAATACTGTGGGAAAAAAATTCAAGAACAATATGTGGATAGTACAATTTTTATCAATAATTATAAGAGAGTAGTGAGTAATGACCTTGTGGTGTACGATTGATTCATCAAAGGCACATCCAACAGGAAATGTGTCCCCTCGAATGGCAACAATCATCGTTAATTAATCAGTAGGTTAGAGTTCAGCATCAGATATGGTAGTGTTTAATTTTTAAAATTTTATTTATTTATTTTGGATTTTAAATAATTAATTATCAGTAATTTTAAATAATTAAATAATTCATACAGCAAACAACAGAAATGAAAGAAGTGGGAGGGAAGGCGCTCACCCACAACAGCCCATTGAGGAAGCTCACCAAAAGAAGGATGAAGAAGAACTTTTCCAAGATCTGCAAAAGCGAAGTAAATAAAGTAGAGTGATAATGTATGTATGTATGTATGTATGTATGTATGTATGTATGTATGTATGTATGTATGTATGTATGTATGTATGTATGTATGTATGTATGTATGTGTGTGTGTGTATGTATGTATGTGTGTGTGTGTGTGGATGTATATGTGTGTATGTGTATGTATATGTGTGTATGTGTGTACCATGGATAAGGGCAGTCAAGTGGAGCCAGTCCTCATCTGGATAGTCTTTTCTGATAGCTTCAGCAGTTTGCAGCAAATGCTGAATCTGAGGTTCATCCAAGTCAGGATCACTCTCATCCACAAACTCATTCAGAAGCTCGCAGCATTCCCATATGCTCATCTCCAACCTCTTCAGCTCTCCGTATTCTTCTCTCATCCTACATACATACATACATACATACATACATACATACATACTCAAGAATCAAGAAAATGAAACAATTTGACTAGAGAAATCACTTACAAAGTCAACAGTCTGGTTAATGTGATTGGTTCTGTAGAATTGCTCTACCCCCTTTTGCCTTTCACTCTCCACATGATAATCTCTGTTTTGCATTTTCACAAACAGGTCGCCTCTCACTAAACCAAATCATTTCAAAATGGAACAAGTTTTCAAGCCAAAACCATAAACAAAACCCAACCCTTTTCTTTCAGCAATTTCAGATCAAACTCCTAAAAAACATAATTTTTATATGAATTTGTTTAAAAAAAATGCAAAGAGCAAGAGACCTGAAAGTGTGGCCGAAAGAGTTGATATGAGGAGCTACAAATTCCCCATCAGCAACCCTATGCATCTCAACCCCAATTTCTATATCATAGAAAAGAAAATGAAAACCAATTACCAATAACAATAAACAACAGAAACATCATTTTTGTAAGGATTCATCAATGGAAGAACCAGGAAATAACTCACCAAACTCAGGCTGCTCAATGAGAATAGTCATCCTGATTCCCAATCAAATTAAAACCGAAAGTAGCAATGGATTTGGTTGTGTTTAAGCTTGAAAAAATGGGGTGAATTTATAACATACAAAAATGTCCTTCCCCTGAGAATTCTGAGTCTCCATATTTGCATGGCAAGGACAAGCAGTAGGCCCTTGCATGAAAAACTAGCAAGCACGTACATTGACACACTGACACGTCAAATGGACATAAAGATACGGTTTTTAAACATCAAGACATGTGTGACGGCAAAACAAGGCTACAAAGAAACATGCTTTTCATATGACAATGTACAAAGTAAATTATATATTAAAAAGGGTTAAAAGGCAGGGGAAGACAGCAGAGGCAGCCATGGCCGTGCAAGTGGGAGGCAGAGATGATTTAGGGTTTTGGGTATTCATCAAAATATTGTTTTCCTCAGATAATGTTGGGGTCCCCTTCAATTGTTAAAAGAGAGTGATGACACAGTTTGCCTGCAGTGTTTCAATTTTAAACGGTTCATGTTCTTTGATTGAATTTGACACCTACCTTGAAAAAATTAATTAGATAAATCGGATTACCACTCATCCATTGTCATAATTAATAAGATCTATTTATCTCATTTTTATAAGATTTTCGATAAATTATAATATAAATTCGACTTGTAATATCTTTTTACCAAATGAATTTTACTCGTATTTATTTTAAATTAACTTAAAACTAATTTTTACCAAATAATGATTCATTTAGTAAAAATATGACACGAAGATTAAATTATGCATAACGTGACGAGTCGAGTCTATGATATAACTTCTCTATCTTCTCTACATATTAATAAAGAGTGGAATGTTATAGGATAATTATTCTAAAGCGAATGAATCTTATTAACAGTGAATATAAATAACATACTATATCCGATATATCTAATAATTTCTTCCTACTTTATCATCTACGTTTAAAGACATTATTGTACCTTCCTCCTTTCGCTTTCGAATTCCTTTTTTCACATTTGTTCCTATTAGATTTAATGGTTAATTAATTTCTTTATATTAATTTAATGCGTCATGAAGATTTCAATGGAAAATACAAATCTATGCAATCAACAATTTATTTTTATTCTATTTTGATTTTTCATTTATAATGTAAAATAAGGTGTAAAGACTAAAATCCAATCTTATAACTAAACTTAATGATAATTATATGAATTAATCGTAATAGATTAATTAGGTTAACAATGAAAAATTATATAATAAGTTTGATTTATCACATCAGCTATAATTTCATCTAATCATAATTTCATTTCATCATTATCTTTTAAGTTATTTTTTTAACCAATGAATCTCTATTTATTTTTATGTCATTTAAAAAATATATTTTTAAAAGTTAGATCAATGACATGGATAATTTTTATTAGTTAAGGATCATAAATGAAGTGGCAAACTGGACCCATAATATAATCTCTCGGTTAACATTAACATTTGATTTATCGCAAAATTGGATGGATAACCTATCTCTTTTTTTTAATTAAGAAAATAGGGATCTTCAATTGATATTTTGAGATCTAAACCAAAATGAACAGTACAAATGGGAGAACGTCAGGTGGCATTCTCCTACCTACATTGTAGCTTGACTTATATTCTAAAATAAACTTTAAACATTTCATTTACCAAAATAAAAACTCTAAATGATCTAAAAATCTAAAGCTTCTTTTGATTTATCATCGATTGCAGTAATTTCCACATGTATGAATTTATTTTATTTAGTAGTAAAATTTTAAATTTAATAAAAAATTTATTGGTCTGACGTGATAAGATTATAAACTTTTTAGACAAAATCAAATACTTAAATCCTGATGTTATAAATAAAACAAATTAAATTAAAAGAATCATTTCCTAGTAGATCTATACGGTACTTGATATGGATTACTTGTATTATAAATGGCTTCATTTTCACGTACTAATTCAGCTACCATTCAAGAAAACGACTACAAGCTTGTAGACACTTAGGTTTAGAATGGTAGTTTTTTCATGGATCAACAAGTCAACCTTCACAAACAAAAATATATTGCTCTTCAGTTGTTAGGTCCTGAATTTGCCTCACCTATCTTACCATTTTGCCAAGGTATGGCTCAAATTTTTATATGTTCTCAATCTCATCCTGATAGCAAATCTTTCTGTTACCAACTTCATTCATACACTTCGACGTAAACACGGCTGCCTACGCTCTAAAATCGGTACCTGATTTCGGGGTTTTAACAGTTAGAATAGCATTCTATAAAATCTCCATCCCCACAATTTCTATTCCAACAATAATTTTTTAAAGAAATGTACGGAGCTCCTCCATTTGAACACATTGAGAGAATGAGAGGTTTAGAATCCATGAGATCAGCTTGCAAGTACAAACAAAACTATCAGTTTTAGCCTTCACTATTGCTAATTTTCTGTTCTTCATGCAGGGTACACAATAAGAGCCATGTAAAATCAATACAAAAACATACCAAATCCTTCAGCGTATGGGATGATACTGGGTGATGCCTCGTTTGGGCGGCAACTTCCTCAAGATGAAAAGGACCAGAGATGAAGGTAAGATCTCCACCAACTGCTCAGCATTGAAAATATATTCCGAAGTCATATGTGTAATCAACATTAAGAAACAAATAAACCTTGCAATCTCAAACACAGTACAAAGATAACTGAAACATGATAGCAAGTCACTTCAATTTTGGTAGCAAAATGTAAGATAACCGCTACGACCAGTTTTTCATTCAAATCCCCTGTATTTAACGAGCCATACACTTGTATAGATTCCCAAACCTAGTATTAGGGCGAAAGAAAAAGCTATATAGTAAGAAGAGAAAATAATGCCTTCTAGTACAACATAGTGAAAAAGGGACTATTACACCTTATGTCTAAGCATTATCAACTGCCTCTTTATTACCATTTTCACAATCAATGCTGTCCATATGCGTAAGGATGACATTTTGACCCGGAATTTTTGGTTCCAATCCGACCTGATAGGGGAGGGTTTTTTATTTTAAAAATTGGGTTCGGGTCAGGTTAATAGAAAAATACAGTCGGGTCAAGTCAGGATCGGGTTTAGTGTGAAAATTTTCCGCCCTGCCCCGATATATTTACATATTTTCATATAATATTTAACATTTTTATTAATTTTTTCATTTCGGGTCGAATTTAATCGGGTTTTTATTAAATAAGGAGTCGGGTCAGGTAATAGTTTTTATTATGTCAAGTAGGTGTAAATATATTAAGGCGGGACAGATGTTCTAATTTTCGGATCGGGGTCAGGGCGGCCAAAAACCCATATTAACCCACCCTGTGCCATCCCTACATATCCGAGACCCAACCAAGAATTCTTAGTCCCATGCTTAAGAATTATAAGGATATAATAGGTTTTAGTAGTAAATAAAATAAGGATAAATTACCTAGGTGACCACTAAAATTTAAAATTGGATCCCCTAACTATTGAAATGGATCTATTTTGACTATCGGCCTTTAAAATCTAACAAAAAGGTGACATGACAATTAAAGAGAGTTATATAATTACACATTTGATCCATATTAGTTATTTATTATATCAATTTAATCATAATTTTAATTTAATTAAATACAATTAATGAACCGATCAGACTACAGTTTTACTTTATTTTTACTTTATTTTATTTAATTAAAATTTTCACCCAATCAGAAGGTAATACGTATCATCCAATCGGGTGAAAAATTAACTAAACGAGAATGTTAGGAATCAAAACTACAATCTATGAGTTGAATTGCAACACTTCTACCACTATGCTAAACACTTCAATTGACTTAGATTTGCTAGCTTTGTTTATTTAAATCCATTTTTCTGTTTATTTCTTTCGATCAAAATTCCCTCAATCTTTCTCCACACCAATCCACCCAACCTTGGACTTTCCCTAATAAAGATCATGGATGGAAAGTCTCCGATTGTACTGCGGAAGGGTTGAAGGTAACTGATTTCTTTAGTCTCATCAAATTCAATATAAAAAGTCATAAACTAGAGGGATGCATCTATTCTATAAATTCATGTTGCCTTATCCGGTATTCCTTTGTTTTGCAATGTTACCTACTCATGTCCATGTTGCCAGCAGAAATTGTTGGTGAGAAAATGTAGCCTTAGAGGTATATGATGATGTCAATGTTATACTTTCTCTGTAGATAAGAATTTGGTTGGTCTAGATTTTCAAGGACTCCTTCCCTTAGTTTAAGTTGTTAGATTTGATAAGTTTCAAATGCTTCAACCCAAATTGATTGACCAAATCTCATAAACAATTGTATTTTGGGAATTGATTTTAGGGAAGAGAAGTGCCGGGTGGATTGGTGTGGAGAAAGATTGGGAGAATTTTGAACAAAAGAAAAGAAAAAAAGGTTAAAATAAAAAAAGTTAACAAATCTAAATCAATTAAAGTGTAGATAAAAGTGTTGTAATTCAACCCATAGGTAGTAGGTTAGATTATTAACATCCTCATTTAGTTAATTTTCACACAATTAGGTAACACATGTCGTCATCTAACTGAGTGAAAAATTAACTAAATAAAATAAATTAAAAATATAATAAATTCATTCAACCAAGTATGACATGTGTCATCATCTGATTGGTTGATTAATGTTATTCAATTAATTGAAATATAGATTAAATATATAATTATACAAAGTTCCTTTACCTGTCACGTCACATTTCCATTAAATTTTAACAACCAACGATCAAAATAAATCTACTTAAATAATTGGATGATCAAATTTTAGGTCAGACCTAATAGTTAGGTGGTCATCCAGGTAATTTACCCATAAAATAATGGTCTAATTGTTTTATTTGGTTATCTTGTAAATTTGAAACAGCTCATTGCTTAGTAGATACCAACTTAGCTTGTGATTATTAGCTATATTAGAGTACTAGATAAATAAAGCACATCAATGACACACGGTGTAAGTAGATCGTATAACAAATACCGCTTAAAGAGCAAATCATACCAAATTGTAGTCGGAAGTAAATGTAGAAAAAGTCATATCTGTTGATTATACTCAAGTTCAATAAATAATTATACATTCAACAATACAATCAGAATATAATTGCAATAATAAATCTATTTTTTAATTAAACAATGTAACCAAAAAATTCTCACATAATCTGAATGCAGTTATTTCTTCAATTTCGTTAGTGAAACTCCAAAAACCTAAGTCTAGCATACTTGAGTCTCAATTATCAGCGAAACTACATAGGTAACTAGCAGTCTTGAGTCTCAATTATCAGTGAAACTACATAGGTAACTAGCAAACTTAAGTTTCAATTATCAGTGAAACTAGACAGGTAAAATTATTAAACCTAAAGTCCAAGAGCAAGTTTGCAGTTGGGTGATGATAGTTTTATCGACCAAATCGTATAGGTGTTAACTTAAAACAATCCCTTGTTCTAGCAGAAGTAATAAAAGTTTCTTAAAATATGCATTCCTAGTTAACTGAAAGAAGTATGCAGCAAAATAATGAGGCAAATGTAACAATTTTTTCACTATTTATATGACAATAAGATGGGGTAAGCAACCTTCACACTGTTTCAATATGAATCTCTTAATCAGTAGCACTAAGCAAAATGATAGAACTATTTGCCATACTTACCAGGTAAAATATGAGGTTTAGAACTGGATGGTCCAAAACATCAAGATCAGCAGCTTTGTCAAATGCATTGAAGCACATCTACACAGAAAACAACAAAAGAGCTCAAATATAACTTTGGTCAAATAACAAATGATTGATGAATTGGATATTGATCTAATCTAAACCAGCAAGCACAAAAGCTTCAACTAACGTATTTCCATGTTGTAGCAAAAGTGCTATAACATTATATGTATCTAAAACTTTCACAAAGCCTAAACAACCTTGCTTAAAGCATGTCAATTTGAAATACATAGATAGAGGAGCCAGAAAGGAAAGAACTTATCACCATAATGCATCTGATTAGAAAACATGAGAAGCATATGGTCGTCACATATCCAACCTGCCCAAGCCAAAAAGAAATAACAGTAAAAAATTGTAAATAAGAGGAAGAATTATTGGAATAAGAAACCACAACTACAGAGTAGATATGTACTTCTTGCAGCTTCTTACGCCGCCCTTTGGACTCTACAGGGAAACGCTGCAACATTAAGAAAAGTCTGCGAAAAAATATATTATTACACAGTTCCTCCATGCAATTTGCACACAAATCATATGGGTAGACATTTTCAATAAATAGAAAAGAAATTAAGGATATAAAGGTTTAAAGTAACATCTTATGTTTAATGTTTCCTAAGAAAATGGGAAATCCGTTACATTAATTGCAAAATGCATTACGATAAGTGGAGTTCAATATTTTCTATCAGCTAATGCAACCAATTCTGTTTAATGGGAGAAAGTAAATGATACTCCTGTCTTAACAAGATTCCAAACCCCTTAAGCCAACTTCAATGCATTTTATATGTCATACATGTTGAATTAGCTTGGGGACCAAGATGTCACATAATTGTATGTGCTAGGCCTTAGTTAAGTAACAGAGACCTTTTAACAAAGAAGCTGAAGAGTTACCAACAACAGGCACAATTTTGAATAACATAGAAAAGATGATGCCATACCAATTTAGGCATGCAGCCTCAACACAAAACCAAATTATCACACAGACCTTGATTTATGCCAATAAAACTAGCAACAATACAATATAATTACCTTCCACCATATAGTAAAAACCCAAGGGCTGCAAACAACGATACACCTGTGCATATGCATAACAGCATAAGGTTAAATTAATTTATTAGATATTGAAACAAATTACGAGAGCAATATCTATAAAGCATCTAAATAACTTGGGCTCCATTTGCTAAATGCTTTTATTTTTTCTCCCTTTGCTCTTTTTTTGCAAAAATTAGATAGACAAGAAAAGCAAAAATAAAATTTGAGAAGAATACAAAAGATACGCAAAAAATAGCATTTTACAAAACAGAGCCCAAGTGATTATCAATAAAAAAACTAGAAAGCACCTGAGGTTCATGAACAGTTAACTATTATAAACCTATTAAGGATACAGAAAATAATTACCCGCAAAGAACACCTTAGAGAGGATGACCAGAACTGGTATATATTTCCACCATAATATCAGCCACATTGCAATCTGAAATCAATTCCCCCCAGCCCCACATAAAAAAGGTTTAGCAATATCTGTTAGTTATAAGTGTTAGATAAAATAATAATATTATTATTAGGATAAAGTTCTATTTAATAGGACTAAGTAATTAGGACTAACTCCTATATTTTAGGAGTTATTAGTATGTTGAAACTCTTATCTCATTAAGATATTAGAGTCCTATTTGTTTAAGAGATTAAGAGTCCTATTTTTAGTTATTGTAAAACTCTTGCAACAAGAGTCTATATAAGAAGCCATTCGGCTCAGTAATAAAATAAGTAGCAGAGACTATTTTACTCTGTTTTCTACATGGTATCAAGTTAGAGCGATCCTGATTTCTCTCAATTTGAATTCTTGTTTCTTCTTCTCGGATTAGTTTCTCCTCATGACTAATCCAGATCAATCCTCTTCTGAGACTAGTTCTCAGAATAATTCCTCACAGTCAGAAAATATATTGTCTGATTCATCCCTTTCTCCGATAACAACCTACAAATTAAATGGGAATAACTATCTCCCATGGTCCCAGTTAGTACGACTATAGTACGACTATACATCACTGGAAGAAGGAAGATTGAGTACCTCTCTAATTTCATGGTCATTCCGACAAAAACAGATCCAAAGTATAGCACATGGCTGAGTGAAAACACCATGATCATGTCATGGTTGATCAACTCAATGCTTCCTGAAGTTGGGGAGAATTTCATGTTGTATCAAACAGCAGCAGAAATATGGAAAGCAGCAATGGATACCTATTCGAATAATGATAATACTGCAGAACTCTTTCGGATAGAAAATTTCATCAAAGATCTTCGACAAGGAGATCTTTCAGTTGTGCAATACTATGGTCTTCTCAACAAGTATTGGCAGCAACTTGATTTATACGAGAACAATGAGTGGAATTGTCAAGATGATAGTCTTTTATATGGTCAACAGAAAAATCAGAGGCGAATTTTTCAGTTCTTATCTGGATTAAATGGAGTGTTTGATGGGGCTAAAGGAAGAATATTGGCAACTAAACCTCTTCCATTGGTACGAGAGGTTTTTTCAGAAATTCAAAGAGAAGATAGTAGAAAAACAGCAGTGATAGCACCACCAATTCAACCAGATGTTGCAGCTCTTGTCACTAATTCCCATTCTAAGAACCAAACTAGGAGAAATCAACCATGGTGTGAACACTGTCGAAAGCCTGGCCATTGGAAAAATCAATGCTGGAAACTCCATGGCAAACCTACTGATTGGAGGTCTACTCGATCCAAAGTTCCAAATGAAGCTAATGTGGCTACCCAAGAATCATTGTCGAGTCCCTTTACTAAAGAACAAATTGTCACATTGCAACAACTTCTGAACAATATGACACCTCAATCTTCCAACATTGCACATGCTGTTACTGCAGGTAATTCTTTTTCCAAATCCACTATTCAATGGATAGTGGACTCTGGAGCATCAGACCATATGACAGGGGATTTTACTATTTTGGAGAACTATGGTGCTATTACTCTTCCAGCAATTCGAATTGCTGATGGTACCCTTACTCTAGTCGAAGGAAGTGGTTCAGTTACCTTGAATAATAATTTAACTCTTCACAATGTTCTCTATGTTCCTAAGCTTACATGTAATTTGCTTTCTGTTAGCAAGTTAGTTCATGAATCCAAGTGTAATGTTCTTTTTGGCATTGATGGTTGTACTTTTCAAGAACAGGACTCGAAGAAGGCGATTGACAAAGCTAGGCTACTAAAGGGCTTATACATACTCGAAGGATGTATCTCTCCTCATCATACCTTCTCTACCTCTCTTAGGAAACAAGTTTTTCTCTCCACTCTTAGCACAAATGAGGTTTTGTTATGGCACTATCGATTAGGACATCCAAATTTCTTTTATTTATCCAAGATGTTACCACACTTATTTGTTAACAAAAATCCATCTTTATTCAATTGTGAATCTTGTCAGCTTGCAAAACATTCCCGCAAACCTTATGCCTCAAATACATATGAACCCACAACACCTTTTTCAATCATTCACAGTGACATATGGGGTCCTTCCTCTGTCAAAACTATATCTGGATATAGGTGGTTTATTTCCTTCATTGATGACCACTCTCGAAACACATGGCTCTATCTTATGAAAGACAAATCTGAAGTAGAAACCATCTTTAAGAACTTTTACCAAAAAATTTCAACCCAGTTTGACACAAAAATAAAACTACTTCGAAGTGACAATGGGAGTGAATACTTAAGTTCTTCTCTTGGTTCTTTCTTTCGAGAAAAAGGAATAGTTCATCTTACTTCATGTGTCAATACACCCCAACAAAATGGAGTGGCAGAGAGAAAAAACCGACATATTCTAGAGGTTACAAGGTCTCTACTTTTCTCGGCCTGTGCACCTAAGTACCTTGGGGGGGGCAATTCTGACAGCTACCTATCTCATAAATAGGAGGCCAAGCAAAATTTTGGGGTTCAAAATTCCTAGTAAGATTCTTCTTGACCACTTCCCTCACTTTAAACCTTTACATTCAAACATTCCTCATAGAGTTTTTGGGTGTACTGACTTTGTACATATACACCAACATCATCGCAGCAAATTAGATCCTAAAGCTGTCAAATGTGTCTTCATAGGGTACTCTCCTAGTCAAAAAGGCTACAAATGTTATTCTTCATCCACAAGGAAAACTTATGTTTCTTTTGATGTAACCTTTTTTGAAGATACACCATATTTTTCCGGATCAGAAATTCAGGGGGAGAATTCTAAGGAATTTCAGCATGTTCATACACCTGAGCAACCTATTTTCCCTTTTCCTACTACTATTTCTCATCAGTCAATTATTTCAGCTCCTACTGAAAATAATGTGACTAACCGAGAGGATATAATCACTGAATTATCCTCTCCTTTATCCCAGCTTCCTAGTCCTTCGACCAAAAATACACCATCTCAAATCGATGTCTATTCGAGAAGGAAAAAGGCCACTGCAGACCAGCCTAACATTAGCCAAAGACTAGACTCGATTCCTGCTACTGAAACAGAAATTATTGGTGCTGAAACAAACCCTATTCCTGTCACTGAAACAGAAGTTAGAAGTGTTGAAATAGACCCTTTTCCTACTACTGAAACAGAAGATAGAAGTGCTGAAACCGAGAACAATAATGTTGAAAATAAAATTAATAGAGATACTACAACTGTTGAACTCGATGATTTTCCTATTGTCATCAGGAAAGGAGAAAGAAAATGCACTGCACATCCAATAAATAGATATGTAGCGTATGGAAAATTACAATATGATTTCAGGGCATTTACGGCTAGCATTGATAGTAAGAAGGTACCAAGAAATGTGGTAGAAGCACTCCAAATTCCAGAATGGAGAAAATCAGTGGAAGAAGAAATAAAAGTTTTACAGAAGAATAATACATGGAATCTGACTGAGTTACCACATGAAAAGAAAGCTGTTGGGTATAGGTGGATTTTCACAATCAAATACAAATTAGATGGGAGCATAAAAAGGTATAAGGCAAGGTTGGTTGCTAAAGGTTTTTCACAAACCTATGGATTATCAGGAAACATTTGCACCTATTGCAAAGTTGAACACTATTAGGATTTTGTTATCAATAGCTGTCAATATGGATTGGAAGTTACATCAGTTGGATATTAAAAATGCCTTTTTAAATGAAAATCTGGAAAAAGATGTTTACATGGAGGTACCACCGGGACTAGAAGGAAAATTCACAAAAAATATTGCCTGCAAACTCGAGAAATCCCTATATGGTTTAAAACAATCACCTAGAGCATGGTTCGATAGATTTGCTAAAGCAATGATACAAAGAGGATTCAAGCAAAGTCAAGCCGATCACACTTTATTCAAGAAAAGTGACTCGAATGGTAAGATGACTCTGTTAATAGTATATGTAGATGATATTATTATCACTGGAAACAATGAAAAAGAGATAGAAGAATTAAAAGGGAACTTGGCAAAAGAATTCGGAACTAAGGACCTAGGGAACATGAGGTATTTTCTTGGTATGAAAGTTGTCCGATCCAAAGAAGGACTTGTCATCAATCAAAGAAAATATGTGCTAGACCTTCTTACAGAAACAGGAATGTTAGGCTGCAAACCAATCGAGACTCCTATGGATCCAACCTTGAAGTTCAGCAAGGAAAAGAATGAAAATCCAACAAACAAAAAAACCTATCAAAAGTTAGTTGGTAAACTAATTTATCTCTCTCTAACACGACCAGATATTGCGTACTCTGTTAGTGTAGTCAGTCAATATATGAGTGATCCTAAGGAAGAACACATGGAAGCAGTAAAGAGAATACTTAGATTCTTGAAGTTTACACCTGGTGCTGGACTTATATTCAGGAAAAATCAAGATAGATCAGTAAAGATCTACACTGATGCAAGTTGGGCAGGAGAATTGACTGATAGAAGATCAGTGAGTGACTACTGTTCCTATGTTTGGGGAAATCTTGTCACATGGAGAAGCAAGAAACAAGCTGTGGTTTCTCGAAGCAGTGCTGAGTCAGAATACAGAGCTATGACCCTTGGAATATGTGAAGGGATATGGATTAAAAAACTACTTACAGAACTAGAACTAGAAAGTGAAGGCGACAAAAGTTTTGAGATTTTCAGTGATAGTCAATCGGCCATAAGTATAGCAAAGAACCCAGTGCAACATGATAGAACGAAGCACATTGAGATAGATCGACACTTCATTCACGAAAAAGTCAATAGTGGAGTGGCAAACCTACAATATGTGTCTACTAGGAAGCAACTGGCAGATATTTTCACCAAAGCCCTTCCAAGAGTTACCTTCGATGAGCTTTCATTCAAACTGGGTATATACAACATATATACTCCAGTTTGAGGGGAGTGTTAGTTATAAGTGTTAGATAAAATAATAATATTATTATTAGGATAAAGTTCTATTTAATAGGACTAAGTAATTAGGACTAACTCCTATATTTTAGGAGTTATTAGTATGTTGAAACTCTTATCTCATTAAGAGATTAGAGTCCTATTTGTTTAAAAGATTAAGAGTCCTATTTTTAGTTATTGTAAAACTCTTACAACAAGAGTCTATATAAAAAGCCATTCGGCTCAGTAATAAAATAAGTAACAGAGACTATTTTACTCTGTTTTCTACAATATCTTCTCAAAGATATAGTGCCAAAGTAAATCTAGTATGCAATACTTACAATAGTGATAAAATGACTGCCTAGCTAGGATGAGAGAAATCTACACTGTAGGTTCATGCTTACTACTCGAATCTAGAAAAAGTTCCATTGATATCCTTGATTCCTTGTCAATGTTCTAGCCAAAGTTATAGTGTCTTTTAACCTACTACTTTGATCTTATGGCTACGCATATCCAACCAACTCATATTTTATTGAAATGTGCATCAGGCTAGCTTATAAGAATTGCTCCAGTAGAAGAAATCATTACAGAATGAAGGAAATTGAAGCTAATACAAACATAGTGTGAAGAAGTTCCGAGCATAATAGATAATAACAAAACTTTGCAGAGTGAAGCAGCAACCATATGTAATTTAGTATAACATAACACATGAGAAGTTCCAAACTACCACTCGCTTCTTATCAATGTCGTCTTCTCTAAATTTATCTTCTCCTTTGAAGTAAGAGTTCATTGTTTTCAACTAATGACACCGCACAATGGACATTTGATTATTTCCTAATTTAATTCTCATACAATTAAAAGAATTAAAACAGAAAACAAATCTGAACAAAAATATTGCCATGTGGGGCAAAAGCGTTAGGTTCTCCCTCCAAGAAAAAGGACAATCATTTATGAACAATATGCTTATTGATATCATCCCATTTACAATATCGAATTTGCAAGATATTAACCAAATAAGTAAATAAGCAATACTATATAATAGCAATCTTTTGGGAAACATAACTAGATTCTGAATATAAAGAATCCAACTTCCAATCCGCCTTTTGTTTGCATTTATATTTTATACCAGAATAGTAGAACATAAATTTTACCTGAATTGTATATACCACTGCATTAATTGTAAAGAAACTTGGCCTTAGTCCATCAGTTGATACAGCACGTGCCTGATTTATGATACGCAGAGTAGAGATAAAGTAACACAAAATAAGAAAATACCAGATCAGGGAGACAAACTGGCAAAGCTAAAGTATCCTAACCTGGTAGTAGATCTCAGCCCAAAACAAGACCAACAGTGCATATGTTGTGAAGAAAGCTAGGCTTGGCATGTCAAGCAAGATATGTTGAGCAATCTAAGAAAAAAAAGAAACATTGGACAACAAACCATGAAAAATTCAAGCTCTTGTATAAATCAGAGAGAAACAGAAAACATGTAACAGTTTATTGCAAACCTCTGGATGTAAGTTCTGCACATCACGTCTGAAAACAAATACTAGCCCACGAACTGACATATAATTGAAAGCACTATTAATACAGAAATCAAAACGGAAACCCAAAAAAAAAGTGTCAAAATAGAAATTTTCAGATACAAAACCCCATTCACCAGAAAATTCAAAAAATGGAAGACCTTCTGCGTGGTCCAGCCATACTCAGGAACTCTCAATTGTATCCGAATCAATTGAACCTAAAAATACAAACAAATGAGTTTACGAACAAAACTGATCATTAATAAGCGACATTCTTGACAATAACATTGTATTAGGTAAAAGTACTAAAACAGATTCTTAGTTGCACTTAGTTCCCCCTCCCCTTCTTTTTAAGGTTAAAAAGATGATAAATCAAATAAGGAATACGTTTTCCTCTTTTTCAAATTGAAAAAGCTAATCATCAATTTTCCTAGAGAAACAGGCAATCAAACGGAGAGCTAAACCCTAAGTCCTTAACTACTAACAGATATATTTTTCCCTCAAAAGGTAAATATAAATTATTGATGGAAAAGGGGAGAGATTCATACGAAAGCAACGGCGGCGACGAGACCATAAAGAGCGGCGAGAATGTGAAAAATCCGATCTTGCCAGAGCGGCGAATCGTTAATGTCATGCCACCAATTCGATGCTTCTTTCAGCTTCAAAGCAACCACCGCCTCCTCCACACCGTTATTCTCCATCTCTCTCGCTAATCTTCTTCGTCTACTGCTTTCTCCTCTTCTTTCTAATAAATTATGTTAAAAAATCCAAATTAAGATTTGATTTATTTGAAATTTCTTTCCTTTCTACACCCAAGACAAGATTTGAGGATCAAAATCCTAAGTAAAGTTGAAATAAACTTTGATTTGATAATAATTTTTGGATTTTTTTATGAAATCGTTATGGAGCAAAGCAAACACCGGTCGACGAAAGGGAGAGGCGTGGAAGAGGAAAGATAAAAAAAAAAAAAAGGCGATTTATTTTATTTATTTTCTATTATTATGTTTTTTTCTTTTTTCCTTTGAGGCTACCGGCATTAGCCGGTAATCCGTTTGAGAAATGACAGGATATTTCTGGATGGGTTGATCTTACGTGTCCTTTAGGGAACCGTCTATCTATACTGCACTGCCAAATGTTAGAATTGGATTGGCTAATGCCTTAGGATTACTGCTTTTAAGTACTTCGGGGTACGTGTCTGTTTTTTTTACGTATTTTTACTGGTCATGTAAATTTTTTTTAAAAGGTAATTATAGTAGGGATGCACCGGATAGCAACGGATCAGGTCAGGATTTTGGCCGCTCTGATTTTGATCTGAAATATAAGTTTTTCGACTTGATTGATTTTAATATTTTTATCTTTGATTCAGTATTATAAAATTTATAATTTAATTCGATTTGATCCTGATATTTTAATAAAAATTTGAATAAACTTGACATGACTAGAAAAAATAATAAAAATATTAAACATTATATGTAAAACATAAATATATATTCCAAGTCAGGTCGAGAATTTTCATCTTAAAATCGATCTCGATACGATCTTATTTTTTAATCACTTGATTCAATCTGACCCGATTCAAACATGTTTTTTTAAATAAAAAACTATCCCTATCGGATCGGGTAAAGACTCGACAAAAACGGGTTAAATTGCTATCCTTAAATTATAAGTGTTTTTTTTTTTCATAAGGTAATTATTTTTTATAAAAAAAATACTATAATTTGTCTCATTAAGGTAATTATAAAATTTTGGGTAAACTATACATTTGGTACTTTAGTTGGGATTATTTTTTTAAGTTGGTATTTAATAAATTTTTGTTTTTAAATTGGTACTTAAATTAGGCACATTCTCCCAATTCGACATTTAAATAATTTTTACTCTCAAATTAATATTTGAACTAGACACATTCTCTCAAATTGGGTATCAAAGCTTACATTCTATTAATTTGATCCTAATTCAAAATAAAATTTATAGATTTAACACTTCATATTTAAAAAAATTATCAAAATATTTTAAGAATAAAATTAAATTTTGTGTACCAACTTGAGAACAAAAATTCTTTAAATATTAATTTTAAAAATATATTTAATTTAAATGCCGACTTAAAAGCAAAGATTCTTTAAATACCAATTAAAAAAAATGGGTACTTTATATACGAAATATATATTTAAGCATAATTTTTTTGTAAGCTTTTTCATAAGATAACTGGTTTATACATTGGTTGTGAAATAAAAAAAATAGCACTTTAACTTTAAAAATTTAATTTAAAATTGTGATTGTTTTTTTTCTTTTTAAAATTAAGTTTGATTGATATTTTATTCAAATAAAAAAGATAAAGGTTTTAAAAACACGAACAATATAAACTCGATAAAAATAAATAAACTCTAGAAATATGAGTGTCACATTAAAGACTCAACACGATTTACCCTTAAGACTAAAGACAAATGGATAATATTTCGACGACAAACACCATTCTACACTTAGTGATGGATTTAGAATTTTATTTGATGGTGTATATATAGAATTTTTTAAAGTCTCAATATGAACACAAATTTTAAATATTATAAAATTTAAAGATCAATTTTAAAAAATTAAAATAAATATATAAAATTTAAAAAATTCTTGATGATTTCATCACCATCTACACCGATTTTAATCACTTATTTTATAATTATTTTGACTTTAGATCTCAAATTAATCAAAAATGAATTATTCACTTTCACAGTTTGTTATTTGTCATTCGTGATTCTCTGTCTATCTCATGATATATAAATCGTTAATTTTTATCTTAATTCTTTAATTGATATCACCAATAATTGATATCAATAATATTAGTAATAAAAAATAATATGATAAGTCGATCTATCCGATAATCTCTCCATTTACGCTTTTTAGCAAATATTCTTTTTGATTTAAGATTGGGGCAAACATTATAGCCTCTCTTAATTAGAGATGTTCAAAATTACCTGACTACCGAATAATTTTTGAAAAAATTATCCGACCGGATCGGGTACCCGACCCGAGAATTAATTGGTCGGGCATGAGTCAAAAATTTTCAACTCGTGGGTACCCGACCCGGCTAATTTTATTATATATATATTTAGTTTTAAATTATATTTTTATTTTAGATTTCTTTAATATTTATGCTTAAAATTAGATTTAAATCTCTAAATTAGTTTTTATGTTTGTGATATATTTTTAAGTTTTAAAATTTTTAAATATAATTTTATTAATTTATTAATACCTAAAGAAAAACGAGATTAATATTTTTAACGTCATTTTAATGATAAAATTTAATATATATATATATATACATTCAAATATTTTAAAATTAACTTTAAATCACTCATTGGTATGTTTGGTTATGTATTATAAAATTTTAAAATTTATATATTTAATATATAATTTTTTTTAATTTTAAAATAACAAAATAAAAAATAATAATTATAAATCGGGTACCCGTTAATCGGGTACCCGTTATCCGATTAGTCGGGTATCCGAATTTTACGAATAATCAATAATAAATACTTAATTTAAATAGATAAGACACGAATCAATTTTTTATGATCCGAAAAAATCGAATACCTAATTTTTCGGATACCTAAAAATCGGGTACGGGATAATGAATATCCCTGTTTACCTACCGAAAACATTGACCCACAACTCCACAAGCAAAACGCGAGCGTCTGCCATTGCCACACAAGCACAATTTCCATTCCAATTTCTAAATTTCCTCTCGCTGTCCACCACACAATACCAATTCCCGACCTTTTCTCTATTTGTCTTTTTCAAATCTTTTTTCCCCCATGGTCGGTTAATGATTCGATTCCCAGTGGAAAAGCCTTAAAAACCCCATAACCTGTTGATTCACGTAGCTTCATTTTAAATTTTAATTCATCCTCCGCTCGGTTCATTCATGTTCATTATCACCACCGCCATTAGCAACCAACTATGGTTTCCGTTGTTATCCCCACTCTTCGTTATCTTTAATAAATGGTCTCCTCCAGTTTAAGCTTCCCTCGTCTTCCTCCTCTCTGCCCATGTAAAACCAACCTCTGTTTCGCTACTCGGTACAAGAAGAAGAATAAGACCCGGGTCTTCAATCTCTTCTTCCCACACCGGAAGTTCCGTCTCTTTGCTTGTTGTGCAATACCCAGTCCAAATCCCAACAGGTTTAGTGTAAGGGTAGCTAGAAATCTTGTATCTAATAGCTTTTCGAATGGGTTTGTCGATGGGGAGAAGGAAAGTGAAACTCAAGAAGCTTCAATTCAAATGGGGACTTCAAACTTCACTGGTTTCGATCAAGACCCCATTGTTGACAAGTTAAGGACTCAGCTAGGTGTTATCCACCCAATCCCTTCCCCTCCACTTAACCGTAACATTTTTGGGTTTTTTGTTTTTTTCTTTCTTGTTGGGGTTGCTTTTGATAAAATCTGGACTTCGAGGAAAAGGAGTAGCAGATTAGGGGATGGAGACCTTGTTAGATTGGGAGGAGGGGTTTGGCCTCAAGTTCCAACCAGTTTTTCTTTGCTATTGGAAAAGGATTTACAAAGGAAAGAGTCAGTTGAATGGGTTAATATGGTGTTGGGAAAATTGTGGAAGGTTTATAGAGGTGGGATTGAGAATTGGATCATTGGGTTGCTGCAACCTGTTATTGATAATCTTAAGAAGCCTGATTATGTCCAGAGAGTTGAAATTAAGCAATTCTCTTTAGGGGATGAGCCTTTGTCTGTTAGGAATGTCGAGCGAAGGACATCCAGGCGTGTCAACGATTTGCAGTGAGTTTTTCGCCACTTCAAAACTATCAGAACTTTGTTATTGTTGTTGTTGTTTCCATGGTTATAATGCTTTTCTTAAAGCACTCGTATTGTCTGACATTGATGATTCCTGTGTTTACTCGTATATGAAGTTCTAATCATCAAATTTAAGTGTTCTAGATATATTGCTCGCTGGTTCAATAAAAGTATGTTGTTAAATTTGATGCTTAATGTGCTATTGATTATTTGAAGGATAAATGGAGGTTCCGGTTGTAAACTTGAGAATGCATTTTACTTTTATGTAGGTATCAAATAGGGCTTCGTTATACCGGTGGTGCTCGTATGTTGTTGAACTTGTCTTTAAAATTTGGCATTATCCCAATTGTTGTGCCTGTTGGTATTCGAGATTTTGACATCGATGGAGAACTTTGGGTTAAATTGAGATTGATTCCGACAGAACCTTTTGTTGGAGCTGTTTCGTGGGCTTTTGTCTCACTTCCAAAAATCAAGTTTGAGCTATCTCCGTTTCGATTGTTTAACTTAATGGGTATGTAAATACATGCAAACTTCTTTTGGTATTAGGTTAGTCCTTTAATTCAATAACTAAGCATATTTACAGAAAGTATGATGTCT
Organism: Abelmoschus esculentus; assembly: GCA_035048815.1. Classification (NCBI taxonomy): domain Eukaryota; kingdom Viridiplantae; phylum Streptophyta; class Magnoliopsida; order Malvales; family Malvaceae; genus Abelmoschus; species Abelmoschus esculentus. Next base: position 15,847,528 of record JAUCBN010000019.1, read on the forward strand.
CTTGTACTCTCTAATCCTGTAAGTTTAAAAGTGAAAAAAGTAGTACAGAATTTCATCCTCCTTTTTCTCAGCATGTTAATATGCTTCTTGTCTGAATATCTTTTTTTCATGTATTCAAGTGATTGGTCCTCGGGGCATTGCTTAAATTAACTTAGTTTTCCTCCATAACTTGAGTTTGCTCATTATCCATTAAGCTGTGAATTTCATAGTTGGTTTTGAGAGTTAGAACTTAGAAGCATTTGTTTCTTCAAGAATTGTTTCTGGATGGAAACAGAAGAAACAATGCAAACGAGTCTCCTGTAGCGAATATTTATTTAATTTGATTTTGGTTACATAACCATGAAACGATGAGAAGCATTACTTTTATGTTATTTTTCTTATCAAAGCCTTTTCTTCTTCGGAAATAAATGGTTTTGATTCCCTTGTCTTCTAAGTTCTATAAAAAATGAATAGAAATTGTCCTTTAATGTGCTAATTGCCTTTGAAGATGCTGATACTTATATATTTTCCTCTCTTCATTTGTGTATGTACCGGGCAATACCAGCAATTCCTGTTCTTTCAATGTAAGTGCTAACTTTTTACAGTTTCTGTAGTTTATACAAGCTTACTAGTTTATGAATCTGAATATTATGAAATTATAGGCGTTATTTTCAATAACATAGTTATTAGAAAGAAATTCTGTAAGAATCTTTCTGGTTTGAACTATTTTCATAATCCCCTTCCCCTCTTTCTCTTCGTGGCATTTAAGACATTACATCAAAACATATTATTGCTTAGCTACAATTTTCCCAGCGGTTCTTGCAGGCTACAAGAACATGTCAGAACTAGATAATATATAGTCAAATGGAAGAACAAACATTAATAGATAGGTTGTAGTTGATAGTGTCTGCAATCTCCTCTTTGCACTTCCTCTCCTCCTTTTGACGATTCTAAATTAGCACATCTATCCTCATGCTAAACACCTATTTTAGCTGAAAGCCTAAATGTAATTCACCTTTTACGTTTTATCCAATGCTGGTTTTAACAGTTTTCTATTCATCTCCTTTTCTTTCAATATCCTCATGGTAACGGAATATATTTATATTTAGGTTTTTGAGAAAACTGCTCACGGTGGATTTGCCTAGACTATTTGTACGACCAAAGAAGATTGTTCTGGATTTCCAAACAGGGGAAGCAGTTGGCCCTGTTGCAAACGATTTGGAATCAGAAGAAATTCAAGAAAAAAACAAGAATTTTGTTGGAGAACTATCCGTGACTCTTGTTGATGCCAGGAAACTGCCTTATGTTTTTTATGGTAAGAGTCATTTTACATTTGAGTGCTGAGAAGATATTTGCTGATTTTGAAGGGAAAGGCTTACTTTTTATCAATTTGTATTGTCTGACTCCTATGATGCATCATCCATGTTCTATTTTCTTGCTTAGTGTGTCTGACAAATTTTGGTTTAAACTGCTGTATATTGTGGGAAAATGTTCGTTCGGTCACTGAATGCTCACATTGTTTTGATCACTTTTCTTTAATTGCTTGATACAACAAATTTGACAACCCTTCCGTTCTGTTTTGAAAATTGTTCAAAGGTGACTAGGGTTTATAAGGTTATGCCTTTTCTGTTCCAGCCCTTGACTTGCATACAGATATCTTTGCATGTAAACCTTGTGTTTCTTGATAGGGTTGATGGGGAACCAAGGGCAGGTTAGGATTCTCAAAAATTCTTATGCTCCTTAAGCTCAGGCATGGTGTTGTTTATGATAAGGATCATAGTCTCTGAGTATTCGAAATCTTTGTAATTTGAAATGCAGGGGTATGAGCCCAGTTCCCAAAAATTAGGGATGTAGTCCGAGGGTTCTATACTTGACATTGCCCTTCAAGAACTAGGTTTGTATTTAGTTCTGCAACACTTTATAAGCCCCGCAAAAGTTGGATGAGAACTCGCAGTATATAGATTTGGCCTTGCATTTTTTAGTTTGCTTTTGCTTAGCCACAAGTGATGTTAAAGAAAATAACAAAGAAAAGCCAAGTGGAAATGACAAATCACTCCTTGCTGTTTGTGTGTCATATTAGTCTTTGCTCACCTGTTTCTGCTAGCCTGAGCCTGTACTTGGCAGGAAGGAATTTGGAAGGAAGTTGTGTTAGTAGTCAGACTTGAAACTTTTGTTTGAAGTTTCCATATTCTTGACCAAGGACAGCCTTAATGAACTTCAATGAGTCATTCTTGTACTTAAAGTTGGTCACTGCTTTTGAAGACTGTTAATGTTCCCCACTGAAATCTTTTGAGCTTTGTTCATTTATCGCCTAATGTAGGTTTTGAGATGGGGTGTGAGGATAAAGTACATAGGTTTTCTGATAGTTATATGAATATCTTAGAACCCTTTATGTGCTTGTATATCATCATATTTGTTTACAGTTTTCATTTCTGCTCCTCTTTTTTTTTTCAGGCAAAACTGATCCATATGTTACTCTAACGCTGGGGGATCAAGTTATACACAGTAAAAAGAATAGTCAAACTACTGTTATTGGACCTCCTGGCGAGCCGATTTGGAATCAGGTGTGCCTTCTAAGCTTCTTTTGGTTATTTCAATTTTTTGTTTCTCTTATAGAATGCGATTATCTCTAGTTAAACTTCCAAAGTGAATGAACATAATATTCGAAGCTGTAAGATATCTTTAACCGATATTTGTTTTGTCATTTTGGCAGGATTTTCATTTACTCGTGGAAAATCCTAGAAAAGAAAAACTATGCATCCAAGTGAACGACTCCGTTGGGTTTGCTGATTTGCTGATTGGTACAGGAGAGGTAAACTCCTTTTATTTGTAAAATCAATATATTTAATTGTACAATATGGGCATGGAGCATGGTTATCTAACTTTGAGATTTGATGAATACATACAATCGTTGCCTTATTTCTAAAGATTAGATAGTACACACATGTATTCCTCCGGAAAAGGTCAAAGATTGCACGAGAGGTTAGGCTAGCGAGTTGTTCAGGGCACTTATGACCTATCGGAAAGATGGCCTATCTTTTACATGCTGTTGGCACTTATTTGTTGTGATGAAAAGCAATAGTTTCCAGTTTGAGATTGCTGCTTGATGTACAGAGTGTTCTATATAAAGCTTATAATTGTATGAGTATGGCTATGAAGATTTGTTCCCTGACAAGAAACGTGCCCCGATGGTCTATAGAGTAGATATCTATGTTTGCTGCTTTATCTACTCCTTTGATTGAGATCGATTATAATTAACAGCTAAATATGAATTTGTAATGAAGTTTCAATTTCTTTGAAGGCCAACTGATGATAGATTGCAATGGTTTTGCAGTCGATGGTTTTCCCTTTTCTATGAATATGTTTATCCGATGCATATGAACTTTTCAGGTTGATCTCGGGCCTCTCCAGGACACTGTTCCAACGGATAAGATTGTTGTCTTGCAAGGAGGCTGGGGAGTTTTCAGAAAGAGATCTGCTGGAGAAGTACTACTTCGATTAACATATAAAGCTTATGTGGAGGATGAAGAAGATGACACAACTGTGGCCGGGTCTGTTGATTCTGATGCTTCAGATGATGAATTATCTGATTATGATGAACCAAATGTGGCTTATGAGCAAGGTGTAAAACAGTTTACTAACGAGACAAACAAAGAGTCCTTCATGGATGTTTTAGCAGCTCTGATTGTGAGTGAGGAATTTCAAGGCATAGTATCATCTGATCCTGGGAGCAAATCTTTTGATGACATAGCAAGACAGAGCGGTAGCAAATCTTTTGATGAGATATCAAGAACAGGTCCTCTGAAAACAAGATTAAGTGGTGTTAATGGGGAATCTTTGTCATCCGATTCCGATAAAGGTTCTGAATCACCTGGAGGTTTGACACTTAAGTCTGTGCTTCTAAGATTTAGTTTCAATAGCTCATACAAGTCATCGTCTTGAATGCATTCAATATTTTATCTTCTGCAGGATCAACCTTATTCTGGTTCGCTGTGATTACCAGTATATCAGTGCTAATTGCACTCAGTATTGGCGGCTTGAGTTTATTCAACCCTTGATGTCACATGATGGGCTAGCCAAGTGTTAGTCCTGCTTGATCGAGTAATTATTCTCTCTCGAATGGGATTACAGTTTCCCGTGTCATTGTTCTCATCTTATTTGAGTCACGGCTGGCTCTGCTAATTCATTCTATTGTACATTGGCAGGTTTTAGACCATCCTTCCGTAAATGGCATCCTAACGAAACTCGGAGTTCTCCCTGTACTACACCAATACCAGTATGTATAGTTAGTTACCAGAAGGTTCAAATGGGCGGCAGGCAAAGTTTTGGCTTTTATGTTGATATACAATGTACGAAGCCATAATAGATATGCTATGTACTAATGTACATGCCATGGTTTCAGTAATGAGAATCCGGAAGAGGATGAAAAATTATTACCCCATTCTTTTTGTGATGTTCGGCACAGAAGAAAGACGGCTTGTGCGATGGCCGCGGCTTCTGCTTCCCTGGAACCTTGATTCCTGACCAGAATAGACCAACTCGAGCCTAATTCTGTCTTTAACCTCCAAAAGTAGGAACCAGGCAGTGCCAGAAGGTAGATATTGTTACTGGGATTTTCAGGTATGCTTCAATGGTGGAATCACACAATTCATTCTTTTTCTCTTGGAATTTTTTAGTACATTTACAAGGTGGTAATTAATCTCTTTTTTCATGAGGATTTAGAGATGAAAATTATAACCAAATTATTTGCTATGGAATTTTGAGTACGATTAAAGGCAAAGTTCTCCACATTAAGCTTTGTTGTTGAGTACCATATATTCAGAATTTTACCATGTATGCGTGCTTATGGTTTTATTATTTTTGGAGGGACTAATGCACAATTTTACCATTTTAAGGGTCATTAACTGATATGAAACACAGAACTTGTATCTATAACTTCATACTTCTATCTGGATTTAACCCAACAAAATGAAGATGGAGAGCCAGTATTTCTGTGGTTAGGCCAGAAGAAAGCCATCCAAGAAGATGACCATTGTTTGCTGACGTATTTGCGAGACGACGACGGAGACACTGCAGTCGTTGCAGCGTCGGCAGCTCCGATCTGCTTCATTTGCGGCGAATTCAATAAATTCCACATCACTTGTATGTCTTCATATCCGCACATCAGTACATCATCTTGAAGCTTCAAGAGACCATTCGCATTACAGGTACCGCCATCTTCTCCGCCTGCTAATGGTTTTTAAATCATCAGTTTCTTCAAACCCCAAGAACCAGCTTTCAAACAGACAAATTGGATCCAAGCAAAGCAAGAATTATAAAAGAAAGTAAGCGATCTGGAACTGATGAATGATGATCATGGAATTCGAAACTCAACTAACCTTTGCCTGTATGTTTATGGTTTTTAAGCCTTTGAGAAATATAAACCCACCCCCTCCTCATCTTCCTCCATAGATGCATGTTTGTAGAGATGTCGATGAACTGATTTTAACCTCTTAAATGTTTGAATCCGCCGCCAAGCACCGAGATCCATGAACACGTTTCTTGGTGGCCGATCCAAACGTCTGATATTGGTTGAGTCCATCAGTCTGATTCTTGTTTGTGCTGCTTCTCTTCTGAGTTTTGTCTGTTTCTTCGTTTAGCATTAAAAACCAAATGTGTTTTTCATTTTCCTTCTTTTGTGATGACGACATGATTCATGAAATTGCTGAGATTCATTCATACTTTATTTTCTTTTTTAGGATGACGAAATGCTGTGTTGTTTCTGTTTCATTTAGTAGAAGAGAAAATAAAATCGTTTGTTTCAGCTCCTCGTAAAATTGCCACCGGCTTATATCATAGTCCGGCTCGTCACGTCAATCGTGGTTCTTAACCAATAAATTCACTTATTTCACCGTTAATTACTCATGTCATTAATATAATTTTTAAAAATAATATTTTTTAAATGATATAAAAAAACGAGTGAAGATTCTGTCACGACCTCTTAAAAAACGCGATATTCAATGTAAAAAATGGCTCGACGATTGGTTTTGAGGAAATGTGCATTTACCAATTTAAATCTTGAAAAAAAAACTCAAATTTTAGAAAAATATATAATTTAATTTTGAAAAAAAAAATTGACTTGGAGTCGCCACCAACCATTTAGGTAGGCCAGACACCATAAAAATAAACCAGAGATTCATTTTAAAACGTTGGGTTCGGGAGTCGGTTACGTGTAAGGACGACCCTTACAAACGCCCAAAAATTGGTACCTTGAAAAACATTACGTGACATTGATACTTTGAAGATAGATGTTAATTTAATTTTTCATTGTTAATTGAATATTATTTGAATTTGGATATCCTTTTGATTTAGAAGTTACACCACTTTTAAACTTGAGTTGAACGGGACGTCCTCTAGATAGGAAACCTCACCCAAATTTAAAGGAATGTAACTTCCGCCTCAAAAGGCTAAAGCAAAATGCATGTCCATTTTTATCTTGTTCATTTTAAATTCTAATTCTAAAAAGGCTTCATTGCTTAAGTGTTTAAAACCTAAGTCACTAATGTTACTAGTTACTTACCTACCCATTTTATTTAAGTCTAATCCTAAGTTATTTTATCAAAATTCTAAGTTTTTATAACACATGAATTCAATGCCAAGGTACACTCTCTAGGTCAGCATCATGGTACGTCAAAACACCAACCTCTTTAGTGTATCCGAGACATAAGATTCACAAGCTATGTTACTAAATTTTCTCCCTAATCAAATTGATTAATTTAAGTGACTAGTCCTAAAAGGCTCTAAATTAATTAACTTAAGTTTATTAAATGACCTTCTTAAATATGCAATGCAAGACAACATGAAATAAAGCATAAACAAAATAAAGGAACTCATCAATTTTATTAGAATTATGGGTGTACAACATTACATCAAAATTTCATCATGAAGAGTACAAAAAAGGGACTTGCATTGTAAAAGGGACTCGGAAGCAAAACCTCGAACAAAAAGGATTAGATTTAATTAGATGTAGAATTAATTTTAAAGTTTTAGAAATTTTAATTAAATTAATTAACTAAATTTTCTTAACTTCAAATTAGGGTTGGTTTAAACTAAATTAAGTTAATTTTTAAACCTTATCTTAGAAATTTTAAATTAATTAAGAGTCTTAATTAAAATATTTTCTAAGTCTTAAGCATTTAATTTAACCTAATTAAAGTTTAATTTTGGTGAAATTAGGGTTAATTAGACCTAAATAATTTCAAAACTTATCTTTTAGAAATTAATTAAAATTAATTAAAATAATTTATTAAAATTTTTTCTTAAATTTTAAGAATTAAAGAAGCCTAATTAAAGTCTAATTTGGTGAGTGTTTTAAGGTTTTAGGCTAAATCAGACCTAATTTAGGTGAGTTAGTTTTAAAGCTTATTTTCTAGAAATTAATTAAAATTAATTTAAAATAATTAATTAAAATAATTTTCAAAAATTTTAAGAATTAAATTACACCTAATTTAAGTCTAAGTTTAGTTTTAGGGTCAAATTAATTTCATATTAGATTTAATTAGATTAAATTTTAAAGTTCCTTAAAAATTAAACTAAATTTTTATTTAGAAATTAATTTTTTAAGGTCTTTAAAATTAAATTTTACCCTAATTAAGTATAATAACAATTAATTTTAAAATCTAAAGGTCTTATTAAGAGTTTCTAGGGGCCTAATTGAATAAAAATTAAATTCTAGGGATCTATCTAGGGGTTTGGAGGACTAAATTATAAAACCATTTAAACCTAGGGGGACCTAGGATGTGAATAGCCCAAACCTGCCCAAAACGCGCGGATTCGGGTCAAACCCGGATCCGACCCGCGCGCCCTTATCCCTCAAAACGGCGCCGTACCAAAGGGGGTATAAAAGACTGAACCGAGTGGACTCGATCAGTCTAACCTCTCCCCAACTCGGTGTGACTCAGTGGATTCAAAAAAATCCTCTGAAAAAAACACCTAAAACCCCAGAAATCAAAGGCTAAGTGGATCAAAACAAGGTTTTTAGGATAGTGTTCTTCATGTTCTTGAAAGAACATGAAGAACACCAAGAATACTCAACCGAACCACCGCCCCAACCACCGTTGGATCCGTCCCGCCGTCGCCGATAGCCACTCCGGTAGGTTTTCCGGCTACCGCGACGAAACGTTCCCGACGCCGGTGATCAAATCCGACGCAGGCAAACTCGCCGGAACCCTCAAAATGCCTAGAATTCACGCCGGAAATAATCGAATAAGCTAAATCTCTTCAACTAAAACACCCTAAAAACATTAAGAACTACCCCTAGCACCGAAAACACCCTAATCCAAACAAAAACCAAAATCAAAAGGAGCTGGAGAAAGAAAACTTACCACCGGTTGCTTTTCCGATCGATTTCAACCCAATTTGTATCCGATGATGCTCCTTTTGCTCCTCCAATCTTCAAATCTCACTGCCGATCGAACTCCAAATATTTCTCCCCTAAAACCAACCGGTTGAATCCCTTTTAAAGGGATTCAATCCTAAAATCCTAACTAAACCCAAACATTATCCAATCCTAAAAACCCTCAAAGATCAAAACTAACCTAACCTCATCAAATCCCTACAAATCCGGCACCAAACTCCCCACTCCCAGATTTTCGATTCCTTTTTTTTGTTTTTTTATTTTATATATTATATTATTTATATTAATCATAATTTATTATTATTTATTTATTATTATTTATTATATTTATTATTTATATATTAATTATTATGAAAAATTTGTGTTAACAGATTCATTGGTTGAAAAAAATAATTTGGTAGATAGTGGTGAAGTGGGTGATTATCATTAGATAAAACCATAGCTGATGTGATAAGTCAGACCCATAATATAATTTTTCCTGATCAATTAATTTATCTACATTTTTACAATAATAATATATTATAGGTACATTTTTAAGACATGTTTTTATGTTTCATAGGTTTAAAGTACGATACGTCTTCGTTTTTTTAGAAAAACTAATTAAGGTTAAAATTTTTTATATTTCATTAAATTCTCGAATCAATAAAATAATTGATCAATTTTAATCTATAATTTTAACAATTTTTTCATGAAATATTGTTATCTTTGACGTATTACAATTTTATCGTGTGATATTTATTAATTATTTATATAATTTTTATAATTTTTAAATAGAACAAAAATAATTTTAGAAATATCAAATGGCAACATTATAGCATGTCATGTTGGGTAAATATATAAAAAATATTTAGATTTATTAGTCATGGTTAGTCAAAAGAGTAATCTGATAAAATTTTAGAGTATAAAAACTTATTTGTATGTAAAATGAACTAAGAGACTTAATTAAAAATTTAAAGATATATGATATCCCTAAACTTGTTTCAATATTAAATTTTAATATTAAACACCATAATTTAAATCTTTCGCTTAAACACTAAGGCTCCGTTTAGGATTGCTTTTCAAACTAGCTTTTGGGTCAAAAGCTGATTTAAAACGCAGAAGTAATGCTAAACAGTTAGCTTTTGGAAAAGAGTTGTGCAATTAGTGCAAGTGTACACTTCACAAGTAATAAATGATAAGTATATCAAGTATCGTCTCCACGGGGATTAATGTACTTAATATGTTTTCTTTCCTCTTCTCGCTCTACAAAAGAAATAAAATAAAAGACATATTAATTTGGGTATTCCGATTAAACTAAACAACTTGAATAATAAAGAAAACTAGAGAATGAAAATAAAATCAGATTGAAAGAATGGCCAGGATCCAGTTGTATTGTATTGTGGATTCAATTAACTTGTTTATGTTCAACGCAATTATACAACACTGCCTCGACAATACTGCAGTTTTACTGCCTCGACAGTGAAGGGTTTCGTCCGCCACGACAATCCCTTGCTATTGGGTGGACTTTACCAAGGTTCGATAAAGTGTCCTCTGATGACTTCGCTTATCCCTAAGTCGAAGTACTGTTGATGACTAGTCCTTGATGATACCTCCCGGCGTGAATCAACTATAATCACCAACCAATCTCACACTTCTTTTAGCCACTGAAACTCTAACCTATCCCTAGGCCGAGTTAGTATTTTCCGACTAGAAAAATACTGTACTCATTACTTTCGTGAATCTAACTCTCCCGATATTAGATAAATATATTTCTCACAAACTTCTCTCCCGAGCTTGAATGCAAGAACAATGAATGACAAAGAATAAGCAAACTTCGATATCTTATTGCATGAAACAAGAAAACAAAGTACAATCTCCTCTCACAAATACTCGACAACTTTCACCTAAGCCCTAGAAGAGAAACTGCATTTGAAAAGTGATTTTCAACCCAACCGCAAAAGCTAAAACTTTCAGCTTTTGTGGTTGGAAAGTGCTTTTATGAGTCAAATTACAATTTTATCCTTCATTTATTATATTTTATTATAATTTAATTTTTACAAATACATAATTATATTTAACATAAATTATTTTTTTAATTTAAAAGTTATATATATTCATATAAAAATTATATATTTTTTCAAAAGCACTTATAAAAAGTACTTTTTAAAAATAATTTATGTATTTATTTATTAATATTTTTATATTTTATCATAATTTAAGTTAATATTATAATATGAAATAATTTTATTATCATTTAAATATATATTTTTACTTATAACATCATGTCTAAAATAGTCATTTATTTTCTCAAAAACACTTTTTGACAGCAATACTAAACACATATTTTTTAAACAAAAACTTCCAAAAGAACTTTTCCATTACACTTTTCCACCGCACTTTTCAAAAGCAATGCTAAACTGACCCTAAATCAACCTACAAATCTTAAATTAATAAATTTGTGTAAATTTTATATAAAAATATTTTTACAGTTAATTTATATGCAAATTGACTTCTAATACTATTGATTTTTATATATATTAAAACTTTAGGTATAAAGATAATTTTAACCCTCAACGTTTAAAATTTTTATCATTTTGATCCTCATTTTTTTATATAAATTTAACCATTAACTTATATCTTTTTGACAAATATCTCATTTTTAATTAACATAATGACTAGATCGTTAAATTTTTAACGGTGCGATTATAATGATAGTTAAAAAATGAGATATTTGTAAAAAAAAAAAGACTTAGTTTAAGAGCTAAGTTTATCCCAAATAAAAAATGCGGGTCAAAATATAAAAACTATAAATATTAAGCGTTACATTTATCTTTATGTCAAAATTTTAATAACCTAATAATTTGCTTATCAATAGTTAAATAAAAAATCAAATAATTTAAATTTCTATTTAAGAGTAATTTAATTAAAATAATACTTTAAAAATGTAGATTTTAAAATATTCAATTTCATTATAATCAACATATATTTTTTATTTAGGATAATTGTAGGATAAAATATAAAAATGTTCACTAAATTAATATTAACTTTTCATTTTTACCACCTATAAGAAGTTACATTATGATCACACATTATTAGCTTTTACATTTTCGACACCTATATTATTAAGTTAACGGGCCACGTCAGGTAGATAACAAAGATGTGACTAAAATGTAACATCACGATAATGTCGGTGACTATAAAATAAACATTTATTATTATAGTGATAAACACATAACTTTAACCTTAATTTAGTGACTAAGTGGGTAATTTATCATTTCTATAATTTGGGCCCAAACTCACGTTATTGGCCCGAGTGAGTCCTCTGGCTCTTTCCTGTTTGGCAAACGAGAAAATATCTGTTTTCCTCTCTTATACTTCTTTCCCTAGCATCTTCGACCTAAAACCCTAATATTTCAAATCCACCATAATTTTCTCTTTGCTCTCTGTTATCGCGAAAGGGGTTCAAGGTAATAGCTTCGCGCCTTTCTCTCTTTCTTTTCTTCTATTTGTTCCTCTCATTTTGTTTTCAATTGTCGGCGACCTTTTCTTTCTTTGAATTCCCATTTCCAAATATTGATTCTATTTTAAAGAAACATAAGATAGGATTAGCAAGGTTCATTCAAAGTAACACTAAATCTTATGTTCTGCACTGTTTAATTTTTGTGCCCTATTTTTTTTCCTCACAATTTCTGTATCATTTCATGTTCGACATCGGATTTCGACTGATTTGTTTAGTTTAAATTCTTCACTGCAGGTTTCATTTGTTTTCCTTTGATTCTTGGTAAGTTAATTTCTAATATCGATTGGAAATGCCTGGGGTAATACCGATATTACCCCTTCCGGCACCGCCGTCCGATGGAAATTTAGGGCCATTACCACCATCTCAGGTGCCGGAAAATCAAAATGAAGAGGCTGCATCGAATGAAGAACAAAACAAAGCCAGCTCTATTGCGACCCACACTAGAACTATAGGAATCATTCATCCCCCTCCAGATATTAGGAATATTGTTGATAAAACTGCTCAGTTTGTTGCAAAGAATGGACCCGAATTTGAGAAACGGATCATAGCGAATAATGCCAACAATGTTAAGTTCAATTTCTTGACTAGTTCAGACCCCTACCATGCTTATTATCAACATAGATTGTCTGAATTTCGAGCTCAGAATCAGAACCAGTCCAACACTCAACAGCAACAACCAGATTCACAGTTTGTTGATTCTGCTCCAACAGAGCCTGCTACAGCTGTTGCTGCTGATGGGAATGATTCGGCGGTGTCAGTAGCTAAGACTGATCCTTCTGCTCCATTTAGACTGCCGGTGAAGAAGAATCTCGAACCACCTGAATCTGCTCAGTATACTGTTAGACTCCCTGAAGGAATTACAGGGGAAGAGTTGGATATTATTAAGCTGACGGCACAGTTCGTTGCACGGAATGGGAAATCGTTCTTGACTGGATTGACTAGTAGGGAGATTAACAATCCCCAATTCAATTTTTTAAGGCCTACTCATAGTATGTTTACCTTTTTTACTGAACTTGCTGATGCATATTCCAAGGTGTTGATGCCTCCCAAGGGTTTGACAGAGAAGTTGAGTAAGAGTGTTGCTGATATGACGACCGTGCTAGAGAGGTGCTTGCATCGGTTGGAATGGGAACGCTCGCAAGAGCAAGCTAGACAAAAAGCAGAGGACGAGATTGAGCAGGAGAGAATGCAAATGGCAATGATCGATTGGCATGATTTTGTTGTGGTTGAGACCATAGACTTTGCAGATGATGAGGATGAGGACTTGCCTCCTCCAATGATAATCGAGGAAGTCATAAGGAGGAGCAAGGTATCTACTATGGAAGAAGATGAAATTGTTGAGCCAGGAAAGGAGGTTGAAATGGAAATGGATGAAGAAGAGGTACAACTTGTTGAGGAAGGCATGAGAGCAGCTAGCATTGAAGAGAATGATGGTGAAAAGAAAAATTTAAGAGCAAATGAGGAACCTGAACCACCAATGAGAATTGTGAAGAACTGGAAGAGGCCTGAGGAGAGAATCCCTGCTGAAAGGGATCCCACCAAGTTTGTTGTTTCACCAATAACTGGTGAACTAATTCCCATTAATGAGATGTCAGAACACATGAGAATTTCCTTAATTGATCCCAAGTACAAGGAGCAGAAGGAGAGGATGTTTGCAAAGATTAGGGAGACAACTCTTGCTCAGGATGATGAGATATCGAGAAACATTGTTGGACTTGCACGCACACGTCCCGATATCTTCGGTACCACTGAGGAAGAAGTCTCTAATGCTGTCAAGGCAGAGATTGAGAAAAAGAAAGATGAGCAACCAAAACAGGTTATATGGGATGGTCATACTGGAAGCATTGGACGAACTGCAAATCAAGCTATGTCTCAAAATATGATGGGGGAGGATCAAAACGATGCAACTATCAACAATGCTCTGAACCTTCCTGGTCCTGCTCCTCCTCCTCGACCTGGTGTTCCATCAGTTCGACCCCTCCCCCCACCACCTGGACTAGCTTTAAATCTCCCTCGTGTTCCTTCAAACGTTCCCCAATATGCTGCACCTTCAAGTGGTGGGCTTCCAATGTCATTACCTCAACCTCGACCTATGAGTGTTCAAATGATGCAATCAATTCGCCCACCACCTCCTCCAATGCAAATGGCTCCTGGCCAACCACACATGATGATGAATCCACCACCACAAATGCCTCCATCAATGTCCATGAACGCACCTGTGCCCCCTCCACCGGGTTCTCAGTTTACTCCCATGTCAGTTCCTAGACCCTTTGCCCCTCTTCCTGTCCCATCACCTGCTATGCCTATGATGCAGCCACCACCACCTTTACCCCAAGGAATGCCTCCACCTCCACCACCTGAAGAAGCTCCTCCACCTCTTCCTGATGAACCTGAGCCAAAGAAGCAGAAGCTCGATGATTCCATGCTTGTTCCCGAAGATCAGTTCCTTGCTCAACATCCGGTACGAGGATCCCTCGCCCTTATTCCAAAGTACTTTTTATTTACTTGTTTCACTCTACCTCTAACAGCTGTTGATTGGGATCTCTTGTAGGGACCTGCTCGGATTACTGTATCGGTACCAAACCTCGATGAAGGAAATCTCAAAGGACAACTTCTTGAGATCACAGTACAGGCCTTATCTGAAACGGTTGGCAGTTTGAAAGAGAAAATTTCAGGTGAGATCCAGCTTCCTGCGAACAAACAGAAACTGAGTGGAAAAGCTGGGTTCCTGAAGGACAATATGAGCCTTGCATATTACAATGTTGGAGCGGGAGAAGCACTGGCTCTTTCATTAAGGGAACGCGGTGGGAGGAAGAGATGAAAGGTTTCGAACCTGGGTATTGCAAGGTTTGTGTTTGAACTTGAAAATTATTGTGGGATTCTTTTGTGACTACATTTGCATCGGTTGGTTCATGTATTATTACGAATTTATGATTAGTAGAGGATTTTACTAAAGATCATGTCATCTTATCTGTTACTCTTCAGTTTTGATGGATTTTACCGGAGATTCTCTCTTAAAGCTAACCTTAAACTCCCATTGGTTATAGAAGTGTAGTGCTAGTTAAAAATGTTGTTCAGTTGTATGTTTTGGAGATATAAGTCAGCAATTTTGATATTATGTTTTTAGGTCTAATTATTCTCTTGGTACCTGTACTCACCACACTTAAGATTTGGTTCATCTACTTGTAATTCCGAGAATTAAATCCCTCTACACTTTTATTTCTTTAGTTAGTTAATAACTAAAGTCCAACCAATAACCCCATTAAAGGACTTCCATTACATTGGATTATGTGACATTTTAAAATAAAAAAATTATTCGTGTGGGGTGGACTGCTTGCAAAACAATTGAATTTGAATATTGAACTTGATGCTGTCTCTGTTATAAGTTTTATGAAGATTTCTCATTCAAAATCATGTTACCGGATTCTCTTATTTTCGATTGCAGGACCATGTTGAGCCACTTCCAGATGACTCGGATCATCCACGCTCTTCATGAAAAGGCAATAGGTGTTCCAATGCCTTTGCTAACATGTATGGAAATTTCGATTTTAGTTGTAATGCTGTCAACTTGGATCGTAGTTCTTGTGTTGTTTATTTTGAATCCCCAGTTTTTATGCAGCTTCTTGTTTTGGAGAATGCTACTGGAGATGGCCTGTATTGTTTTCTCTTCTAATTTGATGGGAACTTTCCTTTGTTACCAAAAAAGAAATACATGATGAAACCTTGTTTTATGATTGAATCTTTTTGAGTGAAAATAAGCAAAGAAATACATGATGAAACCTTGATTCCCAGTGAGTACTCCAACTCTGCCCATCGACACCGCAAAGTCTTTCTCAAAAGTCGATCCATAGACAGAAGCCTGATGGAAGACGTAAGCTTTTGTCTCCGCGTCGTTAAGAATTGCTGCGTCAGATTCTAACAATCCCTTTCTTTTAGTGATGAGAGTGTAGTAATCTTCGTCGCAGGTCTTGATGCTGCCGGGTCCATTTCCACCAGTGCTGTGGCGTCTCCTGGCTTGCATTTTTGCTTCAGTTGAGCGATGTGTTTTGGATCCATCGATGGGTCTGTGTCGCCTCTGCTACTGAAGTTGTACAGACGGTTGCCGAAGGCGATACAATGAGCTGTCCCAATAGAACAGCCAAATCTTTCATGTTTAGACCTTTAACAGCAAAATTTTGTTTGAGTTGTGCTATATCGGAAACAGGAGAAGGCAAGTTTGCGAGTTCCTCGCTCAAGCTTGAAAATCTTCCATCACTTCGTCCTAGAGGAACTTCCCAGGAAGATCCATGTATCTGAAAATTCATTCGAAACGAATCAAATTTACTCGGACTTGAACACATGAAGATGAAATATGGAGCCTGAGCAGAGAGAGTTGGTGCTCGAGAAATGAATCCGTAAGTCGTTTTCCGGACAAACAATTCAGCGTTCCGACATGTTTTGAGGTACTATCCCAGCTGCATTGCATGGTTCAAAACCAGAACAACTACAGCAATCAACTGAAACAGTAACACCCTCCGTCCCACGACCATTTTTTCTTGAGTTTGGGCTTAATGCTCAAATGTGACATTGAGTTTAGAGTATTAATGCTCAAATGTGACATTGAGTTTAGAGTATTAAAAAACGATAAGTAAAATATTTTAACGTTTTAACTTCATTATAATATAATATCTTAATTTAATTTAAAATTTAAATAAACTCACGTACACCCGTAAACTACACCTCGCCAGGAATACTATCATCTTTTATCTCTAGCACTATTTCAATTTCATTACACATTTATAAGTATACTACAACAAGGACTGGTCTTTATAATGTCACATGGGTAGTGTTTTGCACTTTAAAGTACTTTGGGCTAATCAAGGAAAGGACTTATAATGTGATATTTAAAATAATCATTTCTTTTAAATTTTGCAAACAAACGTTTTCTCCTGAACCTAGGTTATGAACGAACACCAGGGTGAATAAACCTCGATTCGAAAAAATTAAATAATTTAACTCAAGGCGAAAATATTTGACTCATTTTGATTGGACTCAAAATTTCATAGACTCGAATCGAATCAAAAAAATTTGAAATAAAATTTAAATAACTCGAATAACTCAAAATTTTAGTAATTAAAAGATTAATAACTAAGTTTGAGATGAATCTCTCAATTTTTTATGATATATACATTGATATATCAAAATATAAAGAAATATTGTTACATACGAAAAATATATATATGCATATCTTATATGATTAGAGAAAGTCGTTTAAATTAGAATCAAATCATACTATAACACATAAATAATTATAATTAAATATTTATAGGAACATGAAAACTCGATTCGATTCAACTCGAATTTCTTAAACTCGACTCGAACCGAAAAAATTTCAAATAAAGTTTGAGTTGTAAAATATGACTCATTAACTCGAATAACTCAAAATTTTGACTCAACTCGATTGAATACTCACCCCTAACAAACACACCTTAAATTATCAAATCTTAAACTTAATACCTCGTGAGCTTTTTACCGTCGGTATCTGAAATAAAAATTCATAAAAATAACGATTTTACGGTCTTAATCTCTGCAATCCAAACGACTAACCCATCATTCACCGTACCTGATTACTTCATATTGTCCCAATATGGAAATTGCATTTAAAGAAATCTCTTCTTCAAAACTTAAAAGTTCTAAGGAACTAACAGTCACCTGATCTCCTAACTCTAACACATCACAAGTTTAAGTAAGTAATGGTTAGTCCATAATATCCTCTCATTCTTTCTATATGTTTTCATAAATAATTTCAGAAATAAAATGAATTTGAGCTACTTTATACTCTATATGTATTAACTTTTAGGGTGGTTCATTCCATCCTAAATAATCTTAACATATATTTTTGTCACTAATCGATGAGATATAAATGAAAAATGTGATATACACACGGTTTACACGAAATGAATTATACATGAAATATGATATTTAAACGTAATTTAATTTTTATATTCTATACTTATAGATAAAGACAAAGTTAAAATTCAGAGTTACGAGACCAAAATATGAATGTTGAATCCATTTTTTCAAACTCCCTGTAACTTTATCGAACTCATTTTTTACACAAATCCAAGGAAATTACCTATCTCATTAATTCTAAAGATACTGTTAAGCTAAATTAAATCTATACTGGTAAAAAAAAGTTAACATGTATCGGTAAAAAAAGGTTAATCTAATCAGATTAAACAGTATTTAATTACAAGGTAATGAATTGTTTTGCAAGACCCTTTGCTTCTTCACTAAGTTAACTTTTAAGTAATGTAAATTTTAATTGATTTATATTTTATATAATATTTTTTATTAAATAAAGATTATATTTTTATAATAAGATTCGAATTTATAAAAGATATTGTAATATGAGCGTTCTTAGTTACTAAGGCAATTAGTGAATTTTTTGTATAGATATTTTTATATATCGATGTTTAATGAATTTAAAATTTAAATGTTAATATACAATAAATTATAAAATTCTATCACTCAATTTTCTTCCCCACTATAATTTTGATCTCTAATGTTTATAATTTTAATTTAATTACTGAATTTTTAATTTGCTCTTATTTTGATGAATCGAGCATTAAATCAATGAAATAATAACATGATAATCATGCTCCTATACTTTTATCTATGTTTCATATCGTCGTTTTCCGATGCTTTTTCGACTATTCATGACATCAATAAACTCAACTCATTGCGTTCTATTCCTCTATCAGTTTTGATTCCCCTAAAATCATTTTAATACCGATGAAATTCACTTGAAAACCTAAATCTCTTAATCTCTTATTCATATTTTTTAAAGATATATATTTAGACATAACGATATTAAGTATTTAATGATAAAGTAATTAAAATAAAAATAAATTTAAAACTTATTGATTAAAATAAAATTTTTAAATTTTAATAACTAAAATAAAAAAAAAGTCGAGCAATAAAACTTATATATTATCTAAATAATATATAAAATATTTGTGTCTGAGACATTTTGAATGAAGATAATGGTAGAGACGTGTAGTGATTATAACTAGGGGAGTAGCTTCTTTGCTTACACCACAACCAACAAACAAAGAGGAAAAAGGTTTTCAAAACATTGAAGACCAGAGGAAATGTCAGAAGAAAAGCTCTTTAAATAGCATCCATTTATTCAGACAAGGAAAGTCATAAAATGTTGATAAAAAATATCTAATTTTTTGTTGATACAATTATATTTTTATGTGTTATCGTATAATTGGTATCGAATATTATTAATTTTTATGTGATTAACCAATAATCTTTAGGGTAAGTTGTTGAAAAACTTTTTTTCTTTTTAGTTACGAGTTTTGGATTTATTAAGAATGGATTTCTCTTTTTTTAACCCTCGAGTATGAATTATTCGAAAAAGTTTCACGTGAACAATAATTACCATTATAATAAATCATAACAAATATTGAATAAAACGTTAATTAATTTGTTCTATAAAATTACGAATAAAAGGTATGTATAATTTTTTATGTTTTTTTTTTTATGTTTTATACTAAGATATTAAATTTATGTTTAATGTTAGGATTTAAAGAATCGGTATATGATATATTTTTTCGAGTCCTATAACGTTATTTTGAGTCGTTAGGCAATGATAGAACGCTGGATGAGGCCCCATTGCGTTGCCCTAATTTAATACTCCTCCTGCCGCTCCTGCTGCTGCCGCCGCGGCCATTGCTGATCCTATATGATCTCAACACCACGAAACTTGACCCCATCGCCGATGCTGCACCGACACTCACTGTCCCTACTTGTTTTTTGTTTTTACCTTTGCAATCTCACCTGTTGTTGTTGAGTGTTCAGACTTACCAGACATGTTACATGCAGAGTAAACAAGAGAATAAATGATATTTTTACCTTTATTTTATATATATATTTACATTTTTTTATATTTTAAATTCGGGACTATTTTTTTCTATCAATGTTGTCTTTTAAATTTAAATTTTTTATTAGAAGTACAATGTATTGAACACAACATTGGATGGCCTTTTCATGTCATTAAATTGTTTTTCTTGCATGTAGATGGACAGAACTATGTTAATGGTTTTGTCATGACCTTCCGGCTTCTTGTAATTATTTCTATCAATTTTAAAATCAATGAAAGCAAGTCTATCCTTATTTTTTATTTTTAAAATAAGATAAAAGATATTTTATAAAACAAATGCTTAAATCTTAGTTTTATTTGAAATGAAAATTATTAAAATTTGTTGTTTAATATTTTATTTCGTTACATTTTAAATAAAATGTCATACAAAATTATCACGTATGACACGTGAAGTATTTCTTAATTTTATTTAATTTTAAAATTCTTTTTTTTATATAACTTTTCTCTGTTAGGGTTTAAGAGTGTCGCTCTTCATTTTTTTAATTTTTGCAGTTTTGCTATTTATTTTTTATATATCAACAGCGGTATCGATTTTAATATTAATCGTTGACCGTCGATTTTTATCTTTTCGTTTATTTTATTTTTAATAGATTATTCTGTTTTTGTGACACAATTTTTTTGTGATACTTTTTGTGCCACGACTGATCAAAATGACGTTCCTTTTGTTATGTTGTTGATCTTCATATTTCGGACTCTCAAACTAGATTTGGATATTTGATTACATCTACCTTTTTTATCGTGATTGAGTAGTGTCCTTGTTATCAACGTACATTCATTATAATATGCATTTTTATGTTGTTTGTTGATGGTTTTACTTA
This sequence comes from Abelmoschus esculentus, assembly GCA_035048815.1. Taxonomy (NCBI): domain Eukaryota; kingdom Viridiplantae; phylum Streptophyta; class Magnoliopsida; order Malvales; family Malvaceae; genus Abelmoschus; species Abelmoschus esculentus. The sequence goes on from JAUCBN010000019.1 coordinate 15,868,149, forward strand.
CATCGTCAATTTAGATGATGTCTGTATTCTAATTTATTTCAAGTCTTTGGTATTCTTATCTTTTTTCTTATCTGATCCTATTATGATCTTGCGATACTAGTTTTATTTATTAGATATATGTCTGGATTTAAGTGTTTTGTTTACTATGATATAAGCTCTTATTGTAATTTTAGAAATATTTCGTTTTAATAAAAATAAATAGATCTCTATTCAAAAGAATTATTTAATTTTAAAAAAATAATTATTTAATCTTTTAAAAAATACCTCAAAATTCTATCCTTTTAAATAAAAAATCTCATATCTCTAAATTTTTAAATCCTTCCTTTACCATCGTTGAATCAACTACCACCTCGCATCTCATCGATGATTGCTTCACGCTTCTAATACCTAAGGTAAACTAAGGCATTGACTTACTTTCTTGTGAAAAATGCTTTTATGAGCCTTATTAATTTTGAAGTTGAAAATTTTGTCCCATACGTATACTTGATTCGAATTCGACTCATGATATAAAATAGACTGGTATTTTAAAGATTTTTTTAATTTTTTGGGCCGGATACTCGACCCAGTAATTTTTCCGGGATATGAGCAGAGATATGGGCCCGAAGATTTTCTTTTATCAGGTACCCTATACGATCAAATAGTTTTTAAAATATATTTTTTATATTTTAAATTATATTTTTATTTTAAGTTTTTTTTAATATTTTTATCCTAAAACTAAATTTAAATCTTAAATTCTTTCTATAATTGTATTATATACTTTTAAAATTTAAATTTTTAAAAAATTATTTTTTTATCTAATATATAATTTTTTAAAATTAAAAAAATTATGAACCGATATCCGATACCCGATTTTTTGATACCCGAATTTTAATATTCTCTTATACCTGTTGGTAGTAAGTTTTACAAGCACTTGAAAGCTGCCACCAAGCTTTTACTGTTTTTTCTCTAGCAAACATCATGAAAATGATCTGCAGAGACATTGCCATCCTTTTAACCTTATCTACCAACAAAACGTAGCGTTTTGGCATTCCCCAATCAGACACCAGCATTTAAGTCCATACGATACACCCATACTATTCCCACACGCGCATCTCAACCACTCGCCGTCCGTGCCAACCAAACTCGTAAGAGACGGCGCGTGGAGTTCACAATTGATGAATAGTATATAATTAAATCTCGTCGACCAAATCTATGGTGTATCAACAAATACATCCTTTTGATTTTGATTAACGGTAGGATCTGAGTTTGATCATGATCAATTATTTTTTCATTCTCTTACAAAGAAATATATTATCTATGGTGTCTTTATTATTTCTATTTGCTCCCAAGCGGTTATAATTTTTTTTTAATTTTAGAATTTTTTATATTATTTTTTATCGATGACAATCGTTAATCGTTCTACTTATTGTGTATAGTCTATCTTTGATAGTTTAGAGTTCTAGTGATGAGTATCATTAAAAAATTTTATCAACGAAAAAAGTCGAGTTGTTAATTTTATCGTTATTCGTATCCTTAGATTTTATTATATTTTTGTTTTGCGATAAACATTCAATGATTGAGGTATGATTCCTTTGTTTACTATCGAATATAGTATAGTTTCAAAAAATATATACTCTATATTTCGTTAACCGTCATATATTAATATATTTTGTTAATTTTTTAACTTTGACTATAATTCATTAAAATATTTTAATTAATTAATATTTTTATAAAAACTATTTTATTGAATTTAAAAATATATTTTTCATACATACTTTTATCGATAATAAATTATAAAAAAATTAAATTAATTTTTAACATAAAAAGTATCCATATATAATGATTTTAGTAAAATGAAACAATAATAAATAAAACAAAATATCATAAAAGGAATGTTAATATAATTTTAAAAATTAAGAACATATTAATCATTTTTAAATTTTCCAACTAAAATTTTAGAATGAAACATTAAAATATATGATAAATCAAATACAAGTGGTAGATATGGACTCTAAGGATGTGTGCAAGGGAGGCATGAAAGTAGTAAATGACCCCTTGGCATTGCAGAGGCATTGAATGTGAAGATGCAAGGCAAATAATGTATGTATATAGATAATTAGACAAAAAATGATAATGATAGGGACAATAGGTAAATAGCTTATGAAATATTACTATCATTATAAATCATATAAAATATTTTGTAAAAAAATATAAATTTAATTTAATTTACATCACTATGAATCATATAAATAATTTATAAAAATATAAAATTAATTTAATTTATATTAGTATAAATGGATTAGAAGAACTTTTTTCTTGGGTTCAATGGTGCAAGTGGCAATTTGCAAAGACCCACACACAACACTTAAAAGATAATAGTATAATACCAAATTTGTGGTACCATCCGTAACCCTAGCACTCAAGTAATTTCATTTTCCTACATAAACATAACTTTCTTCCAATTATATATATGTATATGATTGGAAATGTAACACTTCGAAAATCGATCTAGTCGAAATTATGTCTCGATGATCGGAGTTTTGTATCGAAAAGTAATAAATATAATATCGGAACCCTTTTGTACTCAATTCCGATCATCGGAACATGATTCTAACTATATCAGTTTTTAAGGTGTTACAAAAAATATGTAAGAGAATGATTTTTTACAAAAGGAATTTGTATATGTTTACCCAAATTCTCAACCATAATTCATCAACAAATAATGTTACTAAAATGTGCTACACGACTCGACCGCCAATTTATTAAATAATAATTTTACTTTACCGATAAGTGTTGAGTGTATTAGTAAGGCATGTTGTACGATTGAAAAGAGGATACGAGTTTAAATCTTGAGACGGTATTATTGAGATGAGAAATCTCATACCCTTTAATCGTAAAACGAACATGCTTGTTTTGAAAAAAAAACTAAAACCCTAAACATTTGGCTTGTAAGATAAGTTAAGAAATCACATCCCATGTTTAAATATTTTCTTTTAGGGTTTGCTTAAGTGGTGTATACAGTTAGTAGTTAAGAATTCTTTAATAAATACTTATTTGATAAACCTATGATAATTTTTAATAAAATAATATTAAAAAATTCTCATAATTTAAAAAATAAATAAAATACGTAGACTATATTTGAACTCTTTTCTGAAGTTAACAAATTTCACTACTTGTCTAAATATAATAATCCTTATCTAATTATGATCTAGTAAAAGTTTTTTTTTTATCTATATAATACATTATTTTACCATAATCAATAAAAATAATTTATTAATTGTAGTTTTTTAAATATTACCTTAAGTCTTGTGATTAGGACTTGTTAACGTTTCCTATTTTTCATGATTCGGTTCACCTTTTCTTTCTCATTTGTATCGAAAATGAAATGACATAAAAAAGTTTATTCTTCATCATTATGTGTGTAATATTCATAATGTGTTAGTATTGATTGCAAAGATTATTATTTTCACGTGCATGGGATATGTTCAAAACATAAATTAAGCATGGTTAGACATCAAAAATAAAAATATTTCTTAATTACGATTCGATTATTTTTAAGATATTCTTCACCATGCCAAAAGCTTTCATTACTTTGTGATATATATATAGACGAAACTACATAGGGTGGGAAGGAGCAATCGTCCAGGGTGGGAAGGGGCAATCGCTTTCCACACCTATTTTTTTTTTTACTTTTATCTTCTTATTTAATTTTTTTAAAAATTAATTTTTTATGAATTTGACCCTCTACTTTTAAATATTTATATTTTATCCCTTAAACCTTAAATCCTGGTTCCGTCTTTATATATATATATATATTGAAAGAAGCATTTCTATAAAAGAATTCAATAGTTATGTTATATAATATTTTTAAGAATAAAAAGTTTAGTGTAACGATACGATTAGATTTAAATTTTAAATTTAATTTTTATAATCATTTAAAATTATTTCGACAATGCACCCAATAAGTTATCTTAGTTAGTAGTGGATTTATATGTTAGGTTGGATAGGGATTGAATTTTTTGATGTTCATATTTTTAATTTTTATGAATTATTTCTTATATTTTTTATGATTTGTGCACACCCTAAAAATTTGAGATTATTATGACTTGTACAAAAATATTTACGGATCCGTCACTGGTCTCAATAGAAAAGAGGATGATGTTCATCCTAAGAGATCAAAGCTTAAATCGCTTTTTTCAGAAATTTTTTCTTTTGAAAAGAGACCACTAGTTTTATTAAACGAGAAAATAACTAAAACTATAATAAAGATTTACAGCTATCATTGTAAACTAAATATATTATTTGATTTTTTAAAGATTAACGATTTTAAATTAGACAAGAACCATACATAAAAGGTTAAAATATATCCAAAATACTCAATCAAAAAATAGTTATAAACAAAACTAACCATATCGACAAACAAAGCTTTATTCGCAAGTTATGTACATTGTCCAAAAGTTAAAAATATATATTAATAAATATCATCTTATAACCACCTCAAACGGTCGCGAAATCTTTTATTAAACGGGAAGAACTACTGAATTCAAACTCTTTTCAGTCTTTTGTTAAATGAAAACTTTACATTTTAACCAGTTACAAACAACAACAATTCAATCAAATCCATTTTGACACATCATTTACTTCTTTTAATCCTTCCAAAATTTTATATTTATATTTAGATCCCTAAAAGAATGATCTTAATTTCTTTTCATAAACTATCTAAATCATCTATAATCTCATTAAATATAAAATTAAAGAAAATTATACTTAAACATACTTAATCTTTTAAATACCCTAATAATAACCAACAATCGATCAATGTATCAAGTAAGAAAGAGTCTTAGAAACCGAAGGTAGAGGAAAGGGGAGATGAAGAAATAATGAAGTTTGGTAGCCGTTATCCGTTGCATCAAACAAGAAAATCTCTTGTCCTAAGGGAAAGAAAGAAAAGAAAGATGAAGGTTTAAAGGCCAAATTCTCTTTTTCTACCTTTCTTTCTCTCTCAATAGCATTTACAGCTTACCCCTCGCATTAAATGCAATTGCACCCTCGCAAGACGCTCTGCAATAATAACTCTTCGCTGCCACAGTTTCTCCTCCATCTCCTCCTCCTCCTTACACCATTAAAGCTCCAGTCCGAAACAGCTCACTCTACTTCTTTCAAAGCACCCTTTAGCGTTTCACTAGCAATCACCTTGTTTCTGGAACAGACCCCGGACTCCTATCTTCTTCCTGGGGAGCTCTCTTGTCCCTAGGGTTCTTTGTTAGGTCAAAAGGTTTCTCTGAATGGTTTAGTTTCTGTCTTTTTTCTAATCTTACGTTTGTATTCTCTAATGGTGCAGGGAAATCAGAAGACAAGGGATATATTAGCACGTAAGAATCAGATGTTGTTCACGGTAAATAGAGTTAAAACAGAAACCGAAGTCAACTTTTGTCTCTCACTGTTGGAGAATCTAAAGAGTCCAAAACTTAAATCAAAGTAGTGATATATATATATATATATATATATATATATATATATATATATATATATATATATATATATATATATATACGAATAAATATTGTTTAGGTCTTTTGAGCTTCTGAAATATGCCGGCCGGACTAATGATTCCGGTGAGGAACATGTCGTCGATGATTAGTGGGAACGGGAATGCTGGTGGTTTTGGAACAATCTCAGGACTTACCCTTGGTCAGGTAAAAAATTGAGTATTCTAATCTTGTTTTCACACTCTTTGACCTTCATAGATTAAAGGGTCTTTTCTCAAATTTCCATTTCTTCAAATACTCATAGCTAAAAACAACAGATCTTTCCCTCCTTATCCACTGTTTGGAACTCAAGAAAATGCGTTTTATAAAGTGATTTTAGCCTTTGTTAGGGTCTAATTTGGCTCTCCGAAGCAAAATCCTTCTCGATATCTGAGAAAGGCATATTATTTAGTCAAATTACTATAAATCCAAACACTCGAAATGGTTTTCACGGGGTTTATTTGTTCATCTAGCTTAGTTTTTTCAGTGGGAAACCAAATTTTCCCTTATTTTATGTCTGTTTAGCTTATAAAAAAAACATAAGCTTCGGAATCTTAAAGATCTGTAGATATAATGTTCCAGCAGCCTACTAACAACATGATGGAAGGTCAACTCCTCCCTTTTGAGATGACACAGAACACTTCCGAAAGTGAAATTGCCCGATTGAGAGACGAAGAATTCGACAGTACGATCAAATCCGGCAGCGAGAATCATGAAGGTATCTCCGGGGACGACGATCAAGATCTTCGTCCCAACAAAAAGAAGCGTTACCATCGACATACCCAGCACCAGATTCAAGAAATGGAAGCGTAAGCTTTAAAACCCTTGATTTAAACATTTTAATTCAATAAAAAACTTATTTTTGGCAAAAAAAAATTACTTTGTGTTTTAGGTTTTTCAAAGAGTGCCCTCATCCAGATGACAAGCAAAGGAAGGAACTTGGGCGTGTATTAGGGTTGGAGCCTTTGCAGGTGAAGTTTTGGTTCCAAAACAAACGCACCCAAATGAAGGTATGTATAATCTTTCATGTCTGTTTTATGAATATAAACTCGGGTTTTTCGTAGAACCGAGCTAGCTTAGCTCATTTGTTGTGTTTAAACGTATGCCCTTTTTGTTTTACAGACCCAGCATGAACGCCAAGAGAACTCGCAGCTTCGAGCTGAGAACGAAAAGCTTAGGGCTGATAATATGAGATACAGGGAAGCTCTTAGCACTGCTTCATGCCCTAGTTGTGGAGGTCCTACTGCTGTAGGACAAATGTCATTTGATGAACATCATCTCAGACTTGAAAATGCTCGATTAAGAGAAGAGGTATCAAATTAGTAGTGTATAAATATGAGTGTGTGTGTGTATAATGTATTCGTAATGGTAATTGTTCTTGAGTACCATTGCAGATTGATCGTATATCAGCCATAGCTGCAAAGTACGTTGGGAAGCCAGTGGTGAGCTACCCTCTTCTTTCTTCTCCTATGACTCCTCGACCACTTGAATTCGGTTCACAAACCGGCTCCGGAGAGATGTTTAGTGGTGGGGAACTTCTTCGGTCGATAAATGCACCTGCCGAGGCTGATAAGCCGATGATTATAGAGCTGGCGGTTGCAGCTATGGAGGAACTCGTTAGAATGGCTCAGATGGGTGAACACTTGTGGATGACCAGCCTTGATGGATCAACTTCTGTGCTTAATGAAGAAGAGTATATTAGAACTTTTCCTAGAGGAATCGGGCCGAAACCAACCAGCTTCAAGTGCGAAGCTTCAAAAGAAACTTGTGTTGTAATCATGAATCACATTAGCCTCGTCGAGATTCTCATGGATGTGGTAAGCTCTTTATAATAATATCCGATCAAAAGAGAGTATATTAGCATTTCTAAGCACTAATTTCTGAGATTCCGAATTGCAATTCAGCACCAGTGGTCGACTGTGTTTGCTGCAATAGTTTCGAAGGCTTCCACTTTGGATGTTCTATCAACAGGGATTGCAGGGAATTATAATGGAGCTCTTCAAGTGGTAAATATTCAATATTTACATTCTCAATTTACTAAGTTAATCCATTTTTGGTGACATTTTCTAACTTGTATGATGTTTAATTTCACAGATGACAGCTGAATTCCAAGTTCCTTCACCACTTGTTCCCACTCGTGAGATTTATTACGTGAGATACTGCAAACAACATGCAGAAGGGACATGGGCTGTGGTTGATGTTTCATTGGATCATTTACACCCTGATCCGACGGTGAGATGCCGACGAAGACCATCTGGATGCTTGATTCAAGAAATGCCCAACGGGTACTCAAAGGTTACATGGATCGAACATGTCGAAGTCGATGACAGAGGCGTTCACAATCTGTACAAGCAACTCGTAAGTTCCGGCCATGGTTTTGGAGCCCGACGATGGATTGCTACCTTGGACCGACAATGCGAGAGGCTCGCAAGTCTCATGGCTACTAACATTCCTACTGGTGATGCTGGGGGTAATGATAGTCATAGAATACTACAACCAAATATTTAAATCACTATAAGTATAAATATTGAATCCTATTTGTTAACTAATATTGTGATATATTTGGTTAGTGATAACAAATCAAGATGGGAGGAAGAGCATGCTGAAGCTAGCTGAGCGTATGGTGATCAGTTTCTGTGCCGGAGTGAGTGCCTCAACCACACACACGTGGACGACTTTATCGGGAACCGGGGCCGATGATGTAAGGGTAATGACCCGAAAGAGTGTCGATGATCCCGGCAGACCTCCCGGGATTGTGCTAAGTGCTGCAACTTCCTTCTGGCTTCCTGTTTCACCGAAGAGGGTATTCGATTTCCTCAAAGACGAGAACTCTAGAAAGGAGGTATTTACAATGCTTTTAAAACAGACATATGTATGATTTTGTCTATATTACATGTTGGACTCTCCTGGATACAGTGGGACATTCTTTCTAATGGTGGAGTTGTCCAAGAAATGGCTCACATTGCTAATGGCAGGGATACAGGCAATTGTGTTTCACTACTCCGAGTCAATGTATGTCGATTTTTCGATTAAATTTATCGAAATTCTATGGATTTTCACTTCGAATATTACACATTAATCTTAAAAATGTATGTAATAATTATATGCAGAGTGCAAATTCAAGCCAAACCAACATGCTGATTCTACAAGAGAGTTGCACTGATGCAACTGCTTCGTTTGTAATCTATGCTCCGGTCGACATTGTCGCAATGAATGTGGTTTTAAACGGTGGCGACCCCGACTATGTTGCTCTCCTTCCCTCCGGTTTTGCTATTCTCCCCGATGGGACTTCTGCAAGCGGTGCAGGCGGCTTGACAGATGCCGGTAGTAGCTCCGGTGGATCGCTTCTAACGGTTGCTTTTCAGATTTTAGTAGACTCAGTTCCTACGGCTAAACTCTCTCTGGGATCGGTTGCAACAGTTAACAACTTGATCACTTGCACCGTTGAAAGGATAAAGGCTTCTCTTTCATGCGAGAATGCATGAACTATGACAAGCTTTATAATTTAGCTAGCAAGGTACGTACTATGTGAACTCAAATTACGACCGTTTTACCGTTTATATTCGAGATTAAATTATTTCTAAGTTTCGAACATCCGATTTAACACCGTGTCCTAGAATTCGAGATATCCATTATTTAATTTTGTCTAGCATGTTTTTTTCATGCAGTGATCAACAGAAGGGAATAAGGAGAAGGTAATTAAATTTAAGAAGTGTTGAAGAAATTTCGAACTATAGAAGATGAGGGAGAAGTCAAGAGCGCACCTTGCATGATCCTCTTTGACGTATGTTGAAGTTTTTGTTTGGTCTCTGAGAAAATTAAGGTGATTTAAGCAAAATTCATCAAGTGTTCAAGAGTTAGAGGTTCGGGAATTGACTTTCCAAGAAAAAAAAAACTATATTTATGAATGTCAAGGGTTTTTATGAGTTTTAAACACTAATGTAGTCCCCTTTATTCCTTGTTTCCTTTGAGATTTTAATGTTACATCTTGTAATTTTCTATCAGACAATGAAATGGAAATGCTTTTAGTTATCTGAATCGATTTTATTCGATTCGAGATTTGATATCGACCCAAACATAACATCCAAACTTGATTTGAAACTCGAAATAAACCAAGTCAAATTAAATCTAAACCGATTTTTAGTTGAAACGATATAGACCTAATCTGATTTTTAATCGAATCGAATTGAATAGAACTAAATTGATTTTCAATCGAACCAAATAGATACGAACCGAAAGTAACCTAAACCGAAGGCAATCCGAAATAAAGAAAATATATTAAAAGAAATAATAAAAGATTTAATGAACTATTGTATAACTCATCAAAAAGTCTAATATATTAGTTTTATAAAGCCACGTATGAGTTTAAAAAACCGATCTAGATTAAAAACTTGATTAAAATATATTAATTTTGTATTGAACCGATCTTACCCGATGAACTGAAACCAAAGAATTGATATGACTTGATCTGATTTAACGCCCAACTTAAATCACTATAAACCCGAATTAAAAATGTATCATACCATATCCAATTTAAACCAAAATTGAATTATTAATGTAGTAAAAACTGAACTTGATTCGAATCGAAATTAATCCGAATAACCCATTTTTCACCTCTAATGTTTGCAACTTGGTTTTAACATTTGAAAATATGTTTTATAGATTAAAGTTTCAAAGTTGAAATTTAAAATTTAATAATTTAATTTTACGACTTAAAAAAATACGTGACAATTTTAAAAATATGCCTATAAAAAAACTTTTCTATAACGAGACATCATATAATTATCCTTACATTAAAGATTTTTTCTTATTAAAAACTAGCTCATTTGAAGATGGTTAGACTTAGGTCACATATACCCACATTATTTGAATAAAGGGTTGATTTGAAATGAATTAGAAACTAAAAAACCAAATTAATTCCCCTATGAACATTTATGAATGAGGATTCTAAGCGCACCCATCTTTGATATGTTGGTGTCATGATAATTAATGTTTCCAACACATAAATGCAGAGAAACATGAAATAAAAATAATGAAACATGTTTTTTTATGTTATTTTCAACATAAATACAACTCCATAAATATTAATTACATGTTTTATTTCTTTAGTTTCTTCTTCTTTGTTATTGCATGCTTTTGCTGACATTTCCAACCAATAACATTGATATAACTCAGTGTTTTGTCCCATGTAATAGAATTTATGTAATGACAGAAAAAACATTATTTTCAAGTGTACTTTGTTATATATTTAATGATCGAGCATTTGGGAAATTAAAGACACATCCTTTATTATTTTCAGTTAAAGCATTGAATTAGGACATTTCAAAATGTCTGATTCTTGTTAGAAAAATGTTAATTTAAGAATAAAATAATAAACAATAAAATTAAGGATAAGTTGGTGTCGAATATTACTGAACACCACTAACGATGAACATTGTTGAATACCACTAAATTAATTAAAAATTTTAAGGACTCGATATATAATTAATAAATATTTAAAATAAAATTTTAATTAAATTATTTTTTATAAAAAAAAACTACACAAATGGTCATCCAACTATCACTTATTTTTTGGGTTGGTCACAAAATTAATTTTTTTTCATCAAAATCATTGTTAACATTTTATTTCATTATTATTTTGGTCATAGACTGTTAAATATTTAACAAAAATTGTGACATGACATGGTTTAATAATAATTTTAATCTCTAAAATTATTATATTATATCAGATTAATTCTAATAGAATATAACTCATCAAATATTTGAACTAAACCTTAATTCTTTTTTTTTTCTCTTGTAATATTACTTTAAAAAATTAATTTGTCAACTCTCTTTGTTTCTCTTGCGTCTTTGAGCAATTTATTAAATTTTTTAGATTATATAAAATCACATTAATTTTATGATTTATTCTTTTAAAATTTAATCTAGTTTCTTTAACTTTTCCCAAACTACTAGTATATATATTTTCTATCATTTTTATGTTTATCGGATCTATAAAAACATTCGATTTATCAATTTACATAAAAGTTTATATATATCAATAGTCATAAAATCTTTAACATGTTAATATAGACCAATTCGACGCATGTCGTAAAATTTTTCTTGAGATTAAATAAAATTTGGTTTCACTTAAATTTTCATTGAGCGACCCAATTTTTCGATATTCCTACGGATACTCCTACAACTTCACACAAATTTGACATCAGTGACTTTTCAGATGTTGAAACACAACCTTCTTTGGACTAAAAAAGAAATTATTCGACGAAAACGTCATCCCGATTCGAAGAAAAAGAAATTATTCTTTTAACATAAATTTTAAAAGAATAAATTATAAAATTAAAATGATTTTTTATAATCTGAAACTTAATAAGTTGTTCAAAGACACAAGAAAGAAAGAGAGAGTTAACAAATTAATTTTTAAAGTAGCGTTGCAAGAGAAAGAAGAAAATAGATAAAAAATTTGGGGTTTAGTTAAAATATTTGATGATTTATTTTTATTTTAATTAATTTGATATAATGTAATAATTTGAAGGACTAAAATTATTATTAAACCATACCATATCATAGTCTCCGTTAAATACTTAACAGTTGATGACCAAAATATAACAATAAATTTTAATAATGATTTTGATGAAAAAAATTAATCAGGTGACCAACATAAGAAAAGAATGATAGTTGGATGGATATCCATATTATTAAACCATGTCATATTACAATCTTTGTTAAATATTTAACAGTCGATGATCAAAATAATAATAAAATAAAATGTTAAAATGATTTTGATAAAAAAAAATAGTTTCGTAACCAACCCTAAAAATAAGTGATAGTTGGATGACCATTTATGTAGTTTTTTTTATAAAAAATAATTTAATTTAAATTTTATTTTAAATATTTATTAATTATATATTGAGTCCTTGAAATTTTTAATATTTATTAATTAGTTTAATAGTGTTCAACAATGTTCATCGTTCGTGATGTTCATCAATATTCGATGTCCGTTGTAGAATTTTCTTAAAATTAAATATTGCTAACAAATTTACTAGGTATAATTATATTGAAACCTCACAAGAGGTATTACCGGTAATCATGGAAAAGTTCATTGAACTGAATTATTGTTTATATATATAACTATAGTATTGTTATTGATATCGTCGAATCGCTGAACAAGATTATAATAATCATTGAACATACTATTGAATCATTGAATCATTGTAACTATATTATCAACGTTATTGATATTGTTATTGATATTTATTAAATCAACGGACCTTAAATTTAAATAAAAATTGGTACAATAGGCTTATCATAAAATTTATAACCTCTTTGGTACGTGTGAACTATGGCTCTTAGGCTATGATTTTTATTGTATTGAGGTAGAGGGATAATTTGTGTATTAATCATTTTAGCGAGTTAAAAAAATTAAATCATTTATTGATCCGGTGAAGAGACATAATTCACGCATTCACTATTTCATATCGATTTAGAGGTTAAAATATTAATTGCATTGATATAATATATTTATAGATGCATTCAAAGTAAAGTCGTTAAACTATAGTATTGATATCATTAGCGGTGAGCGCTCGAACGAGTTGAGTCAAAAAATTTTGAGTTATTCGAGTTGAATTAACATATTTTACAACTTGAAATTTTTTTTTGATTTTTTTTATTCGAGTCGGTTTTAGTGGGTTTGAGTCGATTCAATTTTCGAGTTTATGTATAAATTTAATTATACTATTTATAATACTATAGTACAATTTAACTCTAATTTAAACGATACTTTTTTTATATCTACATACATAATTTTTCATATTATGTTTTACATATATGAATAAGATTTTGAATTATTATTATTATTATTATTATTATTATTATTATTATCAAATATCTTAGGTATGACTATGTCATTTTATTAAATTACTAGCCTCGTTAAAAGCATTTTTCTTATCTAAAAATAACCAAAACGAGATAAAAATAATGATAAATTAAATACAATAATATAAATATATAAATTAAAAAATATAAAATAATTATAGATTATTGTTCTTTTTCAGTACTAATATGAAAATAGGGATACCGATATAAAATATGTTCATTAAAATTGTATTGTAATAGAAATATTGGTACGGGTAAAACAATATAAATATTCAAATTCGACTCAATTTGAAAATTTAGGTCACGTGTACCAATATGACGGGGATCTTTACTAATACTCATACCTAAATATCACATATCAGTATAACCTTTTCGAATATTAATACGATAAAAATAAGTTAAATAAAATAGACTAAAACAAGTTTTAAATATTGCATATTGGTCAGTAAATTTTACCGATCAACTGGAATTCTAAATGAACCCCCCAATCACTGTAAGTTATATCAACATTGAACTATACACATTAGTGCAGTTAATTACAGATAATGACTTAAAAATTATGAAATTGATAAATTGGTCCCTTAAGTTTATAAAAGTTACTCATTGATCTCTGAAATGGTTATAATATTTTGTAAAAAAATTGTGAAATGGTTATAAATTGATAAATTAGTATATATTTTTAAAAAATTTATAAAATATCAAGAATTTTGTGAATATTTTTTTATAGATCTGATTATTTATACAGTTATAATTCAATTATTTTTATAATTCAAATATAACAATCATCGTCTGTATTCTCATTTGAATTTCGGTGATAATTTTTAATTTTTAATACTATAAATGAAATTTTCAATTATTTTTTTATTTAACGATTTAAAGATCAACTTTTAGATATTCTCTCTTTTTTAACCCTTGATAGCAAATGACATGGACTAACTTGTAAACATGACAAAGAAACTCTTACAAATACCATTAGAATATTGGGCTAACTTGTAACATGTTTGCAAATTTTGTACTTCCAAACCAATCCTTATTTCAACGAAGAAGAAGATAACTATTCGAAACTTATGGACTCAACATCAAGCCCTCTTTTTCAAAGCCGACGCCGGTGCGTTGGCAAAGGAAGCCTTGGCCGACGGCAAAACCAGCCCTCGCAGCACGGCAAGGAACCCGAGTGCGATGAAAGGAGAGTACATCATTGCCAGTTTATCCGCCATAGGCTTCTGGGATCCCAGCATGTCTCCCACCATAGCCGTCTGAAAATTTCAGCACAGTTTAACAAATTGTAAATAGAATTGAGGTTTTAAAGAAAGGGACGGACGAGTGACGACGGAGTTTCAGATTGATTTACCGTGGAGGTAAGAAGAGCGGAACCGAAGATGAGGCAGGTGGATTTGAACCAAGGCTTGGAGGTCAACAACCCGTAGAGGTTGATCATAGCGAGCGGCCACGTGAAAACAAGCTCCAGCTTCATGAGTGCCATGAAAAACGCAGGCTGCTCAAGCAGTAAATAATCTTGGTGTTCGGTCGTGTACCATTTGTACAACCGAACGAGGGGGTCCGGCACTACGGATTCCGGCAGAAGAGCTTGAGCGTCCAACAGAGGCGGCACCAACGATAAGGACAAGAATGTTACCAGAAGAATCGCATCCACTACTGTGCCTATTAACCCCATGTCTTCTTCTTCTGCTCTGGGTGTCGACTCCTTTGTTCTCCTGCAAAGCTGACGACTGATTTGGTGTATTAATATTTGATTTGATGGCGGTCCGGGTGGTGGGTGGATTATGGTATGAATAAAATAATATGTTAGTAAAAGGTAGCCATGTTTGACTAGACGAAGAGAAAGATAAATTGTACTTTTTATCACTCCATTTTGATTGTATTTTTGTTCTCATCATTTAATTTTATTTTTCTTTTAATTTAATCACTTAGTTCTAAAATTTTAATTTTTTAACTATGGCGAAGCTAAAAAATTATTTAAGCGGGTCATTTTTTTTAAAATTATATTTAAAGGGTATCAATTATTTATAAATTAATGTGATTTATTTAAATATATATATAAATCATATAAAAAATTGATCTAAAATTTTTGGGGTGTCATTTGACCACCCTTATCAAAGGATGGCTCCGCCCATGATTACTATAATATCATTTAATTCTTCGCCTTAACAATCATTCAACTCGATCAAAATCAACAGAAATGTGATGCTTAAGTCAATAAAAATATATATAAAAGATTATATTATCATAATAGAGTTCTTAAAAATTAATAAAATTGAGTGATCAAAACAGAAATACTTATAAAGTTGAATGATGAAAACCATAGTTTACGCATAAGAGAATTAGTGAGATGCATGGGAGTTTCTCTTCCTTATTCGGCGGCTCGTTGTAATCAAAATGCTCAAGTAATCGATATTGATTTTTTTTATCATATTTTTGACTTGGGAAAATTATTAGTATTTTACTATTGGATGAGTTTAGAACTAGTTATATATATCGTTCAAGATAATTTACGTAGTATATCATTAAATATTATTATTTTTTAATAATTTTTAAGTAATTATTAAAAAATTTAGAATCTAAATATATAATTAATTTTATTTTAAAATAAAATTAAAAAATATTTTAAAAATCACTATCACTATCTCATTCATAGTTTTATTATCTTACCTAATTAAATAAACTCACAACATTTTTATTTTTAATGTAATATTTTTTTATAAATTAAAATTTAAAAATTATCATTTTTAATACCCTGAACATTTATTCTAGACTTAAACAAAAAATAAATATTTATACTTGGGCATAAAAAAGCTGATTCGCTTGCGAGATGATTTGATGACCGTTTAAAATGAATTATAAGGAGGGTATATCACTAAGAAGTTATGGAATATTCTAAGGTAATAGAAAGAAAAAAAATTATTTGATATAAAGCTATGTGGAGAAGACCTTCAATTCCTAAACATTCTTTTATTATTTGTCTTGTTGTTTTAGATCGATTGTCGACAAAGAGCCGAATGGTAAGTTGGAATATCGAGGTTGACCCTGATTGTTTACTTAGTGATGGTGTTGAATGTGAGACTCTAGATCACATGTTGGAGATTGTGTTTTCTCGACTCGAATATGACATTTACTTGCTCTTGTGTGTAAGTCACAATGAACTCAACGAGATTGGTTTGTTAGTTTTAACTGGCTTTTGCGGTTTGAAAAGGAAAAATCCATGCGAATTGCAATTGTACGTCTAAAAAGAGATGAACAAACTGCCTACATGGAAAGCAATCATGTTTGACCGATTTTATTTTTCAGCAAATTAAATATGATATTAATTTATATTTTAATTATTGTTATCTTTCTTTCGATAAGAATTTGATCATTAATTGAGGTATAGTGTGTAAATAGTTTTGCTTTTTTCTTTGATTGAGGTATATATGTAACAAATGACAGTACAATCATCGATAACAGAATCGACTCAAATCGTCAAATGCCTTCCCACGCCGATTGAACATTTGCCAAAGACTCTTCCAGTGCAAACTCTCCGACACATTCCCCGTCGTCAAACATTTTCCGTGCATGAAGTATACATGAACTGCAATGTGACATGTTTGGCCAACCAAAAATAACATGTTTGGAGGTATTTCTATTTAAGACACTAACTATCCAATTTTTTTAATGCTAGAATCAATTATTAAAAAAAATCAATTTGACAAAATATATAAACGTTGAAAACTATACTTATCACTATATATTTTTTAATAAAGATATTATAGATATTAATATAAATTAATTCAATTAGACATCCAACTGGAAAATGGAAAAAAAAATTCTATAAAAAGCATTTAATATTATTAAAAACTACTCTTCTATTTTTATACTTATATATAAATTTTAAATAAAAGAATTAAAAGTCAACAAAGATCGACCACAACGAAAATATATTATAGATTATTCTTGTCATATTATTCATGAGACTAACCAATCAAATGAATTCATTTAATTATTTTTTATCTTATCTTTTTTATTAAGTGAATTTTTGTTTGATAAAAATGATTTTTAAATTTAATTTACATAAAATATTAGTGAAAATTCACTTAATAAAATAAATAAATATATTTAATTAATTAGTTTTATAAATAATATTGCGGGAATGATTATAATATAATTTTTTCTTATCACGTAATAAAAAATTTGTACAAATCTTTTACCGCTCAATATATAATTATTCTTTTATTTTATAAATATATTTTTAATATGGAATATATTCTTTAACCTACATGAGGTGGGTGTGTTACATAAATTATACTTTTCATTCAAATAAAAAATAGGCATAAAGATAATTTTAACCCTTAACGTTCATAGTTTTTGTCGTTTTGACTCTTATTCTTTTTTGGGGGGATAAATTTAGCCCTTAACCTATATCTTTTTGACAAATAGCTTATTTTTTAACTAGCTTGATGACTGAAGCGTTAAAAATTTAACGATTATATATATAATATAATTTTAAATGACATGGAATTTAACCTATCAAATATATATATATGGAATATAATTTTATTCTGATATAAAATATAAAATAATTAAAATTCAAATAAAATATTAAAAATAATTAATTTTAAAATAAAAATTATAAAATATTCTTAACCCTAACTACGATAAAATCAAAATCTTATTCGAATTGTGTTTATATTTTTTATCGTAGTTAGGGTTAAGAATGTTTTGTAATCTTTTATTTTAAAATTAATTAATTCTTAATATTTTATTTAAATTTTAATTGTTTTATATTTTATATTAAAATAAAATTATATTCCATATATGTATTTGATAGGTTATATTCCATGTCATTTAAAATTATATTACATATATATATCATGGTTAAATTTTTAATGATTCAGTCATCAATCTAGTTAAAAAATAAACTATTTGTCAAAAAGATATAGATTAAGGGCTAAATTTATAAAAAAAGAATAAGGGTTAAAATGACAAAAACTATAAAAATTAAGGGTTAAAATTAGCTTTATGCCTAAAATATATTATAAAGATTTAGGATCGGAGTTTGTAATTAATTAAGAGCCTGCACACTAATCGTATTTCTCATCGTTGACTTTGTTGATTCCAAAACAAATTATCCTAATATTTTATTTAGGTTGATTAATGAGATGGAAGCTGAATTTATAAAAATTGAATACTTCGTCTACCGCTGAAAATAGCTTTTTATTAATTGGATAATATAATTATTAATGGGATGAGGCAGGAACTTATATTTTAGTATAATTTTATAATTTTTTTGTTTATATTATCTTCACAATGGCAGTGAGAAAAAGAATCTTCGAAGTGGAATAAGAAGATTATTTTAATCAAAACATGTCATGATTTTATACGCATAATAATGTAAACATCAAATTTGTCCTCGTCAGACACTTTTTATAAAGCTTATTAATTTGATTGTATCTTTTAAATTTATATATTAAAATTTTATTTAATGTATATCCTTGAAAAGCTAGTTAAACCTTCTTTTTAATCATACAGGCCTTGCAATTAATATTTTATCAATTAATATAATTTATAACTTAATTACAAGACATTTGGGATAATTCAAATTAGTCACTCAAACATAGTCACTAGTTTTACCATTTTTAATTAGATTCTAATTCTTTTAGTTGATCGTTCAAGTGACAGTTTAAACAATTAATCTAGTAATCGATCTAGTAGAATTTTGTTCAAAAATAGACTTAAAACGGAAGAAAAATTAAAAAAAAAATTAAATCAAAGACTAAATTGTAAAATAATCAAATTAATTAGCTAAAGATCAAAACAATGTCGTTTTTGAGTACGTTGTAAATTTAGTTCATGTCGTTCGAACGGATTGTTTTAAGTCCCTTAAATTTATTCATGTTGTTAATATACCATTTGGGTTAAATCATATTTTCAAAATTTGAAAAAAAAATGATTATATTTGATAAATTGGTGTTTAAGGACTAAATTTAAAATTTATGTACAGTTAAGGGATTAATGAAAATTTTGACCAAAAATTTTAAAGGATTAAAAACACACACCAGCTTTTAAAACTTTTCAAATTTTCCATTAGTCCCTATTCTACACATAAATTATAGATTTCGTCTTTATATTCTAATTTCTCAAATTTAATTTATATTTTTTTAAAATTTAAAATTTTAGTCTATTAAAATAATCAAGTTGGAGAACATAAAATAAATTTATAACTATTTGCAATAGCAGAAAATATAACTTGACTTAATATATTTAAAGATTCATACTTCCATAAATACACGTACTGGACTTGCTTCAAAATTCTTATCCCCTTGAAGCATTTCATGTACAGATTTTCCCCTATAATGTGTTCTGGAGAATATGGGGTTTCTCCAACAACGCTGCCCAATCAAACAACTCGAAAAATCACTAGACAAAAGAAAAAAAATAAAATCTGGTGACCGGTTGGCTTAGATTTGAAGATTTGAGCAGCTTGTTTCTGTGTATGTACAGAGAGAGTATTTAGAAATCAATGATGGGTTCTCCGACGGTAAGATTGCGTTCAACTGTCCATGGCAGATCGAAGAGCTTGGCCGTAATGAATTTGAAGATCTTGTTCACGTTGATGTTGTATGTAGCACTCGAAAAGAATAGTGTAGCATTTATGGCCTTCGCATATGCTCTTGCCTGTCATAAATAACCAGAAATCGAACAAATATCAACGACAGCTTCATGTTATCCGGACTTTCACTTTGTCTAAAGTGTTTCATGTCCCTAAGTATTCTCTATCGATCGTCTCGGACATGTGAAAGTGAACGAATATGCCTATACTTATACGGGACGTATATTTATATCCAGCATTAACTCGAATCCAAGTAACATAGAACAATGATGGAGGGTTCTAAACAGCTATCAACTACAACAATAGGATTTCAGATAATAGTGAATGGCAAGAGATCACAATCACCTATGTTTACTCCCCAAACCATAGATTTAAGCATCGGAACAGTTTTGTCGATCATGTTCCGATGCCTCAACTCCATAATTCAGAAGACATCAATAAGATCTGATCATGAAGCAATAATACCATGCCTATCCATTGTTCTTAAAATGGTTCTACTAAACAAGTGGAATTTGTTTCAGGCTTTAAAAGGAATAGTAACACCAATTTACCTGACTGGCTATTGTGGACTGCAAATCAATAGGAAGTTGGATGAAGTCATCAAATTTGGTTCCTATCAGAATCGGCATTGCCGTCTGCATAGTCGAATTTTGCAAGATCAACATACAATAGAGTTTTCAACAATGGTAAATGATAAAAGTAGAGGAAAATGTCTGAAACCTGATTCCATTTCCTTGCTTCTTGATACCAGCTTATAACACTGCAACCACAAAATATAAAGACTCCTTCAATTTAGAATACTATCCAGATTTCAAAGTTACAAAATGTATTCGAATCAAGGATTTAAATAGCGGTCATGATTCAATGCAGATATTCATTGCAATCGTATTCATTATGTTCACAATGAAGATAAACAAAGTTAAGTGACCGCAATTTAATTCCGAGTCGATGGTTTATGATCATACTTGTTTAAAGTACATCTGCTTGTTAGATCAAACATGAAAAGAATTGCTATAGAATCTTGGCAAGCCATGGGAATGTTGTTCTGAGATTTCTCAGCTCCTGCATTTCCAATTTTAAAAATAAATAAATAAACAAGTTCTCATTAATATATATACATATATATATATATATACACATACATACATACATACACATATATGTTTTAAAAAATGACATACCATCAACTTCCCAGATACTGTAATATATTCTTGCCCCTTCTACCACAAAAGTTTTATCCATCAAATTTAACCCTTTCTCTTGATTGTCTTCTTGTTCATCTTTCTCATCCCCAATATATTTTGCCTTCGAAAGACGATGAAAAAATTTAATCTTTTGCATTTGATTAACACTAAAATTATAAAGAAAAGGCCAATTGTTCAGTTTTTTTCTATCCCCAAATATTCACCTATTGACGGGCTAATTCTGATCCGATCATTAATATTTAAAGATTTAATCTTTGAAACTAACCAGAAAACTAGTTTTTCCAATCTGAGGATCACCCAAGAGGCTGATTTTCAACGGAACCAAATCTTGTCCTTACGATCTTGGTTGTCGCTCTGATGGCACGCAGGCGACGGCGGAATGGTTAGGTTCCAGGAGGGCGTAGAACTGTCGGCGGCGGGGGTGGTCGGGCGTGTTAACATACGATACCTAATAGGCTTCCCAGGGGAGCACATCAAAACTCTGTCCCAAAAACAACAAACGCACCGTCGGAGAAGCAAAACGCGACGCTGTACTCTGAGACTAAAGTTGCTTTTAGCCATGTTTGAGGCAATCTGGGTCATAGTTTCTCACTTCCGATGGTCTCAATCTGTATGAATTTCGACCACGAGAAAACGAAGACGAAACCCGGGATTAAATATATTCTGATTATTTGTGAAAACCCTTTGGATATTCTTGGAAAATGCGCTCCAAATTTCAGTTTCAACTTACGAAAACGAGACTTTTAGCGACGAAATAGTGACTACTTTAACGGGACGGTTGGCCGGCATTAGGGACGGATAATATTTTGATGGTCCAAATTGTCGGCTGGGTTTTGATTCTAGATGATTTGACCTGAGGGTTATTTTCGGAACTCTATAATTTCAAACGCTAAGGTTTAAGGTTTTAAGTTAGAGTTTAAGGATTTAGTATATAAGACGTACAAAAAATAAAAGTTATATTTAAAATTTAAAAACTATAGTTTAGGGTGTTAGAATTTAGAATCTAAAATTTTATAGAAAGATTGTATAATTTTTTATACATCTCGTGTATTAAAATATAATAAACTATATAAAAAAATTATATAATCTTTTTATAAAATTTTAAATCAAAATCATATATTCTATCACCCTAAAACTTAAACTTTAAACTGTAATGTCTAAATTCTAAACTTAAATGTTAAATTCTATGACCTATATACTAATCCGCTTATCTCTAATCTAGAATCATAAATCTAAAATCCTAAGTTTATATATTAATATATTTTTTAAGATTTAAATTATATTAATATTGATATTATATAATACAAATTGAATTTGATTACCAAATAGAATATACTTGGACTTTGACATTCAAGATTGAGACAATTTGTTTAAAAAAAATATTTGTGTAGCCTTCAATTATGTGGCCTTTTCTAATTAAACATATGATTGTTGTTCAAATAAACAATGGTTGGTGTTAAATTTGTATAAACTATTCTATGAAATTTAAAATGTTATATTTAGTACTTGAACGAATAAAATTTTATTTATTTAAAAAAATGTTATATTTATAATTTGTTTGGAGAAAAAATTGAAAAAAAATATAATATTTTGTTAACAAATAGTTAATTATTTTTCACAAAAACTATTATACTCTTATGATAGAATATTCAACGTAATCGTTTTTATATCATAAACAATGAAATTATTATGTATTTTGGGTCAACTAACACAGAGATGGTAATCATACCACAAATAAACAAATGTAAACAGAAGAAAGATAAGAATGAATGATGAGTTTTTTATCGAATTAAGTAAAATGAATTAAATTATTTAAATTAATGTATCATATTTTACGATTTAAATTTTATTTAAATTTTTTATACAAGTTAAATTGTAATTATTTATTATATCATGTTATTTTATTTTAATTTAAACAACTTTCTTTAATTATATAAGATATTCATATATATATATTCATATTTTTTATATTTGACATTTTTTTTAATAAAAAATCTAACTTTAAAATTAATTCATTAATTATTAAAAAATATAAATTATTTAAAATTTTATTTTATAACTCAAATTTTATTTAAAATTTTTTTATATGAAAATTTATGTTGAATCAATACGAGTTAAATTTTCATCTCCCGTTGAATTTAAAAAATTTAATTTTTGAGTCGAATAAAATTTTACTCATCCCTAATGATAACCATATAAACCGATGGAAAAAATGTACTACATCTCTCAACATAATATTCATTTTACCAACAGACGAGACCTGCCTGCAAAACTGATTGGAAGGGGAAATCTATCAAGTTTCCAATAATAATTGGAAATTTTCTATTATTTGACAACATTTCTTTTATTTGCACCTCACACGTTACAAATGATGGAAAGGCAGGAAGCAAGCTCAGAACCAATGAAATCACTGCTTAATCAAGTTTCGGATAACATAGGGAAGTATACCACCATGGTTGAAGTAGGCCAATTCAACCTGCAAAATTGCAATAAAATAGTAACTTGTTCAAATATTTGAAAACTAATTAGAACAATATAATCATACTCATGTCGATACATGCCCGTGTTCGATACTTACACCCGAGTCTAAATAACATAATGAAAGCATAAGCTTCAGATAGAACTTTGGCATTTAAAGAAAAAAGAAGTATATATTTCAGACAAGGGAGTATTTCGAAATGGCAAGGTAGACATGATCAGACAATGTCGGATTATAACACATGTATGTTGAACTCATGTTGTTCATAACAAATAATTGGGAAACAAATTATTACCTCGGTGTCGAAGCGGACAGTGCAGGTGAAAGACTTCCCATTGTCAGTTGTCACTGTAACATCTTGGCCGGGTCTTATTTCATCTATTTTGCTCGGGAGATCAATGGTGTAACGCTCGTGACCGGTTAAACCTAGTGTGTCTGCATCCTCGCCAGACTTGAAACAAAGTGGAATGATGCCCATTCCTACCAAGTTACTGCGATGGATTCTCTCAAAACTTTTGGCAATTACTGCTTTTACCCCCTGCTCATACAAAAAAGATTACTCAAACATGTTACTTTTGTATTCAGAGAATAGTTCAATCAAGGAATGGTTTAATACAAGTAGGCTCGATTTTTTGTGTTTTCCCGGATGACAGTCGTACTCAATCCGAATGTGTAGGACACAGGCTTAAGAAAATAAAAAAAAGTCGAGAGTCGAGAAACACAGTTACCCAAGAAAAAGGGCAAGCACAAAGAGTAGAAGATCAATAACAATTTCCTCATTGTGGCGAAATCAAGACTTACCAATAGCATTGGCCCTTTAGCAGCCCAATCTCGGGAGCTACCACTTCCATACTCGGCTCCAGCCAAAACAATGGTGTCATGTCCTGCATCTTTGTACCTCTGAAAGTACAGTTTAAATAGTAAATATCCAGTGATGATTAAACTTTATGTCATAACACTCGTAACCAACAAATAGCTTGTAGAACTGACAAGAATTGACTGGTTTCTCTCAAATGACAGGCGGAAAATGATTATGACGTGCAGTTATTTCTATTAAAATAACAATTTGGTTTTATAAGAAATTGGGGTAGACAAACAAAAACGAACTTACCATTGCTGCATCAAATACATAAAGTTTCTCTCCTGTAGGGATGTGTACTGTCTTTGGGCCAACTTCCCCGTTCAACAGCTTGTTCACAAGGCGAATGTTAGCAAAAGTTCCCCGAGCCATCACTTCATCATTACCACGGCGACTTCCATATGAATTGAAGTCCTTGCGCTCCACCCCACGTTCAAGTAAGAATTTTGCAGCAGGACTGTCCTTGTGGATGCTTCCTGCGGGAGAAATGTGATCTGTTGTGATACTGTCACCAAAGTTCAGTAAGCAGTATGCATCCTTCACACCATGGGCACCGGGAGGCTCCATGGTCATGTTCTTGAAGTATGGAGGCTCGTGAATGTAGGTTGAATTGGGGTCCCATGAGTACATGGTGGAAGAAGGCACTGATAGCTGATTCCACATGGGATTTCCCTTCGTAATAGCCTCATAAGTACTTTTGAACATATTAGGCAAGACACTGGATTGAACAGCCTAAACAATAGAGAAGCCCAAGTAAATTAATTTCATGCTTATACACATGAAAGTTGACATTTTATGCAAATTTTAAGGTGTCTACCTCTGCAACTTCTTCGGTAGTGGGCCAGATATCCTTAAAATACACACTCTTACCATCCTTGCTGGTTCCAATTGGCTCCTTATCAAAGTCAATATCAACCTGGAAAGAGGTAACATTCAATCATTGATCATCAAGAATGATACGCAAAATCTAATTAGCTTTATAGCTTTGAAGAAGAAGAAAGAAGCAAAACTAGGAAAGTGGTAACATCTTGGTAAATTAAGTACCGAGCCAGCTAGGGCATAAGCAACCACTAAAGGTGGCGAAGCAAGATAGTTGGCCCTTGTTAAGGCATGAACACGACCCTCAAAATTCCGGTTCCCAGAAAGCACAGCAGCCGCTATAATGTCTGTAAAACATTAAAATTAATTTCAATTAGTGAGTGAAAAATGCACATTAAATTTGGAAAGGGATTATGATTAATACGTTAGAAATATTCTCAAGCTTATATCATGCAAGATAAATTTACAACAGTACCATTTTCTGAAATAGCATTGGCAACTGATTCATCCAAGTCCCCTGAATTTCCAATACATGTTGTGCAGCCATACCCAACAATATGAAAACCCTGCTTGTTCAAATATTCTTGCAGCCCACTGGAATATATTCAGCATTAGTTAACAATTCTCTCATATGATCATGTAGGAACATTTTATAAAACTATCAATCCAATACTCCAAGCAACATCAAGAGATTAAGGAATACCTCTGAAGTAAATATTTTGTAACAACTCCAGAACCTGGTGCAAGACTCGTCTTTATCCAAGGTTTGACCTGAAAACATTGTTTAAGCAAATTCTTTTATGCACAGTAATATTAGCTTTCACTTAGTTCAAGATGATTGGCTATACGGAAGAGAGGGTTTTCTTTTTAGGGAAAGAAAAGGAGGAAAGGGTGGAAGGGAGAAAAAAGAGTGGCAGAGATTGATAAGGAAAGAGTAACAAAAACATACAAACATAAACTTCGCATACCTGTAAACCAAGTTCACAAGCCTTCTTTGCAACTAGACCTGCACCAAGCATGACACTAGGGTTTGATGTATTGGTGCAGCTAGTAATTGCAGCAATGACCACACTACCGTGCTTAAGCTCTGCTGGCTGCCCGTGGAATGAAAACTTTGCTACGTTGTCCTGTGCCTCTTTTGGCACCGCAAAGCCCTAAAAATAACAATACATTCATCAAAATGTTCAAACATTTTAACAGGAAGTCAATCATTTATCATACTATTAAGTTTGCACATTGAAGTGAAGATCAGATCAAACTGAGTCTACTTTGTGCCTCTTCCTACCTAATCTTATTATTTCATCCCTTATTTTCATACTGTGTGGTTCTAGTGCTCATTGCACAAGGTACCATAAGTACAAAAGCAGAGCATGAAGGTCTAGAAAATACGAGAGGTACAAATTCTTAAAAGTGTAAAAGAGAGAACTTGGCCATGTTAAGAGTCAAGGTGGACTTCTTGTTCTGTGACAGATTCACGATAGAAATTTAACATCATTTAATAAGTCGGTGACATAAGAATAGTATCTTATTTGGAAAATTGTATCAAAAGCACATCGTAAGTAATCAAAATGTGTTTTGTTCAACCAAGTGATGTGTGCTAATGAAACAATCTGTTATGTGTTTTGTTTAGGGGCTTAAATGCACAGGAAACTCTTAAACTAGACTACTTTTCTGATTAGGTACCTAAACCTTTTTAGTTGTACCTACAATATATTCTGTAACCACTTTGGGCCATGTCATTTAGTTCCTACACTTAGTTCTAAAAAGCGCGCCTCAGGCGAGAGGAGGCGCTGAAAAAAACACATCCGGTAGTCCAGGCGAGGCACACACTTCTGACGTGAGTCGCCGGAGGCGAGAGGCGCTCGACTCAGGCGCTTCTTGCCATTGAGGCGCTCCAACAGGAAGAATAGAGTTTTCTCTGATTTCAGCCTCTCTACAATTGTCCGCACTTTTCATTTTGGGCCGCGTTGAAGAAGAAGATAGGAGAGAAGAAAAGGAGATTTTTGTCATTGTATCAGTTTATTTATTTTATTTACATCACATCACAGTTGGCACTGACAACCTCTTTTAGTTTATTTTATTTTTTGATTATTATTTTGTAATTTTTTGTGGGGCAAAAATACTTTATTAAAATATTTAAAATTTAAAATAATTAAACTTTTTTCCTCTTTTAATTAATAATTTAAATAAAACAAAAGTAAATTTTCTTAATATTTTAATTTATTATTAATAAAAGAAAATAATAAAATAATATTTAAATTAATAGTATTTTATTTTATAATTATAAGATCTAATTCAAATTAAAAATAATATTTTAATAATAATTAATTTAACAAAATAAAATTTATTTTAAACATTTAGTAAATTAAGTAAATGGTTAAAATCTCTTATTCAAATAATATGAATTTATTATATTAAAATATTTATTTTAATAGTTTTTAAATATGCATCCATAAATTATTGTAAGGATATATTTTGATACACAAATTATATAAAAAATATTTTAAAATTTATTATAGGATTTTGTTATTATTATTTTTTTATTTTTCATTAGGATTTTATATAAAAGCACCTTGTTATTATTATTTAAATATCTCAACAATAGATATATTATAAAATAATATTTTTCAAAATAAATTAGAATTATTTTCTTATTTTTCATTAGGATTTTGTATTATTATTAATTTTTTTATTTAAATAATTATTTAGATTAAAAATTAATATTAATATTAATTTAATATATTAAAGTAATTTTTAAATATATATTTATTTAAATGAAATATTATAATTAAATATTTAAATAATATAATTCATTAATATTTTAATATATTTATTTTTATAATTTTAAAATTTAAATATAATTAAAATATTTTAATCTTTTAGTATTTACAAGGTATAGGAGTTATTTATAAAATTTTTTATATAAAAGGACGCTTCATCTACAAAAGGCGAGCGCCTTCGCCTCCCACTTCTCGCCTCGGCTCCGAAGGTCTTTTGCGCTTCGGAGCACCTCACGTCTTCCTACATTAAGATGATGAGGCATAACTCGAAAAAACACCACGTGGCACTAACAAAAAGTTCCACATGGCAGAAAATCCAAATATTAAAAATCCAAAAAAATAGAGGGACTAAAAGAAAAAAACTATGAAGCAGTTCACAATAGTTAATTTTGTAAGTATAACAAGAAAATAAGCACTAATGAAGTCATAGATAAAAAGAACGTGGAAAAGGATTAGGTTCAAGACTCACCTTGAAACCAACTTTATTATTAAGACAAGAATTCCAATCAGCCTTCATTTCTCTTAGAGGAACCCGATCATGTGGTCTGCACAGATCAGAAGCAACCGCCTTGAATTAGTGCAACATATCAAACACCAAACACAAACAAAGCAGCTAATGCTCTAAGAGAGCCTGAACAAACAAATGAGAAACACCAGCAGAAAAGGCACACCTCTTAGGTCCCGAGATACAGGGTTCAACTTCTGCAAGGTTTAATTCTAGATATGAAGAGTACACTCTTTCTTGTTGGGGCTGAACGCATCAAGTATGGAGTAAAAAAAGTAGAAAAGGAAGACATTAGAATAATTATGATTTATAAATTAGTACAAGTTGAACAACTGGAAGCTGACAGGCATAAAAGACAAGTGAAAAACAAAGGAAGAGAAGTACTTACCTCGTTATAGTCCACAAACATTTTATTTGCACGGAGATATGATTCTATCATTGACACCTGAATTTAAGGACGAGTATGTCAGCTAGTACTGCAAAAATGATAATTGCAGATGAAGGCAGTAAAATCAGGAAGCATAATACTCACTGTTTCGTCACTTCTGCCGGTCAACTTGAGATATTGTAATGTAACATGATCAACAGGGAAGAAGCCCATGGTTGCACCATACTCAGGAGACATATTAGCAATGGTAGCCCTGTCAGCCAATGATAGTTCACCCATACCACCCCCTACAAATTTGTACAAAATTAGAAGCAAGCATAAAGAATTTAAGAGGCAGACAATCAGCGGAAAAAGTTACTTCAGATTAGCCCCATCAAAAGTAATTACCGTAAAACTCAACAAATTTTCCAACAACACCATGTTTCCTCAGCATTTGTGTCACAGTTAGAACCAAGTCCGTAGCTGTCACACCATTTTTCAGTTTTCCGGATAACTTGAATCCAACAACACCAGGCAGAACCATGCTCATGGGCTGTTATTTTCAAATAAACCCATCAGAAAAATAAAAATGATAGAGATGCATATTCAAGCAAATGAACAAGAAAAACAAGAACAGCCTTTTTGAAAGAAAGTAAAAACTAACAGTTGGATAGTATACATACATTCATGGAAAGCAGACAGAAAGAAGCTAAAAGGTAGCTGACCAAGGCTACAAAGATCACATGGGAAAACAATAAAATTAATGGTGCAACTTAAGATCAAAGAAACTTCACAACCTGACAGAAAATTTATTGGTCCAATAAGTTTAACTAAGCATTTTAGCATGTTACATAGAAGCATGAATTAGCAGTTTCTCAACAGAAAAGAACCTGGATAGCTACATCATTGAGGTGCAGAGTTTTTTTACAAGCAACGACTCATATCATCAAAAAAAAAGTTAATTGTGAGTCTACGGTGTTACCTGACCAAGCATAGCTGCCTCAGCTTCAATACCTCCAACACCCCAGCCAGCTACTCCTAGCCCATCTATCATAGTTGTATGTGAATCAGTTCCAACCACACTATCAGGGTAGAGCATGCCATCAGTATTGAACACAACCCGCCCAAGATATTCAAGGTTAACCTGAAACATTTATACTGTCAACTCATTTTGCCACCACATTCCCCTAAATTGTCCAAGAAAAATATGATGAAACGAAAAATACAAGCCTAGTTCTTCATTGCTTAGTAGAAGATTTGTTTTAACCATGAAATCAATAAGGATATTTCCACTTTATGTCAAAAGTGTTTGTTGCATAAAGTGTGCACTAATTCCCAAAATTACAAATTATACCTGATGCACAATACCAGAACCAGGAGGAACCACAAGCATGTTATGGAATGCAGAAGATCCCCATTTAAGGAAAGAAAATCTTTCCTTATTCCTCTGAAACTCAAGCTCCATATTTGCTTGAACGGCATTTTCTGATCTTGTTACATCAACTTGAACTGAATGATCAATAACAAGATCTACTGGGACCTGAATACAACATAAAGATAAAGTAAAAAGGAAATTATTACAAAATAGACAGGCAAGTCATAAGAGGGCATCTGGCATTCAAAAGTGCATATCAATAAATTGATAAGATACGTAAACATTTCTGAAGATTGACACCCTCAACTCCTTATTAAGCCAATATACGAAAAGATTGCACTCTTGGCCTATAGGATCTAGAAATTGATCATCCCTCGCATTGCATTAAACAACACGCATATGATATAAACAAACATACCAGAGGATTTATCTTGTTTGTATCGCTACCAAGCCTGTGCATAGCATCACGCATACAAGCAAGGTCAACCACGGCCGGTACCCCAGTAAAATCCTGACCAAAAAGCAGAACGGATTAGAGACAAAACAAACGTCGTTTATTTGTCTTGGTAAAGAAGATTGCACACACACACATATATAAGTTTAAAAGACACCTGCAAGAGAACACGAGCAGGCTTGAAGGGGATTTCAACTTGCTTTGGTGAAGTATTTTCCCAATCAATAATCTTCTCAACATCTTCCTTCTTTACTTGGAAGTTGTCACAGTTACGAATTGCAGATTCAAGCAAGATTCTGATAGAGTAGGGCAGTTTATCTATCATAAATATAGCAGAAACATAAATGATCAGTCACACAGCTAATGGGAACTGTCATATTGGACATAGGCATTAATCAGTATAGCATCATCAAGTGAATAAACATTATACGTACAAGTTGCGGAAGAAACTTACCAATCCTTGGGTCATTGAGCGCAGGCAAGCTATAGAACTTTCCGAACTCGCCACCACCAGGCTTGGGAAGACTTGTCAATACTGCCTTAAAAGGATGTCCAGCAGCTGAAAATCATAAAAAAAAAGTTAATTAAATAAAAACGATCAGCTAATAAAAGTTCAACTTTATTATCAAATTTCAAATGCTTCGTAAGATTAAAAATCGGACAAAAATGATGCTAGATAAACATCCTTTTAACAATCTTTATACCGATTTGATTATGACATATTGAATATTATGCTAAAAACTAATTAAATATTTTAAATCAACGACTTCTCAACAATGGAACTTAAGAGTTTGACAGAGACCTTCACTACTCGAGTTAAAAGTAACAAATCAGGAAGTAAAATGTTCAAATCAAGCTAAATATGAGAGATTCGAAAAATCAAGCAAAAAAATAAATTCCGAAACTCTAGGGAAGCCGTACCCATCGTAGCAAACTTCCTCTCTAACCGTTCGATGACCGGATTAAACGCTCTGATCTGAGCACGGATGTTAAGAGGAGATCTCCAATCGAGACGGTGGCTCCACCGTTGAGCAGAGCAGTGGGAGTAACGTACGGCGGAGGAGGAAAGAGATCGTCGGTGGTGGTTGATAACAGAAGGGGATGCCTGCGTGGTGGAAGTGAGATTCCTAAACGAAGAAGTCAAGAAGCGAGTTCTAGAGTAGGCTGAAGCGGCTCTTAAGATAGATGAAGATGATGCCATTATAAAGGTGACGTCGAGCTATCAATATCACGCAGTTTAACGAGCACGAATTCACATAAACTTGGCAGTGATCGGTATATCAGAGGATAAGGAGAAATTTCAATTAGTGCGAGGAAGCAAACAGAAATGCATGGCCATTTCTGGATTTATATCCTTCAACAGGAATGAATGCAGAAAGGGAAAGCGCGTGTAGAGAGAACGAGGAAATAGTCAATTGTGTATATCGGAGCCCAGAGGGTTCTTGCGAATAGAAATCCTCCGTCACTTTCGATACCCTATCTATGGATTTTTTCGGATAAATATCGTAATTTAATTGAAATTTTATAGATGTAAAATATAAGATATTATATTCGAAGATTTACATATAAAATTATAGTAATTTAAAAACATTATTGTACGTGATGTTTTTTTAAATTTTTTGTTAATAAAATTTAAAAAATACCGCTTAGAGTTAGTGTTTTAATTCTTGAATTAAATTACGAAATTAAATCATAAATAATAGTTGAATCGTATATATATTTTATCATCTTCTGTAATTCAACGACTTAAGTTTTGTAATTTGACTGAAGATATCAGTGTTGTCTTAAATAAAAATTCATATTTATAAAAATTTAAAAATACGCCACCTGTGGCATATTCAAATTACTGTAGTTTTTGTTGTAGATAGGGGTGATAACGAGCCGAGCTCGAGCCCGAGCCAGGCTCGGCTCAGTTCAGAAACAAGTATATTCGAGCGAGGTTTACCGAACTTAGAAATTTAGGCTTAAACTCGGCTTGAAAATAATATTATTGGGTTCGGCTCGGGCTCAAAGCTCGTCAAGCTCGGCTCGGTTTGGCACGGAATGGATAGTTTTTTTATATTATTTTTATTATTTATTTATAATTTATTTTTTATTTATTATTTGTAGTTTTGTAAATTTGTTTTAGTTGATAATATTCAATTTATTTTATTTAATTTATTTTTAGTAGACTTACTCTTAATTATTTTATTATTATTTTTACTAAACAAATTACTTTTAATATATATATATATGTTTATATATAATTATTTCGAGCCTGTTCACGAGCTTTTCGAGCCGAACTTGGGTAAGTTCGACTTGGTTCATTTAAATCTCGAGCTGAACCCAAACCTAAATCGAGCTCACTCGAGCCGAGCTTTGACCGAACTGAACTTGAGTATCTCGCGAGCCAACCAGGCTCATTATCACCCCTAGTCGTATACTCCCAATTATAAGGCAACATACTTTATATCCTAAAATTTCAAAAAAATCAATATTTAACTAAAAAATCCCTATCTATACATCATATTAAAATAATTAAATATAGAGTTAAAGTTCAAAATTATAACTTATAATTAGGGTTTAAATAATTAAGGAGTAAAACTTATATTTAAAATTTAGAATTAGAGTTTAAAATTTAATTTTTAATATTAAGACATAGAAGGGATACGTATTAAAAGTTCAAAAAAGTGCAGGTGATTTTTGTTTGTATTTATGATAGGTTTAGTTTAAATAATCGATTAATTATTATAACGACTATTAAATTATAACTTAATTGTAAAAAAATAGTTAATTATTTTAGTTATTAATAGTTAAACTTCGTTAACAATTAATCATTATTAACGGTTTGAGTATAATTTAACTCATAATCAATCTATTATAATTTTTTTATATGTTTATGATTATACATTGATGAAATTATCTTTTTAATAAATATTATGTTATTAGAACATCTCCGATTGACATAGTTAATCTTATAAACAAATATATAAAAATAATTTTATAATTAATTAATTATTATTTTATTAATTTGATTAATAAATTTTTTTAATATTAATAATTTAATTAATTATTTATAAAATATATTAATTTATGTATTTACAATTAAGATTTAATATGTACGTCCTTGATGTATAATCGAGCCCAACAAAATTGACCGAAAAGCTTTTGATTATAAACGAAATAAAATTAAATTATTTAATAGAAAATGGGACCGATTAACATATATTCTGTTTAAATTATTTATAAAATAAATTATTTTATTAATAACGATAATCAAATAATAATACTAATTCAATTTAAAAGTTTAAAAATTAAATTAATAAAAATAAATTTAAGAGACAATAGTCAACATAGTTGATTTTAAAAATTACGATAACTAAATTAATAAAATTAAAAAAATAATCAAATATATTAATTTAACATTAATAAATGTAAATTTATCCGTTAATTTAATTATTTAACCTCGTTTTGTTATTAATTTAACACAATTATCATGAAAGCACTTCGGGCTGCGTGCCTGCCTCTCGCTGGTCAGACTGCAGAGAAGCTTCCTCCGGAATGTATGGGATTAAGTGAATCTGTACTCGGGTATAGCCATCTGAATTTTTATTCACCAACTAGAACATGACACGTGGAATTATTCGGTTTCCCCTCTCGGAACCGTGCAATGTGGGCCCAAGTTTAAGAATAAAGCCCGTAGGAAATTATCTTGTTCCTCTTTTATTGGGTAAAGTTCAAAATTGGTCACTAACTATAATAATTATTGATTTTTGGTCATTCAACTTCAAAATATTATAAAGTCATCAAATTTCACCTTTTATTATAAAATGGTCAATAGGATGTTAATTTTCATTAAAGGTATGACATAATAATTATGAAAATTTATATAATAATATATTTTGTTGTTATATTTACATATTTAATCTATTTATTCATAATTTTAAAAAAAATAATAAATTTATTGTTTATGCATTCTATTAATTTGATTATATTTTAATTATGAATAATTTAGTTTTTTCAATAAAATGATAACATATATATATATAATAAAAAAAATATAAAATTACTTAAAATTAAAAATATGACCAAATTGATAGAATGTGTAACTAAATAGGACTGAAATTTAATAATCTATTTTTAAATTATGACCAAATGGATAATATATGTAAATATGATAAATTAAATATGTTATTATATAATTTTTTTAAATGTTATATTATTCATTAGTCATAATTAATAATTCAATGATAATACAAAATTTAATATTTATTTTTATCATAATGACCAAAATAAACCTTTATCATAGTCTAATAACATTTGTGAACTTAATATCTAACTATAATATACTGGTATAACTAATTATGACTAACTAAATTAATATTTAACTATAATATATTTACACCGATGTAATTATAGTTAATTAAGTTAATATTTAATTATAATATATTTTTACCGGTGGAACTATAATTAACTATATAAATATCTAATGTAATTAATAATATTATAATACTTATTAAATTTATTATGAATTAATATTCAAATTATTTAATATGTTTGTTCAGATTAGAATATTATTTTTATATTATAATATATTTCTATATAAATATAGTATTTATGAAAAATATTTAAAAAGTATGTTTAATATTTAGTTGTAATTGTATTAATAATATATATTTTTTGCAAAATTTAAATAATATAATGTGACTGGTTTTATGAATACAAATCTCTTTAATCTAATTTTAAAAATTTAATTTGTTATTAAAAATATATCAAAAGAATAATTTTTTTAAAAAATATTTTTATATAATTTTACATCATCTCAATTAAATAGTATGATATTAAATTACTGATAAATAAATCAAACAAATAAATATAACAATTTCAATAATATACCAGATAATATTATATTTTAATAATTTTATTCTTAAAAAATATTTTTTTTTCGAACAAAATATACTCTTGTAATCATTAACAAGCTAAAATTTGAAGCTAAGAATAAATTCATAAATAAATTATATTTAAAATAAAAAATAAAAAAATTATTTAAAGCTTGGATTCTATTGAACCGTAAAATATAGGGTTAGTATTTCTAGAACGTAAATAAAACGAAATAAATTATAAATTATTTAAGATTTATTTGATAGGATTTAATTTAAGTTTTTAATAAATTAAATTAAGTCTTAATATTATTTAAATTCAACTTGATTAATTTATACTCTTTTAAGTCTTATCTATTTTCCTTTAGGTTGGGAGCTGGGACCATTCACTTGTGGATGATTCTTTTCGCCCGTTTCCCACCGTAACCGTTTATCTTTGAATATTGAAATTGTTTCTTTTTATTATTTTATTTAGTAGTGGAGTATAAAGGTATGAATGATATTCTCAATTTTATCGCTTGTTTGAATAAATTTTAAAGTTATGGTTATTTGATTTAAATATTTTGTTTTAAACGGTTTTATAAGTTTATGCTGTTAGAGACACCTCATCACCAGCTCAACATCACAACTGTGCATACATACAAAAAACATACGAATTGTATTTTGTTGGTTAGGAATTTGTTTTAATATTCCAGACCGTTTTTGACATCTGCATAGTTAGGGTTTATGTTTGTATAAATTGTTGTTTTTACTGGATGAGAAAATAAGCTAAGCTTTTCTTTTTCTTTTTTACTCTCTGTGTATACAAAGCTGTAACATGGTATCATTCGC
Source organism: Abelmoschus esculentus (assembly GCA_035048815.1). Classification (NCBI taxonomy): domain Eukaryota; kingdom Viridiplantae; phylum Streptophyta; class Magnoliopsida; order Malvales; family Malvaceae; genus Abelmoschus; species Abelmoschus esculentus. The sequence continues at coordinate 15,904,665 of JAUCBN010000019.1, forward strand.
CATTTTTCGTTCCTGAGGTCATCCTGGTTCCTCCTTGTTCGTTACCATGGCCCTTCTTACAGCTATTGCCACACCGGTGCTCCCTTCAGATGACTCTTCATAGATGTTTTCCAACAAGAGAATAAACGTCTGCTTAGATGATTCCAACTTTCTGTTATGGAAGCATCATGTTATCCTTACAATTTGAGGGCTTGGTTTACAAGACTTTCTTGACCCAGATTTTGAACAACCAGTGAAGTTTCTTCTTCAGCCAACTGGTGAACGACTTCCCAATCCTGCTTATGTTCCTTTCATCAAACATGATAGTTCCTTAGTCTCTTGGCTTCTTTCGACTGTCAGTGCTGATATTCTCTCTGAGCTTGTTGGTGCTGAAACCTTACTCGAGATTTGGTCTACTCTCACACGACTTTACTCCAAGCTCTCCACTACCAAGATTATGCATCTCTATTGCAAGCTGCGATCGATGCGCAAAGGTTCTCTACATATGAGGGAATACATAACTAAGATCAAAGAAATATGTGATCTTTTAGCAATTTCTGGACACAAGGTTAATGATGTTGAGCATATAGCAACCATTCTAAATGGCTTACCACCAGAATATACACCATTCGTTGCAGTCATCACTGTCAGTCAGGTCTCATACACTCTTGAAGGAGTTGTTTCTGTTCTTGCTGATGCTGAATCGAGGCTTACTGACTTTGTTGAATCACCTGTCGGCATCAACTTTACTCATTATCGAGGTCAAGGTGGTCGTTCTCCTTCTACCTCTTTTCAGGGTCGCTCTCATGGTGGTCGTTCTTCTGGTAGACCTCAATGTCATCTTTGTGGGAAATATGGTCATATGGTTGACTCTTGTTGGCATTGTTTTGATGAAAAATTCAAAGGTGCCACCTCCAATCTTCAATCCTCACCTGTTGTAGAAGCCAATGCTGTTTGGGACACTGAGCAGCTTGCTCAGCTTTATGAGCCGTTCTTACCTCCTTCTGATCTTGCTACCTCTGTGGAAAAAGATCCAGCAGCTGATACTATTCAGGTCAACTCACTGATAGCCACTGAACCAGGTGCTAATGCTCACTGGTGGTACCCCGACTCTAGTGCCACTCACCATGTAACCAAAGACCTTGTTGCCATGACCATTGCCAAGCCTTACACTGGATAGGGTAAGGTCCATTTAGGTAATAATATTCCCCTTCCTATTACTCATGTTGTTCATTCAACGATTGTTGCATCCACACAGTCACTAGTTATAGATAACTTGCTTCGAGTACCTCAGATCACTCGAAATTTGCTATCTGTATCTAAATTTACGAGTGATAATAATATCTTTCTTGAACTTCATCCTACTGCTTGCTATATGAAGGATAAACAAACAGGTTCTGTGGTGTTACAAGGTGTTCAGGAGCATGGATTATATCTTTTTCCTTTTCGACCAGTGGTTCATGCAGTCTCAGCTTCTAGTTCTCCACCTAATAAGACCTCTCGTCTTTAGTGGCTTTGGCACAGACGATTGGGTCATCCAACACCTTCTGTCATCAGATCTATCTTCCCTAAGGATGTTCCTCTTGTGACTGAAGAAATTTGTCAAGCATGTCAAATGGGAAAGTCGCATGCCTTTTCTTTCCAGCCCTCTACAACAGTTTACTCAATGCCCTTTGAGCTTGTGGAAATTGATGTTTGGGGTCCAACACCCATCCCTTCATCTGGCTTTCGCTATTATATTTTGTTTGTTGATATGTTCTCTAGGAATTACTGGACTTTTTTGCTTAGAAACAAGAGTGAGACATCTAATGTATTCGACGTGTTTGTTGCTTTAGTAAAAACACAATTTTCTTCTACAATTAAAGCTATACAAACAGATGAGGGTAGGGAATTTCAAGCTCTATCATCTAAATTAAAATCACTTAGCATTCAACATCGCCTTACACGCCCTTATACATCTCAACAAAATGGAGTTGTTGAGCGTAAACACAGCCAGATCATTGAAACATCACTGTGTCTTCTTGCTCAAGCATCCATTCCATTAAGATATTGATCATATGCTGTTCTAAGTGCAACCTATATAATCAACCGACTTCCATCTCAGGTGCTCGACAATATGTCTCCCTATGAGAAACTCAATCACAGAAAGCTAAATTATGCATTTTTTCGTATCTTTGGATGTGCTTGTTACCCTCATTTAAGGCCCTATAATCGAAATAAGCTTGACTTCCGATCCAAGCAATGTGTATTTCTTGGTTACTCTCCAAAGCACCAAGGATATCAATGTCTTGGCTCAGATGGCCGGATCTACATTACAAGACACGTGAAATTTGATGAAGACATCTTTTTCTTTATCACAAAAGACAACACAGTTCATCAGCAACAATCCTCCAATGTATTCGTTTCTGAACCAATACCAGTGGTCTCCCTAGAAGCTGCTCTTCCACCTCATGAAGCTGCTAAACAACCTATTCTTGAGCCTCCTCCAGTGTCAGTTGCTCCTGAGCCTCCTCCTCATGAGCCAGCATCTCCTGAGCACCCTCCTCCCTCTCCCCCTCTCCCTGAACCACAAGCAGATGAACCACATAATTTCCCACAAGCAACCCCAATACCTTCCCTAATTGCTTCACTTACAGCTCCATCAATTCCACCAACCAACACTCACAGTATGGTTACTCGCAGCAGACATGGTATCTATAAATCAAAGATTTATTTACTTACCAGTGCAGATGTTCCTCCTGATGTGTATGTAGCCCTCTCTATTCCTGAATGACGTACTGCAGTCATGGATGAGTATGCTGCCCTATTAGCAAATGGTACCTGGACTTTAGTTGCTCCCCCACTGGATCGTAAACCAATTGAGTGTAAATGGATCTTCAAAATCAAACACAATGCTGATGGCTCCATCAACAGATATAAGGCTCGTCTCGTAGCCAAAGGCTACTCTCAAGTTCCAGGGTATGACTTCACTGATACCTTCAGTCCTGTGGTCAAGTTTCTTACGATCAATGTTCTCTTCTCTCTTGCTGTCTCCAATCATTGGGTCGTGAATCAAGTGGATGTAAGCAATGCCTTCTTGAAAGGTAATCTTTGTGAAGATGTCTTCATGAGTCAACCTCCAGGATTTGAAGAAACAGATAAGAATGACAACCCTTTGGTATGCAAACTTCTGAAAGCCTTGTATGGCCTTCGTCAAGCACCAAGAAGTTGGTTCTTTCGGCTCAAAGATTTCCTTGAATCACTTTATTTCCAGCATTCTCTTGCTGATGTGTCGCTTTTTAAGTACATGAATGGACTCACAGTCACCTACATCATTGTTTACGTTGACGACATTCTTCTAACAGGAAATTTTGAGGCTCATATTGTTGAAGTCAAGCAGCACCTTCACTCGCAATTTTTACTCAAGAATCTTGGCCCTATTGACTACTTTCTAGGCATTCAATTTGTAAACACTGATAAAGGGTTGTTTCTCACACAGAGAAAGTACATTCATAGTCTTCTTAAAAAGACACAAATGAACAATGCCAAGCCTGTTCCTACACCCATGGTTGTTTCGCCCAAACTTAAGCAAGGTGATGAAGAATCTTTTCCTAAAGCAACATTCTTTCGAAGTGTAATTGGCGCTCTTCTATATATCTGCAACACGCGGCCAGATATTTCCCATATTGTGAACATAATTGCTTAGTACATGTAACATCCCACAACCATCCATTGGAGTGTCGTTAAACGGGTTTTGAGGTATCTAAGGGGATACTCGAATATGATCTCTGGTTTACATCCACTTCATGCCACAAACTTCCTCAACTTTTTGTGTTCTCTGATGTTGATTGGGGGAGTGATGAAGATGACAGAAGGTCTGTCTCTGGATACTGTGTATACCTTAAAGATCATCTACTTTCGTGGAGTTCCAAAAAACAACAATTTATTTCACGATCAACAATGGAAGCCGAATATAGAAGTTTAGTTGATGAAACTTCTGAGCTTGTTTGGGTGCATAATCTTCTTTCTGACATCAGCATACAACTTGCAGATATTTCACAGGCTTGGTGTGATAATAAGAGCACAGTTGCCATGGCTACCAATCCAGCCATGCATGCAAAGACGAAATACGTTGACTTGGATCTTCATTTCGTTCGTGAAAAAGTAATGAATCAACTCATGAAGATTGGATACATTCCAGCAGCATACCAGGTTGCAGACATACTCACAAAGCCACTACTAGAACAACAATTTGTGAGATTTCGCGAAAAACTCAATGTTCTTCCCTTCCTTGACTTCAAAGAAAAGAATGAAAAAGAAATCAGGTGAATGTTAAGGACACCTCATCACCAGCTCAACATCACAGCTGTGTATACATACAAAAAATATACGAATTGTATTTTGTTGGTTAGGAATTTGTTTTAACATTTTAGACCCTTCTTGACAGCTAGGGTTTATGTTTGTATAAATTATTGTTTTTACTGAATGAAAAAATGAGTTAAGCTTTTTCTTTTCCTCTTTACTCTCTTTCCTCTTTACTCTCTGTGTATACAAAGCTGTAACATATGTCAATTTTAAAATTGAATAAATCGATCTTTCTTATAATAAGGAGAGTAACTTGTTCAATGTAAGCTTTGAAAGTGAGTTATGGTGAACATTTATAATCTGGTGTGAAAATAGTCTAACGATTAATTCTTAAAAAATAGTATTATATTATTTTTAATTATTAATCTTAAAATTGAGATTTTAGGTTTAATTTTTTTAATTACTTATGAAAAATAATATTTATTTTGAATCTATATTAATTTATTAGAAAAATCTCATTTTATCCTTTATTCGACTTGAAAATAATTTGGAGTCGTCACTAACTACTTTAGTAGGTCAAACACCATAAAAACAAACAATAGATTCATTTTTAAAAATTTGAGTTCGAGAGTCGATTACACGTAGGGAAGGGTTAACACCCCTACAAGCGTCTAATATGAGTACATTGTATTTCATGTGATATATTTAACAATTTTAATAATAGTATTTCAAATATAATTTTATTTCTTAATTATTAATCAACCTTATAATTTGAATGAAAATATTTTTTTCAATTTGGATTTAAAATAAAAATACTCAATTTCATTAAGGCATCCTTATTTTTATTTTAAAAAAAATATTTGTACATACAAAGAATTATGTATGATTTAAATATTATCTTATCAATTTTAAGTCACTGAACTAATTGCCTACGTAGAAAGAATATTTACATAGAATGGAAATAATCTATGATGGTGTTCACATTCGGTTCGTATTCATTTAAAATTTTAATATTATATTTATTTATTTATTTATTTTAAAGGTGTTTTCACTTGATTATTTAGTGTTCAAGAACTTACTCGTTTAACATTCACAAATATGTTCGTTCGTATATTCACAAACGTATTTATTTACGTGTCCACTAACATGATCATTTATTTGTGGCTAAAATAGTTCGTATATTCACAAACGTATTTATTTACGTGTCCACTAACATGATCATTTATTTGTGGCTAAAATAGTGAAATCACACCATTAGTCCCTAGAACACCTTAGGCTTCACAATTTTAACTCCAAAATTAACTGCGTGTTTAATTTAGTTCCTACATTCACTAATATTTAAAATATAAAATATAACAGAAAAATAGAAATCGAGTAAATGGGTATATAAACGAGCTTGTTTGTGAACATAAACGAACCAAACACATATTTTTATGTTTGTTCTTTTGTTAAGTGAACATAAAAAAATTGTTTATACTCATTTATTTAATTTAGTAAATGAATGTTATATAGACAGTTTTAAAATAGTTCGTCGAACACTATGTTTATTTATACCCATATACGTGACACATTTCAAACTATTATTGGATATTTCTTTTTAAATAAAATAAACAAAAAAATCATATAATTTCATAATATATTCTTCATATTTTTTCAAAAATTTTAATGTTTTTCATAATTTTGTATCATATTCTTCAAATACGCCCTTGTTCTATCTCCAAATTTAAAAATTTTTAATTCAACATTTAAATTTTTAAAAATGTTATGACTTGTTATTATAATACTATTATTAATGAAGACAATAAAGTTTGGAGTTAGAATAGAATTTATTTTTGGATTTGGATTTCATAAATGTTAAAAATATGTATGTAACACACTTGATTTGGATGACATATTTGAGTCTTAAGTTTAAACTTAAAATTATAAAATTTTTAAATTAGATTAACCCAACAAGTAATTCATAAAAAATTTAAAGCTAACGATTAAAATATATATAAATAAATAAAATATAACAAAATAGCCCCGGTTTAAATTTAAAATATTTGAGTGTAAGTTTTAAATAGTATAATTTTAAAATAATAATTACAAACTCAATATGTAAGGCCTACAATAGATAGTTCACTAAACTCAAATATTGTACTCTAGAAATTACCAGATGCTGGAATCTCAATCTCATAGAGTTTTCATTCCCACAAACTAACGTCCAACTCATGAAAACAACGATTTCTAATGTTGAGTTTACAAAACTCAGTGATATACATATACTCCACTATACTTCATGCTAATCATAAATATAAGCATATAAATTAGTACGAACAATAAAGAAAGATAAATAAACGTATGACGCTGCCATCACTGCTTCCATTTTTTAATTTAAGCCTTCTAATCCCTCAACTCAATAACCCGAAACTCTCTCTCTCTCAACTATTCAGATATTAGCTTCGGTGATGGTGTTGTTAGTATCGACGAATTTATCTCGATGAGATAAATACAATGATAATAATGATATAATCGAACGACTAAATCTCCCTATATCATAGTTTAAAATTTATCCCCAAAACTCTCACTTCTTTTTCCCACATTCTATCTTTTCTTCTTTCTTCTCTTCATGTCTTCTTTTACTTTTTCAACCACCCACCCCCTATTTAAAATTCAAATTATTGTACGAGCTCTCTAGCCCAAGTGGTTAATAAAATAATTGTTGTTCTTAGAGGTCACGAGGTTGATCACTAGTGATGCCAACAGAGTGATTGAGCGATCAATGTCAAATGGTAAGGATTATATTTTATAACAAATACTACTGTAATTACAATTAACTTGTTCAAAAAAAATTCAAACTATTCTTTTTTTCTTTAATTATTTATTTATTATATAATTATAAAATCATCCATCATCCAAAAAATAATTAACATAAAAGACTATTTCACTTATCTTTGGTTTGGACTCCCAATATAAAAACTCAACATTTAGGTCTTAAGACCTAATTTTAAAACTCGACGTTTGTATCGTTATAATTTATAACTTCACAAAATATATTTTTAAATGAGAAGATCTTAAAATAGTGTTTAAACCTAAATATTTAACTCAACTGATGATAACCTTTCAAATGTACAAGAAATAAAATGTTAACTCTTCAAATGTATTAGGACAAAAATATAATTTTTTTATATTAGAACAATTAAAATAAAATTTTAAATACAATACATTACTAGAATGTTTTATTAATAGTAGATGGGCATATTATATTTGAACACAACATTTGAGTCGCTTACTATTTATGAATTTTTTAATTATTAATTTGGTAGGTTGAGGTGACATAAATCAGCCGAATGAATATTTATTTAGTATAAATCCAGATGAGGCTGGTCAGATTTATTATTAAAATGTTTATCTATTTAAATAAGATAAGTCCGGTTTAAATTGTCTACCTTTTTTATATATTTTTATTTGTATTTTCGCTTTTAAATAGGCTTTAAAGTGGGTTTAGGGTTTAATGTTAGGGATTGTGATATGGTTTATAGAATTAGAGATAGAATTTATTTTTTTAGGGTGTATGGTTTTAGGATACATTTTTAGGGTGTAGGGTTTAGGATATAAAAAATAAGGGTTAGAGTTTAGAATTAATTTTAAACCCTAACCCTTATTTTATATATTCTAAACCATAAACTCTACACCCTAAAAAATACATCTTACCCTAATTCTCTAAACATTAACCACAACCCCTAACCTTGAATTATAAATCATAAACCCTATAATTTAAAACAGAGACACGAATGGAGGCATGGAAAAGAGTAAACAATTTACATCCTAGTATTTAATGAGTAAAAATCTTCTGTCTCTTTTTTGTGCCTCATTTTATGCATTCTTTAAAAATTTATTAAAAAATTAAAATTTAAATCATAACCATTATTTCTTATATCCTAAATCCTATACCAAAAAATACACCATACCCTAATTCCCCATACCCTAACTAAAACTCCAAACTAAAACCTTAAACCTAGACTCTAAACCTCTAATTTAAAGTGGAGACATAAATGGAGGCATGTGAAGGGTAGACGATTTGCACCTTATTTAATGAGCGTAAATCATCTACCCTTTTCCATGCCTCCATTTATGCCCCACTTCAAATTAGTGAATTTAGAGTTTTAGGTTAGAGGTTTGGTTAAGGTTTAGTGAATTAGGGGTAAGGTGTAGTTTTTAAAATGTAGGATTTAATGTTTAGGATATAGAAAATGAGGGTTTAGAGTTAAAAAAAATAAAAAAAATCAAAGAAGGCACGAAAAAGACTAATAAATGCAACGAAAAAGACTAATAAATGCAAGAATATTTTTTCCTATTTAATACTCGAGAAAATTATTTTTAAGTATCGGAAGTTGAACACTACAAACCCATCTTCATTATTTCCATCGCAAAACGAGAGCAATTATGACTACAGAAACACCTGTTGTTCAGCTCCCGGTTATAGATTTCTCAAAACATAACCTGAAGCCAGGAAGTCCAGAATGGGACTCGGTGAAACTCCAAGTCCGACAGGCACTGGAAGAGTATGGTTGTTTTCAGGCTACGTTGGACCAACTCCTGGATCTTCGAAACCCAGTACTCGGAGCCCTGAAAGAGCTGTTTGATCTGCCTTTACAAACAAAACAACTATATGTTTCCGACAAGCCCTTCCGTGGCTATCATGGGGTGGCATCAGGAGTAAGGCAAGAATGCATGGTTATTAACGAGGCGAAGGTTGTCGAAAACATCGAACGAGGTCTCACTAACACCCTGTGGCCTCAAGGAAACGTAAGCTTCAGGTGAAGTGCAGCAAAACCCCTTTTTTAAACAGTTTTTCATTCAAAATTTATTAATCTGGTGTCTGGAATTTGCAGTCAATCTCTGGTATCTTTCACCTTGCTTGCATCTGCGTTAGAGAAGACGATTAGGAGGATGGTTTTAGAGATTTTCGGTGTTGAGAAATATACAGACGAGTTCATCGACAACACAAATTATCTTCTCAAGGTCATGAAATATGGAGTGTCTGAAACTCAAAGTGTCGAGCCAAGCCTTCGTGCTCACTCGGACCAGAATTTGACCACTATTTTGTACCAAAACGAGGTTGATGGATTGGAGATTCAGCAGAAAAATGGCGAATGGCTGACTGCAAAACACTCCCCCAACTCATTCATTGTCCTGATCGGAGAGTCCCTCAGTGTATGTCTGATGCTATTGCTATCAATGGATGGATCAAGACAACAAAGATCTTAACTTGTGTATTGTTTTCAGGTATGGTTAAATGGTCGGCTGTCTCCGCCTTATCATCGTGTTGTGGTGAAGGGAAACCAGGTAAGATACAGTCTTGGATTGTTTGCAATAGCGAGAGGGGGGTATCAAGTGAAGGTTCCAGACGAGTTGGTGGATGACACGATCGGGTTGCTGTTCAAACCTTTTGACTACGAGGAATTTTTGAGGATTCATAAGGCCAAGGTGGCTCCAGGAGCTCTTCTAGGATTAGGTCTCAAGGCTTATTGCAGGGTTTGAGAGCTGACCAGACTGAATTACTTTGCAACTTCTTATGTGAATGTAATCAAAATATTAAATCCCTTATTATGAAATTTCATCTGCTTAATAAAAATTATCATAATGATTAGATTAATTAATTGACTAATTTATATCGGATTTTACAAAGGTTTATACGAAAATAACCCTCTAACTTTTTTTAATGTTTTAAAACTTCGTCGTACTAAATGAACTTAGTGATTCTAGTAATAAATGATAACGTTGTTTCTCTATAATGATTTGTATTCGATCTGCATAATTTACATAATATATTTTTCAAAAAATTAAGAATGAATATTAGATATTACCATGTAATCATACAATAATATTAAAATTAAGAGTATTTATCTAAAATTTTTAAAATTCTTGAGATTTAATTAAAGATTTTAAAAGTCGTGAAAAGAGGTTAAATTAAAATAATTTAAAAAATGTAATATCATATTTTAAAATTTTGAAAAAGTCAATTTTTCAATTTTTTTTATGAAACTATATAAATTAACTTACCACATTTAGAGGGGCAATACCTCCTCAATCTTCGAGATGGGTCCTCATCCAAGTGCAAGGAAGCTTACCTGGATTGCTTATTTTTCACGTGGTGGGACCAAAAATGGTGTGCTTTTCGTTTGTTGCTGACATTTCGGGAAACAATTATAAGTTTTAAAATTAATTATATGCTTAAAATATTTTTGATTTTTGACAGATTCGATAAGGATTTTTTAATTAAATAGAGATTATAATTTTTTATATTAGAATTCAAATCATATAAGATAAGTTAAAATAAATATCCTTATCACTAAATTAATTAATAAATCTCAAATCTGATAAGGGTTTAAAATAGAAAGGGAGTTTTTTTTTTTTTAATTTCTACGTGTAACTATCTCCGAAAAGAACAAAAAGGAAAAGAAAATATTCTCGTTGAAATTCAGGACGGCAATTTTAAATAATATCCTTTTATTATTTAATTAAAAGAATGATTCTTATCTAAGATTATTTTACAAGAATAATTTATATTAGTTTATGTAAAGTAAATTTATATTTTACAAGAAATGAGTTTTAAATTCGTCTCTTATTAAATGCATATTTTGTGTTAAGAACATAAAAAAAATATTTTTATTGATTTACTCAACATAAAACTTATATTTATTTAAAAATAAGTTTTAAATTCATGTCTTACAAAAATAAGTTAGTTTTACGTAAATAACTTAAAAATTACTTTTTCAAATAATACTGAATAAAAACTATTTTTTAATTAAATAATAAAAATGATATTTATTTTCAAAGATTACCTTACCGCTTCTATTAGGACAATATATACCAATACTAGCAAGAATCATCTAGCCTCATCGGTTAAAGAAACGATTGTTATTCCTAAAAGTTACGGGTTTGAGCATCAGTAATGATAGTATAATAATTGAGCGATGAATGTCATGTTGGTTTAATTTAAGTTGAAGTCATTTTCGATCTGATGTAGATCCGATTTGATTACTACATAATATGTCCAACTCGAATTCGGGTCAATAACAAACAGTTACAAATCGATTTAAGGTCATAACTTCTTCAGATCAAACCAAATTCTGGCTCGAACAAATTACAAATAGAATCAACTTTTTACCTCTCTATTCAAAACGTTATTCTCCGCCCTTCAAAAAGAGAATAGAGCATCATTCCATGCCTACCGTAAGCACCAAAACTCATCTAACCTAGCATCATATCTGATGACCAACTGTATTTTGATCATGCCAGCCCAATGACCAACTGCAAAACCCAAGCAAAAAACTTGACCAACTGTCATGGACAAAATACAATCCACAAGTTTGCAAGATCAAAGACCATAATTGAGAAGAGAAAGAACAACTTTTAAGCAGATGGTGTCAACCTAGAAACCCCATATCTCAAGTCTGCATAACAAAAATCTTTTTCAGAACATAACAATTGATCCAAGCTACCCAAAGAGACCCAGCCTGGATGAGCAGTAGACATTTACTTCGTGCCATGCAGCCTGCAGGCTTTGTTCCAACCTATAATGTCCTTGACCCCTAAACCACTTCCGCATTTAAGGTGGCAGATAATGTCCCAGCTAACTCGAGGACCACGAGCATCTCCAGCTACACCTTAGCCGCTCCTGTTCGTAAGATCTTTTCTGTAATATTAATTTTATTTTTTTACTCTGTGTAATGTTCACAACTCACAAAAGTTATCATTTATCAACTCGTTTTTTTTTTCAAACGGCTTTAATTTTTAAGTTTTCCCTTCAATCAACAAGCTTTAAATCAGTACTTTGAGTTAAGTTAGTGGATATTTTCTTTCCTACGATTTTGCTTGGCATACAGTAATTGTCTGAATGGTGAAGCCACTAATAACAGCCACCTCCACCATGATTTCTCAGTGCTATTTACTGTTCTTTGTCTAATTCATTTCAAATGAATTTCTGTAACCAAAGTTGGTGGAATTCATAAAATGGTTAATGGATAAAAGGCATGATTGATTGTTTGATTTGATTCTGATGGATTAGTACTGCAGCTGATATATATCATTTTCAGACAGAGATATGCGGCGAGAAGAGCTGTAAAAAAAGTTGTTTTCAAACTATATGAAATGATGAAAAGATGTTATTGCGGTTTGATTTCTAATGTCGTACAACTCAATAAAGAAAATCTACAGAGTTGGCAATATTGGATTGGTTTGTTTTCGGTTCAGCTCTCAGGTAAGCAGTGTTGCAGGGAACCTCTTCTAGCTCTGTCAATGCGAGTGAAAACGGGCAGCCGATTCCTGTATCGATTGCCATCCGGCGGAGTTCGGAGGCTTCTTCCTTGAGCTTTGCGTTCTCTCGAACAACTTGGTCATGGCACTCTGATACATGGTTTAATTTGTCTGTGAGACTCTGGTTCTCATTCTGAAGCCTGATTACCTGTGAACAAAGTTCATCCAGGTGCTTCTGTTTCCGCATCCTCGACCGACGAGCTGATTCTCGATTCGATATCATCCTCCGTTGTTTCCGCTCTTCGATGATCATGCTCAAAAGTTGTTCCTTGGCTTCATCTGAAGTTGAAGTACTCAAAGACTGTGCAACGAACTCATGAGCCGTAGCAGGCAGTGATGTGTATTGAGAATTGAATTGGCTGTTTGAGAATCTGTTGAAATGGAAACCTGGGATTGTGTTCTGGATCATGTTAAGGTTGTCTGGAATCAGGATCTGGTTCTCTGGTGCAAGGTAATGAAGCCTAGTGAGGTCACCAGGAAACATGGTTTTTAGGTTCTGAACTTGATGTCTGAGGCTGATTAAGGTTTGCAAATTGCAACGTTTTGCTGTGATTGTAGATCACTTGCAGGTTTTATAGGAAAGAAAAGGCTTCAGAGGTGGGCCAGTTTAGGCAACAAGTGTAACAGTTCCAGTGCTTAGAACATAAGAAATCAAACATTATTTATTAAATACTGTGAATGCCACTAAACATGTTTAAATATTACATGTCTTTGGAGTGATTTTGATTCATATAATTTAAATATTAGTTGATTAAACTTTATTTTAAAGTGGTCAATTTCAGTAGTTCAGAACTCCCACAGGAATAGGGATTTGTGGTTGATGACGCAAAGAGGTGCAGATTAAGAGGTTAACACCATTAAACAAGCCATGGTGTATGAGACTAATTGTATTATAATCAGATGATTCATTAAGCATTTCAAGTTTAGATTTAAGGGCCCCATGAGGGAAATAGTTTAACACAATGACCTAAATCTCATTAAAAATAAAATAGGATAAATCTTAGACATAATCGATAACATTCGATGAATATTTTTTATATACGATCTGTGTAAATTTTATATAATATATTTTAAGTCTAATACTAAAATTTAAAATTAAAATTTTAACTTTAATTTCAAAACTTCAAATCTCAATGGATGTACCACATTATAAATGTAGAAATAATAAAAAACTAACATTAGAACATAAATCCAAAAATAAACTCATTTTATGTTCTAGTTATTTAATATATGTAGGGTGTTAATTATTCGGTTTTAACCGAATTAACCGACCGGACCAAAATTATTTCGGTTAATTTTTAGTAAATTCGATTCAGTTAATTTGGTTAATTAATCAAAATTAATTGAATTAATCGAAAGTATTATATATTAAATATTATATATATTATATATTTATTTTTAGTCATTTAACTTTTAAAAATATATAAAATGTTCATTAAATTTTTTTATATTGTAAAATGATTACTAAATTTTGTATTAAATTAGTATAAAATAAAATTTTAGTGACTAAAAAATTATGTTAACATAATTTAGTGACCTATTATGTAATTTAACCAAAATTTATAATAAATTTCAGTTAATTCAGTTAATTAGCCGAAATAATTTCGGTTCGGTTAATTCGGTTAAAGGTAATTCAATTTGGTTAACGATTAAAATTTTAAAAATTTCGATTAATTCAATTTGATCACCGACTGAATTAACCGAATATACATCCCTAAATATATGGAGTAAATTTACAACAATATTAATCATATGTTTTGGTGAACTCTTCCCATTATCCTTCACGGTTGTCTTCAAAAATATTGTTTGCTCGTTGCTCGTGTGTTGGTTTGTTTTGTCCGGATGTGGTAATATAAACAAAAAATTGAGGATAAAATTAAAATATTTAAAAAATTAAAATCAATTTAGAATAAGAGTTATAATTTAAGGATAAAGATAAAATATTTAAAAATTTAAGGATCAATTTAAAATAAAAAGTCATAATTTAATAATTAAATTTTCTAAAAATTATAAACAAATTTAAAACGAATCTCACAATTTGAACACATGTGATTAACTCATTAACCTTTTTAAATACTCCTGATAAATAAAATATCTTGCTTAGCAAAAACAAATCTACATCTCTTTGATAATTCACTACTATATATTTATAGAATCTTTTATTTGATCACGAAGAAATTATATTTCTTAATGTTTATTATCTAATATAAATATTTATCCATTAAATAAAACGTATTGTTTGATAAATTAAATAATAATTATTGAACAATTAAGTATTGAATTTTATAACCGTTGAATTCATATTGGCTTGGGTTAATGTTAGTTTTTTTTAGAAGATAGATAAAATTATAAAGTTTTAAATTTTTAAGAGTTAAATTAAAGATAAAATAAAATATAATAATTTAAAGATTATTTAAGTAATTTGTTATTTTTATTGTGTCAAATTATCTTTCCATTAATATTTAATGCCACTTAACGTTGGAGTAACTAAAATTTTACATCTCGAAAACGATTATGATCTTACTGGTTGTTTTTCAAAATCGGTGACAAAAAATATACTGGGGAAAACGAAAGTGACTAACGCAGTAATTTTCAAAATCGATGACAAAAAGTGTACTGAAAAAAACGAAAGTGACTAATGCAGTAGTTTACTCTAGAATTTAAATATTAACCCTAATTCTACGTCTTAAGTTTTACACCCTAAAAATATATATCTATCTTTAATTTTTTAAACTGTAATCTTAAACCTTAATATTAAACTTGAAACTTTAAATTCATTTTATAATGCGAGACATCAAAACAAACATAAGGGAGAGGCTTTTCATCTGACATTGACTAACAGTAACAGTTATGGTTGCAGTCTACGTGTGGTTGAGTGCTGTCTTCAAAAGTTATATAAGTTTTGTTATTTTTTTTTCACATATTCTTTATTGGCACTAAGAAATGGCAGCAGCAGCAGCAGCAGCAGCTTCCTTTGATCAGTTCACAATCAGCTGCTTTGTCTGTGATTATTAACCTATTACATTATCGATAATCTCCGGCATCGGCCTTGAGAAACATTGCATGCTCCGATAGTCCGATTGTTGTTCAAGTGTTCAATAATTTCGTGATGGTATCGATTTTTTTCGTTCATAATCGTGATAAACGCGACTTTAAACTGTTATCGATGACACAGATAATTCTTGTGATAATAAAGTTGAATGATACATTTAGAATATTACTATAGCTCGCATGCTTACTTTTCTAGCTCTCAAATAGCGCTTTATTAAGGTCTTAATCCACTAACAATGAGGGAAATAAAGTTACGTAGGTGCTTTAAAGACGTGTATTAGTTTATTTAACGATCTCAAGCATTATATAAAACAACACTACTTCTATTTCTCTTATTTCTTTCAAATATCTATGTTCGAAATATATTCGGATATAAATGTAAATTTGATTATCATATATATGAAAAAAATATTAAACTTATTTCTATACCCTATTAGCTTTGCATCCAAATTATAGTTTGTACTAGCTCTCTAGCCCAAGTGATTAAAAGAACGATTGTTGTTTTTAAAGGTCACGGGTTCCAGCATAAGTAATGCTAGCAGAGTGATTGAATGATCAATGTCAAATGGTGAAAATTATATTCTGGAACAGATACTAATGTAATTACTATTAGCTAATTAAATAAAAAATAATAATGGAGAGACCTAAGTTCTTCATGCTTATTAAAGTGATATTGTTAGCGAGATAATCGCCATATTCCTCAAAATAAATCAGATATGTTGATATACATATATCACTCTTCACGTATATAGAGATAAAATTTGTTTTATACCGTAAGAATTTTTAAGTTTTACATATTTTTTGAATTGCTGGATGAGTGAAATGAATGGTTAAGATTAACAATAAGATATGTGAATATTATCGCTTGAAGAAAAATGAGTTAATCTTAACCATCCATTCACCCATCAAACTATCCAAAAAAACTCATAATTTGACATTGTGTTTGAGTGGATCCGAACACACACATATAAGGTTAGGATCCATTACACAGAATAAAACTCAATTATTTTTTTACACTTTTTGAATCATTGTATTATGATAATAAAATGACTAAAATTATTATTTTCTCATCTAATGGCCCAAAAAAATATAAATCTTTTAAGTTTTAGGCATAATATCAAAAAAACCCTTAATATTTGATTGAATAGTCAATTTAACTCATACTCTTTTTTGAATTAATTTAATTCTCAATATTTTATTTTGGATTAAAATAAACTCATTGTGACCGAAAAAATTAGTCGATTAACAATAAATAACTTAAAATGACTTAATAGAATGGTATGTCAATATAAAAATAATTTTATTAAATTATTCTTTGACTGATGTGACATTCTCTCGAGTCAATAAATTTATTTGTATGACACTGCTACGTCAGCATACACTACAATATAAGTTTACCATATTATTTTAAATTATTTATGGTTAATTAATTAATAATTTTCATTCACAAATGAATCATTTAATCCAACATGAAACGTTAAAGGTTAAATTATTTTTAAAAAATATAAACTAAAATGATTATAGCGTTAAATATTTAACTCCACTCTATTGTGGCGTTTAAATACACAAACGTCGCTAAAGATTTTTTCCTTTTACGGTGTTTTTAATTATTATGACGCAATTTTTAGCAAAACTTCTTGCGACGTTTTTCTAAGCATTGAAATGTTTTTTAGTGGCGTTAAAAGACGCCACTACAGAATTAAAAAAACGTTGCTAATAATCTATTTTGTTCAGGGAATGTTAGGGGAATTTTTTTGGATTTATTCTCAAATTTTACGTGGTGTAAGTATATATGATTAACGATTAAGGGGATTCTGCATGGTACAAATCGTCTACTTTATAATCATGTCTCTATTAGTACTTCTATTTTAAATTAATGAGTTTAAGCTTTAAGGTTATGGTTATGGTTTAGAGAATTAAGGATAGAGTGTATTTAAAATTAGAATTTAAAAATCAATTTTTATTTTTTTAACCTGAGACATAAAAAGAGCCGTAATTTAAGAAATATAAGATTTTACTGATTCTGCGAGTACACTGAGTTACAAATCCCATAATTAGCGAGCCAATTCTCTAATGACAAAATACATATGCAATACCTTCAAATTTTCATAGGATAAAAATCATTCATATTTTTTATATTTTATGTTTTAATAATAAAAAATTAAATTTTAAATTTTACATCTTAAATTATAAATTTTAAAAATTATAACATGCAAACTTAAACCTTAAACATAATATTTTAATATAAAAATATTTAAACCTTAATTCTCTAAACCCTAACCACAAACCTTAATTTTAAACCCTAAATTCTAAACCTTAAACTTTCTATTTTAAATGAAAGCATGAGAAAGAGTTAATTAATTATAAATCCCACGGTGGGAATGTTTTTTTTTTTCTTTCATATTGCCTAAAGCACTTAGTCAATATCATAGTTTCATAGTTTGGAGCAAAAGGTTTATTCTAACAACATTTCTTTATTTCTAGGATAACTCTCTGTCTTTGCCAGGTTGCCCATTCTTACACCACACGTATATTCTGGGTAATTAATTATAAACCTCGGCTTAAAAACACTCTTTATCTGATGTAACAGTAGAATGATTTCAATTGGTAATGGAATTCACATCATTCATGTTGGTTAAAGTACGGAACAAGGTTAGGTATACTGCTGAAAAGTTGATGTTGGTCTATCTGAATTATTGTAGGTTGAAGAATTGAATATTTTAGTTGAAATTATTATTAATTCGCTCACATATTTTAGTTGACATATTATTTAGGTTGTTATTAATTTTAACTTGAATTAATTTATCTCTCTAAGTTATTCTGAATTTTACATAATAATTTTTGGTTACTCTTATGTGTTTAAAACTTCACCTAGATTAATTCAAATAGACCCATATTGTACGTTTGGTTTCGGTGAATGAATCTTTTTTGAAGATTTTTTACGTACACAACGCTTCAAACTTGATATTTGTTTAAGCAATATAAAGTTACTTATCACTTGGACTAATATACATGCAAAATCAATTTCTACTAACTTCAAACATTTTTCAGTACGATGATATCATAAATTACAAGTCAAACACAAATATTTTAAAAATACTGTAATACACAAGTTTATATAAGTCTTTTAATTTTACAATTTAAAAATTTAGGTTGGGTTCAAAAATTTATATTTTAAATTTTTAAATTTAAGCATTTACATTGATTATTAAAATATAACACGTCTTGAAATGTTATAATGAAAAAAGTGTTCATTAATTTTCTTATAGTTATTAGATTTGGAGTATAGTAATGGTTAGTTGAAAAAGATGATATAAAACTAATAAAAAATTTATTAAAATTTTCAAAATTTTACATTATATAATTACATGAGACCCCCTCAAAGTTAACAGCCGGAAACAATTAAATATCAAATTCTGTTATTTAGTTACTTAGACAATTTCACTTATTTGTGTTTTTATTTTATTTTTCAGGAGTAAGGGAACAATGAGAGACATATTAAGTATACCAATCCCTGTAGAGACGATACACGATATACTTATCACTTTATTACTTGCGACGTGTACACTGCACAGTTGCGCTATTATTACACGCATCAGATATCTTGTAAAAAAAATCTATTGTAAACTTTTCCACCATCAATTAAAAAAGAAATACAGAGAGTTTCTCTGGTAAACACTCATCTTCTTCTACCAATTTTCACATGCATGCATAAATGATAAACAGAAAAGAAAGCAGAAAAAAGGGTTTCAAGAACTTCCTTATTCGTCCGATGCGTTATTTATTGGCGATAAGCCCTCTGGGATGAGTCAAGTACGAACAAGGCCAATAGTTTTTTCATCTTTCTTATTTTTTTTACTGGGTAATCATTTTGACAAATGAGATTTCTTCTCGTTTTACATCAGAATAAAGGGATCGAGGATGACAAAGGTTGGTTGTAAACCAAAACCTCGCCGAGATCTAGGTTTTCCGGTGGTTGTGATACGAAGGAGACTTACTAATCTTTCTGGGTTTTAAAATGATTTAATTTCAAATCTGGGTTCGAAGCTTCTGGAAAACATTTGTTTTTTCTGGGTTCAAAGCTTCACGTTTCTAGGTTTGCTTGGTTTTTTCTCTGAAATATCTAAGGGTTTCAAAGGTTTTTGGTCTTGCTTTATTAAGTTTTAAAATTCCAAAATGAAAAAGAGCTTTTCTGATCGATGGGGTCCTTCTATGGACTAAGTGATTTCTGTTTTTGGGACTATTGACGAAACAACCCCTCCTTGTTTTCTTTCACACTTTCAAGGGTCTCCACGTGGTGTAATAACCCTTTCAATCCTTGTGTCTTCTCGTCCCTCTTCAATCAGTCCCCAAAATCAAATAATAATTTTATTTGCATGGCATAATCATATATATATATATATATATATATTTGAATCTGTTTGTTTCACATGTTTTAATTATGTCTTATAACTGTTTTATTTCGGTTCATTTAATTTTATTTTTATTCCTTCACGATCATGATACGTTTTAGTATTAGAGGTTTTGTTTGTTTAGGGTCTAGTGGTTTTATCTTTTGATTATTAGTAAAATAGGTTAGTCACATTATTTAACAGTTTTGATTATGCATTAGTAATATGTTAAGATTCAAATTTTGTTAAGAAAATAAAAATATAAAAAACGTAGCATCCTTTATATTTTAATCTTGAGTATGGTTCGGGTTTGCTTCATTATCTGTTATTTTAGCATTTGTACTTTGTTTTCTATATATGTTGTTTTTATTAAGAATCGCATAACCAGCTATATTAATTTGTTAATGCGGGCCCTTAAATTTGGTCGTAAACGAGGCTAACTCTAGTGTAGTGGTGGTGGTTCGGACGCTTACCTTCGAGTTTAGGTGCTTTAAAATAAATGCGCAAATCCAATTAAAAATTAATTTGATCGTCAAATTAGCCCAAGAAATTTAATATTAATAAAGCGGTAATTAAATAAAGTACCAATTTTTGGGCGTTATGGGGGTGCTAATCTTTCCCCATCCGTAATCGACTCCCGAACATCAATTATAAAATCTCTGATTTTACGGTATCCGGTCAACCTAAACAGCCGATGGCGACTCCTAATTTTATAAAATCATTTTAAACCGAAAAACCCCATGTGGAAGACATTAATTTCCAAAGACACATCGGGAAATGTTTTTACGTCGAGAAAGAATACTTTTAGCGACACTATCGAAACTTTTTTTTTAAGATCGTTACAAAAGTCACAAATTCTAAAAGTAAACTATAAAACCATTCTCCGAAATACAACCGTTAAGGCTCTGAATAGAAGGATACTTGGCGAGGCTGGCATTATAAAAAATTATGGCCCAAGAAATGCAACATAGGTGAAGAAATAAAATCCAATAGGTAAATAAAAACACCCAAAAATATTATATTCTCACAAAAATTAATCAAATGAGTCCAATAAAATCCAACATACGCATTTAAGGATCAGCGGGGTTCTAGATAGACGTAATAGAAACAACCGTACAAGGGTTTTTAGAAATGAGGACCCAAAATTTGATAAACCATATTCATTAATTGATATTAATTTTAAAATTTATTGCAAAAATTTTAAAAATACTCTTAAAAAAGATGAGTTATAATTGTTAAAACGTTAATTATGTCCTAAATGTGACAATTGAATATAAAATCTTATTGATTATCATTATTATTATTGCTTCTATAGATCTAATGAGGTTATAGACAAACCCACTACAAACGACCGCACTGGGCCCTTAAAAAGGACAATTACTTCTAGGGCTATATTCTTAGAACTAGTGGGGTTATGGACAATTACTTCTAAGGGCTATATTTTAATAAATTGCACTAGGCCCCCAAAATTTTTAAACCACCTCTATTAAGGATGATAATAAATTAGATTGTATAAAATTTAAGTCTGATTCAGTTATAACCTAATTTAGATATAATTTCGAATTTCAATCTAATATTTTTCAATAAAATTTAGATAAGACTTTTTATCGAACTTTTTCAGATACGATTAAGATTAACTTATCATTTCTAATATTGACCCGAGTATAAAGAGTAGATATATAAATTTTAACGTCTCCAGGGTATATTGTATTTTATCCATTTTATGTTAATGCGACCCAGTCTATAATTTTAGGTATTTAATTTCTTGCGTTTTTAACTTATGCCATTTAATTTACACTTATTCATTTTTATCCATTGTTTGTTTATTACTTATGTTATTAATTTACTTCTTATCTTAATTTATAATTTTAGCCTAATATATCATAATTTTATCTTGTAATTATATATCTTCCTTAATTTTTCATAATTTATTGTTATTTTTATTTATTTATTGCATTTATTTTCTTGTTTATTTATCTCTAATTTTAATTTAAAAAATTTTACAACAGGAGTTTAATACTGCTAAACACTGCTAACAATGAACACCACTGGATATCATTAAATTGTTTAATAAAGATTAAAAATTTTAACGCTTAAAATATAATTATAAATTATTTAAAATAAATTTTATATTAAATTATTTTCTCTCTATATATTATATTTTTCACATAATCGAATAAAATATTAATTTTAATTATTTTTTAAAAAATCATAAACTCTAAACCTTAAAAACCAAAATCTAAAATTCAAAACCTAAAACACTAAACATTAAATCCAAATGCTATAAAATCTTAAAACCCAAAAACTAAAATCCAAAATCCTGAAGCCTTGAAACCCTAAACCCTAAACATTAGATCCTAAGTCCTAAAATACCAAAATACTAAAATCCTAAACCCGAAAATTAAAATCCTTTTATCATAAATCATAAACTAATTTTGATTTTAAGTTTAGGATTAGATTTTTGGACTTCTAAATTTTCTATTTTAGGGTTTAGAGTTTAGGGTTATATTTTTAGATTTTAGTGTATACAGTTTTACTATTTTAGATTTTAGGGTTTGTGATTTAGTGTTTTAGATTTTAGGGTTTAATGTTTTGTATTTTTGGTGTTTGAGTTTAGGGTTTTAGGTTTTGAATTTAGATTTTTTAAATAAAAATAATTTAAATAATTTATTTTAAGAAATTGAAAACATATAAAAATAATTTATTTAAAATTTTATTTTAAATAATTTATAATTATATGTTGCGTCTTTAAAATTTTTAATGTTTATTAATCAATTTAATAGTATTCATCGTTAGTGATGTTTAATAATGTTCGATGTACGTGGTATGCTCATCGTTTTATTTTTCATATTTATGCATATATATACATATGATATAAATAGATATATTGCACCATATTAAGTTTAATCGATAGATATACATTTATGTTATCATTCAAATATACATATATATATTTCTTTTAATGTATTTAATTTAATCTTTTTTATTTACGTTATCTTATTGTTTTAATGTAAATACTATTGATTATATTTTGTTTTAAAAAATTAAAGTTATAATTCTTTTTTATTCGAATTCAAATACAAATCAAACTCTGATGACTTGGATCGAATTCAAATCAGATCCTAACAATATTCATATTCAATCAATCCCCTATTAAGACTAACATTTTTTTTGATGATTCAAGCATTTTTCTAATCGAATTTAAATATAAAATTATATCAAATTCGAATTAAATAATCATCGTGTTCCTTATATCTAAAGTCGTCAACTATCGTACCATTTCTGCAAAGAACCTTCTAACATTATATAAAATTGACATATAGTAACTATAGATAATTTCCAAGTTTCTCTTATTCAATTTCCATAACTGATACAAAATTCAAATTTTTACCATTTATTGATAAAATTATATATATTTTGATTTATGCAAAAAAAATATATATATATTTTATTTTTTATTTATGAGCCAAATTGGAATTTTTAATGCTACAAAACTGGTAAGTAAATCAGCCACGTAATGATAGCAACTAAGGATTTAGATGTCCACAAGTATTGCTATAAAACCCCAGTTGCATCCCACACTTTGTCCATCATCACCTTGTTTTCATCTAAACATACAAAATATAGATAATCGACTTCTAAATTATGGCTTCGTTCGGTAGTACTTCTTTTTTCTTTGCCTTGCTCCTTGCTTCATGTAAGTATAGGGTTTTTATATGTTTGTATCGTCATATACATAACAGAAGAAATCTAAAATTTGGTGTTTTCTTATATATATTTCAGGTGTGTTGAACTTGGCAGCAGGAAAATGTGCTTCTAACCCAGACTGCAGATCCGAGTGTTTACATGGTGGCCTTTGTAATATAGATCCCGGCGTATGTGCTTGTCTTCCGGCCACCAAATGCGCTAATGACAGCGACTGTGACAAGGCTTGTCCAGAAGGCTACCAAATCCACAAGTGCCAAGACGGACTTTGTATTTGCCAGTGAAGGGATGGAACTTGTTCTGTCAGCAGTTTAGTTTAGACATTTGTCAGAAGATAATGTCTTAAATTATGTTCCAAAAGAGTAGGTAATAAAATGGGTGAATAAACAAGGTTTTGAAGTGATTCAAGTTTTATTATTGTGCATCTTTTATTTTTCATCTCAAATTATGAATATATCACAAATCAGATTATTTTCATAATCTTGGAAATTTTGGAGTTAACTAATAATTTGAAAATGAGTGACTAAATCGTGACTTCTAAAAATTGGATACCAAAATCAAACATCTCTAAAACCTAAGGAATAAACTGTGCAGTTTACCCATAAAATAAAGAGATTCACATGTTTTCTTGGAATTTAAGCATGCTAATTTCTTTTTTTTACACGTGGGCTCGTAGGAAAAATTATAAGCAGAATCACGTTAACCATGTCAATCATAGTCCTAAGTTATCAGAATCGTTCATCTTAATTTTTTAAGTTGAATCATTACCTTCTTTTATATATAATTAGTGTATGAGTAATTATTTAATAGATATTTAATGATAAACACTTTTAATTATTTAAACCATAAATGACATGATGAACGTAATTCTGCTAATAAATCTTCCGGCGCGTAGGGTACTTTAAAGACGTGTATTAGTTTATTTAATGATCTCAAGCATTATATAAAACAACACTACTTCTATTTCTCTTATTTCTTTCAAATATCTATGTTCGAAATATATTCGGATATAAATGTAAATTTGATTATCATATATATGAAAAAAAAATATTAAACTTATTTCTATACCATATTAGCTTTGCATCCAAATTATAGTCTGTACGAGCTCTCTAGCCCAAATGATTAAAAGAACGATTGTTATTCTTAGAGGTCAGGGTTCCAACACAAGTAATGCTAGCAGAGTGATTGAACGGTCAATGTCAAATGATGAGATTATATTCTGGAACAAATACTACTGTAATCACTATTAATTAATTAAAAAATAATAATGGGGAGACCTAAGTTCTTCATGCTTATTAAAGTGATATTGTTAGCGAGATAATCGCCATATTCCTCAAAATAAATCAGATATGTTGATATACGTATATCACTCTTCACGTATATAGAGATAAAATTTGTTTTATACCGTAAGAATTTTTAAGTTTTACATATTTTGTGAATTACTGGATGAGTGAAATGAATGGTTGAGATTAACAGTAAGATATGTAAATATTATCGCTCGAGGAAAAATGAGTTAATCTCAGCCATCCATTCACCCATTAAACTATCCAAAAAATATGTGAAACTCATAATTTGACATTGTGTTTGAGTGGATCCGAACATACACATATAAGGTTAGGATCCATTACACCGAATAAAACTCAATTATTTTTTTACACTTTTTGAATCATTGTATTATGATAATAAAATGACTAAAATTATTATTTTCTCATCTAATGGTCCAAAAAAAATATATAAATCTTTTAAGTTTTAGGTATAATATCAAAAATCCCCTTAATATTTGATTGAATAGTCAATTTAACTCACACTCTTTTTTGAATTAATTTAATTCTCAATATTTTATTTTGGATTAAAATAAACTCATTGTGATTGAAAAATATTAGTCGACTAACAATAAATAACTTAAAATGACTTAATAGAATGGTATGTCAATATAAAAATAATTTTATTAAATTATTCTTTGACTGATGTGACATTCTCTTGAGTCAATAAATTTATTTGTATGACACTGCTACATCAGCATACACTACAATATAAATTTACCATATTATATTAAATTATTTATTATTAATTAATTAATAATTTTCATTCACAAATGAATCATTTTAATCCAACGAGAAACGTTAAAGGTTAAATTATTTTTAAAAGATATAGACTAAAATGATTATAGCGTTAAATATTTAACTCCACTCTGTTGTGGCGTTTAAATACACAAACGTCACTAAAGATTTTTTTCTTTTACGGCGTTTTTAATTATTATGACGCAGTTTTTAGCGAAACTTCTTACGACGTTTTTCTAAGCACTGAAATATTTTTTAGTGGCATTAAAAGATGCCACTACAGAATTAAAAAAACGCTACTAATAATCTATTTTGTTTAGGGAATGTTAGGGGAATTATTTTGGATTTATTCTCAAATTTTACATGGTGTAAGTATATATGATTAACTATTAAGGGGATTCTGTATGGTACAAATCGTCTACTTTATAATCATGTCTCTATTAGTACTTCTATTTTAAATTAATGAGTTTAAGCTTCAAGGTTATGGTTATTGTTCAGAGAATTAAGGATAGAGTGTATTTAAAATTAGAATTTAAAAATTAATTTTTATTTTTTTAACATGAGACATGAACCGTAATTTAAAAAATATAAGATTTTGTTGATTATGCGAGTACACTGAATCACAATTCCCATAATTAGCGAGCCAATTCTCTAATGACAAAATACATATGCAATACCTTCAAATTTTCATAGGATAAAAATCATTCATATTTTTTATATATTTTATGTTTTAATATTAAAAAATTAAATTTTAAATTTTACATCTTAAACTATAAATTTTAAAAATTATAACATGCCTATAATTATTTAAACCCTAAACTTAAACCTTAAACATAATATTTTAATATAAAAATATTTAAACCTTAATTCTCTAAACCCTAACCACAACCCTTAACTTTAAACTCTAAGTTCTAAATCCTAAACTCTCTATTTTAAATGAAAGCACGGCAAAGAGTTAATTAATTATAAATCCCACGGTGGAAATGTTTTTTTTTTTTTTTTTTTTTTTTTCATATTGCCTAAAGCACTTTGTCAATATCATAGTTTCATAGTTTGGAGCAAAAGGTGTATTCTAACAACATTTCTTTATTTCTAGGATAACTCTCTGTCTTTGCCAGGTTGCCCATTCTTACACCACACGTATATTCCGGGTAATTAATTATAAACCTCGGCTTAAAAACACTCTTTATCTGATGTAACAGTAGAATGATTTCAATTGGTAATGGAATTCACATCATTCATGTTGGTTAAAGTACGGAACAAGGTTAGGTATACTGCTGAAAAGTTGATGTTAGTCTATCTGAATTATTGTAGGTTTAAGAATTGAATATTTTAGTTGAAATTATTATTAATTCGCTCAAATATTTTAGTTGACATATTATTTAGGTTGTTATTAATTTTAACTCGAATTAATTTATCTCTCTAAGTTGTTCTGAATTTTACATAATATTTTTTGGTTACTCTTATGTGTTTAAGACTTCACCTAAACTAATTCGGATAGACTCACATTGTACGTTTGGTTTCGGTGAGTGAATCTTCTTTTAAAGATATTTACGTACAAAACGCTTCAAACTTGAAACATTTTTTTATTACCATAATATCATAAATTACAAGTCAAACAAAAATATTTTAAAAATACTTTAATACACAAGTTTACATAAGTCTTTTAATTTTACAATTTAAAAATTTAGGTTGGGTTCAAAAATTTATATTTTAAATTTTTTAATTTAAACATTTACATATATAACTTGATTATTAAAATATAACACGTCTTAAAATGTTTAATCGAAAAAAGTGTTCAATAATTTTCTTATAATTATTAGATTTGGAGTATAGTAATGGTTAGTTGAAAAAGATGATATAAAACTAATAAAAAATTTATTAAAATTTTCAAAATTTTACATTATATAATTACATGAGACCCCTTCAAAGTTAACAGCCGGAAACAATTGAATATCAAATTCTGTTGTTGGTTCGCAAGATCAATTTTTTGCTATGATAAATGAATGTTTGAGATATAATCTAAATCGGCATGACTAGATACAATATGTTAATTCTATTGATTTTTTTATAGATTATATTGGTAATAAATTTTATAATAATTAATAAATGAAGATCTCGTTGCTAAAAAAATGTATAATAATTAATAAATGTATAACTTTCAGACATATACACCCTTGTCTGCTACTCTTGTTGCCCTACTTACCAATTTTGTAGAATTAAAAATTCCAATTTTGTTCCACTTTATTTAGTATCCATAATTATCAAATCTAATTTTGTACGTTATTAGGAAAGAATCTAGTACTTATGGAAATTGAAGAAGAGCAGCAAAGAACTTGTCTATATATAGTTACTGTATAAGTTTATTTGTATTAATATTTTTAGAATTTCTTTGCAAAAATGGCATGAATAGGATAGTTGATGGCTCTAGGAAAAAGAAAATATATGATTTTATTTAATAGAGTTTATATTCTTAATTTTATGATTTTTTAAATGAAATGTTTTCTAAAAATTAGGGAGCATGAAGATTTTTCATGATTTGGCGGGGAAGGTGTGGGATGGTCATGAATTAGGATTTTGGGTTGATAAAGGCAAACATAAATGTTTAAAAGTAAGAGGGTAAATTTATAAAAAATATTTTTTAAAGAATTTAAATAAAAAAAAATCTTCGGGTAACCTGCTCTTTCGTATTATTTTCATGAAATTTTTTTATCTTACATTGTATGTACAAAATTAAAAAATATTTATGGGTGGAGCCACATGAAAAAAATGTGGTGTTTGTTGATATCTCATAATTTTTTGAAAAATCATATTTTTTATATAATTTGTATATAAATAAATTTAAAAAATATATATATAAAACATAAATTTTTAAAAGTAGGGAGACAAATTTATAAAAAAATAATTTTTTAAAGAATTTAAATAGGACAAAAGTAAAAAAAATCTTGGGGGTGACCTACTCCTTTGTATTTATTTTTATGATTTTTTTTTTTATCTTACGTTGTATGTACAAAATTAAAAATTATTTATGTAGTGTGTCACCTATAAGACTAAAACTATTTATATCTCATTATTTGTGTGGGTCTGAACATGGGTGGAGCCACATGAGAAAATGAGGTGTCTGTTCACAGACTAAATTTTTAAAAAAATATATTTTTTATATAAAAAATTTAAAAAATATATAATTTGACACCCTTAAAAAATAACACCTCTTAAATAAAATTTTTGCACTGTAATCGGTTCTCAAGATCTATCTAATCTTTCCTATACTCAATCATGTAATCTATTTCATAATAATATATGTTTTAAGAATTGAATATTTTAGTTGAAATTATTATTAATTGGCTCAAAAGTTGATGTTAGTCTATCTTAATTATTGTAGTTTTAAGAATTGAATATTTTAGTTAAAATTATTATTAATTGGCTCAAATATTTTAGTTGACATATTAATTAGGTCGTTATCAATTTTAACTCGAATTAATTTCTCTCTCTAAATTTTATAAATTTTACGTAATATTTTTTTATACACTTATGTTTTTAAGGCTTCACCTAGATTAATTCGAACAAATCCTCATCGCACACTTGGTTTCGGTGAGTGAATCTAGTGAGTTTTTTTACGTACACAACACTTCAAACTCGATACCTGTTTAAGTAATATAAAGTTACTTATCACTTGGACCAGTATACATGCAAAATTAATTCTTAGTAACTTCAAACATTTTTGTTTTCACTACAATAACATCATAAATTACAAGTCAAACAAAAATATTTTAAAAATACTCCAATACATAAGTCTTTTAATTTCACGGTTTAATAATTTCGGTTGGGTTCAAAGTTTAGGTCTTTAGATTGTAAGGTGCAGTATTTAGGATTTAAGATTTAGATTTTAGGTGTCAGGGCGTTAGGATTAAGTGTTTATATTTTAAATTTTTTAGTTTGAACATTTACGTATATAATTTGTGTGGTAAAATATAATACGTCTTGAAACGTTTAATCGAAAAAAGTGTTCATTAATTTTCTTAGAATTATTAGATTTGGAGTATAGTAATGGTTAGTTGAAAAAGATATAAAATAATAATTTTTTAAAAAATAATAATAACAATCATTCGTCAATTGTTTAATTTAATAGGAAATTTATTTTAATACATATTATATTGATTTTACAAAAAATGAAAATGTCCACCTATATAACTATATATCAAAATTATAATTATTAAAATATTAAAAATGAAACGAAAATATATTCTTACAAAAATTGACAAGCAAGACAATTAGAAAAGAAGATATGATATTCGAAGACATCTTGAGAGACTTTTTGAAGTTTTAGTAGTTGAGTATGGTTAATTGCAAATTGAATATCGAGTCGGTTCGAGAAATTATAGTTCATAGGTTTAGCAATTGTGGTTAATCAAAATAAATCGAATTTAATTTCTAAAAGGTAAAAATTTGTATTTTATACGTAAAATACTATAGATATATTTTTAATTATTATTTTTACTTAAAATAATTTTTAAGAAATGTTTATAAAAATATTTGAAAATTTTACCTTTTAATATTTAAGAATCATAAAATAAAGTTATTTTACTAAAATAAGATGTAAATTTTTAAAAACTAACATTAATATAGGAAAATCGAAAACCGAGATTAATCTAATTAAAAATCGATAGCTACTAAAATAACTTATAAAATTAAATTAAACTCGAACCAAATGTACCCTAATTTTATTACACTTGATTTTTATACCTTTGTATAAAATTTTTAGAGAATTAATTTTTTTATATATTATATTGATAATAAATTTTATAATAATTAATAAATTCAGACAAAATGTATAATAAAAAGATAACCGAGTCTCTTTAATACCTTGAGTGTTCACTCATTTATTACCCAAACTTCTAGTGCCAAACCTAAAACCATTAATTTATGAAATGTCCGAATTGTAGTAATAAAAGAATGTGTTCCATCCCTTCACTGACAAACACACTGTCCGCCTTGGCACTTTGGCTTTGTGTTACCCGCACAAGGCTGGACGCAGTCACTGTCCTGAGTGCAACTGCTCTTCGGAAAACAAACACAAACGCCGGTTTCTACGTGACAAATGCCGCCCTGTGGACACTCGGTTGTGCAATCATTGTCACTACCACATTGGGCTGCCTCCGTGTTCAACACACCTGCAAAAAAATTGCAAAACAGGTTCAGAACTCAAAATTTCCTATCGAAGAAGAAGTTCAAAACTCGATAAATATGTGATTATCGAATATCAAATATCGATAAATATTTGATATCGAATATCAAAAATGAAGTTCGAATAACGAGTGCGTGTATACTTACTAGAAGCGACAAGCAAGACAAGAAGAAGAGAAGAAATGCCAAAAGAAGCCATAGGTGGGAAGTTGATATAGGTCTAGTATCTATATTTTGAATGATTGAGAAAGTGTCGCCGGTGATTAGGATTTTATAGAAAAACTTTCTCACATATAAACCCTTGTCTACGAGAAATTATTACATGGATTAGTTCTATCATCTAAGATATGGTTTCAACCAATTAAATTAAGACACATAAGCATTATTCAAATCATCCAATTTAATATCTTGATTTAAAAAAGGAAAAAAATATTACTAAATGATTTTTTAAGATTTTTTTGCTATCTTTATTTTTATGCTTCAAATTTTTTCTTAATTAACTTTTTCTTCTTTTTATAGATTTGAGGTTTGGGTTTTTGAGTTTAGGGTTCATAGTTTAGGGTTTAGGGTTTAGCATTAGGGGTTTAGGTTTAAGTTTGGGGTTTAGGGTGTAATGTTAGGGGGTTATGATTTGGGTTTAGGGTTTAAGATTAGAGGTTATGGTTTTAGATTTAAGTTTTAGGGTTGTGTTTTAGGGTTAGGGGTAAGAAAACATAATTAAAAAAATTAAAAAAATAATCATGATTTTTAGGGTTAGGGGTTAGCTCTGCATCCGAGATTAAAATAATTAAATTTTATGTACTTAATTATAAAAAAATAAATTTGAAGGACCTGATTGTAAAAATATAAAAATTTAGTCTTAATTTTATAAAATATATATAAGGGTAAATATCATTACAAATATCCTTAAAAATATATTTAAAAAATTACATTATTAATCTTGGTTGAGTCGGGTCCGATTTTTTTTTACTCTAAACCCGAAATCAAACCTAACTCTAGATCACCCTTAAAAAACCCGTCCCGACCATGAATTTTTTACCAAAAAAATCTAACCCGATCAAATCGGATCAGATTAGAATCTGTCGGATTCAGGTTCTATACCTATCCTTATATATTATTTATATAATAACAAATAGTACTCTTATTACATTATTATATATGTATTTAAATCGTAATATATATCTTGAGAATGTAATATCTATCGTCTTCATAATAAATATATAAATGTAAATCAAAAGGGAAATCATAGTCGGATATAACTTGGTCCAGAATTCACGTACCCTTAATCATGGTTTAGTTAACTATAATGGAGAAACCAAAGTTTTGACCTTGACATGCTCAAGACAGTTTTTTGGTCATTAGGTTCAAAACTGATGAAGGGCGTAAGGAAAGGCATCGCACTTCTACGCAAACCACGATGTAATAATCATGTGCTACATCTCAGACTTATTCTTGGTCCGAATAATATAAAAATGGATAAAAATTATTTGTTCTTTTAAGATGTTTTGATTTGTATTTTCGTATTAAGATATTATATTTAAGGTTTAATGTTAGAGTTTAAATTATTATAAATTTAAAGTTATAATTAATTTTTTTAATATTAAAACATAAAAAGTACATAAAAGATATAAATGATTTTTATCTTATGAAAATATGAACGTATTGCATATGTATTTTGTCATTAGAGAATTGACTCGCTAATTATGGGATTTTAACTCAGTGTATTTGCAGAATCGAGTAGAAATTGTCTTTTAATCGTGTCTCTTTTCTTGTCTCATGTTAAATTTGTTTAGAAATTTGATTTGTAAACCTTAACCCTATTTTTTATATCCTAAACCGTAAAAATACATCATATCCTTAATTTCCCAAACTCTAACTACAATCACTAACCTTGAATTATAAACCTTAAACTCATTAATTTAAAGTGGAGGCACAATTATAAAATAGACGATTTGCACCATGCAAGAATCCCCTTAATCGTTTCATTGGGAATCATATATACTTACACCCCGTAAAATTTGAGAATAAATTCAAAAAATATCCCCTAAAATTTAACTCTACAATTATTCTGGTCTATATATTTAACCGTTAATGTTTCATGTTGAATTAGAATGATCCCGTTGTGAATGAAAAATATTAATCAATTAACGATAAATAATTTAAAATAATATGGTAAACTTACATTGCAGTTGACACTGACATAGCAGTGTCATATAAATAAATTTATAGACTCGAAAGAATATCACATCAGTCAAAGAATAATTTCATAAAATTATTTTTTATATTGACATGTCATTCTATTAAGTCATTTTAAGTTATTTATTGTTAGTCGGCTAATATTTTTCGATCACAATGAGTTTATTTTGACCCAAAATAAAATATTGAGAATTAAATTAATTCAAAAAAGAGTATGAGTTAAACGGATTATTCAATGAAACGTTAAGGGCATTTTTTATTTTATGCATAAAACTTAAAAGATTTATACTTTTTCGCCAGTGAAGGAATGGAACTTGTTCTGTCATCATTTTAGTTTAGACATTTTTAAAAGATAATGTCTTAAATTATGTTCCAAAAGATTAGGTAATAAAATGGGTGAATAAACAAGGTTTTGAAGTGATTCAAGTCTTATTATTATGCATCTTTTATTTTTCATCTCAAATTATGAATGTATCACAAATCGGACTATTTTCATAATCTTGAAAATTTCAGAGTTAACTAATAATTTGATAATGAGGGATTAAATCGTAACTTCTAAAAATTGGAGACCAAAATCAAACATCTCTAAAACCTAAGGAATAAACTATGCAATTTACCCATAAAATAAAGCGATTCACATGTTTTCTTGGAATTTAAGCATGCTAATTTCCTTTTTTTACACGTGGGCTCGTAGGAAAAATTATTAGTTGAATTACGTTCATCATGTCAACCATGATCCTAAGTTATCAGAATCGTTCTAATTATATTTATATACTTAATATATTATAACCTAATGTCATAATTTTCTGTCATATTTTCATATTCTCGGGAAGGGGTGACATATACGAGCAGGTTTATTTTTTTTTCTCCCCGTGAATTGTATGTTTGTAACAATAGGGACAAAATTTCTTCAACTCCAATCGACTGGGCGTATTGTATCGATTTTTTTGAGTAATATACCTGGAAATGCCCGTTATCTTAATTTTTTAAGGTGAATCATCACCTTCTTTTATATATAATTAGTGTATGACTAATTATTTAAATTGGATATAAATGATTTTTATCTTATGAAAATATGAACGTATTGCATATGTATTTTGTCATTAGAGAATTGACTCGCTAATTATGGGATTTTAACTCAGTGTACTTGTAGAATCGAGTAGAAATTGTCTTTTAATAGTGTCTCTTTTCTTGTCTCATGTTAAATTTTTTTAGAAATTTGATTTGTAAACCTTAACCCTATTTTTTATATCCTAAACCCTAAAAATACTGTAATACCCTAAACATAGCCTAGAAGTTAAGGACTAAATAAATTAAATTAGAGCTTAAAAAAATTTAAAATTTAGTGACTAAATTAAATGAATTTGAAAATTATAGGCCAAATTGAAAAAGGACAAAAAAGTGAAAATTCAAGAAAATAGAGATTGCATGTAAGTTTTCAAGAAATTGGTGACCTTGGACACATGGCAAGATACCATGTGGTCGGCCACCCCCTTGTCCCCTAATTAGAATTTTGTTTGAATTAAAAAAATAAGAAAAAGGGAATAATAATGATGATATGAGATAGTGGGAGAGAGAAAATCCTAATAGTCAACCTCTTCACCCATTTCTTTTCCTCTTGGCCGGCCATGGGAGAAGCTTGAGAGAAAAAAGATTTGCTTGCCTTGTGTTATCACCAGTTTTCGTCCGGGGAGTCGCCACCAATCGATTTTCTTGACGGTGTGATTGGAACACCAAAAATCGCGCCTACGAACCAGAACGGGTCCGGTAGTCTGTTACGCGTGAGGAAGGGTGAGCACTCCCACATCGCCCGAAATCGGCACCTTTCGGTTACATGATATTTTATACGATCGAAAATATTAATTCGTTATCGAAATCTGTAATAAAATGAGTTAGTAAATATTTAATAACAATAATAATTATAAAAAGGGTCATAATATATCATATAACAACAATAATAATATAAAAATAATAAATATAATAATAAGTAAATGAAAATAATAAACATTTAGAACTGCCCATGGACTGATCTGCAAAAATCAAGACATGGGGGGATTAAAATAATAATATTAGGGATGGAATTGAAAGAAAATAACAAAAAGAGGGCTTAATTGCAAGAAACAGTGACTAAAATTGAATCTGAAACAAACTGTGGGTCACGAGTGAGGACGCGCTGGAAATGCAGGGGCCACTGATGTAATTTCCCCATTAATCCGGGTAAAGACGCGGGTCGGTTCGGATAATCGGGTTGGATGCCTTGAAATGGCATCGTTTTGGCAAAAAATCCCACTTGCCAAAACAACGTCGTTTGGATAGGATGATATAAACCCTCTTTTAATCATTTGAACTCATTCTCTTCCTCCTCAGCAAAACTCATTTCAGAGAATAGGAGAGCAATCCTCAAGTCTCTACAACTGCCGGCGTCGGAGCAGCACCGCCGCGGCGGCTCACGGCTACCGGCCGTCGTGCCGGTCGCCGGTGATGGGAAAGGAGGCCCTTTTCCAACATGTCTCGAAGCGCTGAAGTCGGATACAGGCTCGGTTTTACGAATGGATGCACAGATCAACACAGATCTAAAGATAAGTGTTCGACTTTTATTATTTTTTTTACCTTAACCTTTTGCTTTTCTTTGCTCCTATCTCACGGTTCTTCTTCTCTCTTTTCTCTGTTCGAATGGCACGAATATTATTCTGTTTCTGGATTTGGTTTCGGATTTGAAATGAGGCTTGTATTGATTTTTTCTACCGATTGGTAACCGAGACTACATGTTCATGTTTCTGGGGTATTTATACCCAGATTACAGAGTATATTAATATAAAAAGAAGGATTTTCATCCTATTTCAGATCTAAAAATTAGATCTAATTATGTCCCATTTCTTTTTGCAGGTTGAGAAGACACCGACGATGGCTCTGAATCTTCATGTGGCCAAGGCGGTGGCCGTTCTTCTTGGCGAATAAGGGAGCGCGTGACTCCCACGCGCGAGTCAAATCACCGCATGTGGTAGCCACGCACGGACAGCTGTGCAAGGGTGGCTTGAGGAGGCGGCGACCGGTTCATCTGGTTAGGGTTTAGGTTTAATTAATCTTTAGGGTTTGGTTGGGTCTGGGTTTTGTGTATATTGGGCTTTGGTGTTGGGTTTATTACATTTGGGTCTGATTAATAATAAAAGGGTTTAGAATTTGCTGGACTTTGTTGTTGGATCTGATAATAATAATAATAAATGGAAGTTTGGGTTTGGATTTTAATCTAATGGGTTATTACAGCTTCCCCTCTTTGTTCATTATTGTGTAACGACAATAGAGCAAAGATAAGGAATAACCCAATTCATCAGGTTTGGCTTCAGGGTTCTTCTTTGGTAAGGTAATGGTTCTTCTTGGTAAGGTAAGGGTATTTTTGGGAAGGTAAGGGTTCTTTTGGCCACCACATCTTCTTTTGGAGCTTTGACTTGACGCACTCCATCGCCCTTGTCCATAAAATCCTCAAAGCTGATGATCCGTTTGAGAAGCTGACACAAAACTCGAGCTGAATGTGATGCTTCTATCCTTACTGAAGACTGGACCTAGCTTCAACACTGCCGGAGAAGTAAAGTTTGGTGCGATCATTGATGTCTGATCTAGCTTCATTGTCGAGGAAGCACGATCTGGCAAGGAGTGCTGATGCTTGATTGAACTGCAACACTGACGAAGCATGATTTGACTGATTCATCTACAACACTATCATCGAGATGAGAATCATTCGATCTGCTTGCAACACTGCCGAAGAAGCGAGATCTGATGACGATTTCTGTCACTCTAAGGCCGCAACACTGACGAAGAGGCTTGATTTGTATGTTCTATCTACAACATTGCCGCTGAGATGAGAAACATTCGATCTGCTTACAACACTACCGGAGAAGCGAGATCTGATAACGAGTTCTATCACTCTAAAACTGCAACACTGACGAAGCATGATTTATTTGATCCATCTACAACACTGTCGTCGAGATGAGAATTATTCGATCTGCTTGCAACACCGCCGAAGAAGCGAGATCTGATGACGAGTTCTGTCACTCTAATGCCGCAACACTGACGAAGAGGCTTGATTTGTATGTTCCATCTACAACACTGCCGCTGAGATGAGAAATATTCGATCTGCTTACAATACTGCCGAAGAAGCGAGATCTGATAACGAGTTCTGTCACTCTAAAACTGTAACACTGACGAAGCATGATTTATTTGATCCATCTACAACACTGCCGCTGAGATGAGAATCATTCGATCTGCTTGCAACACTGCCGAAGAAGCGCGATCTTTACTGATAGCCGTTTACTCTGGGCTAGTTGTACTATTTTCTTAAGCACAACCGGTCGATATTAGACACGAGATTGAAGTCCTTCAAAGGATTTTATTTCCTTTGACCATTCGTGACAATGGATTTTAACAGATATTTGAATAATCCTCTTTTATGCATTTTTCCCAAATGCACAGGGATCAACGGATTTGATTTGCCTTTACCGATGGCCGTTTGCCCCGGACTAGCTGTACCATTTCCCTGGGTACAATCAGTTGTCACCAACTCTGAGATTGGATTTTTTCAAAGGTATTGATTTTCTTTGACCATCCGTGAGAATGGGTTTTACAAGACATTCGAATAGTCCTCTTTACTGCATTTTTCCCAAATGCACAGGGATTAACGGATTTAACGTGCCTTTACCGGTGGTCGTTTGCCCTGGGCTAGTTGTACCGTTTCTCTGGGTACAATAAGTTGTTACCAATCCTGAGATTGGATTTGTTCAAAGGGATTGATTTCCTTTGACCATCCGTGAGAATGGATTTTTCAGGACATTCGAATAGTCCTTTTGTTTCATGACATACTTGTTGAGTAGAAATGATAAGTGTTAAGGGTGAGGATTCTGACCTGCGTTCCCGAGGAGCAGTTGTAATAGAGTCACACTATTCTGCCCGAGTGTCCTGATGATGTCTCTATGTTCGCTTGTTCCTTTGCTTCCTTAAAGGATAAGGCCTGTAAAACTTTCACGACTAGATTCAAAATATTAGGGTTAGCCTGTACTGTATGAATGATGTATGTATGCATGCATGCATGATCCTAGCATGAAATGCAGAATGCATATGATAATGATTTTCCAAAGGATTTGTTTAGTCAGCTGTCTTGATGGGTCGTTATCACTTTGATAACTGTGTCTTCATCAGATAAAATGTCTGATCCTCATCTGTCTAGAGTGTGCTTGTTCCGAAGCATTTTCTGACAATATTTTCCTTTTGAGTAAGATCGCTCCTAACCCCTATGTCTTTTTAGGAAATTTCAGAAGTAATGTAGAAAACTTGTAATTTTATTAACAAAAGATTTTATTGATAACAAAATTCAAGGTAAATATTGACAATAAAAGTTACAAAAAGGAAAGAATTGATGCCCCAGATATCTGACTATCAAGATTTGCGAGGCTATCTTGGCAGAGTCTTCATGTGTCTAGGAGTTCTTAAGCGAAATATTTCTTGACTGCGTCTGAATTTACTGGGTTAGGCAGATCTTTGCCATCCATTTCAGACAGGATTAATGCTCCTCCTGAGAAAGCCCTTTTTACAACATATGGCTCTTCCCAATTTGGCATCCATTTGCCCTGAAAATCCTTTTGTATAGGGAGAATTTTCTTCAGAACCAGATCCCCTTCTCGGAACTCTCTTGGCGAACCCTTTTGTTGAAGGCTCTCATCATTCATTTCTGATACATTTGCCCATATCGAATTGCTTTTAATCTCTTCTCTTCAATCAGGGCAAGCTGGTCATGCCTGACCTGCACCCATTCTGCCTCGTCTAATTTTAGATCTGATAAAACCCTCAAAGAAGGGATTTCAACTTCTATGGGTAGTACTGCCTCCATCCCATAGACCAGGGAAAAAGGAGTTGCCCCAGTAGAAGTTCTCGCAGATGTTCTGTGTGCAAACAATGCAAAAGACAGCTTCTCGTGCCAATCTCGGTATGTTTTCACCATTTTTCCAACAATTTTCTTTATATTCTTGTTGGCCGCCTCAACTGCCCCATTCATCTGCGGGCGGTATGGTGAGGAATTATGGTGCCTTATGTTATATTGTTTGCAGACTTCCGATATGGTCTTGTTATTCAGGTTCAATGCATTGTCGGATATAATACTTTCCAGCATCCCATATCGGCATATTATTTCCTTCTTGAGGAACCTGCTTACTGCTACTTTGGTCACGTTAGCATAGGTGGCTGCCTCTACCCATTTAGTGAAGTAGTCAATGACAACGAATATGAAACGATGACCGTTGGAAGCTTTGGGTGAGATAGGCCCAATTACATTCATGCCCCACATTGAGAACGACCACGGAGACGTCATCACATGCAGAGGTGATGGAGGAACATGAATCTTGTCAGCATAAATTTGGCATTTATGGCATTTCCTAGCATATTCGATGTTGTCACTCTCCATTGTAGGCCAGTAATACCAGAATCTCATGATTTGTCTTGCCATGGTGAATCCGTTGGCGTGAGTTCCACAGACACCTTCATGTACCTCCTCGAGGATCATTTTGGCTTCGGCGGCGTTCACGCATCGCAACAATATCTGGTCTTTTCGTTTTTTGTATAGAATGTCACCATCTAGGACATAATCAATGGCTAATCTTCGCAGTGTCCTTTTTTCATTCTCTGAGGCCTCTCTTGGATACTCACGATTCTTTATGTATTGCAAGATATCGTGGTACCATGGGCGCTCGCTGTCCTCGTCTTCTTCCATATTGTAATAGTAAGCGGGAGAGACGTATATGCTCATCCGAATCGGCTTCAGATCCGACGATTTGTTTACTTGTATTAGTGACGACAAAGTGGCTAAGGTGTCGGCCATCTGGTTGTCTTCTCGGGGCAAATAATGAAATGATATCTCGTAGAATGACTTGATCAAGTCTAGGACCAAGTTTCGATATTCCATTAGTTTAGAGTCCCGGGTACTCCATTCTCCACGAAGCTGGTAAATCACGAGCATTGAATCCCCGTATACCTTCAACCGTTTAATCTTTCGGTCGATAGCCGCCCGGATTCCCATGATACACGCCTCGTATTCTGCCACATTTTTGGTGCAGTCAAAATCGAGCTTGCTGGTGAAGGGATAGAAGTCACCTTCTGGAGATACGAGTACTGCCCCAATTCCTTTACCGGTGGCATTGGAAGCACCGTCGAAATTTAATTTCCAATGGTCATCATTTGCCCCGTCTTCTTCGACGCACATCAGGTCTTCGTTAGGGAAGTCAAAGTTTAGAGGTTCATAGTTCTCTAAAGCTCTGCTAGCCAAAAAATCAGCGATAACACTTCCTTTAATGGCTTTCTGATTGACGTATACTATATCAAATTCAAATAAGAGAATTTGCCACCTGGCCATTCTGCCGGTCAATGCAGTGGATTCCATCAAGTATTTAAGGGGATCGAGTTTTGAAATTAGCCATGTCGTATGATACAACATGTACTGCCTTAGTCTTTTAATAGTCCAAACCAGAGCGCAACAGGCCTTTTCAACTGGTGAATACCTTGTTTCGCATTCCGTGAACTTCTTGCTAAGGTAGTATATTGCTCTTTCTTTTCTGCCGGAGCCATCATCTTGACCCAAAACACAACCCATAGACTTCTCAAAGACTGTTAAATATAAGATTAACGGTCTATTAGGTACTGGTGGTACCAGAATTGGGGGACTTGTCAGATAAGATTTGACTTT
The DNA here is from genome assembly GCA_035048815.1 of Abelmoschus esculentus. Classification (NCBI taxonomy): domain Eukaryota; kingdom Viridiplantae; phylum Streptophyta; class Magnoliopsida; order Malvales; family Malvaceae; genus Abelmoschus; species Abelmoschus esculentus. Next base: position 15,945,539 of record JAUCBN010000019.1, read on the forward strand.
GTCGAAGGCTTCTTGACATTCTTCATCCCACTCTCCAGAGTCATGTTTCTTTAACAGTCAGAAAATAGGGTCACATTTCTCGGTTAATTGTGAAATGAACCAGGAGATATAGTTCAATCTGCCCAGAAATCCTTTCACTTGCTTCTGAGTGCGCGGAGGTGGCAGCTCCTGAATGGCTTTTACTTTATCGGGATCAACCTCGATACCCCTTTCACTGACTACGAAGCCTAATAGCTTCCCAAATGCTACTCCGAATGTGCATTTGGCAGGATTTAGCTTCAACTGAAATTTTCTTAGTCTCAGGAAGAGCTTCCTCAAGAATCTTATATGTTCATCTTCGGTCTGCGACTTGGCGATCATGTCGTCGACATAAACCTCGATCTATTTGTGCATCATGTCGTGGAACAAGGCTACCATGGCTCGTTGGTATGTAGCCCCAGCGTTTTTGAGTCCGAACGGCATCACCTTGTAGCAGAATGTTTCCTATTGTGTTACGAACGTCATTTTGTGCATATCCTCAAGACACATTTTGATTTGATTGTACCCCGAGAATCCGTCCATGAAGGAGAACAAGGAGTGTTTTGCCGTATTATCGACCAGAGTATCGATATGCGGCAATGGGAAATTATCCTTGGGACTAGCTTTGTTCAAATCCTGGTAGTCGACACACATTCGCACCTTGCCTTCCTTTTTAGGCACCGGGACAATGTTGTCTACCCATTCTGAGTACTTGATTTCTTGAAGAAAGCCCGCATCATACTGTTTCTTCACTTCTTCTTTTATTTTCAATAGGACATCAGGCCTCATTCTTCGCAGTCTCTGCTGAACAGGTTTGCAGTCTTCTTTTATAGGGAGTTTATGTACCACAATGTCCGTGTCCAATCCAGGCATATCTTGGTAAGACCAGGCGAAGACGTCTTTGAATTCTCTGAGTAGATTAACTAGATCCGTTCTGGTTTTAGTTGAAATGCATGTGACGATTTTTATTTCTTTATTTTCCTCTTTTTTCCCCAAACTCACAGTCTCGACTGATTCCTTATGGGGTTGGATCTGTTTCTCCTCATGTTCTATCATTCTTAGCAAATCGGGAGATAGTTCAAAATCCTGGTTCTCCTCAAACTCCGGAAGTTCTCCTAGACACACTTCTTTCTCGAAAATGAGTTCCAGATTAGCTTCACTATTGCTTGATAATTCGATATCTGAGGACCTGAAATAAAACCTTATTTTGAACAAAATAATCAAGAATTTGAATTGTAGTTTGGAAATAAATATTTGGAAACGAAAACATTTGTTAAAAATTTACAACAAAAAGCTTCATTTTATTATCGTAAATATATGTAGGCCCTTTTTACAAAAGAGGTCCTTGTTACCCTCGGGCTAGAGGTAACAAGTATGATTGGGATATTACTCTGAAATTTCCTTAAAGACCGTAGGGATTTCTTCTGCGCTCCAATTTCCCAGAGTAGATCTCGGTGCATAGGGTGTGATTCTTCCCAGAAATGTTTCAGTGTTTTCTTCTCCGATAAGGGCATTAATGTCCAACTTGCCCATTAATTTCGTCAACTCTTTTTCATCCATCTCCGGGTAAATGATTCCTCCAAAGACAAAGCTCTGAGATAGCGGGGGAAACGTCATGGGTTCCCAGCGAACTTCTCTCCCTTGTAGTCGAGCTTTCCTTCTTTCTTGATTTTTCACAATTTCCTTCCTCATTTTCTTCGTTGTTAGCTTGTATCCCAAGCCAAAACGGTCTTTTTTGCCGACGATAGCCGGCGTCCTGGGGCGACCCTGCAGGCATCGTCCTAACCCTTTTCCAACTCGGGCTCCCCGCCCCACGGTTAGCTTGATGCCCATCCTGGTGGTCCTGGACAATCTCGGTGTTGGGATTTTGTTTCCTTCTGTGACGAATGTAGAGCTGACAAATTCGAAGGATCGAAAAGAACATTCAAGTGCCTTTTCATCAGTTTCACATACGGCGCTTCACTCGTGACAGAGGCTATGATATCTTCTTCAGCATTGATCGTTATCAACCTCCCGTCATGGATGAACTTGACTTTCTGATGTAACGACGATGGCACAGCCCCCACGGAATGGATCCATGGCCTTCCCAGTAAGTAGTTGTACGTGGGCTTGATATCCATTATTATGAAGTCGACATTGTAAGTATTGAGACCTATCTGTAGTGGTATATCCATCCGTCCCACTACAGTTCTTTCGGTCTCGTCGAAGGCACGTACGATAGTATTGCAGTTTTTCATGTGAGTACTATCTACTGGGAGCCTGTTTAGTGTATTCAGTGGCATTACATTCAACGCGGATCCGTTGTCCACCAGCACCCCGGGTAAAGTATACCCTTTGCAGCGGGTGGTAATGTGTAGGGCTTTAGTGGGCCCCATTCCTCTTGACGGGATCTCATCGTCATTAAAGTGGATAAAATTATCTGTATTCAGGTTATTGACTAATCGATCGAGTTTATTTACAGAAATATCATCAGGAACGAAGGTCTCGTTGAGCATTTTCAATAATGTGTTCCTGTTAGCTTCGGAGCTGAGTAACAAAGTGAGAATTGATACACGGGCTGGCAACCTCCTGAGGTGTTCAACCACATTATACTCACTATGTTTCAGAAACCTTAGGAATTCCTTCATTTCTATCTCCTGCACCGGCTCGTTGACCGGTGCCTCAGGTTCCTGGAATACGCTCCTCGGCGGCTCTGCAATAAGGGCCTTTCCCTTTGAATCTCTGCTTTCTTTTAACCCATATTGAGTTTCACTTCTTATGTGGAACGTTACATCATTTACTGCCCCCGTTCCAGTTTTTTAGGGGTCTTCATGTCTGGTAACTTGATAGTCATACTTCCAATGGACCCTTTTTGGATCCTAGAAGGCAAATGGTTGCGGCGCTTGAACAGTGAGCTTGGCCTTTGCTGACTTGCTTGTTTCTGGTTTCTTTGGTCCTGAAATGACCAAAAACGGGGTCTTCTTAGTATTACCCAGTTCCGAAGCACAAACCTCCGTGGCTTCAAAAGTATCCTCCTCGAAAAATTCAATCTCTTTGTTGTCAATCAATCTTTTTACTTGGCCTTTGAACTCTATACAGTCATATATCGAATGATCCCCCGTATTGTGATAAGGGCAAGACTGATAAATAGCTTCTATTTTTCTAGGTATTAAACCTTTCTCTACGACCTTCTTCCAAACCCACTTTAATGGGGATTTCACCTCTTCCACGTCATGCTTTACCTTTCTGTTAGTTGGTTCAATAATCGCGTTTACTCCGGGTTCCGCGTGATTGGGTAGCGGGTTCCCTGTGTCGTTGGTTCCTGTACTGTTGTCAAACCTTACAACCCCGATTTGCATAAGTTTCTCGATAAGCTTTTTGAAACCAATGCAATCTTCGATTGAATGTCCTACTGCCCCAGCGTGATATTCACATTGGGTGTTAGGGTTGTACCACTTCGGATACGGTGGTTGTACTGGTTTCATGAACAAAGGTGACACTATATGTGCTTCGTAGAGGTTCTTGAAAAACTCTCCATAGGAGATAGGGATAGGGGTGAATTCCCTCTCAGTCTTCTGATTTTGATGCTGCTTCTGTGTATTCGATGCTTTGTGTTGCCATGTGGATGGCTTAGAATAGCTGACATTATGGACACTAGAGTCTCCGTCTTCGTTGTTCTTCTTTTTGTAGTATGGCTTTTTAGGTGACTCTTCATCTTCTAGTTTTTCACTTCGAATGGCCTGCTCGATCATTTCTCCATTCATTATGATATCCGAGAAGTCCTTTGTTGCGCCTCCCAAAATTCGCCCTAGGAAAGGCTTCTTTAGTGTCCCAACGAAGAACATCACTGTCTCTTTTTCTGATAGGGGTGGCTGTACCTGAGCAGCAACGTCTCTCCAGCGTTGTGCATAATGTCTAAAGCTTTTGTCATGTCTTTTTTCCATGTTTTGCAGGGTGACTCGATCAGGGGTTATATCTATGACGTGGCTGTACTGTCGCACGAAAGCCTGTGCTAAGTCTTTCCACGAGCAGATCTTTGTGCAACTTAACTGATTATACCATCTCGCCACTGAGCCCGTTAGGCTATCTTGGAAACAATGAATAAGTAACGGATTATTGTCAATATACCGCGTCATTCATCGAATAAACATAGTTAAATGTGCCTCAGGGCAGGTTGTCCCATTATATTTTTCAAAGTCCGGCATCTTGAACTTCGGAGGTAGCACTAGGTCGGGCACCAAGCTTAATTCTCTCGCTTCCATCCTCGGGAGCTGGTCCATATTTTCCATGGCTTTGAATTTCTCTTCCAGCATTCTACAGCGATCTTCGAGTTCCTTTTCAGCCCTGGATTTTTCAATTTCGTTGAAATCAGGGACTATGTAGTCATTGGGATTCTGAATGACTAATCCTCCTTGGAAATGAGCTTCGTTTTGGCTGGTCGATCCTTTATGAACTTCAGCTGGACCGTGGGCTTGTAGGGGAGTCCCCGAGTCGATGGCTGTTGCATTTGGCTCGATCATAATCTCCTTGTTCTTGTCTGACTCCTTTTTCGCCAATAGCTGTGTAATTCTATCGAGTAATTCATCCTGGGTTTGCGAAATGTGAACCCGCATTTCTTGTTGCGCTTTTTCCAATCTTCTTTCCATATCCTGTTTCATCTCTTCATATGCCTGCTCAATTTTAGCCAATCTCTCTTCCATTCTTCTTGATCTGAATCGAGTGAAGTGTGGATGTTGGATTTGGTCTGGTTCCAGTATTATTGCAACGATAGCATTCTGGAACATTAGGACAATAATATAATGTAATAGAATAATGTATGGATGTAATCTAATATGATGAAATGTGCATGCAAACCAACATATTATATTAATATTCCCAAACGTTTTACAAAAAGTGTTGACTCTGGTACAACTTTGAAAAGGAAGCCTTGTTTTAGAACACGACTTTCTATATATAAGGCGACCTCGCTTTTACATATATTGTTTGGCCTTCGCTCCCAAGATCCTGATCTTTTTGAGTAGCGAAGCGAGCTTTTTGCCCCTGTTTGACTCTGCCTCAAAATTTAAACTGAGAACTTCAGCTTGAATTGCCAATGCCTGCAGATATTCGACACTTCTCTGACTTGTACTATGGCCTCAGACATAGTGTGATTTCTATCCTATACTTGCCCCTGGGTTTCATTAAGTCGGGTTTTCCATTGTTGTTCTTCCTACCGACGTAACTCCTCGAGATAGTTAATTTGTGCCTTGCTAGCCTGCAAGGCAGCTTCTATGTCTTTGACCTGGCTCTTCAGGGCCTCATTTGTCTCTAACTGGGTTGTCGACCCCTGATGATAGCTCTGACAAGTTTCTTCCAAGCTGTAGACTTGGCCTCTCAATCTGTCATTTTCGGCTTTAACTCTGTTCAGCTCCTCTTGATCCATAACTTGTTGGCTCCGTGTCTCATTGAACTTATTTTCCCAGTAACGGGTTTTCTTCTTTTCCTCATGCATCTCTAATTTCCAATCAGCGAAGGATTTTCTGAGATCGGCATATTTCGCGAACTCTCGGAGCTTTTTGTAGTCTCCTTGTAGATCAGTCAAGTCCTCCTCGGCCTTGTTCTTGCCTTTTTGGATCCGTAGCATTTCCCGTTTCTGCGACTGCATGCCGAACTCGAGCTGGTTTCTTTCATTTTCCAGTCTGGACAGCTGCATCTCCATATTGATGTATTTCCCTTGATAATCTTGTCTTGCAATTTCCGCTTCCGTAGGATTCACAAAGAGTTGCTCTTCTAACGGCATGGTGTTTTCTGAGTCTCGCATCGGGACATCGTCGTTGATTCTCCGGCTTCTTCATTGTCGGTACTCGGGAGTGACTCTGGGTCTTTCATCGAACAACTCCATCTTTAATGGACGTTTCCACGCTTTTGTGATAGCGGCAACACCTTTCTTGTAGTCTCTTCCTCGATAGGGAAACTCACATACAGCTAGTCCTCGGGTCGCCGGAATGAACTGCCGGGATCGATACTGTCGGGAGACCATTAAGGGTGCATATATTGTTGCCCTCTAGATGCCAAGTAAAGGGACCCAACTATAGCCTTCACAGCTGAATACGATCTCCTGAGGGAAAAACCATCTTGCTTTCCAGGCTATGTCCCCTTCACGTAGGTTGCGTAGAATATCTCTCCATTGATCGTATGGGATGTTTTCCGGCCTCTGTGTATGTGCTAGCTCCCTTATTGGCGAATAGGAGTCGAAGCATGCCTGGTAGGAGGGTCTTTCTAGCTTCCAAAAATGACTGTGGAACCATACAAGCAACAGTTGAGCACAACCAATAAACCTTCCTTCGCCGTTTCTTCGGCAAGCAGTAAGCGATCGGAAAGTCTCGGCCAGGATTGCAGGAACTGGATTGACTCCTTTGTCGAGATGATCAAATAGTTCCATCACCGCATCGTCAATGTATCCCAGTGATTTTGGAAAAATAACTAACCCGTAAATAGCCAGGGCGAACATTTTAACCTGTTTCTCACTCTTGGTTTCCACCTGGATCAGATCTCAGATGTCTCTCCAGGCGATGCATTTAGTTTCCCCTTTCTCTTTAATCCGGGACTGGGCCCATTGTTCACTTTTCCCGGTTAATTTCAACACCCTCTTCTTGAATGCCGGTGAATCAGACGGTTTGAAATACATTTTGTCTGGTTGAAATTTCTGGCATTGAATCAAAGCTGTATACTCTTCGATTGTCGGTGTAAGATCGACGTCTCCCATTGTAAAACAATTATACGATGGGTTCCAGAATTGGGCCAGGGCTCGAAATAATACTTTATCAATGCTGACATCAAGTATGGCAAATCTCCGTAATTAGCCAAGAACATGCCCTTGGTGTCTTCATTCCATTGGTCCCAAATATATTTCAGCTCCTGTAAATTATTCTGCGTTGCGGATATCCGTGTGAACTCCTGGAGGTTGACTTTTTCACCTTCTATTAGGCTATCCCCATTCTGGTACTGAGATCCCTCTGACCATTGTCGGATTCGGAGATTGGCCTCTACCTTGTCTAGAAAGTAGTTTTCCATAGCTGAGCCTTTCTAACAGTTGTTCCTTTATCAACACCTTTTATTATTGTAAGGGAAAATGCACATGCAAAACAGTAGATAGAACAACATAAATATGGTTAGTAAAATAAATATGATGCATGCCGTATGAGAATACAAATAAATGGCATAAAGAAGAAATGAAAATAAATAGCGAGAAATAAAAATATAAATGAACGGAACCCCCCCTTTTCTGGCTTTCTCTCTCTCAAAGGAACGACCCTACAGGGTGATTTCCTAATTGGGCAGAATTCCGGCATGACGACTCTAAAGGCGGGCTTCTAGGCTCACTACGTTTGAATGTAGTTCTAGAAGGTTCCCGAACGAAATTTACTATCCTATTAAGGATAATAAATTTAATTCAGGGGGATATTTTTCTCTAAGTCTATGCAGAGACATGAATCTCACGAAGACAGAGGGAAAAACATCTCGAAAGCAATTCACCATCCTACACGGAGGCATAACCTCACGAAGGAGTGGTTTCATGCTCCCACTTAATTTGGTCGGGCCCGGGTTGAGGGCTTAGGTAATGAAGGGTCCTGAAAAAGGATTTAAAAAACATATTAATACGGTATTTTGAAATAATAAAATAATAATATAAGAATAAAAATAATAATAAAAATAAAAATAAAGAAAATAATAATAAAAAACAAACAATAAAAATAATAATAAAAATAAATATTGAAAAATAAATAAAAGAAAATAACCGAATTTATATTTTCGATCGTTAAATAAAATGTAACCGAGTTGAGGCTCGACTCTCGAAAATGTAGTCCCCAGCGGAGTCGCCAGCTGTTATCATCGTTTTTTGTCTGGGGAGTCGCCACCAATCGATTTTCTTGACGGTGCGATTGGAACAACAAAAATCGCGCCTACGAACCAGAGTGGGTCCGAGAGTCTATTACGCGTGAGGAAGGGTGAGCACCCCCACATCGCCCGAAATCGGCACCTGTCGGTTACATGATATTTTATACGATCGAAAACATTAATTTGTTATCAAAATCTGTAATAAAATGAGTTAGTAAATATTTAATAACAACAATAATTATAAAAAGGGTCATAATATATCATATAATAATAATATAAAAATAATAAATATAATAATAAGTAAATGAAAATAATAAACATTTAGAACTGCCCATGGACTGATCTGCAAAAATCAAGACATGAGGGGATTAAAATAATAATATTAGGGATGGAATTGAAAGAAAATAACAAAAAGAGGGCTTAATTGCAAGAAACAGTGACTAAAGTTGAATCTGAAACAAACTGGGGGTCACGAGTGAGGACGCGCTGGAAATGTAGGGGCCACTGATGCAATTTCCCCATTAATCCGGGTAAAGACGCGGGTCGGGTCGGATAATCGGGTCGGATTCGGGTCAGATGCCTTGAAACGGCGTCGTTTTGGACAAAAATCCCACTTGCCAAAACGACGTCGTTTAGATAGGATGATATAAACCCTCTTTTAATCATTTGAACTCATTCTCTTCCTCCTCAGCAAAACTCATTTCAGAGCATAGGAGAGCAATCCTCAAGTCTCTACAACTGCCGGCGTCAGAGCAGCACCGCCGTGGCGACTCACGGCTGCCGACCGTCAGCGATGGGAAAGGAGGTCCTTTTCCGACACGTCTCGAAGCGCTGAAGTCGGATACAAGCTCGGTTTTGCGAATAGATGCACAGATCAACACAGATCTAAAGATAAGTGTTCAGCTTTTATTATTTTTTTTACCTTAACTTTTTTGCTTTTCTTTGCTCCTATCTCACGGTTCTTCTTCTCTTTTTTCTCTGTTCGAATGGCACGAATATTATTCTATTTCTGGATTTGGTTTTAGATTTGAAATGAGGCTTGTATTGATTTTTTCTACCGATTGGTAACCGAGACTACATGTTCATGTTTCTAGGGTATTTATACCCAGATTACAGAGTATATTAATGTAAAAAGAAGGATTTTCATCCTATTTCACATCTAAAAATTAGATCTAATTATGTCCCATTTCTTTTTGCAGGCTAAGAAGACACCGGTGGTGGTTCTGAATCTTCACGTGGCCAAGGTGGTGGCCGTTCTCCTTGGCGAATAAGGGAGCGCGTGACTCCCACGCGCGAGTCAAATCACCGTGTGTGGTAGCCACGCGCGGAAAGCTGTGCAAGGGTGGCTTGAGGAGGCGACGGCCGGTTCATCTGGTTAGGGTTTAGGTTTGATTAATCTTTAGGGTTTGGTTGGGTCTGAGTTTTGTGTATATTGGGCTTTGGTGTTGGGTTTATTACATTTGGGTCTGATTAATAATAAAAGGGTTTATAATTTGTTGGACTTTGTTGTTGGATCTGATAATAATAATAATAAATGGAAGTTTGGGTTTGGATTTTAATCTAATGGGTTATTACACCTTGCATGTGAGATTTTAAGTGAAATTTTGAAGGTTTGAAGCAAGATTCTTGATTAGGGAGATCAAACAAGCAAGGTAAGGTATTTTTCTTCTTCTAAGCTTAGTTAGAATGAAGTTGAAGGTTGTTAGCTTAAATTCAATGGCTGAAAATTTAATATAGTGTTCATAGTTAGTTTATTTTTAAGTTAGAAGTTGAATACATATTGCTGGAAAATTTATGTTGTTACATTTATTGAGTTTTTGAGCTTAAGGACTAAATTGCATGGGTTTGGAAATTGTAGGGAATGATTTATGGTTAAATTTAGGAAGGGTTTTGATTTTAGGATGATTAAAATATTCATATGTGGATTGATTTGGGGTGAAAAGAAGTATGAGAAACTTGTTGCTAGGAAATCAAGTGATAAATGTGATTTTGGACTGTTTTGCAAGAATTGAGAAATTGGTGGACTTATTTGTTTTGGTTGAATCTGGAAATTTAATATTTAATTCATAAGATAATGTTTTAAGAGTGAAGAAATTAAATTGTAGGTGTTTTGGTTGAAAAGATGAAGGAAAGAAAGTGTTAGAATTGGTAAAGTGCTTTGGACTAGCTTATAGGTGATATTTTAGTAGCTTCATGGATTGAGCTGAAAACTCTATTTAAATGCCAAATTAAAAATATTTGTATAGGTAAAATGTGCTTGAAATTGAGTCTACTAAAGTTTACAAGTGTTGGATGAGTTGAATTGGTGATTAGGTTGATGAATCTTGGGCTAGAATTGATGTAGGTGAAATCTGTCCAGAATAGGCCCTGTTCTGGACAGTAGTTTCAAAAAATTCCCTAAAATAATGTACAAGGAATTTAGGGCTGGAATTGATCAGTCTAGAACTTGGATGAGTCTAGTTTAATTAGAAAAAAACCTCACTTCGTCTGCCCTTGTAAATTAGGAGATATAAGAGAAACAAAAAGATTGGTCCAGACTGTCCCGAAGCAACACAAGCCATGTATGTTTTTGTTTTTTTTTTTGAAATCTCCTAGTGGTGGCTAGTCTTGTTTTGTTAGACCATGCATTTTGATTACTTTATACGGATGTATATAGTGAATCATTTTGGTAGCTTGGGACTTAAATTTGTATAACTTAAGAATGATGACATATTTGATACGTTTAATATGTATGTATATTTTGTAATGGATTGCATGTTATGGAATGAATGGAACGAACTATTGATATTGTTATATGGAATGGATAAATGAATTATAGAACTATTGAATGAACAATATGTTTCGAGAATGTTTAGCAGTGAATATAAGTTGCTAAGTGGTTTTTTAAGCCTAGTAATAGGAAAAGTTTAATTTACCCCTAAAATCGGTACTTTCAGGTTAAGTTAAGTTGGTAAACCATTGTTCGGGCCGGGTTATCGGAATGCTCAAGGACCGGTGACGCCCCTTTCCTACCGGCCCGGGATGGGTGTCACAAATACATCATATCCTTAATTTCCCAAACTCTAACTACAATCATTAACCTTGAACTATAAACCTTAAACTCATTAATTTAAAGTGGAGACACGATTATAAAATAGACGATTTGCACCCTGCAAGAATCCCCTTAATCGTTTCATTGGGAATACTTACACCCCGTAAAATTTGAGAATAAATCCAAAAAATATCCCCTAAAATTTAACTCTACAATTATTCTGGTCTATATATTTAACTATTAATGTTTCATGTTGAATTAGAATGATCCCGTTGTGAATGAAAAATATTAATCAATTAACGATAAATAATTTAAAATAATATGGTAAACTTACATTGCAGTTGACACTGACATAGCAGTGTCATATAAATAAATTTATAGACTCGAAAGAATATCACATCAGTCAAAGAATAATTTCATAAAATTATTTTTTATATTGACATGTCATTCTATTAAGTCATTTTAAGTTATTTATTGTTAGTCGGCTAATATTTTTCGATCACAATGAGTTTATTTTGACCCAAAATAAAATATTGAGAATTAAATTAATTCAAAAAAGAGTATGAGTTAAACGGACTATTCAATGAAACGTTAAGGGCATTTTTTATTTTATGCATAAAACTTAAAAGATTTATACTTTTTCCCAGTGAAGGAATGGAACTTGTTCTGTCATCATTTTAGTTTAGACATTTTTAAAAGATAATGTCTTAAATTATGTTCCAAAAGATTAGGTAATAAAATGGGTGAATAAACAAGGTTTTGAAGTGATTCAAGTCTTATTATTATGCATCTTTTATTTTTCATCTCAAATTATGAATGTATCACAAATCGGACTATTTTCATAATCTTGGAAATTTCAGAGTTAACTAATAATTTGATAATGAGGGATTAAATCGTAACTTCTAAAAATTGGAGACCAAAATCAAACATCTCTAAAACCTAAGGAATAAACTATGCAGTTTACCCATAAAATAAAGCGATTCACATGTTTTCTTGGAATTTAAGCATCCTAATTTCCTTTTTTTACACGTGGGCTCGTAGGAAAAATTATTAGCTGAATTACGTTCATCATGTCAACCATGATCCTAAGTTATCAGAATCGTTCTAATTATATTTATATACTTAATATATTATAACCTAATGTCATAATTTTCTGTCATATTTTCATATTCTCGGGAAGGGGTGACATATACGAGCAGGTTTATTTTTTTCTCCCCGTGAATTGTATGTTTGTAACAATAGGGACAAAATTTCTTCAACTCCAATCGACTGGGCGTATTGTATCGATTTTTTTGAGTAATATACCTGGAAATGCCCGTTATCTTAATTTTTTAAGGTGAATCATCACCTTCTTTTATATATAATTAGTGTATGACTAATTATTTAATAGGTATCTAATGATAAATACTTCTGATTATTTGGATCATGAATGACATGATGAACAAGGTTCACCTAATAAATCTTCCGGCTCGTAGGGTACTTTTCATGCAAATTTCCATCGATTATTATTTTGGTTATATATTATTTAAGGGTAAATTAGGCCATAAGTCCCTTAATTATTATCACGATTATGAATATCTTTAAATTTCAATATGTCATAAATGGTTCGCTTAAGTAATTGAATGTAACAAACATGTCACCTGATTTTAACACATGTGATGGGAGTCAAAAGCTGAGGTGAGCAAAATTCGATTCGAAAAAATCGAATAACTTGACTCGATTCGTTTTGACTCGAATCAAAATTTCATAGACTCGACTCGAAAAATTTAAATAAAGTTCGAGTTGTAAAATAAAAATTTGAATAACTCGAAATTTTTAATAATTAAAGGATTAATTTTTAAGTTTGAGATGAGTCTATCATTTTTTATGATATATACATTGATATATAAAAATATAAAGAAATATTGCTACATATGAAAAAATATATATACATATCTTATATGATTAAAGAAAGTCGTTTAAATTGGAATCAAATCATAGTATAACATGATAAATAATTACAATTAAATATTTATACGAACTCGAAAACTCGACTCGAACCGAAAAATTTTCAAATAAAGTTTGAGTCGTAAAATATGACTCGTCAACTCGAATAACTCGAAATTTTTTGATTCGACTCGACTCGATCGAATACTCACCCTTAGTCAAAAGTACCAAACTATTTCATACTTTTTTTCATAAAAATGTTTATATTTATTTAAATAAAACATATATTATATGAAATAGATTACGTGATTGAGTATAGCAAAGATTAGATAGATTTTGAGACTCAAGGGCGGAGTTAGAAATTTATTTAAAGGTTGTTAGAAATTTTGGCATAAAGATAGTTTCAACCTTTAACATTTATGATTTTATCATTTTGGCTCTTATCTTTTTTTTATGATAAATTTTATCCTTAATTTATATCTTTTTGACAAATATCTAATTTTTTAAGATAATGATTAAATAGTGATTAAATAGTTAAAAAATTAACGATAATGATATGTCATATATATATAAAAATGATATTTAAGATTTTACAATTCTTAGTAGTCTTTTATTTTAGATTTAATTAATTTTTAATATTTTATTTGAATTTTAATAATTTTATATTTTATGTTAGAATAAAATTATATTTTACATGTATATATTTGTTATTATCATAAAAAATTTAACGATAATGATATATATATATATATATTTATCATCAACTGTCGTATTCGTGCCATTTTTGCAAAGAAATTCTAAAATTATCTACAATAAACTTATATAGTAACTATAGACAACTTATATTTTTATAATTATGAATACTAAATAAAGTGGAAAAAGTTGGAATATTTAATAGAAAATTCTAGAATGGATGTCGAACACTGCTGAATTCAGTTAATGATGAACACCGCTGAACATTATTAAACTAATTAATATAGTTTAAAAAATTTAAGAACTCAACATATAAATATATGATTTAAAATAATTTTTTATTAAATTATTTTCCACATATATTGTTTTATTTTTTAAAAATAATTGAATAAAATAATAATTTAAATTAATTTTAAAAATAAAAAATTCTAAACTCTAAACCCTATAACCAAAATTCAAAACCTAAATCACTGAAGATTAAACTGTAAACCATAAAATATAAAATCTCAAAACCCTAAGTTCAAAATCTAAAATCAAAAGCACTAAAAATAATAAACCATAAACCCTAAATCTAAACCCTAAAATTCTAAACCCTAAATATAAAATCTTAAAACCCTAAATAAAAATTTTAAAATTTAAAACCCTAAAAATATTGAACCATAAACACTAAATCTAAACCATAAAATTTTAAACCCTAAAATAACCAAACCCCTTATATCCAAATCTTAAACTAATTTAGGGTTCAAGTTTAGGGATTATTTTTAGTGTTTTAAATTTTTTATTTTAGGGTTTAGGTTAAGGTTATATTTTTAGATTTTATAGTTTATGGTTTTATTGTGTTAGGGTTTAGAGTTTATGATTTAGTGTTTTGGATTTTAGTATTTAATGTTTAGTGTTTTTAGCTTGAGTTTAGGGTTTTAGGTTTTGGATTTAATATTTTTATTTTTAAATTAAAAACAATTTAAATAAATTATATATATTTTTATAATTTATTTAAAATTTTATTTTAAATAATTTAAAATTATATGTTAAGTCCTTAAAATTTTTTAATTTTTATTAATTAATCGTTAGTGGTGTCCAATAACATTCGATGCACGTGGTAGACTCATCAATTTTTAATTCTACAAAATTGGTAAGTAGGGCAACAAGATTAGCAAACAAGGAGAAATTATTTCATGAATCCATTTCACCACTTAGGATATGGTCCTAATCAACTAAATTAAAGACACATCATATTTTTCCATATCATATTCACACATAAGCATCATCCAAATCATCTACTTTAATGTCTTTAATTTAAAAAAAAAAAAAATATTCCCAAAGATTTTTTATGTTATCTTACTCTTTATTCTTTAATTTTTTAATTATTTTTTTAACCCCAAACCCTAAAACTTAAAGCTAAACCATAACCCATGACCCTAATCTTAAACCCTAAACCGGAGGCTTTTGTCATGTAGAAACTGGCGTTTGATCATTAAATTTTTAAACAAATTAAACAAATTAACTGAACTTTTTATATATTATATATTTTTTATATATTTATTTTTTATCATTAAACTTTATAAAATTAACATGAAATAATAATTAAATTTATTAAATTAAAAAACTAATCATTAAAATTTTTAATATTTATTAATAATTTATAACGTACGATGAATCAATGTAATAATTTAATAATTAAATAAATTAACCGAAATTTTTATATATTATATATTTTTTATATATTTATTTTTTATATAATCAAACGCCGGTTTCTACGTGACAAAAGCCGCCCTGTGGACACTTGGTTTCATAATCTTTGTCAGTACCACATTTGACTGCCTCCGTGTTCAACACACCTGCAAAAAAATTGCAAAACAGGTTCAGAACTCAAAATTTCCGATCGAAAAAATTCAAAACTCGATAAATATGTGATTATCGAATATCGAAATGAATAACGAGTGCGTGTATACTTACTAGAAGCTACAAGCAAGACAAGAAGAAGAGAAGAAATGCCAAAAGAAGCCATAGGTGGGAAGTTGATATGGGTCTAGTATCTATATTTTGAATGATTGAGAAAGTGTTGTTGGTAATTCGGATTTTATAGCAAAACTTTTAGACATATAAGCCCTTTTCTGCGAGAAATTATTACATGAACTCGTTCCTTCACCTAGGATATGGTCCCAACTAATTAAATTAAGGTACATATATTTTTTCATATCATATTTATACATAAGTATCGTCCAAATCATCCAATTTAATGTCTTTGTTTTAAAAAAATATTATCAAAGATTTCTTGTGCTATCTTTTTATTTGTTCTTCAAGTTTTTTCTTAATTAATTTTTTTATTCTTTTTTATAGATTTGGAGTTTGGGTTTTAGGGTTTAGAGTTCATGATTTAGAGTTTAGGGTTTGGGGTTAGGTTTAGGGTTTAGTATTAAGGATTTAGGGTTTAGGTTTAGGTTTTAGTGTTAAGGGTTATGATTTAGTTTTAGGTTTTAGGGTTAGGTTTTAGGATTAGGGTTAGGGGTTAGGGTTTAGGTTTAAGTTTTAGGTTTTAAGGTTTTGGGTTAGGGGTTAAAAAATAATTTAAAAATTGAAGAATAAAGAGGAAGACAACATAAAAAATCTTTGGTAATATTTTTTCCTTTTTTTAAATTAAAGGCATTAAAATATATGATTTAGATGATGCTTATATGTGAATATAATATAGAAAAATATATGATGTGTCTTAATTTAATTGATTAGGATCATATACTAGGTGGTTGAACGAGATGTAATAATTTCTTCTTGTATGCTAATCTTGTTGCCCTACTTAACAATTTTGTAGAAATAAAAATGAATGAGTCTACCACATGCGTGAAAATTGTTGAACACTATTAACGATGAACACCGCTAAACACTATTAAATTAATTAATAAAAATTAAAAATTTTAAAGACTAAATATATAATTTTAAATTATTTAAAATAAAATTTTAAACAAATTATAAAAATATATACTCCCTCCGTCACATAAATATTGTCTTTTATGGACTTTTTTGGGTCAAACTTTTTTAACTTTGACTCTTGATTATTTAAAATTTATTATTGATAAAAGTATGAAAAATATATTTTAAAAACTTCTAATCGAGTAGATTTTAGATTTATAATTTATAAAATTTAATTATTTAAAATATTTAATATAATAATAGTCAAAGTTTAAAAAATATGACTTTCAAAAAGTCAATAAGGGACATTATTTTTAGGACGGAGGGAGTATAATTTATTTAAATTATTTTTATTTTAAAAATAAAAAATATTAAATCCAAACCCTAAAACCATAAATTCAACCTAAAAATATTAAACATTAAATCCTAAAATCCAAAACACTAAATCATAAACTCTAAACCCTAAAACAATAAAACCATAAAATCTAAAAATATAACCTTAACCTAAACCCTAAAATAGAAAATTTGAAACTCTAAACAATAATCCCTAAACTTGAACCCTAAAAAGGATTTTGGAATTAGGGTTTGAGATTTTATATTTTAGGGTTTAGAATTTAATGTTTAGTGATTTAAGTTTTGAATTTTGGTCTTAGGGTTTAGAGTTTAGGATTTTTAAATTATTTAAACTATATATATGGAAAAAATAAAACAATAATCCCTAAATTAGTATTTTATTCAATTATTTTAAAAAATAAAACATTATATATGGAAAATAATTTAATAAAAAATTATTTTAAATAATATATAATTATATTTTGAGTTCTTAAATTTTTTAAACTATATTAATTAGTTTAATAATATTTAGCGGTGTTCATCATTAACGATATTCAACGTTGTTCGACACCCATTCTAGAATTTTCCATTAAAAATTCCAACTTTTTTCCACTTTATCTAGTATTCATAATTATAAAAATATAATTTTGTATGTTATTAGGAAATAATATAATACTTATGGAAATCGAAGAAGAACAGCAAAGAACTTGTCTATAGTTACTATATAAGTTTATTGTAGATAATTTTAGAATTTCTTTGCAAAAATGGCATGAATATGATAGTTGATGGCAAATATATCCATGTAATTATCGTTAAATTTTTTACGATAATAACAAATATATACATGTAAAATATAATTTTATTCTAACATAAAATATAAAATTATTAAAATTTAAATAAAATATTAAAAATTAATTAAATCTAAAATAAAAGACTACTAAGAATTCTAAAATCTTAAATATCATTTTGTATATATATGACATATCATTATTGTTAATTTTTTAACTATTTAATCACTATGCTAGTTAAAAAAATAAGATATTTGTCAAAAAGATATAAGTTAAGGGTTAAATTTATCATAAAAAAAAAAGATAAGAGCCAAAATAATAAAATCATAAACGTTAAAGGTTAAAATTATCTTTATACCAAAATTATAGATGTAGTGTGACTTATAAGACTAAAACTATTTATATTTCTGTGGGCCTCAACATGGGTGGAGCCACATGTAAAAATAGGTATTTGTTTGTTGACAATATAAAATTTTTAAAAAATTATATTTTTTATATAATTTCTATATAAAAAAATTTTAAAAATATATAATTTTAGAGCTTTAAATATCGTTAAAAAATAACAACCTTTAAATTGATTTCTAACTCTGCCCTTGAGTCTCAAAATCTATCTAATCTTTGTTATACTCAATCACGTAATCTATTTCATATAATATATGTTTTATTTAAATAAATATAAACCTTTTTATGAAAAAAGTATGAAATAGTTTGGTATTTTTGACTAGGAGTGATTATTCGATCGAGTTGAGTCGAGTCGAATCAAAAAATTTTAAGTTATTCGAGCTGACGAGTCATATTTTACGACACAAACTTTATTTGAAATTTTTTTGTTCGAGTCGAGTTTTCGAGTTCCTATAAATATTTAATTGTAATTATTTATCATGTTATAGTATGATTTGATTCCAATTTAAACGACTTTCTCTAATCATATAAGATATGTATATATATTTTTTCATACGTAGTAATATTTCTTTATATTTTTATATATCATATTATTAAAAATTTTGAGTTATTTGAATTTTTATTTTACAACTCGAACTTTATTTGAAATTTTTTTGAGTAATAACCATTTTTGTTCGGGGTTCAAACTAAACCCTAAACCAAAACCCTACCCCTAAAACATATCTCTAAACTATATTATACATAAAACATAAATTCAAAATTCAAAAAATTACATATATTATAGTAAATTTTATTATAATAAAAGTTCATTAAGAGTCCATTTACATTATAATTAAACTTAATCTGCCAAACCCATTAACTACAACCCAAACAACCCAATATATTAGCCAACCCATCTGCTAAGCCCATGTACACCCCAAACTCAATACTTAAACAACCAGACCCAACACAAATTTAACCCATAGACTAGAACCTGATAACCAGATACCCAATCCGGTAACCGGATTTGACCCGGTCCTTCAACCCTCGACCTTTCCATGCCTCGGAGACTTTTCCGATTCTGAAATTTCCAGAACCATCTGGAGAAGGACCATTCGAATCCCCCAGCTGTGTCGCCGCGCCAACATCACATCGTCGTCCACATCAGTGCCTCGTCAATAATCCCGGCCACCTTGGATGGTCCCCAATTCCTTCTACAGATCCAGCCAACGCAAAGATGAAGAATAATGGTCCTTTCTTCCTCTTGTACGAGTCATCAACGCTAGCAAACAAACAAAAAAAAATCAGAGATTCAGCAACCAATCTAATGTTTTCCTTTTAATTTTAAATCATGTATTTATTGGCTATAAAAGCCAAATCGAACCAGTGTAAACCATTGACGAGATTTCTCCAAAGAAATGAAAACAAAAAATTTCAGAACATTTCATTTGTTTTACTTCGAATAGAAATAAGGTTTAGGGTTTTTACCTTCGAAACGGAGGTCGGTTCCCCGTCGCTGGCGTTGTGTTTTCGTCTCCCCCTTCGTTTTCTCCGAATCGCCTCCCATTTTCTTCGAACAATAGAACTTAGGGTTTCGATCGGTTTTCAAAAGAAGGAAAATAAAGGTGTTTTGTTTCTGATTTTGAGTTCAGGAGCAGTTTTAAACGAAATAAAGATTTTGGATCTGATATTCTAAAAACAAAAAAGGGGTTTTGAATGTTTTCTCCTTCGCTGGCGATGTTTAAGATGACGGCTCAATCGCCAAATTCTAGATTATAAGGTTAGGTTTCGTATTTTTTGTAGAGCGTTTAGTTCCCTTGTTCTTCAGTTTGACTAGGGGAGAGTAAATGAAGGCTTCAGGCTCTTTTGCCTAAGCCTTCTCTATTTATATGCTTCACAAACTATGCCGTTTTGGCAACCTCAACCCACATGGTGACCCGGACCCGGGGAGGATCCGCGTGTTTCGGAAAATGGGTTAATCACCCAACAAGTCCCTGGATTTTCTTGATGTTGCGATTTCAAGCGCGGTTTAATATCGCTTTTAGTCCCCTGTATCAGCTTTTTAATCATGATTCTGTCCTTTTTACTTGATTTTTTTTTATTTTTATTCTATTTTACACTAATTTTATTACCTTTTTTAGTTTATTATTTTATTTAAATCTTATTTACCTTGATTATCATGTAATTATTAATAGCAGCCAATTCTTATAAAAATTTTAACCATGTTTATATCTCTTTCCTATTTACATTTTATTTCAGCATTTATTTTTGGTTTTTAAAGGCTCCCAGATTTTTTTCCTTTAAATTCATCATGATTTTAGTTCCCATGAATCTATTTTATTTCTTTTTTTAATTAATTTTCGTTACTGTTTTTAAATATTATTAATTTCTATTTTTTATTACCGTATAAAATGGGAATAAGTCTGTTAATTCGCTTTAATTTTCATAACATTCAATGCCTTCGTTTTTTATTTGATTCCTTTAATGTCGCATGCTTTGACTTTTGTTTCCTTATTTTCCTTATATATATTTGGTTGTTTATCACATGTAATTATATGTTAAGTATTCTTTAATATGTATAAATGTTGTAATATATATGTAATATTATAACCTATGTATTATTATCTATGTTGTGAATGAAGTAAAGAATAAGAATAAAATAGGAGAACAAAAATGAGAGATAAAAGATAGAGATTTTATTATATTCTCAAGTAGGGTTGTATCTAAAAGTCTATATTTATAGGCATTAGATGGAAATCCTAATTCTAATGGGTATTAAACTCTAATAGTAAAGCCCATTAAACTTAAACTTAATATATGGATATCCACATTGAATAAATATATTCATAACACTCCCCCTTAGATATCCATGGAGATAATGTGCCTCGTTAAAACCTTACTAAGATAAAAACCTATGGAAAAAAATTCTTAGTGAAGGAAAAAGAGTACACACATCTTTGATATGCATAACATGTTGCCTCATTAAAAACCTTACTAGGAAAACCCATTGGGACAAAACCTCGATTAAGGGAAAAGGAGTGCAATGCGTATTTACTCCCCCTCATGAAAATATCATATAAGATCTTTGAATCTTCATAATTCAATATTGAATACAATCTTCAAATGTTGAAGTAGATCATGCCCTAGTGGATAAATCTTCCAAATCATTGCTTGAAATGATTCATTAAATATTATTCATCTGAAAATCATGAGGGACGAAACTTGAAGAAATGTGTTTCATTTTATCATATTTGATCTATCCACATTGAGATATAAATTTTGTATTATCTTTGTACAAGATAGCTTGCATCTTACCTTATGAAAAATATTCACATATCTTTAGGATATGTTTAGCCAAACACATATTTCGACTTTGCCTCATGCATAACAATTATTTAAAGGTAATGCTCTTGTAGTACTTAAATAATATTTCTGGACCAACTAAGATACGATGCTTTCAGATTAAATAATGTATATATTGTGCTTTTAGACCAATAATATCATTACATTTTTATCAATTGAGCAAATAGTCTCGCAAACACCAAGTTGCGGGTTAATAACAAGGATACATATAACCATCTAGTCGATGCATCGATAAAAATCATAAAATATCTAGATAGACTATATGAAAGGTGTATGGGCCCATATATATCACCTTGTATCTGTTCTAGAAAATTAATAGATTTGTACTCTATCATAGTTGTTGATGATTGAATAATCAAAATACTTTCATAGCAAGTACCACAAGAAAAATTACCTTGAAGAAACTTCTAGTTCTTCAATAAATGACCACATGAAAGTGTCAGCAATTTTTCGCATCATAATTAAACCGGGATGGTCTAACCGGTCATGCCCAATAAAATAATCAGTAAACATCTAGTTTACAATAGCATGAGCTTCAATTTGTACTAATTCTTATGTAGTATAATATGGATGACAGTTCATGTAATTTTGTCAATATTTCATTATTGCATTGAGTTATACTCGTAATATTGAGATAGTCAACATCCCCTTGACTAATATTCTCAATATATTTTTGCAAATATCTTTAAAATTCAATAAGTCTCTTTGTGACTTCGACGAGCATAATGCACTGTAAATATGAGATAAAGTCTCATTTAGCAATAACATATTTGCTCAACGAGCATAATATACTTTAAATATGAGATAAAGTCTCATTTGACAAATAACATATTTGCTCAGTCGAAGCTTTCTGTGATATTAGTACTTCCGGATATAGTACTTATATTATTCCCTTGCATTTAAAATGCAAAATATGCATAATTATTCACCTTTTAGTACGTGCTTTATTTCATTCACTTTGGGAAATAAAAAATATGTGCTATGTACCATTCACTTTGGGGAATGAAAAATATTAAAAAATAGCACATCATATTAAATCGGATCAAAGATAAGTTCTCAAGAGCTCTTTCGAAGCACTGATATTTTAGTACTTTGAGATATAGTACTCATATTTCCCTTGTATTTAAATGGGAAAATATTTCTTATGCTTAAATATTGTATGAGTACTTGCACTGTCTGCTAAGTATAAATCACCATAAATTATTGCATTTTATTCTGAAAGTAATCATATTCTTTTAAAGGAAAAATTAACATAAAAGATAAATAAATAATATATAAAGTAAGTTAACATAAATATAAATAATAAATAAAATTAAATTAACATTAAATAAAATAAATATCAATTATTCCTTTTAGAATTTATAAAGGAAATAAATGGTGAATTATTTATTTTCTTCAAGAGTTATGAGAAAAATTATCAATATCCAATAGAGTTGGATCAATAATGTCATTATTTTTGCCACAAAGAAAATCTGTATATATTTTCTTTAATTTATCATTCATGATTATGGATAAAGTCTATAATACTTTGGCGTTTGACAAGTATGAGATCAATGGTTTGTACCATCACATTGATAATATAAAGATTTTGATATGATCTTTATCATTCTTGTCATCTTTATAATTCCATTTCTGGTGGATATAAGCTGTAACACCCCGAGAACTGGGTTAGTGAAAACGGTTCGAATAATGTAAATTAAATCGAGTCATGAGTAAAATAAATGAGAATCAAAAGGGACTTAATTGAATCAAATGAGAAAAACTAAGGATTGCATGTTAAATTTCTGGTTTCCTTTATTTGCCCTTGGACACTAATTGTTAGAGAGTTTTAATGAGGGGTAAAGTAGTCATTTATACCCCATTTGAGACCAAATAAAACTAGCCCAAAAATCCTCCCCTTCATCCTCATTATCCCGTGAAAGGCAAAAAGAGAAGAGTTAGAAAGAGATTTGAGAGAAAGCTAAGAGGAGCCATTGAAAGGGTTTTTTAGAGCTTTGCATGGCTAAGCTTTTAGCCTAGAAAACCTAATCCAAAAGTCTTGGTAAGTTTTTCCATCTATAATCGAAATTCTTGAGTATGTAAGCTTTATATTTTTGAATACTTTGTGTTATCCTCAAGAGAAATTAGGTTGTTAGAAACCCAATCTAAAGATTGTTTTTGTTTGGATTTGAGATGTTGAAGTATGGACATTAAGTTAGAAAACTTGAACTATGGGATGTTATAAGTGCTAAATGAGTGTTGATTGATCTTACAAGTTGCTGTAAATTGGGTTTGGGAATGTTGATTCCATGTATTAAGTGCTGGAAAATTGATAAGTTTTAGTTCGGACACTTAGAATGGAATTTAGCCGAAATCACTTAGAAATGTTATCTTGAGTAGCACTTTTGAGAAAATTCCCTAGGTCGGTATTTAAGGAATTTGGAGCTGAAATTTTATACTATGATACTCATGTATACCTAGTTTAAGTGAAAATTTACGGAACCTTAATCCGAGTTCGGTAGAGAATGATATAAGCCATTCCATAGGGCTACCCGAGTAGTCCCAGGAAATCCGACCAGATCTGTTTCGAATGAAATCTGAAATTGATCGATTAGGAATTAAAATTTAAGATTAATTTTACCTTGTAGAGGATTCTTATATCTTTCCAACGAGGTATAATGGACTGAAATCGGACATCGGAGCTAGGAGATACGGTCGTTTCGCTAAAGGGTAGCAAAACTGTTTGTAAAGAACAAATGTACATGTTTGTATTTGTTAGGCTTAAGAATATTTGAAATAGACAATTGAAAATGTATTGATACATAGCTATTGTATATGGATTGTTAGATAACCCGAGAGAAGATGTTGAAGAGCAAGAGAGGCTCGAAGCAACAAGGAAACGAGGCAAAGGGGTTGCGATCTACAATCATTGATAGCTCAGAGAATTGGTGAGTGTGGCAAACCATAGGACCATCTTTGATTATTTGATTTTCTTTATAATGTAACCAGACTAATTAAATGTTTGGCAATACGGGAAGGAGGATTAAATGATAATGACTTGTTTGATACTATGTTGAGTACTAGATGATAAACTAGCTTAGAACATTTGCATAGCTCGGAAATGCTGAGGTAAGTAATGGCACCCGGCTAAGGATGCCAGGTATGTGAGTCATGCATGAGGTATGTCCATGATAGCATGATATGTATATGCTTTTGATATGTTAGCATGACCTATGCTTTTGGATTTTGGTAACATGATGCTTATGTATGCTTGATATGTTAGCATGACACATATGTTTTTGAATTAGATAGCATGACATATATGCTTTTGAATTTGGTAGCATGACTTAATGCTTTCGATAATGCCATGTTATGTACATCATCTGTAATAAGAAACTTGAATAAGTAAAATGGAAGATTAATTGAATGAGAAACTCCGATTGAGCCTTGGGTTATAGTTGGTCATAGGTAGTACGGCATGCTTAGGGTCTGAGCTCATTTATTAGTACTTCGGTACTTCTGTTGGTACTATGGGTACCTTTGTTGGTGGTTAGTCACCATTTGTAGATATCATGGGTATCTTTTGTTAGTGTCCTCGTGGCACTTTTGTCAGTACCTTATGGTACTTCTGTTGACTCGCTTACCTATTCTAACTATACTAAGGCAACGTTTGAAACTAATTCGAAAGACTAAAATTAAGATAATTTCCATAGAGCATTTAACATGGAGCATTTGTTATAAACTTGCCATAGAGCATTTGAAATGTAATTGCTATTGAGCATTTGACATGTACTTGCCATAGGGCATCCGATATGATTTGAACTTGAGCATTTGACATGTACTTGCCATAGGGCATTTGATATGATTTGAACTTGAGCATTTGATATGTACTTGCCATAGGGCATTCGATATGATTTGAACTTGAGCATTGGACATGATTTTGCCATAGGGTACTTGAATATGACTTGCCATTGTACATTTAAGCATGTTGTGTGATGTAAGAATTGCTATATGTAATTGATTTGTTTCTCATTTGAAGTATATCATTTGTTTTAATTCATGTCTAAATTGGTTAGTCTTAGGCTACCTCACTAAGTAATTCTTAGTACTTACACTTTTTGTTTCCTCCTTCCCAAACAACAGGTTCACGAGTTAAAGAGATAGACCAAGCTTGAACCGGAGCAAGAACACGTAAAGCAAGCCAAAGTATGGTATTTTGATAACTTTTGTAACTCCTAACGTATGGTGGCTTAGTGATCATGCTAGACTAGTATATGCATTTTGATAGCTAGCTCATGAAATGTGTATATATATTTATATGATCATTTGAGCTTTTGGGTTGTAAGCCATAAGGCATAACATTTATTGTAGGCTAGCCTCGTATGTTTTGAGTTCTTGGCTATGGTTGGTATGTTGGCTTGGGAAGCATGCATTTGGTATATGGTTAATTTATCTTGGTGTCTAGGACATGTGAACTTGGGACACTAACATGATTGCTTAAGTAGCCATAGAAAAGATAAGGCCCTAAGTAAGGGATGGTTCGAATATTGAAATGCATGATCAATTGGCTAAAATGAACAAATTTTGTGAATCGTTATAGGATGCCTAAGCATGTCTAATGAACCTCAAGGCTTAGGAATGGGTTGAGGTCATCTAGATAGCCCTTTGGAAATGTCTAAGTGATTGAAAGGCTTGAATTTGTCAAATTCGAGCAGGGGTATCGATACCACTAGCTTGGGTATCGATACCACCCTTGCCAGAAACTTTTAGTTACGAATCTTGTATCGATACCAAGCTTTAACCTTAGTCAACGTGTCAATGAGGCAGACTAGTATCGATACTTGTTTCAATACTGGAGCTTCCAGAAACTTTTAGTATCGATACCAGTATCGAAGCAGACCATCCAACCTTGGTCAACGAGTCAACACCAAGGGCAGGTATCGATACCATCATTATAGGGGTATCGATACCTCCTTACTACTTGGGTTCAAATTTGATAAGGGTAATTGCTTAATTAATAAGACATAACTAATGATGGTTAAATGAATACAAGTTGATATAGAAGTTTTGATCAAGTCAATTGAGGCTATATTTGAATAATGAATGGTATCTGAAACTCGAAATGGAAAATTATTTAAGTATCGAAAAAGTTTTAAATTATCCTCAAATTCGTATAAAGGATACAAGAACTTGATCCGCAAAATAAATAAGTAATAATTGAAATCGACTCTCAATGTCATACAGATAATTAAATTGTTTGAATTTGAATATATTGTTCGAGATTGTAGGTCCGATCGACGCCTCTGTCTCCTAACCCGGGGTGAGGGTGTCACATAAGCATTCTCAAAAGAATCATCTTATCCATATTTATTTTATGACCTCAATCACAATCATAATTACTAATGTGGCTTTTATTCATTTCGTTATAAAATTTCACATTTACTTCAGGGAATGGAGCGGAGACTGATAGGTTTTTAAAATCCTTGTATGATATTGTGTCTATAAGACAACATTAATGTATGAAAAGTGAAGTATATTTTTTTAACATATCCTCATCAGTGATACTCTTGCACATAATTGAGTTTTAGGAATGAAACAAATTCAATAATCGCATGGAATAAACATCATGCTTGCATTCACTTCAGGGAATGACATATGTAACGACCCGGATTCAGATCCGAGTGCGGGTTAACCCAAGAGTTATGGGTTTCGATTTTGGTCTCAAGTTTAGTGGTTTTAGGCCTCGAGTTTGTGTTATTGGGCCGGTTGTTGGGTCTTTGGCTTGTTTGGAGTTGAGTGTTGTTGGGTTGAGAGTTGGGCCTTGGTTAGTGGGGGAATTCTTATAAATGCACAAGTTGTGTGAGATGGGTTTAGGGGGAGAGTTGGCCTGCAGTAAGATCATCACTTCTTCTCTTTTCTTCCCATCTTCTTCATCTTTGTAACAAGATAAAGGTAAGTAAAGGTTAGATTTTTGGGGGTTTTACTTAGAATCTCGTTTGCTTATTAGAGAGGATGTTGTAGAGCACTAAAGGATCTATAAAATAAGGTAATAATTGTTTGGTTTGTTAAAGGTGAAGGTATGTGTGGGAAATTCGGGTTTTTGAGTTTGAGGAGTTCTTTCTTAGTTTTTAATCGATTTTCAGTTTAAGAAACCTTCTCTGAGTTGGGTTCAATGGTTGGTTTAACTTATTTCTTATAGAAAAGGGAGTGAGAGCATCATCTCAAAGTTTGGACAAAGAAAAAAGCTTGGGAGAGTGAGTTTGGGTTTGATTGTTGTGCTTGCTGAGGTTGGTACTCCCAACTCTTCTAATTTTTATGCATCATGGTAGGAAGCATTCATATAGTTTGGTGTATGTGTGTGCTTGGTTTGAGCTTGATATGTGTTAATGGTGGAATTCGTGTTAATGAGTTAAAAGACTGGAAAATGGTTTTAAAACACTCTAAACATTTGTAATAATGTTTTGAAATGCCTTAGGTTTGATTTGGTTAAGTTTGGGGGTTGATCCTTAGAAATTTCAGGTGCAACTTAGAGGTTCGTACAGGGAGTATCGATATACGAGCCACTAGTATCGATACCCCTGAGAGGAACTTAGGCTTGAGGAGTAAGGGTATCGAACCATGGTTCGATATCGAGGGATTCTAGAAATTTTTTGTATCAATACCTATATCGAAACGGTCCCTTCTCTTTTGTTGACTTTTTGAATTGGTCAACGGTATCGATACTGATATCGATACCTATGTGTTTCGATACCCTCTTTGAATGGATATCGATACTGGGTGTTTTGATACCCCATATAAGGGTATCGATACTCCTGTGTATTTTGGCCAATATGGGTAGAGTTTGGGCTCGGTGTTTCTTAGTGAATAATTACTTTAATCTAAAAGCTACGAAATAAACTATTGAATTAAGATTGATGTTATAACTCCGAAGGATTAATTGAGATAATCTTAAACATCTTGTTGTGATAAGATCCTAGGTGGATCGTTTGTGTGGTTTGAGTCCTTTGTGTTGGAAGTCCGAATATCCATAAGTGTTGCAACACGTTGAAGGTCATCCGATATAACATGACGGGTGATGATTGAAGACTTTTATTCTGAGTGTTGGGCGGCCTCACTCGAAGATGTTCAATGTAACATTCCGAGCATGGGTTGGTTGGGTGGCCTCCACCCCTTTCTGAACATTGAGGGCCTCGTTCGAAGATGTTCGATGTAACATTCCGGGCATAGGATTTGAGGGCGGCCTCAATCCTGAGTGTAGGATCCCGATGCTGTGTGGATGCGACCTCACTCTTGTGTGTTAACTTGAGTGATTGTATATGCTGTATGCGATAATATACATCTCATTTATGCCATGTGTTAGGCAAGCATGCTAGATCATCATATCATGCACGAGATTTATATGTCATGCTTTACTGCTTTGATATGCATGATGTTGGCCGAGTTTGACGTATCCACTGAGCTTGTGTGGGTCAGCGTTCGAAATCTTTTTTCCTGCGTAGGTTAGGTGAAGCGGGTTCTGTGAATCACCATCGAAGTTTAGATTTCAGCATCGACTTTGTGTCAGGATACAGTGATAGATGTAGTGGGCTAGTACTTTGTCAGACCGATATGTATTTTTGTAACTCTTTTATTTTAATTGGGTCAAATATTTTCAAAGGGGTTTGTAGTAATTTGGAGCTCCGATTTCTTTAAACTAATTTGGACTTTTTTCTTAAATAAAATGGATTTTTATGGATCATATTTGGAATTGATTTGACTTTACTATTGGACTTTTAAAGGAATTTTGAAATACGGGTTTTGGGCTGAAGGCCCAATGAGATATCCGGGTTGGGTTGTTACAACATAAATCAAATAATCGCATGGAATAATTATCATGCTTGCATTCACTTCAAGGAATATCATAAATCCAATAATCGCATGGAATAATCATCATGTTTGTGTTCACTTTAAGGAATGTCATAAATTCAATAATTGCATGGAATAAGCATCATGCATGCATTAACTTCAGGAAATACTTCCCATAAAAATTCTTTGATGAAGACAATTTTTGTAACTTAAACTTAGAAGAAGTTTATAGTCGATTTTTTTCGACATAAAAATAGTATTGCTTTCAAGCAAATATAAACTTTATAATATTCATACTATTAAATAGTAATTGATCAACCAATATATTTACAATATATACAAGGAACAAAAAAATTAATCCTCATACGCGGCGTTGTTAAACCAGTCCACAAGGTCCTTTAAAAAGAACCTCCTTTGAGACCAGTAGCCTCGCAGAATGGGATGTCCAACCAATATACTCGGATTAAACCAACATAAAAAGAACATATTAATTAATTAAAGGTTTAATATTTGTTCCAATATCATGTAATACTTAGAACATGATTAAAACATAAACTTTTATCATAATAATAAAATAAAAAAATATTGGTTATAAATAAAGATAAAAAAATCTCAAATTAAATAAATAAAACATACCGAACTTTCCACTAACTTGAATATATGGTAAATTTAATCACCAATATATTGCTAAAATCTTTTTCGGGAATTGTCGACAAGCACCACGGGAATTGAGTCACTTTATCACTACACAAACATCAAACAATCAAAGATTTTTAATAAATGAAAAATCAAATCAAAGATCAAGAGAGAAAAATAATCAATAATTAAAATATAATTGAGCGAGAAGAACTTATCTTTGATTTATGCCAATAACAAATTCTTTTCAATAACTCCTTCAAGATTCGAAAGACAAACACCTCCGTTGGTTAGAGTCTCGTGCTGATAACGTGTGGTGAATGAAGTAATGAACAAGAATAAAATAGGAGAACAAAGATGATAGACAAAAGATAGAGATTTTATTATATAGTGCGTTATGCTTATTCTATATTCTATAATTTATAAATTATATGGTATTATTATATATCATGATATAGCATTTGTTTATTTTATTTATTTATTCTTTCTCATTCGATTAATTTATTTATTCATTCGATTGGCTTTATAGTAACCCGCAACGAGAAATGATTCGTATATTATTTATAGCCCGTTTAGTGTAAATAACTAACATCTAACATTTAATTTCCCGTATTTATTTTCCTCTTATTTAATTTTTTGTATTTTAATTTCTTGCAATTCATTTTCCCGCATTTAATTTCTTGCACATATATTTGTTGTAATTTACTTTGAGCATTTTTAATTTCTAGCATTTATTTAATATATTTATTTGTATATTCGATTCATTTGTTCACACCACACCATCAAATCAATGAACCTAATAATTACGTCTTTATTTAGTCGTAACGGGCCCGTCCTCAGATGTAACATCGGTGGAGTATGCGTTGCCTTCGAATAAAAATACGGTAAAATTAAAATAAATTCGATTTTAAACAAGCATCAATTTAAATGTCATTTTAAATCATAAAATCCAAAACTAATTAAGCAGTTATTTTAAAGGTGTCAATTTTTGGGCGGTTTTAAACGCTAATCCCGTTTTTAATCCTAATCGACTCTTGAACCCAAGTTTTAACGGGTCTCTGATTTCCCGATGTCCGGTCTACCAAAAGTGACCGGTGACGACTCAAACCATTTTATTTAGAATCTTTTTTCAATTGTTTTCCAACCTTTTTAAACCAACTTTTTAATCCTTTTACAATTTCAAAAACCTTCTTCCAATTCTAAACCCTTAATTCAAAATTTTAATTTTAAACCCTAAATTGTTAAATTCCATTAGTGACCCCTTTTTACATTTCCTCCTTTTTTCACTCACACCTATTATTTTAAGAAATTTAAGGTCGCTACATCTATGAAATTTCGAATCGAGTCAAAACGAATCGAGTCAAGATTTATCCACTAGTGCATGATATGATATTTTCATGAGGGGGAGTAAATACGCATTGCACTCTTTTTCCCTTAATCGAGGTTTTGTCCCAATGGGTTTTTCTAGTAAGGTTTTTAATGAGGCAACATGTTATGCATATCAAAGATGTGTGTACTCTTTTTCTTTCACTAAGAATTTTTTTTCACAGGGTTTTTATCTTAGTAAGGTTTTAACGAGGCACATTATCTCCATGGATATCCAAGGGGGAGTGTTATGAATATATTTATTCATGGTGGATATCCATATATTAAGTTTAAGTTTAATGGGCTTTACTATTAGGGTTTAATACTCATTAGAATTAGGGTTTCCATCTAATGCCTATAAATATAGACTTTTGGATACAACTCTGCTTTGAGAATATAATAAAATCTCTATCTTTTATCTCTCATCTTTGTTCTCTTATTTTATTCTTATTCTTTACTTCATTTACAACATATATAATAATATATAGGTTATAATATTACATATATAATACAACATTTATACATATCAAAGAATACTTAATATATAATTACATGTGATAAACAACCAAATATATATAAGGAAAATAAGGAAACAAAAGCCAAAGCATGCGACATTAAAGGAATCAAATAAAAAACGAAGGCATTGAATGTTATGAAAATTAAAGCGAATTAACAGACTTATTCTCATTTTATACGGTAATAAAAAAATAGAAATTAATAATATTTAAAAACAGTAACAAAAATTAATTAAAAAAGAAATAAAATAAATTCATGGGAACTAAAATCATGATGAATTTAAAGGAAAGAAATCTGGGAGCCTTTAAAAACCAAAAATAAATGCTGAAATAAAATGTAAATAGGAAAGAGATATAAACATGGTTAAAATTTTTATAAGAATGGACTTCAATTAATAATTACATGATAATTATTCAAAACCCTAAACCCTAAAGCTTAAACCCATTTTTAGAAAATCAGATCCAAAACCTTTATTTCGTTTAAAACTGCTCCTGAACTCAAAATCAGAAACAAAACACCTTTATTTTCCTTCTTTTGAAAACCGATCGAAACCCTAAGTTCTATTGTTCGAAGAAAATGGGAGGCGATTCGGAGAAAACGAAGGGGGAGACGAAAACACAACGCCAGCGACGGGGAACCGACCTCCGTTTCGAAGGTAAAAACCCTAAACCTTATTTCTATTCGAAGTAAAACAAATGAAATGTTCTGAAATTTTTTGTTTTCATTTCTTTGGAGAAATCTCGTCAATGGTTTACACTGGTTCGATTTGGCTTTTATAGCCAATAAATACATGATTTAAAATTAAAAGGAAAACATTAGATTGGTTGCTGAATCTCTGATTTTTTTTTGTTTGTTTGCTAGCGTTGATGACTCGTACAAGAGGAAGAAAGGACCATTATTCTTCATCTTTGCGTTGGCTGGATCTGTAGAAGGAATTGGGGACCATCCAAGGTGGCCGGGATTATTGACGAGGCACTGATGTGGACGACGATGTGATGTTGGCGCGGCGACACAGCTGGGGGATTCGAATGGTCCTTCTCCAGATGGTTCTGGAAATTTCAGAATCGGAAAAGTCTCCGAGGCATGGAAAGGTCGAGGGTTGAAGGACCGGGTCAAATCCGGTTACCGGATTGGGTATCTGGTTATCAGGTTCTAGTCTATGGGTTAAATTTGTGTTGGGTCTGGTTGTTTAAGTATTGAGTTTGGGGTGTACATGGGCTTAGCAGATGGGTTGGCTAATATATTGGGTTGTTTGGGTTGTAGTTAATGGGTTTGGCAGATTAAGTTTAATTATAATGTAAATGGACTCTTAATGAACTTTTATTATAATAAAATTTACTATAATATATGTAATTTTTTGAATTTTGAATTTATGTTTTATGTATAATATAGTTTAGAGATATGTTTTAGGGGTAGGGTTTTGGTTTAGGGTTTAGTTTGAACCCCGAACAAAAATGGTTATTACTCAAAAAAATTTCAAATAAAGTTCGAGTTGTAAAATAAAAATTCAAATAACTCAAAATTTTTAATAATATGATATATAAAAATATAAAGAAATATTACTACGTATGAAAAAATATATATACATATCTTATATGATTAGAGAAAGTCGTTTAAATTGGAATCAAATCATACTATAACATGATAAATAATTACAATTAAATATTTATAGGAACTCGAAAACTCGACTCGAACAAAAAAATTTCAAATAAAGTTTGTGTCGTAAAATATGACTCGTCAGCTCGAATAACTTGAAATTTTTTGATTCGACTCGACTCAACTCGATCGAATAATCACTCCTAGTCAAAAATACCAAACTATTTCATACTTTTTTCATAAAAAGGTTTATATTTATTTAAATAAAACATATATTATATGAAATAGATTACGTGATTGAGTATAACAAAGATTAGATAGATTTTGAGACTCAAGGGCAGAGTTAGAAATCAATTTAAAGGTTGTTATTTTTTAACGATATTTAAAGCTCTAAAATTATATATTTTTAAAATTTTTTTATATAGAAATTATATAAAAAATATAATTTTTTAAAAATTTTATATTGTCAACAAACAAATACCTATTTTTACATGTGGCTCCACCCATGTTGAGGCCCACAGAAATATAAATAGTTTTAGTCTTATAAGTCACACTACATCTATAATTTTGGTATAAAGATAATTTTAACCTTTAACGTTTATGATTTTATTATTTTGGCTCTTATCTTTTTTTTTTATGATAAATTTAACCCTTAACTTATATCTTTTTGACAAATATCTTATTTTTTTAACTAGCATAGTGATTAAATAGTTAAAAAATTAACAATAATGATATGTCATATATATACAAAATGATATTTAAGATTTTAGAATTCTTAGTAGTCTTTTATTTTAGATTTAATTAATTTTTAATATTTTATTTAAATTTTAATAATTTTATATTTTATGTTAGAATAAAATTATATTTTACATGTATATATTTGTTATTATCGTAAAAAATTTAACGATAATTACATGTATATATTTGCCATCAACTATCATATTCATGCCATTTTTGCAAAGAAATTCTAAAATTATCTACAATAAACTTATATAGTAACTATAGACAAGTTCTTTGCTGTTCTTCTTCGATTTCCATAAGTATTATATTATTTCCTAATAACATACAAAATTATATTTTTATAATTATGAATACTAGATAAAGTGGAAAAAAATTGGAATTTTTAATAAAAAATTCTAGAATGGGTGTCGAACACCGTTGAGTACCGTTAATGATAAACACCGCTAAATATTATTAAACTAATTAATATAGTTTAAAAAATTTAAGAACTCAACATATAATTATATATTATTTAAAATAATTTTTTTATTAAATTATTTTCCATATATATTGTTTTATTTTTTAAAATAATTGAATAAAATACTAATTTAGGGATTATTATTTTATTTTTTCCATATATATAGTTTAAATAATTTAAAAATCCTAAACTCTAAACCCTAAAACCAAAATTCAAAACTTAAATCACTAAACATTAAATTCTAAACCCTAAAATATAAAATCTCAAACCCTAATTCCAAAATCCTTTTTAGGGTACAAGTTTAGGGATTATTGTTTAGAGTTTCAAATTTTCAATTTTAGGGTTTAGGTTAAGGTTATATTTTTAGATTTTATGGTTTTATTGTTTTAGGGTTTAGAGTTTATGATTTAGTGTTTTGGATTTTAGGATTTAATGTTTAATATTTTTAGGTTGTATTTATGGTTTTAGGTTTTGGATTTAATATTTTTTATTTTTAAAATAAAAATAATTTAAATAAATTATATTACCTCCGTCCCAAAAATAATGTCCCTTATTGACTTTTTGAAAGTCATATTTTTTAAACTTTGACTATTATTATATTAAATATTTTAAATAATTAAATTTTATAAATTATAAATCTAAAATCTACTTGATTACAAGTTTTTAATATATATTTTTTCATATTTTTATCAATAATAAATTTTAATTAATCAAGAGTCAAAGTTAAAAAGTTTTACCCCAAAAAAATCCATAAGAGACAATATTTATGTGACGGAGGGAGTATATATTTTTATAATTTGTTTAAAATTTTATTTTAAATAATTTAAAATTATATATTTAGTCCTTAAAATTTTTAATTTTTATTAATTAATTTAATAGTGTTTAGCGGTGTTCATCGTTAGTGGTGTTCAATAATTTTCACGCACGTGGTAGACTCATTCATTTTTATTTCTACAACATTGTTAAGTAGGGCAACAAGATTAGCAGACAAGAAGAAATTATTACATGAACTCGTTCAACCACCTTGTATATGGTCCTAATCAATTAAATTAAGGCACATCATATATTTTTCTATATCATATTCACATATAAGCATCATCTAAATCATCCATTTTAATGCCTTTAATTTAAAAAAAGAAAAAAATATTACCAAAGATTTTTTATGTTGTCTTCCTCTTTATTCTTCAATTTTTAAATTATTTTTTAACCCCTAACCCTAAACCTTAAACCCTAAAACATAACCCTAAAACTTAAACCTAAACCATAACCCTTAACCCTAACCCTAAAACCTAAAACTAAATTGTGGCGACCTCTTTAAAAACGCGATTTTAGGTGTAAAATAACTTGGCCATTGATTTGGGGAAAATGTGAATTTTACCATTTTAATCTTGAAAAATCCAAAATTTTAAAATAATGTACTATTTAATTTAAAAAAACGGATTTGTTAGGCTTGGATTGGCTCGATACACAACCGATTAACTTGCCAATTTGATGGAGAAAGAACACTTTGGGTGGTTGGTTGTAGAAGCAAAAAGATAAGAGTTGAACACAAGGATTTTAGAGTGGTTCGGCCTTCGAACAAGCACCTACATCCACTACCTTAGCTTCCCACTAAGGATTTCCAAATTCACTAAGAATTTCAACCTTTTGAGGCCAAAGGGATAACCTTACAAACCTAGACTCAAACCCAAATCTAGCATCCAAAGTTCACAACCGAACCTTGGGAATTCATTCAAACAAGAAAACTTAGCAAACTTGAATCCTTCTAATAAGGCTAGTGTTTGCAACTAAGCGCTCACCCAATTCCTAATTACACTTGAGCATATATTGACAATTAAGCTCACAAGTGTTTGTCTACCCAAATAATAGGAAATTAAGCACTAAGAAAATTTCTTGATCATATTGTTGTTACAAGTGAAGCATTCGTCTTCTCTTGATGCTTGAGACTTCCTTTTATCATCCCAAATGAGCTTCTAGCCGTTTATGACCGTTGGGGATGTTTTGGAGCCGTTTGGAGCTGATTACAAGGCATATTTCTGTTTTTGGTGCAGGTGGTATCGATACCCCTAAGACTGGTATCGAAACACCCTCTTTGGGAAATAGCCATTGACTTGCATTTAAGAACTGGTATCGATACCGGTATCGATACCGCTCCTAGCCGTTGGGGGTTTTCATAAAATCATTTTAACCGTTGGGGGTGTTTCGAAACAAGGTTCGAAACAGAGCATCACAGTGGTAAAAGGTATCGATACCAGTATCGATACCACTGTGGTTTTGCCTTTGAAACCATGGTATTGAAGAACAGGTATCGAAACACCTTAAGGGTATATCGAAACACCTGGTTAAAAACACTTATTTGGTTTCTTTAAATCATTTAAAACATATTTAAAATCAGTCAGAAACATCTTAAATATATTTTCAAGTAGTTTGGACATAAGAACCATTTTTGAAATCTTTTCAAATTAGTCCAAAACTATTTTTCAATTATTATATCAAAACATTAGTTCTACAGGATTTGGAGTCGCCACCGGCCACTTAGGTAGGCCAGACACCATAAAATAAACCAGAGATTCGTTTGGAAAATATTTGGGTTCGGGAGTCGGTTACGTGTAAGGACGGCCCTTACAAACGCCCAAAAAATTGGTACCTTAAAAAAAATTTACGTAGCATTGGTATTTTAAAGATAAATATTAATTAAATTTTCCATTGTTAATCAAACATTATTTGAATCGGGGATATCCTTTTGGTTTAGAAATTATATCACCTTTAAACTTGAGTTGAACGAGACGTCCTCTAGATAGGAAACCTCACTCAAATTCAAAGGAATATAACTTCCGCCTCAAAAGGTTAAAGTAAAATGCATGACCATTTTTATCTTGTTCATTTTAAGTTCTAATCCTACAATGGCTCCATTAATAAATATTTAAACCTAAGTTACTAATGCCACTAGTTATTTACCTATCAATTTAATTCTAAACCTAAACCATTTTATCAAAATTCTAGGTTTTAATAGCATATGAATTCGATACCAAGGTACACTCTCTAGGTTAGCATCATGGTACGTCAAAACACCAACCTCTTTAGTGTATCCCAGATATAAGATTGAAATGCTATGTTACTAAATTATCTCCCTAATTAAATTGATTAATTAATTTAAGTGACTAGTCCTAGAGGACTCTAAATTAATTAACTTAAATGTTTATTAAGCGATCTTCCTAAAATATGCTATGCAAGAACATAATAAAATAAACAAACAAGATAAAAGGAACTTGATATTTTATTAGAATCATGGGAGTACAAGTTACATCAAAATTATCATCATGAATGAGTACAAAAGGGACTTGCATAAAAGAAGAGTAAACGAACTTCGGAAAGATTTAATTAAGTGTGTAATTAATTTTAAAGTTTTAGAAATTTTTAATTAAATTAATTAATTAAATTATTTCTAACATCAAATTTTAATTAAAACCTAATTAGAATCTAACTTGGTGAATTTTAAGTTCTAAGGTTTAAATGGAGGGTTGGATTAAATTCAATCAGGTTAATTTTTAAATCTTATCTTAGAAAAATTAAAATTAATTAAGATATTTAATTAAAATAACTTCTAAATTTTTAAGAATTTAATTTAACCTAATTAAAGTTTAATTGGTGAAACTTGGGCTAATTAGACCTAATTAATTTTAAATCTTATCTTTAGAAATTAATTAAAATTAATTAAAATAATTAATTAAAATTATTTCCTAAATTTTAAGAATTAAATTAAGCTTAATTGAAGTCTAATTTGGTGAATATTTTAAGGTTTAAAGGCTAGACTAGACCTAATTAAGTTTGATTAATTTTAAAACTTATTTTTTAGAAATTAAGTAAAATTAATTAAAATAATTAATTAAAATTATTTCCAAAATTTTAAGGATTAAATTAAACCTAAATAAAGTCTAATTTTTAGGTTCTAGGGGTTAAATTAATTTATATTAGATCTAACTAGGTTAAATTAATTTTAAAACTATCTTAAAAATTAAATTAAATTCTAAATTAGAACCTAATTAATAAATTTTAAGTCTTTAAAATTAATTTTTAGTCCTAATTAAAGTCTAAAATAATTAATTTTAATCATAGGGGCTTTAATTAGGGGGTTAGGGACCTAATTAAGAGAAACCTAAGTCTCTAGGGACCTATTTGGGGAATCTAGGGACTATATTGTAAAACTGCTTAAACCTAGGAGGACCTAGGAAGCAAATAGACCCTACCCACTCAAAACGCGCGGATCCGGGTTGACCCGGATCCGACCCACACATAGATCTCCTCCAAAATGACAGCGTTTAGTGGAGGGATAAAAAACCCCTTTTCGATTTGACTCGGCCATAATCTCCTTCACCCAACTCGACCGGTTGACTCAGCTCTTAAAAATCTCTCAACTGAAACAACAAATATCCAGATCCTAGCCCTTAAATGGATCAAAAGCACCTAGTTCTAAGGTGTTCTTCATGTTCTTGGAAGAACTTTGAAGAACACCATGAACAAGGCCCAGAACCACCGCATCCTACGCCCGTGAATCCGACGCCACCGCCCTCCGGCGACCACAGGGTGTTCGTCGGCCATCGTTCCGACACTCCAGATGCTGCAAAAAAATGACTAAGGACACCGTCCGACCATCGGCCAATGCACCGAAAACCTCAAAAACACCTAACAACGCCGAAAACTCCTATTTCTTGAGATCTAACCCTAAAAAACAATCAAAGACAACCCCTAAACTACCCAGTCGAGCCTAAATCCATTGAAAAACACCTAAACCAAAAAAAGAGAAATAGCCAGAAAGAGGAAAAACTCACCTTTGTTGCTCCGGTCGTCGTCTTTCGCCGTTCTCCTTGTCGGATTCCTTCAAGCCCTTGGTTTGATCTCTAGAAACTCACCAAAACCTCTCCCCTTCATTGAACCGATTGAATCCTTTAAAGGGATTCAAAACCAAATCCTCACCCAACTCAAACTCTCCTCAATCCCTAAAAACACTCAAGAATCCAAACCAAAATCCTAAATCCCTAAAAATCTGGCAACTACTCTCACCAAATCTCTCAACCGAAACTCCTCATGTTTCAAAATTCTAGATTTTCACGATTTCTGATTTTTTTAAATTTTTTTTATATTTAATATTTAATATATATTTTACTATTTTAATTATTATTTATATTTTATTATTTATTTTTAAATTCGTGTTAACAGTTGCCCCTATTTGCTCAATGCTACAAAGCAGGAGATGGGCAAAGACTGAAAAACACGAATTTGTTAAAGCAAAACCCTGAAGCTTGAAGTTGTTCTTCTCATTACGAAATTCTTCAAGCAAAACCTTGTGACGCAACCCGGGGTTCTTCTTCTTTCTGAAATTCTTCGACTTTGGAATAACTGAAGTTGTTCTTCTTATTATGAAATTCTCCAAGGTCTGAAGCTGTTCTTCTTATTATGAAATTCTTCAGACGAAATTCCTCAGATTCATCAAATGATGGAGCTTGAGGTTGTTCTTCTCACTTCGAAATTCCTCATCTCCGGGAGATCTAGAGTTGTTCTTCTTATTATGAAATTCTCCAGATAGGGGTGGCGAAATCTGAGGCTATTCTTCTTATTATGAAATTCCTCGCATCTCGTGGAATTTGGAGCTGTTCTTCTTATTACAAAATTCTCCAAACTTAACATCATGCCCGGAGGACTTAATGATGACCCGGAGGATTTAACATCATACCCGGAGGACTTATTGATGACCCGGAGGATTTAACATCATGCCCGGAGGGTTTAGGATTGTATTGCCTCCTTGATTGTGCAAACGATATCATCACTCCCGAAGGTGATGGCCCGGAGGACTTAACATCATGCCCGGAGGACTTAACGATGATCCGAAGGATTTAACATCATGCCCGGAGGATTTACTGATGACCCGGAGGATTTAACAATGGAATATGAAGTTGTTCTTCTTATTACGAAATTCTCCATCTCCACTGAAGAGTCTGAAGTTGTTCTTCTTATTATGAAATTCTCTAGACAAAAAGGGTGAAATCCGAGGTTGTTCTTCTTATTATGAAATTCCTCGTATCTCGTAGAATTTGGAGTTGTTCTTCTTATTATGAAATTCTCCAAATTCAAGTGTTGGAAATTGAGGTTGTTCTTCTTATTATGAAATTCCTCATTTCCAGGAAGATCTAGAGCTGTTCTTCTTATTATGAAATTCTCCAGACAAGAAGGGCGGAATTCGAGGCTGTTCTTATTATAAAATTCCTCGTATCTCGTGGAACTTGGAGATGTTTTTCTTATTATGAAATTCTCCAAATTCGTGTGTTGGAAATTGAGGTTGTTCTTCTTATTATGAAATTCCTCATTTCTGGGAGATCTGGAGCTGTTCATTTTATTATGAAATTCTCCAGATGTAAGCGGTGAAACTTGAGGTTGTTTTTCTTATTACGAAATTCCTCACGTTACACCACTTCTTTCTAGACTAACGCCAAAAGGCTGCCAATAATGTTCGCTGTTGTTGATTTCTTTGAATCCTGTTTAACAAAAATATTGTAAATTGTTAACATGCTTCTAATGCAAATATTCCTATTATGATGCATGAGTATTGCCTTGAAAGACATGTATCATCAGTCAGTTCGCCACTCTGAAGGGATTGATTGACTCTTCTCTCCCTCTTTTCCGCATTCGAGGTTTTCATCTCACATAGCAAGGGCAACTTTAATGATTGTCCTCTTTATAAAGCTGTTTTGAGGCGTTCTTTCGAGACAAATTTCGTCTGAATATCAGAACATGTCCGTTTATACTACATTATCTTGATCCGGAATAATAAATCTTACCTATAATCTTAAAACATAATGATGCCAAAAGATTTTTTGTATTCATTAATTCATATCAATTTACTAGCATGATGCTTTGGATAGAATTGAAGGCTCAAAAGAAAGAAGTGGATATCTTTATTGGAGCTTTTCGTAAATTTATGACAAACATGTAAAACAAACAAGGCAAAACAACTTGAAGGGAAAGGAAAGGAACAAAATGCGAGTTCCCAAACGCTTATCACAAGCAATCATCCAGACCTTTTCCCGAGATATGATTTTAAAATGAGATACTTGTCTAGCCATTCTTCAAATGAGGATCCAACTTTGCAGACGTGAAGATCCTTCTGTATTGCTTAATAACCGAGAGGCACGAATCACCGGATGCCTATTTCATTCATTTTAGCCGCCATTACTGGTTTTCGAACCAAATCCTCCGTTGGTATCAAGATGCCCTTTTCGAGTTTTCATCTTGACCCCTCATTTTTCTTTTAATCACCCTTTTTTTTATGAAGCGCCCTTTCGGGTTTTTGCTTCATTTTCTTTCTCTTTCTTTTCTCTTTTTTTATCTCTTTTTCTTCTTTTTTATTTTTTCTCCTTTTCTTTAGGCGTAGTATCTCTTAACTGAATCAGAATTCACCGGTTTACTTAATTCTTGTCTGTCTATTTCAGTCAAGATCAGTGCACCTCCGGAGAAAGCCTTTTTGACAACGTAAGGCCCTTCCCAATTTGGTATCCATTTCCCTCGGAAATCTCGGTGTATGAGCAAGATCTTTTTAAGCACTAGATCCCCCTCTCGGAATTCTCGTGGTCAAACTTTCTTATCATAAGCTCGAATCATCCGCTTCTGATACATTTGGCTATGACAGATAGCTTTTAACCATTTTTCTTCGATTAGATTCAACAGATCTAAACGAATCTGTATCCACTCTGCATCATTCAGCTTCACCTCTGATAATAACCGAAGAGATGGGATTCAACTTCCAGAGGTAACATGGCTTCAGTACCGTATACTAGAGAATATGGTGTTTCCCCGGTAGAGGTTCTTATCGAAGTTCGGTATGCAAATAAGGCAAAAGGAAGCCTTTCATGCCAATCTCTGTAGGTTTTAGTCATCTTTGATATGATCTTCTTAATGTTCTTGTTTGCTGCCTTAACGGCTCCATTCATCTTTGGCCGGTATGCCACAGAGTTGTGATGAATTATTTTAAACTGCTCACAGGTCTCTGCTATCAATCTGTTGTTGAAGTTTGTAGCATTATCTGTGATGATTCGCTCTGGTAGACTATACCGATAAATAATTTATTTCTTCAAGAATTTGCAAACTGTTGTTCTTGTGATGTTAGCATAAGAGACAGCTTCTATCCACTTGGTGAAATAATCAGTAGCCACCAGGATAAAGCGATGCCCATTTGAAGCCTTGGGGTGAATCTGCCCGATTACATCTAATCCTCAAACAGCAAAAGGCCATGGCGAATTCATTGTATGTAACGATACTGGCTGAGAGTTGATTTTATTGCATAGATTTGGCATTTGTGACACTTTTTGGAATATTTTATACAATCCCCTTCCATAGTAGAATAGTAGTATCCGTATCTCATTATTTTCCGTGCCATCGAGAATCCATTGGCATATGTACCGCAAATTCCATCATGCACCTCTTCTAGAATACTTCTAGCCTCACTAACATTGACATATCTTAGCAATACTTGATCTCTGCTCTTTCTGTACAAGACGTCGCCATCCAGTACATATGCAGCAGTTATTCTTCTGATTGTTCTCTTTTCAACGTCATTAGCTCCAAATGGGTAAGCTTAGAACTTGATATATTGCAGAATGTCAGAATACCAAGGATTACCGTCCTCTTCTTCCAGGTTACAGCAATGAGCATATGTTTCATAACTCTGCATCCGGATTAACATCATATCCTTCGGTCTATTTGCTTGGAAAACTGAGGCTAATGTAGCTAAAGCATCTGCCATTTGGTTGTCCTTTCTAGGAAGATAAACGAATGTTATCTCTTCAAATTCTTCTATAAATTCTAATATCAACTTTCGCTATTATACCAACTTCGTGTCTTTGGTTTCCCATTCTCCACGTAGCTGATAAATAACTAAGGCTGAATCTCCGTATACCTTCAAGGCTTTTATTTTTCTTTCTATTGCAGCCTTCAATCCCATGACACATGCTTCGTATTCAGCCATATTGTTAGTACACAAGAATTCTAACTTACTCGTGAAAGAGTAATGTATACTATCCGGAGATATTAATACAGACCCAATTCCCCTTCCGAGGACATTGACTGCCCCATCGAAATATAATTTCCATTTTTCCATTTCTTCGTTTTCTTCGACGGAAATAGTCATCACATCCTCGTCAGGAAAATCAAAGCTTAGAGGCTCATAATCATCCGAGGCTCTACTTGCAAGAAAGTCAGCTATGGTACTTCCTTTAATTGTTTTCTGGCTGACATATACTATATCAAATTCGGACAACATTTGTCATCGAGCTAATCTTCCAGTCAATGCGGGTGCTTCCATCAGAAACTTCAACGGATCGAGCTTCAATATCAACCATGTGGTGTGATAT
Organism: Abelmoschus esculentus; assembly: GCA_035048815.1. Taxonomy (NCBI): domain Eukaryota; kingdom Viridiplantae; phylum Streptophyta; class Magnoliopsida; order Malvales; family Malvaceae; genus Abelmoschus; species Abelmoschus esculentus. Next base: position 15,989,372 of record JAUCBN010000019.1, read on the forward strand.
AACAAATATTGCCTGACTCGACGGGTAACCCAAACAAGTGCACAGCACATCTTTTGGATAAATGGGTACCGTATCTCACATTCGGTAAATTTCTTACTCATGTAATAGATTACTCTTTCCTTCTTTCCAGTATCATCATGTTACCCCAGCACGCACCCCATGGAATTCTCGAACACCGTCAAGTAGAGAATTAATGGTCTTCCAGGAACTGGTGCCACCAATATTGGCGCGTTGGACAAATATTGTTTGATCTTGTCCAACGTTTCCTAACATTCATCATTCCACTCATTTGGGTTGTTCTTCCGAAGCAGTTTAAAAATGGGATCACATCTGTCGGTTAACTAAGAAATAAACCGAGATACGTAGTTCAATCTCCCAAGGAAGCCCCGAACCTCTTTATGTGTTTTTGGAGGTGGCAAATTTTGAATTGCCTTGACCTTATCGGGATCGATTTCGATGCCCCTTTGACTGACAACGAAACCAAGTAGCTTGCCGGATGTAACCCCAAACGTACATGTCCATCTTCTGTTTGAGACTTAGCTATCATATCGTCCACATATACTTCGATTTCTTTTTGCATCATGTCATGAAAGAGTGTCACCATAGCTCTCGGGTATGTGGCCCCGACATTCTTCAACCCCAAAGGCATGACTTTATAGCAGAACGTGCCCTAGAGTATGGTAAAAGTTATCTTCTCCATATCTTCCGAATTCATTTTGATCTGATTATAACCCGAGAACCCAACCATGAATGCCCCGAAGTATTATCCACTAGAAAATCTATGTGGGGTAGAGGGAAATTGTCCTTCGGGATTGCCCTGTTCAGATCCCTATAATCCACACATATCCGAACTTTCCCATCCTTCTTTGGCAAGGGGACTATGTTTGCTACCCATTCCGAGTATGCTGCCACCTGAGCTTCTGCACTTCTTCCTTGATTTTCAACAACATTTTCGGCCTCAGCCTTCTGAGCTTCTGTTGTATGGGCTTGCAATCTGGTCTGATAGGCAACTTGTGGACCACAATGTCGGTATTCAAGCCCGACATATCTTGATAAGACCATGCAAATACATCCTTGAATTCTCGCAATAAGACTATCAAATTTTGCTTTACCCCTGGTGGAAATGCTGCTCCGATCATGACTTCCTTTTTCTCTTCTTCGGTACCCAGATTCAGAGTTTCTATCTCTTCCTGGTGGGGCATGATTTGTTTATCTTCTTTCTCCACCAATATTAGCAATTCTTCGGGAATCTCGTAGTCCACATTATCTTCACACTCGTTGATTTCTGTTAGACAAGAGATCCTTTTCAAATCTATTTCGGGTTTAGGTCCAGAATTATTCATGCGATCATTGTTCGGGAACCTGCGAAGAAAATTTGTATAGTTGGATGAGAATAATAGATGAATAAAAATGAAGCGAATGAAAGAAAAGAAAAATGTTTGCTATTGAAGAAAGGGAAAAACATGTTTATTCGCTAATGAAAATTATGAAAAAGCCCTTTACAGAAAATCCCCTATACTCGCGGGCGAAAAGTAAAGAGTGATTTATGGCATTACTCTGTCTTGAAAACTAAAGGTAAATCCTCTACAGTCCAATTATTCAGAGTCTCGCCAGGGAGGCACGGACGAATCCTCTCCAGTAGATTCATCCTCGGACCCTCAGAAATTCCTCCCACCATTAAACCTTCAAAAGCTTCTCCGAAAATCTCTTCCTCTTGCAACCTGATAGCTTCCAAGCGATTCTTCTCCGTCTGTTCTGTGACATTCACAAACCCGTGAGAGATGAAGTCGATTTTTACACTCAATGAAGCTGGCTTCTTGACTGCGGCTCTTCCGTACTTGTTCCAATATGCCTCAATTGAGAAGCCCAACCCAGCTCGCCCTTTCTTCATGACCATGGGATTCGGGTATAGGCTCCCTTGTAAATTTTTTCCAAGTCCTCTTCCAACTTTGGCTCCCTTACCGAGGGTCTGCTTAACGGTCATCTTAGTGCAATTTGACAACTTCGGACATGGGAATTTTGCATCTTCAGCGACGAATGCAGCTTTGATAAACTCTAAAGCCCTAAAAGAACATTCTAACGCTTCCTCATTCGCTTGAACATAGGGTGTATCTGTGGAGACGGATGCAATGATGTCCTCTTTTGCTCCGACAAACACGAGTTTCCCATCTACCACAAACTTCAATTTCTGGTGAAGTAATGATGGCACTACCCCGGTAGAATGGATCCAAGGTCTGCCGAGTAAACAATTGTAGGTGGGTTTAATATCCATTACAACAAAATCTATGTTGTACACGGATGGCCCAATCAGCAACGGGACTTCAATCCTTCCCAACACATCCCTTATGGTCCCATCGAATGCTCTGACTACATTCTGGTAGCTTTTCATATGCGTAACATCTATGGGCAACCTTTGCAAAGTTGTCATAGGTAACACGTTCAAAGCTGAACCATTGGCGATTAGAACTCCCGGCACCACATGACCCTTGCAGTGGGTCGTGATGTTTAAAGCTTTAATTATTTCCATTCCACCATCAGGGATCTCATCATCAGTAAACGTTATGTAATTGTCTGCGGTGATGTGATTAACGATTCGGTCCAACTTGTTTACTGAGATGTCCTTTGGGACAAAAGTATAGTTTAATACTTTCAAAAGGGCGTCACGGTGCCCTTCAAAACTTAACAGAAAATCGAGGATAGAGATTCTAGCGGGTTACTTTTTCAGTTGTTCCACAATATTGTATTCACTGTACTTCAAGAACCGCAGAAACTCATGCGATTGCTCCTCGGTGATAGGCTCATTCACCTTCGGAGTCGGGTCTGTGAAAATTTTCTTCTTCTTCGCAAGCTTAGTTTGGTCCTCTTCTTTTTCTTGAGCCGGCGAGTAATATCTCTGGCTCCTTGTGAAATGACCTATCTCATTCACTGGCTCTTGTACTTCCACTTTCTCAACAGTTTCAGATTTTCCTAGTTGTACCTCCTCAATGGGCTTCAAGCTACTTGGACCAGCCACACTCGCAGCGTAATTCCATGGAACCCTTTGTGTATCCTTAAATGGGAAGGGTATCGGAGGGTTAATTACTATGAGAGGAGCATTTGCCGACCCAATTGGATTGCTGCCCCTTAGTCGAGCTGAGATGACTAGCGGCCTGTTTGCACTGTATTTTGGCCTGGTATTTTCAGACGTGCATACGTCTATCATTTTCCGGCCACCTTCCTTTGTAAAGAAATCCACCTCCTTATTGTCCATCATTCCTTGTAACAGGCTCCTGAACTCACTACACTGTTGAATTGCATGCCCGTATTCTTGATGGAACTCGCAATACAAGCCTACCTCGGTAAATTCTTTCATTTTCATCCTTTGGCAGACGAGCCCGTTGTCAAATAGTTGTTGAAAAACCCACTTTAATGGTGATCGAATTTCCGACACACTCATTTTAACTTGCCTTGTTTGGTCCTCTTCAATTGTATTCACGCCTCGACCGCCATGATTCGGTAGTGGGTTTGTTGAGACACTGGGTTCATCAAATTTCAAAACCCCGGTATTCATCATGTTCTAGACAATCCTCTAAAAGGCTGTGCAGTTCTCGATGTTATATCCCTGAACATTAGCATGGTATACACACTGGGCCTTCGGGTCATACTAGTGTAGATAAGGGGGTTTGAGCGGTATGATGAAATATGGGTGAATCATATCAGCATCGTGTAGCTGAGTGTACAACTCAGCATACGTAACTGGGATAGGTGAGAAAGTCGGTCTCTCCCATTTTGAGTCTTTCTTTTTCGGTCCCTGCGAGTTGCCTGCCCCCGTCCCTGGTTTGGAAATCGTCACATTTCTCCGGGGTTCATACACGACAGCGTTATTTACCTCATTGTCTTTCTTTTTGAAGTTCTTCTTGGAACTGTCTGATCCTTCTATTCTCCCGCTTTTGATAGCTGCCTCCACCAACTCTCCGGTAGCAACTATTTGAGAGAAGCTCTGCATTGACGTACTAGTGAACAGACGATCGTACATCGACCCCTTCAACGTTTGAACAAACATGTGGGTCATTTCTCTTTCAATCAACGGGGGCTGCACCTGAGAGGCCAAATCTCTCCATCTATGGGCATACTGTCGGAATGTTTCGTTAAACCTTTGCCCCATCTGCTGTAACATAACTCTAGTGGGTCCCATCTCCGACACATGCTTGTAATTTTCCATGAAGGCGTGATATAGGTCCTTCCATGATTTTATATTCTCCCAACTGAGTTGTGTGTACCACCGGATAGCAGAACCCGTCAGACTATCCTGAAAGCAATGGATCAGCAACTTCTCATCCTTGCTAAAAGCGGTCATCTTTCGACAATACATCGTCATATGGACGCTTGGACACGATGTTCCTTCGTACTTCTCGAAGTCAGGCATTTTGAATTTCGGTGGCAGGACCAAATCAGAAACTAAGCTGAGATCGAACGCATCAGTGCTTTTATCCGCCGACCCTTGGGCTTGGATTTCTTGGATCTTTGCTTCAAGTGCCTTAAAGTGATCAGCATACTTCTTCTCCATGTCCTATCGCATCTTCTCCACTTCACTCATGAAGTTGAGATTTGGGACTTCATCGATATTCGAAGAGAAGTCATCAACTTCCACGGGGTGACTCATGGATGCCCCTACTACGTTAAGCTGCACTCTCCCTGGGACGGAATGCACTTCTGGTTGCCCCCTTATGTGAGTTACCGTATCTGTCTGTCCTTCAGCTTCATCTACCCCTCCCATCGATGCTTTGCCTTTCTCATCCTGCTTCGGGCCCAACAAAGCGGCTATCTGACTGATAATATCCGTCTAAATTTTGGTGAAGCCATCTTTCATGCCATTTTCTATCGCATCCAAGCGATTTGCAAATTCGGCATGATGATCCTCTAGTTTCTGTAGTCTTTCCTCCATTGCTAGCTTCTTGGTGCACGAGCGCGTCGAGTATGTGTATAGTATGTTTGCAATTTTTAAAAGTCACTGCCATAAAACCTTTATTATTAAACTTTATTTTAATAAATAATGCACATGATGAATGGATGCATGAATGCATGAATTGCAAGCGGGTATTAAATTCGAAAACAATCTCTTAAAAATATCCGATTGTCCAAAAAGGACTCACTACAAATTAAAGATAATCTACAGAAAACTATTGGCCCTAATCTCTAAGTTGGTCAACTCATGTAGCAGGCGTACGATGGCTTCTCCATGCTCTTGCTCGACGTTCGGCTGGTTCAGAAGAGTTGTAGCTTCTCTCGACAATATATGTACGTAGGACGCAATACTTTTGACTTATCCCTTGAAGTTGACCAACTCATTTTTCTGACTCTAGATCGTGCGCTGTGCTGCTTCGTACTTCGTCTTCCACGCTTCTCCGGCATTTTAACACAAAGCTCCTTCGAAGTCAACTAACTTCTCTTGTAACTCTTGTACTTGGCCCTCGAGCGAGACAATCTTCTATTGAAGCCCCTCCTTTTCCTCTTCCATCTTGGCCTTGTCTTCATTGTGATACTTGGAAACAAATTCTTCTAGTTGTTTTACCTGAGTTGTCAACTCGCGGTTCTTCACTTGCTCTTTGTATGATGTCTTCCTAGCTTTGTAACTCGTTTCTCTTGCTTCACGGTATTTCCTTTCATAAAGTCTCTTGTATTCCTCATTTTCCCTTAACGTCTTGTCCAAGCGGTCAGAACTATCCCCGATGGTCCTGTTTTCACCAGCCCTTGGATATTTCCTTTTACGCCCCTCGGATACTTCTTGTGTTTCTCTCAAATCTCGACATAACCTTTCGATCTGAAGTGTCATCTCTTTTTCTTTCCTTTCTTGCGTCTGCACCTGGTACTTTGTAAGGTTCAACTTCTGTGTAAGTTCATAGATCCTCTTTTCTTGTCTCTGAAAATCCAAGTCCCGATCTTCCTTGAGCTTCTCTAATGCTGATGGTGCTTCTAGGGTTACCTTGCTCGAAGACGGTCCCTCATCCCTCGGTACTCCTCGGAATACTCCATTATTCACCCTTTACTCCCTCCACTCGTCATATCGGGCCATGACCTCGAACTCTCGATAGGGCTGAACTCTCCTAGGCGAATCCCAAGCTTTTACAGTCTGAGCTATCTTGGACCTATACCCTTCGCTTTGGTGTGAATAGCCGAAACTTGCCATCCCCGCTGTGGTTGGTATGAACTGTCTCGATCCAAACTGCCTTGAAACTAACAATAGGCAGTAAGTCATTCCACCCCATATGCCCACTAATGGGATCCAATCACTGTCTCCGTACTGATACCGAAAAGTCGTCCCCCTATTCAACCAGCAAGCTTTCCAAACGATGTCCGAATTTGTCAAATCCCGAAAAAGATCGCTCCATTGGACTTTGGTCTTCTTCTCCAAAACACAGCTCTTTAGGTTCTCTTCGATGGGTGAGTACGTAGTCCTGAACCTTAGGACGCTATACGGAGAGCTTCAGGTGGCCTCTGAACCATATCTCCAAAAGCTGTGCACAACCTCAAAATCTTCCTTCGCCAGCACTCTTGCATGCGGTGAGTGATCTATAGGTCTTGGCTAGTATGGCAGGAACCGGATTTACGCCTTTGAATAACCTCTCAAACAAACCAACCGTGGATGGGTCTATGTGCTCGGGAGTTCTGGGAAATACCACCAACCCATAGATGCAAAGGACGTACATCCTTCTTGCTTTAGTGGGCTCTTCACTGCTTGCTGCTATCAAATCCTTGAAAACCTTCCAACTCACTCTCTTTCTTTCCTCGCTCACGTCCTTGTGGTCATGACCCGTTACCTTCTGGTACCAAAACTCTTTATCCTTGCCACTGATCTACATCAATTTCTTCTTGAACCCTGAAGTGTTGTTGGGCTTCACATATATCCTATCACTCTTTATCGCTGGACAATTGATCAGAACTTCATACTCCTCTAGTGTAGGCGTCATGTCGATCTTCCCAAAGGTAAAACAGTTGTAGGCGGGATTCCAGTACTGCGTCATCACCCTCATTAGGTGTCTATCAATAGGGACCTTCACTAACAAAGCGATGTCTCCAAACTCCCTCTTGAACTGATCTTTCATGTCATCACTCCACTGTTCCCATATCTCTTGGACTTCGGAGAGACAAGGACTTTGATTCGTGCTAATCCTGGCATACCCTTTTAGTGTTGAGACACTCCCTGACGGTAACCTGTCACCTTTCTCATGCTGAATTGACTCGGACCATATCCAGACTTCCGTATTATCTTCGCCTATAATGATCCCTTCTGACATTTTTGGATACTTCTAACTTTACTGTTTTCCAAATTAATACTCATGCAAATGATATGCCAAGTAAAAATAAAATGCATAAAAGGACCAAAAAGTGAAAACAGAAAGGAAATGTGTTAGTAGGATAAATATAAAGATAAAACAAGATAATAAAAGTGCCTGAAAAATAACCATAGAGCAGTTAAAAATGCAAATAAAATTAACCAGAGAATAGGCTAAATTACGCAAAATAACCAGAAAGCATGCTAAATTGTGTAAAATAACCAGAGAGCAGATTAAGTTGCATAAAATAACCAGAGAGCATGTTAACAGAAAAATCCTAAGTTTGGTGGCATTTCGGCAGCATACCGCCTTATCTTATGGTCCATGTCTGGCTCTAGAAAGGGTAGGTTCCTACTCTATATGCGGTTTTTGGTCTAGACACTGGGTTCCCGAACTGTCGTTACCGCCTACTACGATGATAAGACATCGATTCGGTGGTATAGGTCCCTTACAACAGAGGTGAAGACCCCATGATGCGTAAGGTTAGTATACCGGAAGCAGATAAAAATCCGAATCTCAGAGCTGGAGAGCATCACGTCGGATAATATCTAACTCCACTTAAAGGTAAAAGCTCGGGTCGAGAGCTTATGCATGAATGACAAGATATATCATGAAAGTAAAAAGCTATCCTCATCCAAACAATGTTTATTTAACAATAAAAAATTAAGTTAATATCTATCTTCAAATGCCAAAATACCACGTAAAATTTAAAAAAAAAGTTAGGCCTGACTCACAAAAAATAATTTTTAAGTCCCTAGCGGAGTCGCCAAGCTGTCGCGACCTCTTTAAAAACGCGATTTTAGGTGTAAAATAACTTGGCCATTGATTTTGGAAAAATATGAATTTTACCATTTTAATCTTGAAAAATCCAAAATTTAAAAAAAACGTACTATTTAATTTTAAAAGAACGGATTTGGAGTCGCCACCGGCCACTTAGGTAGGCCAGACACCATAAAACAAACCAGAGATTCGTTTGGAAAACATTTAGGTTCGGGAGTCGGTTACGTGTAAGGACGGCCCTTACAAACGCCCAAAAAGTTGGTACCTTAAAAAAAATTTACGTGGCATTGGTATTTTGAAGATAGATATTAATTAAATTTTCTATTGTTAATCAAACATTATTTGAATCGAGGATATGCTTTTGATTTAGAAATTACATCACCTTTAAACCTGAGTTGAACGATACGCCCTCTAGATAGGAAACCTCACTCAAATTCAAAGGAATATAACTTTCGCCTCAGAAGGTTAAAGTAAAATGCATGATCATTTTTATCTTGTTCATTTTAAGTTCTAATCCTACAATGACTCCATTAATAAATATATAAACCTAAGTTACTAATGCCACTAGTTATTTACCTATCAATTTAATTCTAAACCTAAATCATTTTGTCAAAATTCTAAGTTTAATAGCACATGAATTCGATACCAAGGTACACTCTCTAGGTCAGCATCATGGTACGTCAAAACACCAACCTCTTTAGTGTATCCCAGATATAAGATTCAAATGCTATGTTACTAAATTATCTCCCTAATTAAATTGATTAATTAATTTAAGTGACTAGTCCTAGAGGGCTCTAAATTAATTAACTTAAATGTTTATTAAGCGATCTTCCTAAAATATGCTATGCAAGAACATAATAAAATAAACAAACAAGATAAAAGGAACTTGATATTATATTAGAATCAAGGGAGTACAAGTTACATCAAAATTATCATCATGAATGAGTACAAAAGGGACTTGCATAAAAGAAGAGTAAACGAACTTCGGAAAGATTTAATTAAGTGTGTAATTACTTTTAAAGTTTTAGAAATTTTTAATTAAATTAATTAATTAAATTATTTCTAACTTCAAATTTTAAATAAAACCTAATTAGAATCTAACTTGGTGAATTTTAAGTTCTAAGGTTTAATTGGAGGGTTGGATTAAATTCAATTAGGTTAATTTTTAAATCTTATCTTAGAAAAATTAAAATTAATTAAGAGATTTAATTAAAATAACTTCTAAATTTTTAAGAATTTAATTTAACCTAATTAAAGTTTAATTGGTGAAACTTGGGCTAATTAGACCTAATTAATTTTAAATCTTATCTTTAGAAATTAATTAAAATTAATTAAAATAATTAATTAAAATTATTTCCTAAATTTTAAGATTTAAATTAAGCTTAATTGAAGTCTAATTTGGTGAATATTTTAAGGTTTAAAGGCTAGACTAGACCTAATTAAGTTTGATTAATTTTAAAACTTATTTTTTTAAAATTAAATAAAATTAATTAAAATAATTAATTAAAATTATTTCCAAAATTTTAAGGATTAAATTAAACCTAAATAAAGTCTAATTTTTAGGTTCTAGGGGTTAAATTAATTTTATATTAGATCTAACTAGGTTAAATTAATTTTAAAACTATCTTAAAAATTAAATTAAATTAAATTAAATTCTAAATTAGAACCTAATTAATAAATTTTAAGTCTTTAAAATTAATTTTTAGTCCTAATTAAAGTCTAAAATAATTAATTTTAATCATAGGGGCTTTAATTAGGGGGTTTAAGGACCTAATTGAGAGAAATCTAAGGCTCTAGGGACCTATTTGGGGAATCTAGGGACTATATTGTAAAACTGCTTAAACCTAGGAGGACCTAGGAAGCAAATAGAACCTACACACTCAAAACGCGCGGATCTAGGTTGACCCGGATCCGACCCACGCGTAGATCTCCTCCAAAATGACAGCGTTTAGGGGAGGGATAAAAAACCCCTTTTCGAGTTGACTCGGCCATAATCTCCTTCACCCAACTCGACCGGTTGACTCAGTTCTTAAAAATCTCTCAACCGAAACAACAAATATCCAGATCCTAACCCTTAAATGGATCAAAAGCACCTAGTTCTAAGGTGTTCTTCATGTTCTTGGAAGAACTTTGAAGAACACCATGAACAAGGCCTAGAACCATCGCGTCCTCCGCCCGTGAATCCGACACCACCGCCCTCCGGCAACCACGGGGTGTTCGCCGGCCACCGTTCTGACACTCCGGCCGTTGCAAAAAACGACTCCGAACACCGTCCGACCACCGGCCAATGCACTGGAAACCTCAAAAACACCCTAAAAACGCCGGAAACTCCTATTTCTTGAGATCTAACCCTAAAAAACGATCAAAACCAACCCCTAAACTACCCGTTCGAACCTAAATCCATTAAAAAACAGCTAAACCAAAAAAGAGAAACAGTCGGAAAGAGGAAAAACTCACCTTTGTTGCTCCGGTCGCCGCCTTTCTCTGTTCTCCTTGCCGGATTCCTTCAAACCCTTGGTTTGATCTCCAGAAACTCACCGAAACCTCCCCCCTTCATTGAACCGATTGAATCCTTTAAAGGGATTCAAAACCAAATCCTCACCCAACTCAAACTCTCCTCAATCCCTAAAAACACTCAAGAATCCAAACCAAAATCCTAAATCCCTAAAAATCCGGCCACTACTCTCACCAAATCTCTCAATCGAAACTCCTTATGTTTCAAAATTCCAGATTTTCACGATTTCTGATTTTTTTAATTTTTTTTATATTTAATATTTAATATATATTTTACTATTTTAATTATTATTTATTTTCAAATTCATGTTAACATAAATCATAACCCTTAACACTAAAACCTAAACCCTAAACCCTTAATACTAAGCCCTAAACCTAACCCCAAACCCTAAACTCTAAATCATGAACTCTAAACCTTAAAACCCAAACTCCAAATCTATAAAAAAGAATAAAATATTAATTAAGAAAAAAATTGAAGAACAAATAAAAAGATAGCACAAGAAATCTTTGATAATATATTTTTTAAAACAAAGACATGAAATTGGATGATTTGGACAATACTTATGTATAAATATGATATGAAAAAAATATGTGTACCTTAATTTAATTAGTTGGGACCATATCCTAGGTGAAGGAACGAGTTCATGTAATAATTTCTCGCAGACAAGGGCTTATATGTCTGAAAGTTTTGCTATAAAATCCGAATTACCAGCAACACTTTCTCAATCATTCAAAATATAGATACTAGACCCATATCAACTTCCCACCTATGGCTTCTTTTGGCATTTCTTCTCTTCTTCTTGTCTTGCTTGTAGCTTCTAGTAAGTATACACGCACTCGTTATTCATTTCGATATTCGATAATCACATATTTATCGAGTTTTGAATTTTTTTTCGATCGGAAATTTTGAGTTCTGAACCTGTTTTGCAATTTTTTTGCAGGTGTGTTGAACACGGAGGCATTCAAATGTGGTACTAACAAAGATTGCAAAACCAAGTGTCCACAGGGCGGCTTTTGTCACGTAGAAACCGGCGTTTGATTATATAAAAAATAAATATATAAAAAATATATAATATATAAAAATTTCGGTTAATTTATTTAATTATTAAATTATTACATTGATTCATCGTACGTTATAAATTATTAATAAATATTAAAAATTTTAATGATTATTTTTTTAATTTAATAAATTTAATTATTATTTCATGCTAATTTTATAAAGTTTAATGATCATTTTATAATTTTTAAAAGTTTAATGATAAAAAATAAATATATAATAATATATAATATATAAAAAGTTTAGTTAATTTGTTTAATTTGTTTAAAAGTTTAATGATCAAACGCGGATTTTTATGTGAAAAAAGCCGCCGGTTTAGGGTTTAAGGTTAGGGTCATGGGTTATGGTTTAGCTTTAAGTTTTAGGGTTTAAGTTTATGGTTAGGGGTTAGAAAAAAATAATTAAAAATTAAATAATAAAGAGGAAGATAACATAAAAAATCTTTGGTAATATTTTTTTCTTTTTTAAATTAAAGACATTAAAGTAGATGATTTGGATGATGCTTATGTATGAATATGATATGGAAAAATATGATGTGTCTTTAATTTAGTTGATTAGGACCATATCCTAAGTGGTGGAATGGATTCATGTAATAATTTCTCCTTGTTTGCTAATCTTGTTACCCTACTTACCAATTTTGTAGAATTAAAAATGGATGAGTCTACCACGTGCATCGAATGTTATTGGACACCACTAACGATGAACACTATTGAACACTATTAAATTAATTAATAAAAATTAAAAAATTTTAAGGACTTAACATATAATTTTAAATTATTTAAAATAAAATTTTAAAAAATTATAAAAACATATATAATTTATTTAAATTGTTTTTAATCTAAAAATAAAAATATTAAATCCAAAACCTAAAACCCTAAACTCAAGCTAAAAACACTAAACATTAAATCCTAAAATCCAAAACACTAAATCATAAACTCTAAACCCTAACACAATAAAACCATAAACCATAAAATCTAAAAATATAACCTTAACCTAAACCCTAAAATAAAAAATTTGAAACTCTAAAAAATAATCCCTAAACTTGAACCTTAAATTAGTTTAAGATTTGGATATACGGGGTTTGGTTATTTTAGGTTTAAAATTTTATGGTTTAGATTTAGTGTTATGGTTCAATATTTTTAGGATTTTAGATTTTTGATTTAGGGTTTTAAGATTTTAGATCTAGGGTTTAGAATTTTTGGGTTTAGATTTAGGGTTTATGATTTAGTATTTCTAGTGCTTTTGATTTTAGATTTTTGACTTAGGGTTTTGAGATTTTATATTTTATGGTTTAGAGTTTAATGTTCAGTGATTTAGGTTTTGAATTTTGGTTTTAGAGTTTAGAGTTTAGGATTTTTTTATTTTTAAAATTAATTTAAATTATTATTTTATTCAATTATTTAAAAAAATAAAATAATATATGTGGAAAATAATTTAATAAAAAATTATTTTAAATCATATATAATTATATGTTGAGTTCTTAAATTTTTTTAAACTATATTAATTAGTTTAATAATATTCAGCGGTGTTCGACATCCGTTCTAAAATTTTCTATTAAATATTCCAACTTTTTCCACTTTATTTAGTATTCATAATTATAAAAATATAATTTTGTATGTTATTAGGAAATAATATAATACTTATAGAAATTGAAGAAGAACAACAAAGAACTTGTCTATAGTTACTATATAAGTTTATTGTAGATAATTTTAGAATTTCTTTGCAAAAATGGCATGAATATGGCAGTTGATGACAAATATATACATATCATTATCGTTAAATTTTTTATGATAATAACAAATATATATATGTAAAATATAATTTTATTCTAACATAAAATATAAAATTATTAAAATTTAAATAAAATATTAAAAATTAATTAAATCTAAAATAAAAGACTACTAAGAATTGTAAAATCTTAAATATCATTTTGTATATATATGGCATATCATTATCGTTAATTTTTTAATTATTTAATCATTATGCTAATTAAAAAATTAGATATTTATCAAAAAGATATAAGTTAAGGATAAAATTTATCATAAAAAAAAAGATAAGATCCAAAATGATAAAATCATAAATGTTAAAGGTTAAAACTATCTCTATGCCCAAATTTCTAACAACCTTTAAATAAATTTCTAACTCCGCCCTTGAGTCTCAAAATCTATCTAATTTTTGCTATACTCAATCACGTAATCTATTTCATATAATATATGTTTTATTTAAATAAATATAAACCTTTTTATGAAAAAAAGTATGAAATAGTTTGGTACTTTTGACTAAGGGTGAGTATTCGATCGAATCGAGTCGAGTCGAATCAAAAAATTTCGAGTTATTCGAGTTGACGAGTCATATTTTACGACTCAAACTTTATTTGAAAATTTTTCGGTTCGAGTCGAGTTTTCGAGTTCGTATAAATATTTAATTGTAATTATTTATCATGTTATACTATGATTTGATTCCAATTTAAACGACTTTCTTTAATCATATAAGATATGTATATATATTTTTTCATATGTAGCAATATTTCTTTATATTTTTATATATCAATGTATATATCATAAAAAATGATAGACTCATCTCAAACTTAAAAATTAATCCTTTAATTATTAAAAATTTTGAGTTATTCAAATTTTTATTTTACAACTCGAACTTTATTTAAATTTTTCGAGTCGAGTCTATGAAATTTTGATTCGATTCAAAACGAATCGAGTCAAGTTATTCGATTTTTTCGAATCGAATTTTGCTCACCTCAGCTTTTAACTCCCATCACATGTGTTAAAATCAGGTGACATGTTTGTTACACTCAATTACTTAAGCGAACCATTTATGACATATTGAAATTTAAAGACATTCATAATCGTGATAATAATTAAGGGACTTATGGCCTAATTTACCCTTAAATAATATATAACTAAAATAATAATCGATGGAAATTTGCATGAAAAGTACCCTACGAGCCGGAAGATTTATTAGGTGAACCTTGTTCATCATGTCATTCATGATCCAAATAATCAGAAGTATTTATCATTAGATACCTATTAAATAATTAGTCATACACTAATTATATATAAAAGAAGGTGATGATTCACCTTAAAAAATTAAGATAACGGGCATTTCCAGGTATATTACTCAAAAAAATCGATACAATACGCCCAGTCGATTGGAGTTGAAGAAATTTTGTCCCTATTGTTACAAACATACAATTCACGGGGAGAAAAAAATAAACCTGCTCGTATATGTCACCCCTTCCCGAGAATATGAAAATATGACAGAAAATTATGACATTAGGTTATAATATATTAAGTATATAAATATAATTAGAACGATTCTGATAACTTAGGATCATGGTTGACATGATGAACGTAATTCAACTAATAATTTTTCCTACGAGCCCACGTGTAAAAAAAGGAAATTAGCATGCTTAAATTCCAAGAAAACATGTGAATCGCTTTATTTTATGGGTAAATTGCATAGTTTATTCCTTAGGTTTTAGAGATGTTTGATTTTGGTCTCCAATTTTTAGAAGTTACGATTTAATCCCTCATTATCAAATTATTAGTTAACTCTGAAATTTTCAAGATTATGAAAATAGTCCGATTTGTGATACATTCATAATTTGAGATGAAAAATAAAAGATGCATAATAATAAGACTTGAATCACTTCAAAACCTTGTTTATTCACCCATTTTATTACCTAATCTTTTGGAACATAATTTAAGACATTATCTTTTAAAAATGTCTAAACTAAAATGATGACAGAACAAGTTCCATTCCTTCACTGGCGAAAAAGTATAAATCTTTTAAGTTTTATGCATAAAATAAAAAATGCCCTTAACGTTTCATTGAATAGTCCGTTTAACTCATACTCTTTTTTGAATTAATTTAATTCTCAATATTTTATTTTGGGTCAAAATAAACTCATTGTGATCGAAAAATATTAGCCGACTAACAATAAATAACTTAAAATGACTTAATAGAATGACATGTCAATATAAAAAATAATTTTATGAAATTATTCTTTGACTGATGTGATATTCTTTCGAGTCTATAAATTTATTTATATGACACTGCTATGTCAGTGTCAACTGCAATGTAAGTTTACCATATTATTTTAAATTATTTATCGTTAATTGATTAATATTTTTCATTCACAACGGGATCATTCTAATTCAACATGAAACATTAACGGTTAAATATATAGACCAGAATAATTGTAGAGTTAAATTTTAGGGGATATTTTTTGAATTTATTCTCAAATTTTACGGGGTGTAAGTATATATGATTCCCAATGAAACGATTAAGGGGATTCTTGCATGGTGCAAATCGTCTATTTTATAATTGTGCCTCCACTTTAAATTAATGAGTTTAAGGTTTATAATTCAAGGTTAGTGATTGTAGTTAGAGTTTGGGAAATTAAGGATATGATGTATTTTTACGGTTTAGGATATAAAAAATAGGGTTAAGGTTTACAAATCAAATTTCTAAACAAATTTAACATGAGACAAGAAAAGAGACACGATTAAAAGACAATTTCTACTCGATTCTGCAAATACACTGAGTTAAAATCCCATAATTAGCGAGTCAATTCTCTAATGACAAAATACATATGCAATACGTTCATATTTTCATAAGATAAAAATCATTTATATCTTTTATGTACTTTTTATGTTTTAATATTAAAAAAATTAATTATAACTTTAAATTTATAATAATTTAAACTCTAACATTAAACCTTAAATATAATATCTTAATACGAAAATACAAATCAAAACATCTTAAAAGAACAAATAATTTTTATCCATTTTTATATTATTCGGACCAAGAATAAGTCTGAGATGTAGCACATGATTATTACATCGTGGTTTGCGTAGAAGTGCGATGCCTTTCCTTACGCCCTTCATCAGTTTTGAACCTAATGACCAAAAAACTGTCTTGAGCATGTCAAGGTCAAAACTTTGGTTTCTCCATTATAGTTAACTAAACCATGATTAAGGGTACGTGAATTCTGGACCAAGTTATATCCGACTATGATTTCCCTTTTGATTTACATTTATATATTTATTATGAAGACGATAGATATTACATTCTCAAGATATATATTACGATTTAAATACATATATAATAATGTAATAAGAGTACTATTTGTTATTATATAAATAATATATAAGGATAGGTATAGAACCTGAATCCGACAGATTCTAATCTGATCCGATTTGATCGGGTTAGATTTTTTTGGTAAAAAATTCATGGTCGGGACGGGTTTTTTAAGGGTGATCTAGAGTTAGGTTTGATTTCGGGTTTAGAGTAAAAAAAAATCGGACCCGACTCAACCAAGATTAATAATGTAATTTTTTAAATATATTTTTAAGGATATTTGTAATGATATTTACCCTTATATATATTTTATAAAATTAAGACTAAATTTTTATATTTTTACAATCAGGTCCTTCAAATTTATTTTTTTATAATTAAGTACATAAAATTTAATTATTTTAATCTCGGATGCAGAGCTAACCCCTAACCCTAAAAATCATGATTATTTTTTTAATTTTTTTAATTATGTTTTCTTACCCCTAACCCTAAAACACAACCCTAAAACTTAAATCTAAAACCATAACCTCTAATCTTAAACCCTAAACCCAAATCATAACCCCCTAACATTACACCCTAAACCCCAAACTTAAACCTAAACCCCTAATGCTAAACCCTAAACCCTAAACTATGAACCCTAAACTCAAAAACCCAAACCTCAAATCTATAAAAAGAAGAAAAAGTTAATTAAGAAAAAATTTGAAGCATAAAAATAAAGATAGCAAAAAAATCTTAAAAAATCATTTAGTAATATTTTTTTCCTTTTTTAAATCAAGATATTAAATTGGATGATTTGAATAATGCTTATGTGTCTTAATTTAATTGGTTGAAACCATATCTTAGATGATAGAACTAATCCATGTAATAATTTCTCGTAGACAAGGGTTTATATGTGAGAAAGTTTTTCTATAAAATCCTAATCACCGGCGACACTTTCTCAATCATTCAAAATATAGATACTAGACCTATATCAACTTCCCACCTATGGCTTCTTTTGGCATTTCTTCTCTTCTTCTTGTCTTGCTTGTCGCTTCTAGTAAGTATACACGCACTCGTTATTCGAACTTCATTTTTGATATTCGATATCAAATATTTATCGATATTTGATATTCGATAATCACATATTTATCGAGTTTTGAACTTCTTCTTCGATAGGAAATTTTGAGTTCTGAACCTGTTTTGCAATTTTTTTGCAGGTGTGTTGAACACGGAGGCAGCCCAATGTGGTAGTGACAATGATTGCACAACCGAGTGTCCACAGGGCGGCATTTGTCACGTAGAAACCGGCGTTTGTGTTTGTTTTCCGAAGAGCAGTTGCACTCAGGACAGTGACTGCGTCCAGCCTTGTGCGGGTAACACAAAGCCAAAGTGCCAAGGCGGACAGTGTGTTTGTCAGTGAAGGGATGGAACACATTCTTTTATTACTACAATTCGGACATTTCATAAATTAATGGTTTTAGGTTTGGCACTAGAAGTTTGGGTAATAAATGAGTGAACACTCAAGGTATTAAAGAGACTCGGTTATCTTTTTATTATACATTTTGTCTGAATTTATTAATTATTATAAAATTTATTATCAATATAATATATAAAAAAATTAATTCTCTAAAAATTTTATACAAAGGTATAAAAATCAAGTGTAATAAAATTAGGGTACATTTGGTTCGAGTTTAATTTAATTTTATAAGTTATTTTAGTAGCTATCGATTTTTAATTAGATTAATCTCGGTTTTCGATTTTCCTATATTAATGTTAGTTTTTAAAAATTTACATCTTATTTTAGTAAAATAACTTTATTTTATGATTCTTAAATATTAAAAGGTAAAATTTTCAAATATTTTTATAAACATTTCTTAAAAATTATTTTAAGTAAAAATAATAATTAAAAATATATCTATAGTATTTTACGTATAAAATACAAATTTTTACCTTTTAGAAATTAAATTCGATTTATTTTGATTAACCACAATTGCTAAACCTATGAACTATAATTTCTCGAACCGACTCGATATTCAATTTGCAATTAACCATACTCAACTACTAAAACTTCAAAAAGTCTCTCAAGATGTCTTCGAATATCATATCTTCTTTTCTAATTGTCTTGCTTGTCAATTTTTGTAAGAATATATTTTCGTTTCATTTTTAATATTTTAATAATTATAATTTTGATATATAGTTATATAGGTGGACATTTTCATTTTTTGTAAAATCAATATAATATGTATTAAAATAAATTTCCTATTAAATTAAACAATTGACGAATGATTGTTATTATTATTTTTTAAAAAATTATTATTTTATATCTTTTTCAACTAACCATTACTATACTCCAAATCTAATAATTCTAAGAAAATTAATGAACACTTTTTTCGATTAAACGTTTCAAGACGTATTATATTTTACCACACAAATTATATACGTAAATGTTCAAACTAAAAAATTTAAAATATAAACACTTAATCCTAACGCCCTGACACCTAAAATCTAAATCTTAAATCCTAAATACTGCACCTTACAATCTAAAGACCTAAACTTTGAACCCAACCGAAATTATTAAACCGTGAAATTAAAAGACTTATGTATTGGAGTATTTTTAAAATATTTTTGTTTGACTTGTAATTTATGATGTTATTGTAGTGAAAACAAAAATGTTTGAAGTTACTAAGAATTAATTTTGCATGTATACTGGTCCAAGTGATAAGTAACTTTATATTACTTAAACAGGTATCGAGTTTGAAGTGTTGTGTACGTAAAAAAACTCACTAGATTCACTCACCGAAACCAAGTGTGCGATGAGGATTTGTTCGAATTAATCTAGGTGAAGCCTTAAAAACATAAGTGTATAAAAAAATATTACGTAAAATTTATAAAATTTAGAGAGAGAAATTAATTCGAGTTAAAATTGATAACGACCTAATTAATATGTCAACTAAAATATTTGAGCCAATTAATAATAATTTTAACTAAAATATTCAATTCTTAAAACTACAATAATTAAGATAGACTAACATCAACTTTTGAGCCAATTAATAATAATTTCAACTAAAATATTCAATTCTTAAAACATATATTATTATGAAATAGATTACATGATTGAGTATAGGAAAGATTAGATAGATCTTGAGAACCGATTACAGTGCAAAAATTTTATTTAAGAGGTGTTATTTTTTAAGGGTGTCAAATTATATATTTTTTAAATTTTTTATATAAAAAATATATTTTTTTAAAAATTTAGTCTGTGAACAGACACCTCATTTTCTCATGTGGCTCCACCCATGTTCAGACCCACACAAATAATGAGATATAAATAGTTTTAGTCTTATAGGTGACACACTACATAAATAATTTTTAATTTTGTACATACAACGTAAGATAAAAAAAAAAATCATAAAAATAAATACAAAGGAGTAGGTCACCCCCAAGATTTTTTTTACTTTTGTCCTATTTAAATTCTTTAAAAAATTATTTTTTTATAAATTTGTCTCCCTACTTTTAAAAATTTATGTTTTATATATATATTTTTTAAATTTATTTATATACAAATTATATAAAAAATATGATTTTTCAAAAAATTATGAGATATCAACAAACACCACATTTTTTTCATGTGGCTCCACCCATAAATATTTTTTAATTTTGTACATACAATGTAAGATAAAAAAATTTCATGAAAATAATACGAAAGAGCAGGTTACCCGAAGATTTTTTTTTATTTAAATTCTTTAAAAAATATTTTTTATAAATTTACCCTCTTACTTTTAAACATTTATGTTTGCCTTTATCAACCCAAAATCCTAATTCATGACCATCCCACACCTTCCCCGCCAAATCATGAAAAATCTTCATGCTCCCTAATTTTTAGAAAACATTTCATTTAAAAAATCATAAAATTAAGAATATAAACTCTATTAAATAAAATCATATATTTTCTTTTTCCTAGAGCCATCAACTATCCTATTCATGCCATTTTTGCAAAGAAATTCTAAAAATATTAATACAAATAAACTTATACAGTAACTATATATAGACAAGTTCTTTGCTGCTCTTCTTCAATTTCCATAAGTACTAGATTCTTTCCTAATAACGTACAAAATTAGATTTGATAATTATGGATACTAAATAAAGTGGAACAAAATTGGAATTTTTAATTCTACAAAATTGGTAAGTAGGGCAACAAGAGTAGCAGACAAGGGTGTATATGTCTGAAAGTTATACATTTATTAATTATTATACATTTTTTTAGCAACGAGATCTTCATTTATTAATTATTATAAAATTTATTACCAATATAATCTATAAAAAAATCAATAGAATTAACATATTGTATCTAGTCATGCCGATTTAGATTATATCTCAAACATTCATTTATCATAGCAAAAAATTGATCTTGCGAACCAACAACAGAATTTGATATTCAATTGTTTCCGGCTGTTAACTTTGAAGGGGTCTCATGTAATTATATAATGTAAAATTTTGAAAATTTTAATAAATTTTTTATTAGTTTTATATCATCTTTTTCAACTAACCATTACTATACTCCAAATCTAATAATTATAAGAAAATTATTGAACACTTTTTTCGATTAAACATTTTAAGACGTGTTATATTTTAATAATCAAGTTATATATGTAAATGTTTAAATTAAAAAATTTAAAATATAAATTTTTGAACCCAACCTAAATTTTTAAATTGTAAAATTAAAAGACTTATGTAAACTTGTGTATTAAAGTATTTTTAAAATATTTTTGTTTGACTTGTAATTTATGATATTATGGTAATAAAAAAATGTTTCAAGTTTGAAGCGTTTTGTACGTAAATATCTTTAAAAGAAGATTCACTCACCGAAACCAAACGTACAATGTGAGTCTATCCGAATTAGTTTAGGTGAAGTCTTAAACACATAAGAGTAACCAAAAAATATTATGTAAAATTCAGAACAACTTAGAGAGATAAATTAATTCGAGTTAAAATTAATAACAACCTAAATAATATGTCAACTAAAATATTTGAGCGAATTAATAATAATTTCAACTAAAATATTCAATTCTTAAACCTACAATAATTCAGATAGACTAACATCAACTTTTCAGCAGTATACCTAACCTTGTTCCGTACTTTAACCAACATGAATGATGTGAATTCCATTACCAATTGAAATCATTCTACTGTTACATCAGATAAAGAGTGTTTTTAAGCCGAGGTTTATAATTAATTACCCGGAATATACGTGTGGTGTAAGAATGGGCAACCTGGCAAAGACAGAGAGTTATCCTAGAAATAAAGAAATGTTGTTAGAATACACCTTTTGCTCCAAACTATGAAACTATGATATTGACAAAGTGCTTTAGGCAATATGAAAAAAAAAAAAAAAAAAAAAAAAACATTTCCACCGTGGGATTTATAATTAATTAACTCTTTGCCGTGCTTTCATTTAAAATAGAGAGTTTAGGATTTAGAACTTAGAGTTTAAAGTTAAGGGTTGTGGTTAGGGTTTAGAGAATTAAGGTTTAAATATTTTTATATTAAAATATTATGTTTAAGGTTTAAGTTTAGGGTTTAAATAATTATAGGCATGTTATAATTTTTAAAATTTATAGTTTAAGATGTAAAATTTAAAATTTAATTTTTTAATATTAAAACATAAAATATATAAAAAATATGAATGATTTTTATCCTATGAAAATTTGAAGGTATTGCATATGTATTTTGTCATTAGAGAATTGGCTCGCTAATTATGGGAATTGTGATTCAGTGTACTCGCATAATCAACAAAATCTTATATTTTTTAAATTACGGTTCATGTCTCATGTTAAAAAAATAAAAATTAATTTTTAAATTCTAATTTTAAATACACTCTATCCTTAATTCTCTGAACAATAACCATAACCTTGAAGCTTAAACTCATTAATTTAAAATAGAAGTACTAATAGAGACATGATTATAAAGTAGACGATTTGTACCATACAGAATCCCCTTAATAGTTAATCATATATACTTACACCATGTAAAATTTGAGAATAAATCCAAAATAATTCCCCTAACATTCCCTAAACAAAATAGATTATTAGTAGCGTTTTTTTAATTCTGTAGTGGCATCTTTTAATGCCACTAAAAAATATTTCAGTGCTTAGAAAAACGTCGTAAGAAGTTTCGCTAAAAACTGCGTCATAATAATTAAAAACGCCGTAAAAGAAAAAAATCTTTAGTGACGTTTGTGTATTTAAACGCCACAACAGAGTGGAGTTAAATATTTAACGCTATAATCATTTTAGTCTATATCTTTTAAAAATAATTTAACCTTTAACGTTTCTCGTTGGATTAAAATGATTCATTTGTGAATGAAAATTATTAATTAATTAATAATAAATAATTTAATATAATATGGTAAATTTATATTGTAGTGTATGCTGATGTAGCAGTGTCATACAAATAAATTTATTGACTCAAGAGAATGTCACATCAGTCAAAGAATAATTTAATAAAATTATTTTTATATTGACATACCATTCTATTAAGTCATTTTAAGTTATTTATTGTTAGTCGACTAATATTTTTCAATCACAATGAGTTTATTTTAATCCAAAATAAAATATTGAGAATTAAATTAATTCAAAAAAGAGTGTGAGTTAAATTGACTATTCAATCAAATATTAAGGGGATTTTTGATATTATACCTAAAACTTAAAAGATTTATATATTTTTTTTGGACCATTAGATGAGAAAATAATAATTTTAGTCATTTTATTATCATAATACAATGATTCAAAAAGTGTAAAAAAATAATTGAGTTTTATTCGGTGTAATGGATCCTAACCTTATATGTGTATGTTCGGATCCACTCAAACACAATGTCAAATTATGAGTTTCACATATTTTTTGGATAGTTTAATGGGTGAATGGATGGCTGAGATTAACTCATTTTTCCTCGAGCGATAATATTTACATATCTTACTGTTAATCTCAACCATTCATTTCACTCATCCAGTAATTCACAAAATATGTAAAACTTAAAAATTCTTACGGTATAAAACAAATTTTATCTCTATATACGTGAAGAGTGATATACGTATATCAACATATCTGATTTATTTTGAGGAATATGGCGATTATCTCGCTAACAATATCACTTTAATAAGCATGAAGAACTTAGGTCTCCCCATTATTATTTTTTAATTAATTAATAGTGATTACAGTAGTATTTGTTCCAGAATATAATCTCATCATTTGACATTGACCGTTCAATCACTCTGCTAGCATTACTTGTGTTGGAACCCTGACCTCTAAGAATAACAATCGTTCTTTTAATCATTTGGGCTAGAGAGCTCGTACAGACTATAATTTGGATGCAAAGCTAATATGGTATAGAAATAAGTTTAATATTTTTTTTTCATATATATGATAATCAAATTTACATTTATATCCGAATATATTTCGAACATAGATATTTGAAAGAAATAAGAGAAATAGAAGTAGTGTTGTTTTATATAATGCTTGAGATCATTAAATAAACTAATACACGTCTTTAAAGTACCCTACGCGCCGGAAGATTTATTAGCAGAATTACGTTCATCATGTCATTTATGGTTTAAATAATTAAAAGTGTTTATCATTAAATATCTATTAAATAATTACTCATACACTAATTATATATAAAAGAAGGTAATGATTCAACTTAAAAAATTAAGATGAACGATTCTGATAACTTAGGACTATGATTGACATGGTTAACGTGATTCTGCTTATAATTTTTCCTACGAGCCCACGTGTAAAAAAAAGAAATTAGCATGCTTAAATTCCAAGAAAACATGTGAATCTCTTTATTTTATGGGTAAACTGCACAGTTTATTCCTTAGGTTTTAGAGATGTTTGATTTTGGTATCCAATTTTTAGAAGTCACGATTTAGTCACTCATTTTCAAATTATTAGTTAACTCCAAAATTTCCAAGATTATGAAAATAATCTGATTTGTGATATATTCATAATTTGAGATGAAAAATAAAAGATGCACAATAATAAAACTTGAATCACTTCAAAACCTTGTTTATTCACCCATTTTATTACCTACTCTTTTGGAACATAATTTAAGACATTATCTTCTGACAAATGTCTAAACTAAACTGCTGACAGAACAAGTTCCATCCCTTCACTGGCAAATACAAAGTCCGTCTTGGCACTTGTGGATTTGGTAGCCTTCTGGACAAGCCTTGTCACAGTCGCTGTCATTAGCGCATTTGGTGGCCGGAAGACAAGCACATACGCCGGGATCTATATTACAAAGGCCACCATGTAAACACTCGGATCTGCAGTCTGGGTTAGAAGCACATTTTCCTGCTGCCAAGTTCAACACACCTGAAATATATATAAGAAAACACCAAATTTTAGATTTCTTCTGTTATGTATATGACGATACAAACATATAAAAACCCTATACTTACATGAAGCAAGGAGCAAGGCAAAGAAAAAAGAAGTACTACCGAACGAAGCCATAATTTAGAAGTCGATTATCTATATTTTGTATGTTTAGATGAAAACAAGGTGATGATGGACAAAGTGTGGGATGCAACTGGGGTTTTATAGCAATACTTGTGGACATCTAAATCCTTAGTTGCTATCATTACGTGGCTGATTTACTTACCAGTTTTGTAGCATTAAAAATTCCAATTTGGCTCATAAATAAAAAATAAAATATATATATATTTTTTTTGCATAAATCAAAATATATATAATTTTATCAATAAATGGTAAAAATTTGAATTTTGTATCAGTTATGGAAATTGAATAAGAGAAACTTGGAAATTATCTATAGTTACTATATGTCAATTTTATATAATGTTAGAAGGTTCTTTGCAGAAATGGTACGATAGTTGACGACTTTAGATATAAGGAACACGATGATTATTTAATTCGAATTTGATATAATTTTATATTTAAATTCGATTAGAAAAATGCTTGAATCATCAAAAAAAATGTTAGTCTTAATAGGGGATTGATTGAATATGAATATTGTTAGGATCTGATTTGAATTCGATCCAAGTCATCAGAGTTTGATTTGTATTTGAATTCGAATAAAAAAGAATTATAACTTTAATTTTTTAAAACAAAATATAATCAATAGTATTTACATTAAAACAATAAGATAACGTAAATAAAAAAGATTAAATTAAATACATTAAAAGAAATATATATATGTATATTTGAATGATAACATAAATGTATATCTATCGATTAAACTTAATATGGTGCAATATATCTATTTATATCATATGTATATATATGCATAAATATGAAAAATAAAACGATGAGCATACCACGTACATCGAACATTATTAAACATCACTAACGATGAATACTATTAAATTGATTAATAAACATTAAAAATTTTAAAGACGCAACATATAATTATAAATTATTTAAAATAAAATTTTAAATAAATTATTTTTATATGTTTTCAATTTCTTAAAATAAATTATTTAAATTATTTTTATTTAAAAAATCTAAATTCAAAACCTAAAACCCTAAACTCAAACACCAAAAATACAAAACATTAAACCCTAAAATCTAAAACACTAAATCACAAACCCTAAAATCTAAAATAGTAAAACTGTATACACTAAAATCTAAAAATATAACCCTAAACTCTAAACCCTAAAATAGAAAATTTAGAAGTCCAAAAATCTAATCCTAAACTTAAAATCAAAATTAGTTTATGATTTATGATAAAAGGATTTTAATTTTCGGGTTTAGGATTTTAGTATTTTGGTATTTTAGGACTTAGGATCTAATGTTTAGGGTTTAGGGTTTCAAGGCTTCAGGATTTTGGATTTTAGTTTTTGGGTTTTAAGATTTTATAGCATTTGGATTTAATGTTTAGTGTTTTAGGTTTTGAATTTTAGATTTTGGTTTTTAAGGTTTAGAGTTTATGATTTTTTAAAAAATAATTAAAATTAATATTTTATTCGATTATGTGAAAAATATAATATATAGAGAGAAAATAATTTAATATAAAATTTATTTTAAATAATTTATAATTATATTTTAAGCGTTAAAATTTTTAATCTTTATTAAACAATTTAATGATATCCAGTGGTGTTCATTGTTAGCAGTGTTTAGCAGTATTAAACTCCTGTTGTAAAATTTTTTAAATTAAAATTAGAGATAAATAAACAAGAAAATAAATGCAATAAATAAATAAAAATAACAATAAATTATGAAAAATTAAGGAAGATATATAATTACAAGATAAAATTATGATATATTAGGCTAAAATTATAAATTAAGATAAGAAGTAAATTAATAACATAAGTAATAAACAAACAATGGATAAAAATGAATAAGTGTAAATTAAATGGCATAAGTTAAAAACGCAAGAAATTAAATACCTAAAATTATAGACTGGGTCGCATTAACATAAAATGGATAAAATACAATATACCCTGGAGACGTTAAAATTTATATATCTACTCTTTATACTCGGGTCAATATTAGAAATGATAAGTTAATCTTAATCGTATCTGAAAAAGTTCGATAAAAAGTCTTATCTAAATTTTATTGAAAAATATTAGATTGAAATTCGAAATTATATCTAAATTAGGTTATAACTGAATCAGACTTAAATTTTATACAATCTAATTTATTATCATCCTTAATAGAGGTGGTTTAAAAATTTTGGGGGCCTAGTGCAATTTATTAAAATATAGCCCTTAGAAGTAATTGTCCATAACCCCACTAGTTCTAAGAATATAGCCCTAGAAGTAATTGTCCTTTTTAAGGGCCCAGTGCGGTCGTTTGTAGTGGGTTTGTCTATAACCTCATTAGATCTATAGAAGCAATAATAATAATGATAATCAATAAGATTTTATATTCAATTGTCACATTTAGGACATAATTAACGTTTTAACAATTATAACTCATCTTTTTTAAGAGTATTTTTAAAATTTTTGCAATAAATTTTAAAATTAATATCAATTAATGAATATGGTTTATCAAATTTTGGGTCCTCATTTCTAAAAACCCTTGTACGGTTGTTTCTATTACGTCTATCTAAAACCCCGCTGATCCTTAAATGCGTATGTTGGATTTTATTGGACTCATTTGATTAATTTTTGTGAGAATATAATATTTTTGGGTGTTTTTATTTACCTATTGGATTTTATTTCTTCACCTATGTTGCATTTCTTGGGCCATAATTTTTTATAATGCCAGCCTCGCCAAGTATCCTTCTATTCAGAGCCTTAACGGTTGTATTTCGGAGAATGGTTTTATAGTTTACGTTTAGGATTTGTGACTTCTTTTCTAAATAATAGTATATTTAAGATTCAAACCCAAATTTTTACTCGAGGAATAATATGTCTTACCATGATATCCGACCTTTGTTTGTTAAGTTTTTTTTTTTTTTTTTTATAAATGTTATTGAATTCTTATTAAATCTATAGAAAATTATAATTACAACGTAATCAATAAGTAAAATAATTAGATTAAAAACTAAAAAAATTTACGACCCCAAAACAAAGAAAAATAAAATTCTTTTGAAAATAAGCATACCAATAAAATCCAGCAGCTTCTTGAATCTCCATATCTCTATCCAAATGAGACGCATATTGAAGGAAGGAGTTGTAGGCGATTCAAATTGTCGTGCAAAAAGTACCGCTACCCAGGACTGATTTTATCGGCAAACAACCATCAACCGAGCGAGGATAAGTCTTTCCAAGTGGCCACCGACAAAACAATAAATCAAAAAACTAGCATCGATTGAATCTATGTGCGAACAACAACCGATCGCTAGGGTATGCTGCAACTGCCATAATGATAGACGAATCAAACCCCAAAACAAAAATAAAAACATGTCTCAAGGATAGAAAAAACATGTCACAAAGACCGAAAAATATCGATCCTTATTAAAATAAAACAAGAAAAAAAATAAATCCGGTGGTCGACAATCAATACTAAAATTGATTGTCAACCACCGATCAAAGAGAATGATCAAAACAAAAGATGAAAAAAGAGAAAATTTGAGAAAGGAGAAAGACGGCTAGAAGGGTTTTGAGAGAGAAACTAAAAAAAAATTATTTGATATTTACGTATTCAAATATGTATCGAATATCGATATTCAATGCAGATACTTTGAGACCTAAATTTCCTTCCTTCCATCAAACTCAAAATATTAAATCCATAGAATTTAAGAATTTTGTGTGCCTAGTCTCAAGAATGACATATGGATGGAACATCTTTGTCTCTGCAAACAACAAGTTTCCCTCAAAACCCTAAAGGAGTGAAAGGTAAGAATTTATATGCATTTGGACCCATCAATTCCTCTGTCCGATTAAGAAAAAAACACTGCAACTAATTAATTTATTACAAATTCATCCTTTGTTTTCAAATCATCATGCTATTGCCACTTCACCTAAAACCTATTCCACTTTCAATATTTTATATATATAAAAAAATATTCCACGTATTTTTTTTAATACATTCATGTCTAAATATGGAATTGGAATCTTCCTAATATATTTAAAAATCGAGTATAATTGTTTAAAAAATAAATAAATTATTTTAAGTAGTTAATCTCCCAAAAATAATTGAAGGAATAACATAAAAGAACATATAAATATTAAAACATCATTTGTCCTTATGCATGTAATCTAACAAATCAATGAAAAATCCAAATACTAAAATTTTGGACCACAAGAGTAGGTTACTAGACACATGCCGACATTTAAAACAGCTGTTTGACTTACATTGGGACATGGATTAGGCATGTAATTTCATTAACTCAATAATCAGTTTAGCTTAGAGGTCTAATCAATAACTTACAACAATATTATTCATAAAAAATATTTTATTAAAAAAAGATGAAATATATTTAAATTTTAATATATTATGTCAATCGATTATAGTTTGATTGATATTGTTATTGATAAATAAACAAAAAAACGTAAAATCAGATATTTAAACGTTTAATATATTCTTGATTTACAAGAGAGAATATCATCTGATATTAGTATTGTACATTTATTATTATAGAAAATAATATATCATATTAATTCATAGAGTAGGTTGGTTTGAAACTTAATATCTATAATTTGTCTCTTATTTAGATTTCCATTATAAAATAAATAAAAAAATATTTGATTTTATTTGTTTTGCTTACAAACAAAGGAGCAAAGAAAACTTAATTCATGTGAAATGTATGACAGCCATTACATTCCCCCCTACACAATATATAAAACCCTAAAGCTTCATCAACCTCTTAAAACCCCCATTACATTACCGACATTGTAGTAAAAAAACAACATAGGATTCCATGATTTTCTCAAACATGTCCAAAACAAATGTGAGGAGACATGTTTTAGAGAAGAACAGATGTTTCAAAGAGAAGGAGAAATCAGCAACACAAAGTGGTTTATCCAAACATCTGAAGAAAATCTACCCGATCGGGTTACAAAGAAGTCCTTCGTCTTTATCGTTGTCGTCGTTGTCGTTGTCGTTGTCGTTGTCGCAGAACTCGAATGATTCGTGTCTCACGGATCATTCCAGCACTCCCTTGGAACAAAAGATTTCGTTGGCACTTAGCTTGATTTCTCCTCATCGAGAGAGAAGAGAGTTCCCCATGGTTGTCAAAAGTGTTCAGCAGCAGCAGCAACAGCAGCAGTGTCAGGATCCTGGTAATGGCGAAGTGAGGAGGTGCCATTGGGTTACAAAGAACAGTGGTAAGTTATCTCGAACTCGGGTTTACGTTACTTGGTCTTAGAGTTCGAATCTCAACATCCGTAACCCGAACTCGTTACATTTCAGGAAATGCTATAGTACTAATCATGGTGATTGATTATTATTATTATGAAAATTTGATAGCAGATTTTGAATCTATCTTCCTCAATAATCATCATTTAATAATTTCAACCCCATTCAGACATGGAACCAACCATTTATATTCTATTTACGTTTCATAATTAATGTGTTGGATGGCCTGTCGTTTGCCATTTTCTTTTATTCTTATTAATTGTCTAAATATAAATTAAAACATAAAATATTAAATGCGTCAAAAATATTTAAAACACATTTAGACATGAGTATGAGTTATTATACGAATCTGAAAATTGGAGAAGTTGGTAATAACTTGATGGCCAAGAAACTAACACAAGTTTCTTGATACAGATAAGGTTTACATATCGTTTCACGACGAGCAATGGGGAGTTCCTGTTTATGATGACAAGTAAGTTTCTAATCCCTCGGATTCGGAACTCTAATTCGAATCTACTAATGTTGTTTTAATCCGACATCTTCGTCTGATACTCAAACATTCGAACATACAGCCAATTGTTCGAACTGCT
Organism: Abelmoschus esculentus; assembly: GCA_035048815.1. Taxonomy (NCBI): domain Eukaryota; kingdom Viridiplantae; phylum Streptophyta; class Magnoliopsida; order Malvales; family Malvaceae; genus Abelmoschus; species Abelmoschus esculentus. Next base: position 16,020,457 of record JAUCBN010000019.1, read on the forward strand.
TGCGTTGTCTGGTATGCTGATGGATTATAATTGGACAGAGATTTTGAAAAGAAAGGATCTTTACAGGTGAAACATGTTCTTCAATTTTGCATATACATGTATGTATGTATGTATATGTATATATATATATATATATATATATATATAATCTAAAGCTTGGGATTTTATGTTAATCATATAGAGAAGCCTTTTTGGGTTTTGATCCTGCAAGTGTGGCTAAAATGGGGGATAAAGAAATCAGCGAGATATCATCCAACAAAGCAATCATGTTAGCAGAGAGTAGAGTAAGGTGCATCATAGACAATGCCAAATGCATACTAAAGGCAAGTCCGATCTTATCGAAATTTCTCCCGATTTTCCGGCATCTGCAATTCCTTCTTTATCGTCGAACTACATCGTTTTCGTTATAAATTTGATGAATTTATGCATAAAAATGTATATACAGATTGTGAGGGAATATGGATCTTTCAGCAGTTTCATGTGGGGTTACGTGAGTTACAAGCCAACCATCAACAAATACAAATACCCCAGAAATGTTCCACTAAGAACTCCAAAAGCTGAAGCTGTAAGCAAAGACTTGTTGAAACATGGATTCCGGCTTGTCGGGCCGGTGATCGTGTATTCGTTCATGCAAGCGGCCGGATTGACGATTGACCATCTGGTCGATTGTTTCAGATATAATGAATGTGTAACCCTTGCTGAACGACCATGGAGGCACATTTAAATTTTGTGATTTCTCTACTAACCCTAATCGAATCCCTTTTTAAATCCTTTTATTTTTTGTTTACTGAAACACAAGCTAAGCTCTTCGTGTATAAGTCATTGTTTTGTATATAATGTGTAATAAAAGCATTGGATTGTTATAATTATGCCTGGTAGATTAATGGCAAATTCAGATATACTCTTATGGAATGTAAAGATCCTGCATTCTTCTGCTTATATGTTACTAGAATTTTTCATTTTTTAAAGTGTTCGAGTCTAATTCATAAGCGAAACATGGATATGAAAATACGATCTTACGAATATATATGAAGAAATTAAAAAAAAATAAACATAACGAAACAACATATACTTAACCAAATAACGGTAGGGAGACCTTAACAACATATACTTAACAGATTACGGATACATTGGTTAAATTACGAATGTAGTACATGCCTAACCAATATATCCGCAATCTGGTTGGCTTTACAAGGAATCCACCTAGAGAAAGACGAGGAGAAGAGAATTTTATTCTTACAGATTTATTTCCGACATAATTTCCGAATTGGATCAATGGTTAATTTATCACATATGATCTACATTAAAATCCGTCCAACTTTTGCAATGTCAAGATTAAGAATGGTAACAAATTACAAAGATATATGAAACAAATTTAATACACACAGTGTTTAAAATAAACAAATTTGATATTTACGCTTTAAAATTAAATCCTTATATTCTTAATTCTTTATCTAAACTTTATACCTTAAATCCTAAATTTTAAATCCTAAACCCAACTTTAAATCATAAACTAAACTCCTAGTTTCACTAACTAAAAGTTTCACAAACTGTATATAAAGTTGTTTGCTTATTTATATATATATATATATATATGATCCTATCTCTCTATGTATATATTTTTAAAATATCTAAATTTGAAACAATAAATCTATTTAAAACTTTGAATCTTATTCATAAATTATTCAAAATACAATTTTCATTTTAAAAAAGTAATCGCATGAAGCAACTTGATCCGCAAAGGGACATGCAGGCCGATATAATGTTGCTTTCCTCTCTTGAACCAAGTGGTGGAGCCAGGCACATATATTCTTGGTTGGTGTGGGTTTATCTGAATTTTTTATAATTATATAATTAATTTTAATTTTTTTAATTTATAAAAATTTATTCTTAAATTTTATATTCTATATCTATTTAAAATTTTAAGGTTTTATAATCTATATTCACTTAAAAATATTTTGATAATATTTTAATTTATGTTATCCTAAAAATATATTTTGATCCGTCATTGTTCGGGTCAACACAAAATTGATCTCTCATATTCAAAATAATTTGTTAGAGTGTCCCCTTCTTGATTTCAACTGATCATTACATCACTTCCTCCATTCTTATCCCCCCATGTGATCTTGAACAACCATTTTGACTCAATTTTCCCTTGACTTAACCTGTCATGACTCAAAAGACTTCACCTAATAAAATCCCCTATTCACAAACATTATGTCCAGGGTTCACACTCACTTGTTTGAAACAGACACGCCATGCTCAAAACATCTGATATGACAGAAATTTCACTACAAACCAAACATATAGCAGATACGAGAATTAAATACGGATACATGTACATGAATAAGATTTTAAAGAATGGTCTGAATTGGTCTCTTGGTGGAGACAAAAGAAACATAAATTATTCAAAACATGGTCAGGAAAGGGATGAAACAACTCTAACAAGGATCATGGAAAATCCCCCTTTTTTCCCTTTGCACATGTCACTAGAGTTGATCTTTCACCAAATATTAGGGACCAAGGCCCCCACTTTTTGCCTAACCCTAAGTTTTTGTCAGCAGATTTATCATTGTAACTTCAACTACAATCAATGTGAATTATGATACCAGATAAACCCTCCACTGAAAACACAAATGGCAGCAGATCAGGGTTTTTATCATATATATATACACATATGGTAACTTTATGGTCAAATTAAGCAGCAGCTGCATATGATTATAATCTTAGTTAGAAAGGCATAGTCTGGCAGATAGAATCACTTTATCAAAACCTGATGGCTCATGAATCAGATAAACTCTGGGTTGTAGGCATCATAGTGACTTATTTCTTGATGTTGACATGTATATAAAACCCACACTCTAGCCTGGAATTTTTCAAACTAACAACACTTGGAAATGTAAGATTACAGAACACAGATTAAAATGACCAAATTTACATAAATATGCATTCTTTTTTAGATTCAATATACAAATTATTTATCTAACAAAGTCCAGGTGAAACGTAAAAGGGGAAAAAGAAGAAAAAAAAGAAGCTAAAAGCTTAAGAAAGAGATACAACAAATTATACTAACCTTGGCTCTCCACTTAAGCTGAAGCCAGAGAATATTTACAGGGGGGGGGGGGGGGTATTCATCCTACAATATTCAAAGGGTACTGAATCTATCCTGATAATACTCTTTATCTCAACTCCCACACAATGTCTTCTTCAGTATATTCAACTCGGATCGATATGCTATACCACCTCAATCTCAAAACTGGCACGATGTACCAAGCCTCTGTATCTGCTTCTGACCAACAGTAACTGATTTTCGTTTGCTGAATGCTGGGTGGAGCAACTCCTGGAACATCTCCAGGAAGAAGGCCCATTCCTCTTCATTCATGTCAGCCAGCTTCACAAAGCTCACACTTGCAGGAAGCTGCTCATTTGCACTCCTATGCCCGGATGAGCTAGTAGGATAGCTGTTTTCTTGTTTTGTTCCGGAAAATTTGGAATATTTCTGGCTCTTCTCACCTAAGCAGGTATCTTTGAGTGACATTGAAATTTTTGAAACGGATGGGATCATTTCATGAGACATGAAAGGAGAAAAAACATCCTGCTCAGCTCCTTCACTTTCATCATCTTCCTCAAAGCATTCCTCCAACTTCGAAAGTGGAAAACGGTGGTTATTCACAAACCCATTTCCAAATTGGATTGATGCTCTGTTCATAAAATCATCATTATCCATATTAGGGGTGAAATCGGATTCCAATTCCTCAGAGTCGATATCAAACTGGAACTCGGCATCACCTTCGTCAGACTTGGGAGATGACAACTCCCGCTCTGCTATCATCCTCCTTGCCTCGAGACAAACAACCTCTAGCTCACTAGGTTCCTCCTCTCCAGCATGAAATTCTCTACTCATCATCTCACCAATTTCAGCAAGACAGAGACCAAAAGCTGCAGCTTCCTTGAGAAAAATTGTACAGAGTACCAGAACCCGTAGGCAAGCTTCCCGTATCATGGGAAGTTCTCTTCTCAGCATCTCACAATCTTTAATAGGATCAAGTTTCTCTATATACTCAAGTTCATCCTCAGAGAAAGGCTTTGAAGCCTGAGGCCAATGAATCCACTCAAAGTATGGATCCTCCAAAGTTTCTGGCAGGCAAAGGCCGTGATCAATAGGAATGAGTTCTACCTGACCAAACCTCCCAATTCCATCAAGCTTCCGAACTAAAAGGTTTCCTGCATGTCTGTCCGTGTTGAATATTCGTATATCAAGAATCCCTATGCGATGCACAGCAGAAACGGGAAAGCTTGAGGTTCCATGATCACTAGCATCAAAATCATGCACAATAAACTGTTGGAAAGATGCAATCTTGCTAACCAAATTCTTCTTCAGAGGCTTATTTCCATTCACGCCATCGTTGACATTGAAGACTGAGTGAGTAATCTTTACCAGTGCTGTCGGTGGCACATTTGCAAAATGATCATGGTCCAAAAGGTAAGCCACCACTTCTCTGAAACCTGTCTCCCCTACTCGAACCGAACGTTTCAAACCTGGTTGTCCAAGGACTTTCCCAACAAAGCCTTTTGGATTGTTTGGGGCAAAAGGTTCTTCATCTGTAGGTTTCACAATTGCGACACTCTCACCTCTAGGATTCCTGAAGTAGTAGGCACCTCCCAGACCACTATGAACAGGAAGTGGATCAACACCCATCTTAATTGCCTTAACAACATCCCTCACCAGAACTTTCAATACATTAAAGCTATCGGAATGCCCCAGTATCTCAATCGGACCACTTCTATCTCTCTGCTGAAGATCCCTTCCCGTGGGTGAAAGACAAGGAGTAGAGGAGCTTCTGTGGAAAGAGTTTCGTCTTAGGAGAAGTGGAGAATCATTTCGAACAGAACTGAGATCGTTCTTCAACTCCACATCCCCAAAAGTCAGTGAGCTTTGCTCCGTAGGGAAATTGAGGGCAACCTGCAACCTTCTCTTAACCGTATGAGCATTGTCACTGCGATCCAACTCCATACCCAAGACGCAGCCAGTATCAGTTTGAACAAAAACCCGTCTCCTCCTAGTGGGTTGTTTCCCTTCCATGGTATTGTCCCAAGCATATTCCCCTGTATGGGAACTGTTAAACACTGCCACTGCCATTTGTGTTTGAACAGGACTGTCCAACTTACAAGACATGAAAGTCCAAGAGAAATTGGCTTTCCAGGTAGCTTGAGGCAGAGTTGACAATGGATGGGAGCTTCTTCCCCTTCGAGAAGACCCAAACACCAAAGCCAATCAAAAATGAACCAGAAAAAGGTTCAATTTACCAACAACCATCAACCAATAAAAACAAAACCAAAAACCCCAACCCAAAGAACTAAAACACACCCAGGCAACTGAATCGGCTGACCAAAATGAAGATCTAGTTCCTACACTACATTAAATGTGCCATCTTTAGCATCCATAAACAGATTGGAAAACCCAAACCAACCTGTAAACAACAACCAAGATTTGAATCAAAACCCTGATTTTGATCAAGTAAAAGAATTACCATCACTATATATGCTCAAATATTCTCTAGACGGATAGATTTAGCTAAATAAAGCAACAGTTACCGTAATTAATACATTCATAAATCGAAAACAAACAGAATCTCAAATACAAAACAGAGTAAAATAAATGCATTTCTTCAATAAACCCTAGGAATCAACTAAAGACAAGTGAGCAGTAAGCTTAAAGTAATTTCATATTAACAACTGATCCAAGAAACTTCCACAGTAAATTCAAAGGGAAACGCCTAAAGAATATTTAAGATTCTCAATTAATTGAAGAAATGAAAACATAATATGAATAAATCTCTGGGCATTGATCTTCAACGTTCCATTTTACTTAATACCCAAATAAAATCAGATTAAACCCTACAAATTTAAGAAAATTAACTTACCGAAATTCTGAAATCTGAAGGAAAAAGGAAATGTCGATTGAACTTTGAATTCGATGGGGTAAAAACAAATGAGTTGGACAAAGAAAACGAATCAGGGGGAAAGTGAAAAAGGAGGCAAGGAATCGTCCGAGTTGACTCGGATGTCTAAAGCTTCTCTCTCTGTTTGTTTTCTTCTTTTTCTTTCAGCTCAGTCTCCCGTTCGAAGAGTCGCTCTTTAACTCGGTTTTTTCCCTTACCTGAGTTAATTAACTAACCCTGGTTAACTCCATTACATTTTTCCTCCCTTTTTCTCGTTTCATGTCTAGAGGGGATGGAAGGATCTGGAACGATGAATCTTGACCGTTGGATTAGGAGGAAGATGGATTCTGCCGTTAGATGTGTTATGTTTCGGGAAGTTGGCATTTATTCAGGCGATGACGTGGAGATAACGGATTGGAAGATGACGTGGCGGGAGTCACCGTCTTTCCAGTCAATGTTAGCAAATGGTCGGTTTTTACCCTTTTTTTTTAATTTTCCCAGATTTTATCGGGCATATGTAAATGACCCTTGTTTGTTGATAAAATCACGAAAATACCCAATTCTGTTGAAAAAAGCGGGAATCGTTCTTCTGCTTAAGCTGGGTCCGAGCGTACCTGATGACTTCTCTGTCGTTTATGGATGGTTTATACGAATAAAATATATTTTACGATTAATCATTTATTTATTAATCGTAAATAATTTATTAAATTTTATTCGATCATAAAGATGAATTATATTCTTACATATTCATAAGTTAGATAATAAAAATATATAAATTCAATGTGTGATTTATATTGAATATTATTTCATACAAAATACTATAAATAAATATGTAAAACAAATAAATTTTACTCATATATTTCACTTTTAAATTTTAAACAAATATATCTATTATATTATTTATACACCATAAAAAGTAGTTTCACCTTGTTTGTGTCTAATGTTTTAAGGAGGAATTATACTAATTTTGTTTTGGGATTTTTTAATTCCAAAAATATTATTTTAATCAAATTATTTTTTTTTATATTGTATATTACTGTTGAGTTTAGAAGATTGGATATTTTTAACCCATCTTTAAATAATGTATAAATAAAATAATCAAATTTATCCAAAGACAGGGTAAAAGAAACTCGTCTTTGAATAGTGCTATACCATTGAATAGTGTTAAAAAATAAATTTTCACTGTTTAAAGACGGGTTCTTTTCACCCGTCTTTAGATAAATTTGATTATTTTATTCATACATTGTTCAAAGACAGATTAAAAGCATTTATTTTCTAAATTCAATCATAATATACAACATAAAAAATAATTTAATTAAAACAATATTTTTTAAATTAAAAAATAGCGTAAAAAATCCAATGTTGGGACATTTTAATAATGAAGGGTGTTTTTTTTATGATTATATATGTTCCAAAGGTTGACATAACCTGGAGAGTTTCTTTACTTTTGGAGTGTTGAAAATGGGTTTAGTCTGGCATAAGTGAGTGACCGGTTCATTGGTTGTGGGGTAACCATGTCTAAAATATTTTTATTTATTTTAAATTAAATAAAGTTTGGAAGTAGCAATAAATCGTATTTTATATACATTGAGTTTCGCAGATGTTGCGGTCAATTCAAAGCGGTAACGTTAAATATATAGATCATTTTAAGTTTTTATTTTAAAATAAAATATGTAAAGTTTATTTTAAATATAGGTTAATTTTTATTGCACAAGTATGAAAATGTCAACTGCATGCACGTGACGTTTTAGGAAGAAAATATCATATATAGGTAACGTTTTTTATTTTTTAATATTTTTTTATAAGATTTAAAGGGAGAATGTTAATGACTGATCTAAAAATATATTTGAGAGTAAACACACATAAAATTTCAAAATTTTAGGGTGGACACAAGTCATAAATATTAAAAATTTATTCATATTAAATATTTTTTATATGAAAAAAAATCTAATATATCAAATTTAAAAATTCAAACATACGAATATTTTATTCGAATAATTGATTAATCTAATCTTAATCTTACATAAATAAAAGAGAAATTAGAAACTCTAAGAGATACTCTTGATACATTAAACTCTAACAATTATTTAACTTTTAAAAAAAATAATTTATATATATTTAAACTATACTTTAAATTTTATTTTATAATCACATTAAAATAATAAAAATTATATCCGTTACGATAATTAGTTTTGAAATATCAATTTTTTAAGCCTTAAATTTATTTCATATATAAATAAAATTTATTAATTAACCACCCTCCATCCGTCCCTGTTTAAATAATAATTTTTGCATTAACTTGCTAATTGATAACTCATATGTAACATTTATATACTCGTTTTCAGATAGCAATTTTAATGGTAGAATTAATTATCGAACTAACATTTGGATTTTATTTTATAATTTTTTCTAATTTTAAAAAATAAAATGAAATAGCTTCTGAAAATGTATGAAATTTAAATATTTTTTATAATATAATTAATGCTATTTGTGTCTTTTACAATCTAATTTAATTAACAAAATATCTAATCAAACCATTTAATTAGTCATAAATACTCTTAAAACAAATTTGTTTTTGATGTTAAAATAAGGTCCCATCGATCATTATTTCAAAATTAACATTAGTTGATATTTTAGTACTAACATTATTTGACAATGAGCATGTATTTTTTAGGAACTAGGCCATGGCCAGACCCCAACCATGATGTCTTGATTTATGACAACATAAATCCATGTTTGGTGTAATAACCCCAGAAAATCTCATTGCTTGATCTTTCATTTGTTGCTAATTCATGTGAATTTGCATAACTTTGGCCAGAAAAGCATAGTCGTAAGCTGTTTCCTCGCACTGAGTATAGCGACCGCCTTCGCCGAAATGCCCGGCGCTCATATTCGTCTTCAGAACGACACAGCGAGAACATGAAGAACATGTTCCATCTCGTACTTTGCTCACCCATTTTGCTGCTTCCCAAATTCCAACCCTGTGAATGAAGGATGAAATGCAACAATCATGGAGGAAGCAGGCATTCATGCAAATACAAGTGAAAATTTGAAGTGGAGGGAGAGAGTTTACCTCGAGTCGTTAAATGATGCTGTAACCAGAGCGGACGGGTGGCAACCACCGCGACGAATGTTCTCATAGGGAGAGTAACTTAAAATGCACTCAAAGTGATCCTTCATCTGAGGATTGCCAAATTCTTCATAGTCCAGTTGAGTGAGGGGTAAGGTAGGATCCAATAAAGAGTTCAATATGTCGAGAAACGGTACCTGTTAGAAATATTAACAAACTCTCTATTATGATGGTCTAACAACGAAGAAAATAAAACACGAGTACAGCCGATCAGAGGTTTATTGTACTTAAGCAAGAGGGTAAGACGACAGTAAGTTTCAGGTCTTTTGCAAAAAATGGCTGACCTTCAAGATTGCAGCACGAACAGGTTCGGGAACATATTGAGAGCCGCCCCTACAAGAAGACACCCAGCACTAACTCCAATGGCACTCAGCTGATCTCTCTGAACATAGCCCTCGTCAATTAGGTACCTACCACATGACACAAAGTCGTGTATAGAATTTTGTTTCAACAGTCCATTGCCGAATTTATGCCATGAAGGATCGTCACCACCACCACCCCTGTTCGGACAAAAAATTGAGAATTTGAGATAACAAGTAACAATATCCCAGATTGCCATAAACAGCCATATGCTCAGTGGATTCAACAAGATGAGGAAATGATTTGAACAAACAAGGGAAACCAACTAATCAGGAGAGAGACAGAAATGAACTTACAGTTCATCGCATGTTACCAGAATTTCTATATAAAACAATCACCAGTAGAAAAAGATTTTCAATTTCCGGAAAAATCTCTTGATAGAATAAAATTCAACCAAAACTTCTAGTTGCATTTTGTTACCCTTATTAATATCCATATGTTCATGCAGAAAAATCAGTCCTAAACCTAAATATTTCTAACTCAAGATTGAACACAATAATTGACTACTAAGTTGACAAACTAGTTGAAAATGATGTTGGTCTTACTATACAAAAAGATGCCAAACAAATTTGATGAAAAGAATAAAACTAAACCGACCTTACATCAGCAAATGCTATCACCCATCCACGATCAAGTAAACTGAGACGGTCCACACGCCAATTTTTATCAAGGATTTCACCATACGCTCCATAACCATGTAAAATTCCAGGCGATTGGCCGCTCTTCCACGCTTTTTGAGAGTACAAAATTGTCAGAGGAACCAGGACACCATCATGTGAAATAACTTCCTTTCTTTCACAACAATAGGTATCAGAAAAGTCCTTCCATCTTTGTAACTCAACATTTTGGTCCTTATCAACCTTTTCAATACCACGATGTTGCAAGGCATCCGGTTCATATCCTGAAGAGTATAATCGAGCATTGCTGGGGGCACCAAGTACCTCCTCTTGTTGAACAATCGAGAATGTCCGTCTTGCCATGTCATAATCAACAATCATATCAGGTATCTAGAGATGCCAAAAGAAAAGTTACACAAATTAGGGAAAATCAAACAAGATAAACATCCTAGCTCAAGTAACTAAATTATGCAGAAGGTATTCTGCAATTTTTGCTGAGCTAAGAGACTTAAGTAAAACAGGCTCCCTAGTCCTGACTAGTTTATTACTGCCATTTAGCAAATGCGATACCTCTAAAGATTGAGAAGTTCGATAACTCCTTTCAATAATTGGTTCATTTCAGTGTGAGAAAATTCAAGGTTTCATATTGTTGAAGCTGTTGACATCAGCATTTGAAGCTGCGCAGATGATATTAATAACTATTCTTTTCTCAAGTAAAAAGACGGATTCCTTATACTCATCATCATTCATCATTGCAAATATTTTATCATGTTTATAAAACCACAAAATGAACCGAAAATGTAACACCCCAAATCCTTTTTCCCCAATTTGAATAAAATTCCCAATTATTGTGCCCTAGTTTTTGGGAATTTTAAAATCTGAATTTGGGGACCTTTTCGTAATTTCTGAAATCTGGAGGCCCATTTTGAAAACCCCAAAAGTCCAGGCCCTTCAAAGGTAATTTTACCTTTTTTCTGATTTGGAAACTTTCCTTCCCTGCTCTTCGGCCGATATTGTGAGAATCTCTTTCCTTTTCTTCTGATTCATATTAAACAATCCGTTCCCTCTTTCCTTGGTTTCTTTTCGTGTTTCCTTGCTCTCCTTTCATGGTGTCCGTGTTCCCTCTCCTTCAGAGAGTTGTTGGTAAGCTTTCTCTTTGTTTCTCCTTCGGTTTCAGATTTGTTTCGGTTGAAGGTTTGGGTGTTGAATCGAATCTGGTTTGGGGTTTTGTTGTTGGTTTTAATCGGATCGAAGTGGGGGTTTGTGCGTCGAAAACCTGTTCAACCAACCCTGGGGAGATCTGGAATTTTTCCAGATTTTCTCGGGAAAACCCGAATCCGACCAGGAACCCGACCCGTCCGACCCAACCCGTGACCCGCTGACGTCATCAGCTGACGTCAACGTTAACATGATGACGTTATCTGCTGACGTCAGCGTTGACTTTTTCAACCCGGGCCCACTTTATGTTTTTCGACGTCCTGAGTCCGATGGCGCTGTCCGTTTTTCGAAATTCAAACCCGAAGTGTCGTTTTTGGGGCTTTTATGTTCGAAGGCTTATCTAGAAATTATCTCTAGTGGTTTCTGAATCAATTTCTGTTCACTTCAGGTGACGTGGATTCCGAGCCCGAGCATCTGCCTCCTCCTGGACAACCTCCTGTCCAACAGCATCCGGGACCCGCACGTGAGTTTTAGTTAATTCCGGTTTATTGTACTTATCAGTGAAATGGCATAGTAGGGTGTCTAACGATAATTGTTACTCGTAGGTTCTACTCCTGCGCATTCTAGTGGTAGAGCCGAGTCCAGCCGACGTCAGTATCGTCGTTGAGCTATCTGTTCAGGTGTGTTCTCTTATGTTTACTCTGTTTTTCAGTACGTTCCGTTTTCTGTTAAAATTCGTATGATCATGCATCATTCTGACATCATATTCCTGTTACTGTTACATGGTATGCTTGCCTTCTGTTTCGCTGTAATACATGCACTCTGATTCTGCTTATGCATATTCATTACATCTGGTAGACTATGTGTACGAAGAAGTTTAGTGACTTATCACTTCTGTTCAGTGACTCCACCTGCGGGTCGAGATACCACTTCTGATTAGTGGCTCCATCTTCGGGTCGAGTTTTCACTTCTGCTGGTGTGATGGAGTTAGAGGGGTTCAAGGGAACCTACTCTTCTGTTGGAGTTCGGAGATGGGTGCATTTCATGCATACACTACATTATCTGCATATACTGTTCTAAAATCCTGTGTTATTTGTACTTTAGAGACACACTAGGCTCCCTAGCTTACACCCCTCAGCTTCCTGTTTCAGGTCCTTGACCTAGGCTACTTCGGTACTTGGAGATTTCTATTTCAGATTATTACGTATGTTTTTATAGTTTCAGACTATTTTATTATTTTCGGATATTTTATTATCTGTATTGGACTTTGGATTCAGAACTTTACTTCGTACTTTCTGAACTTTTTACGATTTATTGTTGGGTTGGACTTTATTATATTTGGATAATATTTCAGTATGTTTGGTACAATTATTTTAAGCGATTTATTCTAGTCTTTTGTTTTTAATAAAAACCTACCTTGCAAATCAAGTTTTAATATTGTGAACCCTAACTTTTACTCTAAGAAATTAGATAAATTTTGGGGGTTACAGAAAAAGCAGTTTCTGTGACGACAAAGATACAAGTTAAGCATACTGACAATATAGAGAGAGTTACAAGTAGAAGATACGAAAAGCAACTATATCATAATTGTGCTCACAAGAAATTACCACAGGAGATGACAGCACCACTCTGTATACTGAGTTCATGAAGTCGAGGTTTGAACCTGGTTCGATAGTACAAGAATTTGAGGGTATAGGAAAAATCCATGGATCAAGATCCTCAATCTGCATTTGAGGCTGCAAAAAAACTCATGCCAAATTGAAAATCATTAAGCATTAGCAAGCAAAATCAACTAAATGATGAAATTTGTAATCTAGAAAATTTTTAAGCAGCTTCAATCAGAATGTACTTTGACTAATACTCATTTCTTTTTCCATAACTCACAATTTTTCGCAACTTGTTAATTTGGAGAAATAATATCAACCTGTACTATTGAAAAACTGCAATTATGAGTCAAAACCCCAAAATAATAAACCATTTTCATTGTGAAACTCACTATCGTTTGAAAGGCATGGAAAACAATGTTCATGTGATAAAAATTGAACATTATGTTACAGCTGACTTAGATGCTATGAAGCATAGAACGGAAAGCTTGGAAACAATAAAAACAATTCTTCTTGTATATTTATTTAATAAAAGAAGATAAAAACAGAAACTGTGATACCTTACAATCAACATTAATAGGCAAATCAATAGAACATATCATAGGCAAGCCATTCTTATTGAGACAAAGCACCAAATGTCCATTGAAAATATCCATATCCTGTAAACTGGCATCTTCACTTGGAAAGAAAATATTCTGGAAAATTACATGTACAGAAAATTGATTATGATATGCATTAAGGATAGTTTGAGTAGAAGTTTCTGTTAGAAAAGATGGGAAAGAAAAGGAGTAAGGCATCCACTTCAAATATGAATAGCACAAACCTGCCAAGTGGTTGACTGGATATCTTCAACTCGACATCTGGCTAAATACAATCCTTCATTGTAACACTTCATATGTTCTTCCATAGGAGCATTTGTAAGAACATAAAAGAAGCCAGAATGATGTTCCAAAAAATACTGTACGCCAGACACACGCTTGTGTAATCTTTGCAACCCATTCAAGGGGTCAGTTGCGTCTACAACATAAACCTGTAATAATGCAATGGGATGTAAGAGAAGCATTAGTGATAATTATAATCTAAAAAGTGTAAAAGGAAAGGACGATGAAAAGGTAAATGCCTTCCTCTGATGAACTCCTTGAATTTGAATTCACAGTTATGAACTTGCCATCTTTAGTACTTGTTAGGTCCACACAATAGCTAGAATCATTTTCTGTAAATACCAAGGTATCATTTGTATCACCCACTCCTACTTTTGTGCAAAGAACCCTGCAAAAAAATAGAGATAGGTTGGAAAAACATCTCAAGATTTAAGAAAGATACAGAAATGCAGTGAACAAGTATGCCTGTAAGGCCGTTGATTATCATCTGCGATTGTATAGAACAAAGTCCGGCAATCCTGAGCCCATGCCAAGCTAACAACTCCATCAACTGGAGCCCTTGGAATAATACATCCATTTCTAAGGTCCTTAACTTGAAGCATAAACTGTTCACTGCCAGTAGCATCAAGCGTATATGCTAGAAAATTGTGATCTGGTGAAATTCGACACTGACCCACATGAACATAACCTGCACTTAGACATAGTAACATTAATCACAACCTTAAACAAAGAAACATATTTTTTAGCCATACATCTATGCTGCAGAGTGCAGAGCAATAGCCAAGCCCTAAGGGTGCTAGACTTTAGAGCCATGTTTTTTAACACATATAGTTGAAAAAAGGGTTCAAAGAGGCCTACCATATTTTTCAGCAACTTCATTCCAGTCAAGCAAAATCTCCTCCCTTCCAACCTCAGTTCTCACATAACCGAGAAGCCTTTCCGCCCAACTGTGTTTCTCAGTATTGAACCTCCTGCAGAGAACAGGATATTCCTTCCCTTCTGGAATGTATTCATAGTAAAGCCTGCATAAAATGTATGTAAACTCTTAATTCATTTCTCCAACAACAAAGATAAGACAACTTTCAACTAAAAAAGGAGACCTGAAAATTCATAAGATTCAAGTGTTAGTTAAGATTTCAGAAAGATTTGAACATTGGGCAATACTCTTTTCAACGCCAACACCATGTAAAGAAAATAGCTTTAAGAATGCATCAGTTAATAAAAAAACCCAAACCTCAAAAAGTAGCATAAATAAACCCCAAATAGCATCAACAGAACCATGAATGTCAAAGATGGAAAAATTCATATAAAACTGAAACTTGTGTAAAAAACGAAATGGGTCATATTAAAAAAACACAAACCATGGTCCAAAACGCTCAACAGGGGTGGAAACCTTGGGAGGCATCCGGCTTTTCATCTCAGCAACCAGAGTTCGTTGCAGGGATTGTGTGTCGGCCATGAAAGCTTCAGCATAAGAGTTTTCTTGTTTGAGGTAGTTTAAAAAATCAGGGTCTTGTGTGTTGCGCATCCAATGGTAAGGATCTTGCAACGAATACCCGTGAAGGGAGAGTGTGAAAGGAACTGTTTTGCGACTTGGAGGGATTTGAGAAGGGACAGAAATGGTCTCTGCTCTGCATACGGAAGAGAAAGAAGATGAAAAGGATGGGATTAAAGTGAAAGAAAGCGAGAGAGAGTGCGTTCTGGGTGAAGAGTAGGAGATGAAGCGGGAGAGAAGAGACATTGGCAGGGTAGCTTCAAGTACTGAGAAGAGGAGAACAGCATCGAAGTGATTTCACTACTTATTTATCTATTTATTTCTTAACTCAAATTGTTTAAGGGTAAACTTCACCAAAGGTCCTTAATATTTAGGGTATATTCTATTTTAATTACTAAATTAAAAAAATAGTTTTCTCATTTATATTTTCAACCGTTACTGTTTAAATT
Source organism: Abelmoschus esculentus (assembly GCA_035048815.1). Taxonomy (NCBI): domain Eukaryota; kingdom Viridiplantae; phylum Streptophyta; class Magnoliopsida; order Malvales; family Malvaceae; genus Abelmoschus; species Abelmoschus esculentus. Next base: position 16,036,093 of record JAUCBN010000019.1, read on the forward strand.
ATATTTAATAAAAATTTTAACGTTACCGACATGAAATGTGATTGTAGTGAGAAAACTGTTAATTTTAATACAATAATACAAGTTGATTAAAACACTAATTCAATGGTAAATAACTTTAAAAAATGTTTTTTTAGAAAATATTTAGAAAGATCTTTTGTAAAGATAGCAGAAAAATGAAGTTTTAAAAATTTAGATGTTAAATTTAAAAATAAATTTTTAGAATCATTTAGTTTAAGCCGTCACTTATATATATTTGCAAGGATTAAAGTTTCAACCTCTTGAACTTATGAACTCTAATCACCACGTCATTTATAGTCTATATAATCAAGTCGTTCATCTTTAAGCATCTACTTTATAATTATCCAGTCATTAATTACATATAGCAAAAATATGATAATTCACTTTGAAAAAATATCTGTACATAATGCAACTCTAAGGTTTGTTTCCCACTCCATTCTTCTTCTCATCTTCAACATCCTGCAAAATTACAGCCAATTCCAAGAGCAAAGAACCTTAGCACAAACATCGCTACGAGACGCAACAGACAGCACTAAATAAGATGTAGAAATGTATTCAAGCTTACAGAATTCTCAATCTTGTCAAAATCATCCAAACTCCCATCAGCATCAACATCAGCCTCATCTGAAAGGTGTGAGAATTAATACCAGACTTGCAGTAAAAAGACATAAAAGAAAACAGCAAAAAAATATGACATCCAGAACTGCATATCTCCAACTCTTCATTTTTCTTATCTTGATCGTGTCCAAAACACATTCGGACATTGGGTATTGACACTAGAAGATCCTCAACACACATGGAAGAACTATAAAAAGATTGGACATGCCCAGCAGGTCGGACATATACATGAATCCGACACTCACACCGGAAACCGAGTAACATAAGCATGTCTTAACAAGGATAAAAAAAATCCCTCCAACAATATATACATGTAAAATCAAATCAGCCAAAGCAAGTTCGGCTAACAAGTCAAGTTAAAACCATTAAGTTATTTCAGAAGGGCAAGCAATTCAATATATATCACAACTGCAGGAAACGAAAAACATATGAAGATATTACAAATTAGCAACCAATAGAAAAAAAATCCGATGAATATACCTCCACCCCCATCACTGTCAAAATCTCCCAACAAAAATGTATCCAAATCCTGCTCGGCAGATGCACTCGATGTTTTAGTTTGCAAACTACTTTCCGGTCCTTCCCTCGCAGCAGGTTTTTCCTTTGGTTTATCCTCTTTTGCCCCCTCCACTTCTTTCTGTTTATCTTCCTCGTACTGCTTCTCATAACTGATAAACGTAAACAGATTACATCATAATTAGATCGCTAACCCTAAATTATCAATCATTATCAGAATAATAACAGAAACTAAAAACATACGGTGCAACATGAGTGCTAACGAGAGTGAAATATATGCTCCAAAAATTCCTTTCTTTCATCAAACGTGGACACAATTCGTATCTTAATTTCTTGACTTCCTGCATAAAAATAATACGTTTTACACAAAGCAATTGTAGAAGTATAAAATCTGGAATGCTTCCTTCAATTCCTAGTAAACATAGGTCTAGTTTGATATTTCCTTTGCAATTGAAAATTACATTGATAAAAAAAAAGAGTTGATCGCAAGAAAAGTTCATCTCAATGCAAAATTCAAAAATTAGGATCCTTGAACGCGGCTTCAGAATTTTTTTAAAAAATTTATAACGAAATGTACTATTCATTTTTTTTACCTTCACAGTAGTAAGAACAAGTGTCGCATGCTTCTCCTGCCATTCACTCAGATCCTTCCGTACATTGGAGCCCGTAGTAGTCGCATCGGACGGCTCTGGTTCATCTACAAGGAAATCTAAAACTTTCAGATAATGTTATCTTCATGAAAACACAAGAAATGAAAATAATCGATAATTTTACCTTGGACAGGGGAAGGGAAGTTCTGGAAAGTAGTTGGAGTAAAACCTTTAACAAAGTCTCTCAAATCGTCGGTGAGTCCGAACTTCCGGAGCTCCGAATCGGAGATAGGCGGAGGATCGGAAGAAGTGGAAGCAGGAGAGGTAATGGAGAGGGAGGAGAGTTGAGGAGGGATAAAATCAGAAATGGACTTGGAAATACCTTGGATTTGGATTTGATCGGCTTGCTTGAGAGCGGCGGTTTTGAGCTCATCGGCTTTCCTGGTGGCTTCCGCAGCAATTTCCTTTGACTTCTTGGCTGTTTCGGCCACAAGATCGGCGATTTTGTTGGGCGCTGTTATGGACTGCGATTTCTTGGCCGCTTCTTCCGCGAAGGATTTTGCACGCTTCCAAAAATCTTCCATTCTTGGAATCTGAAATATTGTAGTAATTCTTAGCTTTCTCTGCCGTCTCAAGGACTTCGGTTTCCTTGCTTTTACTTCTGGTAGGACTGTCACCAACGACGTCGTTTTCTTCAACCCCGTAGATTTGTAGATCGTACAATTTATTAAATATTAGTGGAAGAGGAAAACGTATCAGATGAATCTTGGATAAAATCATAAACATATGGTGAGTCAAAAATATGTAATATTTTTTTATAAAAAATAGATTAAATTGTATATATTTGGATAATTAAAATTAATAATCGATTATATAAATATTATCGTCCGAAAAAAAAATAATTTAATCGTATACTTTAATTATTTAACGATTTAAAAAGTATATAAAATATGAAAAATTTTATATGACGTAACTTGATCATATAAAAAATAAAATATATATTTTATTATTACACAATTAGATAAAACTACAAGATTGGTGACTTATATTTTTGAGTAGAGCCTTTGGGATTTTGATTTTTAATTTTCAATTTTTTTAATGAGGATAGAAGTCTTTCTTTATTTTTTTTTACTTTTATACATAGAATAAGAAGAAGAAATATTTTTTTAATAATAAAAAATATTTTAATTTTTTTACTTTTATACATAAAATAATAATAAGAAAGATTTTTTAATAATAAAAAAGATTTTAATTATTATAATTTATTTTTTTACTAATAAAATATATTTAAATTTTTAGGAAAGTACAAATTTTAGAATTTTAAAATTAAATATTTTATGGATAAGTTATCTAGAGGTAACTAAACTTTTTAAAGTTTTTACTGGTATTTGAATTTTTTAAAATATAATTTTTTAAAGTAATCATAAAAATAACTTTCTGCTCACAAACTTATCGAATTGAATTGGTCTTGTTCAATTCTACCCTCTAAAATCTCAAATTAAGTTTGATATTGATTTGAGTTAAATATTAACCGAATCGAACTTAAATTATTTATTCAACTCGGTTAAAATCCCTACTCCTAATTTGAATTAAGTCAAGTTTAATCCATCCTTTTGATGATGAGTAAATCTTTAAGTTCTCGAATTCAGTGACTGAGCAGCTGTTTGTAGTCCAATACCATGATCCTGATTTCTGTCGGGAGGCATTCCTTTAGGGTCGTCAAACACCAGCCATCCGAATGATCCAGGCCATGACAACCACTATAGCCCAATCTTCTATGTTTGGCGTTGGCGCCATGAAAACCAGACTCTGAAGGGCAAACACAGGCTCTCGTAACAGGAAAAAAAGGTTGACTTTCATGTCCGGAGTTACTTTAAATTGGTTAGATGTCAGTTCATTAAAGCTTTTAAATGTATAGGGGCATAGTTATAGATGTATTTATTTTTGTACGAAAAAAATAAAGTGAATATTCAATGAAAAGGGTACAGAAATTGGTAGTATTTGGCAAAAAAAATAATGACAAATAATTAAACTTGTAGTTGGCATAAGTAGTTTTAGCGTTTAGTAATCTAATCAGACGTTTGGGAAAAATAATGACAAATAATTAAACCTCATTCATCACGTTTATGGTCTCAACTAATCAGATTTATTCATCTTAATTTTTTAAAAAGAAATTATCATCTTTTTCTTACAATTAATTAGTGGGTAGATAGTTGTTAAGTTGTTATTTAGAGATGAACGTTTCTTATTGCTTGGACCATGAATGATGTGATGAATAGGGTTTACCTAATAATCTCTCCTGAGATTAGATCAATAATTAAATTGATGTAAATTTAAACGTTGAAGTCTTAAATTAGAACCAAATTATAATAAGAAGTAAAGATTAAAGACTAAATTTGTTATTATATCAATTCTTAATAACGGTTACATCATTTTTTAGTAGCTTTTTTAACTATATTAGTTAGTTATTTTTTTTAAATCAAAGGAATAATTTTAGTTTTTGAACGGTAATTCATTTCGTTATATTTGTTTGTTTAAATTTATTCACATATATTTATTTATATTTAATATTTTTATAAAAAATAATATATTTTTTAAAAATTAAATGATTAAACATGAATATATCATCATGTATACTCATTTGATAAATGATAGTAAAAAAATAAAAAGTATAATATATATATATATTTACTGTCATCCCCTTTATTTTTAATAAAAATAGAAGTATATATATTATTTATTTCACATTTTAAAGCGAGTTTATTCTTAAAATTTCGAATCAAGTAAAAAATCACATGTCGTAGGATGAAGTCTAGCTTGGGTGGAAGTTTTACAATTTTGTGTTAGTAAAATATCGATTCGAGTCGTGTTCATCCCAATAAGAAAATAAAGGATTTGTTTGTAAAGAACAAATGATGTTGAGGTGGATGAGCTTTTGTCCCCCCAAGTTGCTGTTTCTGCGTCTCTTTCAGGTCGATATAGGGTTTCGGAAATGTTGATTATGGTATTGTAGAGTTTGTTTGGATTCCGGTGGATCTTTCCTTTTTAGTTTCGAAGTGTAGGGTCGCGCCGTTATGGGATCGGAATGGCAGAAGGGGGATGATCCAGACAAAAACAGGACAACGGGTCTTGAATCACTCTCTGACACAACATTTATCTCTCGTTTTATTTATTCATTTATATGCAATTATCTAATTTAAAGTATTTATTAACAAGATTTACTACAAAATAAAGTCTTATCAATTTATTTTATTTATAATATTAAATATCATTTAAATAATAAATATTATTTTATCCCGTTAAACCAATTATTAATTAATATCAATTTTTCTTTTGATTTTAAGTTGATTCATATGTTATTTAGTACTTGAATCTGATTTTATGGTTAAAGAGCATCCTATTTTATCCGGTGTAAATCGTCTATCACTTTCTAATGCTTTCATTTGTATTTCGTTTTAAATTAAAGGATTTATGACGTAAAGTTTAGTGTTTTAAGTTAGAGTTTGTGGTTAAGATTTAAGGAATTAGAGTTAAAATCTATTCTCTAAGATGTAGAGTTTAAAGTTTAGAATATAAAAAATAAAAATTAAAATTTTTAAAAAATTAAAATTTTTAAAAAATTTAAAATATATATAAATAAATATATAATAAAGAGAAATAATTTTTACACTATTCTACCACCCTTTTCACACTCCAGAAGCCCCCATCCATCTAACATTTATTAACTGACAAGGGTAGCGTGCGAGCTACCCATGCTACCTACATGTGGAATTCTGATCACGTATCTCAACTCTGACTCAAGTCACGTGCTCCTTGGCATCTCACAAACAAGGACTAATATTTTAAAGATAAATATATCACATACGTTTAACATCGTTAAATATTATTAATATTAAACAACATTGAATATTAAATTATTTAATAATAATTAAAAATTAAATATTTAATATACAATTAATAATTATATATTAAATTAATCATTTTTTTATTAATTAAATATTAAAATTTTAAAATTTTTAATCTTTATCAATTAGTTTAATATTATTCAACGATGTTCAACATTAATAATATTTAGTAATAGTCGACGTCCGTTATAAAATTTTTCGACATACATTTAAAGGTATAACGAACAAACAGGTCGGTCGGTATATCAGTTAAGCTGTGTCCCTTTTCCCCACTTTCACCTTTCGACTAAAAATCATTTTAACGACATCGGTAACTGTAATTATTTAATAATTAAGGAAAGATATAAAATTTTATATTAAAAAATAAATTTATAAATTTTTGTGGTGGAAAAAATACATTTTTAATAAAAATTTGGATTCACTGACGGTTGGGACATGGAAGGAGTTAGGAGCTAACAAGGTTTGAAACATATAATTTGGTAGGATCATGGCTACTGTAGTTTTTAATTCGAGTCAAAATATTTATCGTTAATATTAACGATTAATCTTTAATTATAAATATTTTTATTTAAAAACAGTTTATCATAAATACTTCATTGCTATTAATAAAAATTAAATTCTTAATCATTGCGGTTTTAATATTACCAATAAAATTTTAACATGTTGGTCTTTTTCATATTTTATTTTATTTTATTAATTTGATATATATTATAAAATGTAATGTTTTATACTCTTTAATTTATTAAACATATTGTATTGCATATTATTTTTTTATTAATAATTATTATATTACATAATTCTAATTTTGGACGCGTTTTGTTAAATGGAAAAAGAAAATAAGGGAGACAATCTCTTTGCATCTTAATGTATAGAAATGAGTTAATTATCTTATATATTCTTAAATTATAATTCTCGTTTTAAATTAATTTTTAATATTTTAAATGTTTTTATTTCATCTCAAACTATAATTTTATTCTAAATTAGTCTCTAAAATTTTGAATGTTCTAATTTTATCAATAAATATAAATCTCATTTTAATTTAATAAGTTTTTGAATATTTTAATATCATCTGCAAAATATTATTTATATGGCATCATATTATTACATAATATACATCATTCTTTACAAGACAATTAATGATTTATAATAATTTTATTAACATGAAATATTATTAACATATACTAATAATTTAAGATGAATATTTTATAATATTAAAAGGTCTTAAGATTAATTTAAAATGAAAATCATAGTTTAAAAATAAAAAAAAAATAAAAATTCAAAGACCAATTCCGATGAGAATTATATTTTAAAAATATACAGCGCAAGTAACTCACAAGTGTTTTAATGAAGGAATTAAAAAATTAAGTACATAAAATAACTATACAATCATCTGATGTTGTTTTTAAAGATCATTAGCTTCTTCGTATGTTTCCTATTGCCTTTTAAGTTCTATTGCCTTTTAAGTTCTCAAATTAATTGGTATGAGATAATATGTATCGGTATAGGTCTTTCGATAACGGTTTTAAGGTTCGATATGTAACAAAAGTTTATTTTTAACTTCTAAATATTATTAAATTTATTTTGTCTAGTCAAAAACATTGCTAAGACTTTAGTAGGCTTTTGTGTGTTTGTTTTAAAGTATTAATGTAACATGCATGTTAATTGTCATTCATTTAATTTTATTTAGTTTTATATTCACCTTGATAATTAATTGATTTTAAGTATAAAATGAGATATTTATTAAATCGAGTATTTATATTATAATATTTTGATTTAATGAATATTAATTAAATATTTGAATTAATTTATATAGTCTAAAGATAAATTTTGAGATGAATAAAATTTGTTATTATACTTAAGTGTTTACATCATGCATAAAGATAATATACTTAATTTAAACCATAAATTAATACGATAATCAAACATATATGATATCATTTAATCAAACATAAATTAACTTGAAGATTCTAAATGTTTTGATGATTTTTCTTTTTCCTTTATTTCTCGTAGTTATAATGTTGCTTGTTCTTACAACATCCTAGTTGGTTTGCAAACTCTGATGTAAGTTTTTGTTTTGATTTGAAGTACTGTTATGGTGACAGACATTTCCTCAATCATGCTGATTAGGACAGCAATTGACGAGGATTACATGTTTCCCAGGAAAATGGATTAATTTAAAATCAAAGGAAGATAATTTTTTTATATAATTTATTAAAGAAATCGAACAAATCATTAAGCAGTAAAACATACAAACTGTTTTAAATGATATACTAGGTGGAAGCTTTATCAATATCCATAACATGAAAAAGATAGATTTTATGATAGATCGAAGGACCTGGCGCATGATTAATCATAAAATCAAAAATTAAATTAAATTAAGGTATTTAAACGATTTATAATTCATAAGTTTATAAATAATAGTTAATTGAATTAAATTTATTTTTTAATTAATCTATAATTATTTTTATAAGGTAAAAATGCGTATTTTATACTTAATATACTACATATGCATTTTTAATTATTTTTTACTTAAAATATAAACTTTTAATAAATATTCATGAAAAACATCTTTAAACTTTACTTCGTTAATGTTTTTTTGGATAAATTGTGTTGTATTTATCCAAGACATGAAAACATCACCTATAAGCACGTTTGAGCCATCAAATCCCCCAAGATATACAAATGTTCCTATTTATATCATCCATTCGTATAAATCTATTCCTAGTTCTAATACAAATAATCTCTTTTATATAATCCACTATCCGCTCTACATCCCAGGCAACATTACGAAATAACCGCCTACTTTTTTCTCAAATGAAGTAAACATAAGCACTCCATGCAAGCTTCAAAACATGCACTAATAAAGATTTCCCCTTTAGTCTTGCACACCACCAGTGCACTTTCTCCTCCCAAACCAACATACTGCAACGTAAGCCACACCTCCCCAATACAACATTCCAAACCTCTAACGAATAGCTACAACTAGAGAAGAGGTGATCTCTCGTCTCCAAAGCATGCCCACAAAGAATACATCTATCCTCCACAGCAAGTCTCATTCTCTTAAGCCTATCTCTAGTCGACAATCTATTAAGCATTACCATCATAGAATAATAGCATGCTTAGACATGTGTAACCGAAATCAAACCATCTTATGCAAACAAACTTTCTTCCTTATCTCACGTATCACCTTCCAAGTTACACCCAAAGACCAACAAACAAGCCCTCCCCTTACTAAAGCCTACATTGTGTCCCTTTGTTTAAAAATTCTCCGTAAGCACCAGCTATGGCTCTGCCTAGGCACCATATTCAACATATCCCCCTTGATTACATATTTGTGCACCCACGTCATCCATAAAGATCCCTCATTGGCCAACAACTTTCTCAACAGAAGAACCAAGCAAGTCGAGTTCCAGGATTTAACATCCTTTAGCCCCAGCCTCCTTTACTTTTAAGGCCACAAATATGCTTCCAATCCACACGAGCCCCACCCCCAGGATTATCTTTTTCCTCAAAAAAAATCTCATACATAGCTGCTCCACCTTATTGATGACTCCCTTCAGTAACACCAATTGCCTACACCAATAATTCGTTAAACTACCAAGCACAGACTGAACCAATTGCAACCAACCAGCATAATTCAATAGACCAATGCCCCAATTTAGCCTTAATCTTCTCAATAAGTGGTGTGCAATCTTTCTCACTCAGTCTCCTAGTGACCAAAGAGACACCTAAGTATCTCACAGGAAGGGACCCCAATTTGAACCCAGTGACATCCCTCAATCGACCCTGCACCTCAAGGGAAACACCAGCTACAAAAAATTTTGATTTAGCCACATTGAGCTTCAATCCTGTCATTTCATAAAATTTTTTCAACACACTCTGAATTCCAAACAAAGAGTAATCATTACCCTTACAAAAGATGAGCAAGTCATCAGCAAAATATAAGTGAGTAAGTTTGACCTCCCTGCATTTAAGGTGATATTGAAAAATACCCTACTCAGCCGTCCTATTCAATAGATGAGAAAGAACATTCATAGCAATCAAGAAGAGATAGAGGGAAAGGGGATCCCCTTCTCTAACCCTCTATGTCCCTTAAAAACCTTACCAAACTTTCATTCAAGGAAATAGAGAACCGACAACTAGTGAAACAAGCCCTTATTCACCCCTTAAACGTCCCAAGTAACCCCATAGCCTCCAATAAATTTAAAATAAACTGCCAGTTAATAGAGTCAAAGGTCTTTTGTAGGTCAACTTTTAAAGCACACCTAAGAGAGATGACCTTCCTACTATATCCCCTCACCACTTCCTAAACTAACAAGGTATTATCAACTATACTCCTTTCCTTAACAAAAACTGATTGGTTAGCAGTAATAAGCTCAGACAGAACCAAATTTAATCTATCAACCAAGACCTTAGTAATAGTTTTATAAATCACAGAACAACAAGAAATGGGTCTAAAATCCTTAACCATACTAGCATTTAGGAACTTAGGTACTAAGGTGACAAAAGTAACATTAAAACCAGGCAATAACGAACAAGAGAAAAAAAACCTCACGGACTGAATAAAATCCTCCCCCACTATTTTCCAAGCCTGCTGAAAGAACCAGGCATTGTACCCATCTGGACCAGGGGTCTTATCCTTTCTTTACCCAAAAATTGCCTCCTTAATTTCCTTCTCAGTCATCTCTCTCTATCCAAAACCCTCAAATCAGCATCATCAATCTGCAAAAGATCCTTCAAACACTCCACACTACACCTTGAAACTTGAGGGTCAACCGAGCCAAACTGCCTGGAAAAGAACTGAATGGCTTTCCTAGCCATATCCTCAAAGGATACCAGCTTAGCACCATTTTTAGCTTGCAAGACCCTTATAGTACCCTTACTTCTCTTCTCAGAAATCACTGAGCGAAAGAACTTTATGCCTTGATCCCCCTCTTGTATCCATTAAACCTTAACTTTCTGTTGGAGAAAGAAAGCCTCAGCCTTCTCTAACTCCAGCAATTCTGCTTGTAATTGCCCTTCACAATCATCTCGAACCCCAGCATTCAAGTTAACCACTTGAACAGATTTAAGTTGCTTCCTCATATCCTCAACTCTTTTAGAAATTTCAGAATAATATTTCTGATTCAAGGTTCGTAAATGAACCTTCAATCTTTTAAACTTTCCCAAAAGCACCTGCATAGGGTTACCCTCAAAAGGAACCCTCCAAGATCTTTTCACTAACCCCTGAAACTCAGGATGAGCAGTCTAGAAGTTAAAAAACTTAAAAGGCTTCAGGTGCGAACATTGTGTTTCCACAGACAATTGGACCAAGGCAAGGTAATGATCCGAGACACTTGGTGCAAGAAATTCCACCCTAGTATGAGGGTCAACACAATACCAACTAGGATTCACAAGCACTCTGTCTAACTTCCGAGTCAAGAAAGCCTCATCTTGTTTGTTAGACCATGTAAAGTTAGGCCCCAAGAATGGGTGATCCTACAACCCACCTCCCCCAAACTAAACTTTAAAAGTTAATGTTTAAAAGTTATAAAATAAAGCTATTTTATCCAATAAAATATAAAATTTTAAAAATTAACGTTAATTTAAAAACAAAAAATTAACCAAATTGAAAACCAATAAATACTAAAATAAATTAGTTAATTAAACTAAATCCGAACCGAATACACCTCTAGTTGAAAGAGCAGATATATCCTCTTAAAATTTTAAGTTCTATAAATATTTTAATTATAAACTCCTGAAATTTAATAGTTTTATATTTCTAAATTTTTTATATAACTCTCTTAACATTCATACTCGTTAACATAAAATCATATATTCATCCCAATCATCACGTAACAAGGAGAGATTATATCATAGGCCCAGCTCACCACATCGGTCGTGGTTCCTAACTAATGAAAATTATCACTCTACCACTAATCAACCATGTAATTAATATAATTTTCAGAAATTATATTTTTAAAATGACATAGAGACTATGAGTGAAAATCCATTGATTAAAAAAAAATAAATTAAAAATTAATAATAAAGTAGATGATTATAATTGAATTAGTCTACGACTAACGTGGTGAACCGGATCCATAATATAATTTCTCATTTGGATTAAATTCCCCTACCTTGAGCCATTAACCTGTCCAGACAAATATGAAAAACAAAGAAACAAGCACTTGTTTTTTCTGACTCCCTGTCTTTCCACTACTGTTGCAGATTGAAGGAATCATGGCTCATTTACACCAATAATAAATAATAATAAATAATTAAAGACATTAAGTAAGCTTAAAACAAGGGTTGAAAGTAGTTTAAAAAGGCAGGCAAGTCAGTGAATGAGACAAGATCCCGACAGAAAACCCGAAGACACGCATTTATGGGGTGTGACAACGCACTCTCTCACCATGTACAGACGTAGAGGAATATATTACAACCTATTAAAAAATTAAGAAAAATTAAATATTAAATTAAACCCTAATAATTATGAAATTTACAAGTTTTAGAACTATCATTATTCGAGATAAACATAATATCGCTTAAATAAATTTTAAATTTAAGATTATTTATATAATTAGATATTAAATAGAAATTTTAAATGATGTCGATAAATTATAAAACATAACTATTTTGTGAAAGTAAATTGCAAAATTAATATAGAAATCCAAAAATTAAATGGGTCAGAAAACAATTAAAAAGTGTTAGGCTTGAAGTGGCTCGATGCACAACCGATTAGATTAGCCAAGTGGTGGAGAAGTGACAATTTGGGTGGATAAGTGTGGAAGCAAAAAATAACACAATGATTTTAGAGTGGTTCGGCCTTCGAACAAGCACCTACATCCACTACCTTAGCTTCCCACTAAGGATTTCCAAATTCACTAAGAATTTCAACCTTTTAAGGCCAAAGGGATAACCTTACAACCCTAGACTCAAAGCCGAATCTAGCATCCAAAGTTCACAACCCGAACTTTGGGAATTCACACAAACAAGAAAACTTAGCAAACTTGAATCCTTCTAATAAGGCTAGTGTTTGCAACTAAGCACTCACCCAATTCCTAATTACACTTGAGCATATATTGACAATTGAGCTCACAAGTGTTTGTCTACCCAAATAATAGGAAATTAAGCACTAAGACAATTTCTTGATCATAATGTTGTTACAAGTGAAGCATTAGTCTTCTCTTGATGCTTGAGGCTTCCTTTTATCATCCCAAATGAGCTTCTAGCCGTTTATGACCGTTGGGAATGTTTTGGAGCCGTTTGGAGCTGATTACAAGGCATATTTCTGTTTCTGGTATAGGTGGTATCGATACCGCTTGAACTGGTATCGAAACACCCTCTTTGGGAAATAGCCGTTGACCTGCATTTAAGAACTGGTATCGATACTGGTATCGATACCGCTCCTAGCCGTTGGGTTTTTTTATAAAATCATTTTGACCGTTGGGGGTGTTTCGAAACAGGTTTCGAAACAGAGCATTACAGTGGCAAAAAGGTATCGATACTAGTATCGATACCACTGTGGTTTTGCCTTTGAAACCATGGTATTGAAGAACAGGTATCGAAACACCTTAAGGGTGTATCGAAACACCTGGGTTAAAAACACTTATTTGGTTTCTTTAAATCATTTAAAACATATTTAAAATCACTCAAAAACATCTTAAATATATTTTCAAATAGTTTGGACATAAGAACCATTTTTGAAATCTTTTCAAATTAGTCCAAAACTATTTTTCAATTATTATATCAAAACATTAGTTCTACAATCTCCCCCTTTTTGATATAATAAAACTAACTTGAAAAATTGTTTTTGAGATTGCTCCCCCTTTGTCAAATAAACTTTGAATAAGATAATTAAAGAATTAAATCGTTTAAAGTTTCCTCTTATCCATTTGAAATTCTTTGAAAAGCAATTTTTCATAACATTCTCCCATTTTTTGTTATATCAAAAATGGTTCAAACCAAGTTTGAAAAACTTTAAAGCTCATAACATAGGAGGTTTTGAAAGATACCAATTGTTGGAAAAATTAAGTTTTAAAACATAGGTTATGAAAATAAAAACTCCCCCTTACTCAAAGCATCATTAAGTGTTAGTCCAACATATATGATAAACTAGTTGAAATAAAAAAAAACCAAATAAACACAAATTCAACTAGAAATTTTACCACACTTGAACCAAAGGTAGGATGTGAAGCCTTCCTTCTTCAAGTGTCCTTCTTGTGTGTATGGAGCTCCCCCTTAATCTTGCACTTTGTTGCTCATATCTCCATCGCACCTAAACAAGACAATCAAGTAATTTTTGGTATCCAAATTGCTTTGGATCCTTTAACGTTAGTAGCACAAATTTTAGTCCCCTTAGGAATCCATCTTTCAATTTCATCCTTTTTGGTTGAAGTGATTAGTCCTTTTGGAACCCAAACACTTCTAAAACATTTTCCATCAATAAATCTAGGGGCACTAGATTGTCTCATGTAAAAATTTGATTTTCCCAAATTATTTTTCTTTTCAAGCTCTTTGGAAATCAAATCTTTTTCTTTCTTAAGATCATCTAGAGCCATTTGATGATCTTTTTCCATCTTTTGAAGCAAATTTTGTAAATCGAAAACTTTAAGCTCAAAATCTTTTAATTTTGCTTCAATTTCAAAATTGGTTTTTGAAAGCAAATCATTTTCTAATTTAAGCTTTGAAATCATCTTTTTGTTTTTAGAAAATGAAGCTTTAAATTCAAAAGCCAATTTATCATAGGCTTCTTGTAACTCATCAAAAGTATATGAATTAGAAATAGATGAGTTAGAAGTTACCTCCCCCTCATTGAGGGCCATCAAGCATAGGTTGACTTCTTCATTTTCGGTGGAGTCATCGTCACTCCATGTAGCCACATATGCTTGCTTCTTTGAAGATGATCCCCTTTTGATTGACTTGTGGGAGTCCTTCATCTTCTCCTTTGATTCGTGCTTTGAGGATCTCTTACTTTTGTTCCTCACGAATCGATCGAAGTCAATGAAGAGTTGGGCAAGCTCTTCATCTTCTTCACTATCCTCCTCACTTGAATCTTCAAAGTGGATGCACTTGGAGGATTTTAGAGCAACGATGTTGATATTTACACCAAGCTCTTGAACCTTTTTCTTCCCCATCGCTCTAATCTCTTCCTTCTTCTTCTCCTCTTGTCTTCCTTTCATCATAATTTGATGTGTGAGGAGCGACCCCATGAGTTCATCAAGCTTGAGTGTCTTTAGATTTTTGGCTTCGATGATGGCGGTCTTTTTTGAGTCCCATGACTCGGGAAGGGAATAGATGAGCTTACGAACAAGCTTCTCCTCCGGAATGATCTCTCCATATCCTCTAAGTTCATTGGTGATGGTGGAGAATCGATCGAACATCTTTGCTATGTCCTCTTCCGGATTCATCTTGAAATTCTCATACTCTTGATTGAGGAGTCCAATCTTGGTCTCCTTTACTTCGTTTGTACCCTCGTATGTGACTTCTAGCTTGTCCCAAACTTCCTTGGCACTTTCACAAGAAGATATCTTCTCATAGATGCTTGGATGAAATGCACAAACAAGAATATGCAAGGCTTTGTGATTAAGCACCATCTTCTTGCGATCTTCCACGCTCCATTCCGCCTTTATTCCTTTTGGTACAAATGATCCATCTTCAACTATATCCCATAGCTTGTAGTCTCTAGAGTTGATGAAATACTTCATCCTTATCTTCCATTGGGAGTAGTTGGACCCGTCAAAGAAAGGTGACTTGTCAATGGATTGAGCCATGGAATGTCGGTTGATCGTAAATTGGTCGAGCTCTCCGGATCTTCTCAATAGGATGTTAATCCTCCTTGATTGAGCCTCGCTCTGATACCAATTGTTAGGCTTGAAGTGGCTCGATGCATAACCGATTAGATTAGCCAAGTGGTGGAGAAGTGGCAATTTGGGTGGATAAGTGTGGAAGCAAAAAATAACACAATGATTTTAGAGTGGTTCGGCCTTCGAACAAGCACCTACATCCACTACCTTAGCTTCCCACTAAGGATTTCCAAATTCACTAAGAATTTCAACCTTTTAAGGCCAAAGGGATAACCTTACAACCCTAGACTCAAAGCCGAATCTAGCATCCAAAGTTCACAACCCGAACTTTGGGAATTCACTCAAACAAGAAAACTTAGCAAACTTGAATCCTTCTAATAAGGCTAGTGTTTGCAACTAAGCACTCACCCAATTCCTAATTACACTTGAGCATATATTGACAATTGAGCTCACAAGTGTTTGTCTACCCAAATAATAGGAAATTAAGCACTAAGACAATTTCTTGATCATAATGTTGTTACAAGTGAAGCATTAGTCTTCTCTTGATGCTTGAGGCTTCCTTTTATCATCCCAAATGAGCTTCTAGCCGTTTATGACCGTTGGGAATGTTTTGGAGCCGTTTGGAGCTGATTACAAGGCATATTTCTGTTTCTGGTATAGGTGGTATCGATACCGCTTGAACTGGTATCGAAACACCCTCTTTGGGAAATAGCCGTTGACCTGCATTTAAGAACTGGTATCGATACTGGTATCGATACCGCTCCTAGCCGTTGGGTTTTTTTATAAAATCATTTTGACCGTTGGGGGTGTTTCGAAACAGGTTTCGAAACAGAGCATTACAGTGGCAAAAAGGTATCGATACCAGTATCGATACCACTGTGGTTTTGCCTTTGAAACCATGGTATTGAAGAACAGGTATCGAAACACCTTAAGGGTGTATCGAAACACCTGGGTTAAAAACACTTATTTGGTTTCTTTAAATCATTTAAAACATATTTAAAATCACTCAAAAACATCTTAAATATATTTTCAAATAGTTTGGACATAAGAACCATTTTTGAAATCTTTTCAAATTAGTCCAAAACTATTTTTCAATTATTATATCAAAACATTAGTTCTACATGAAAGTAGTGGCTTTAAGTTTTAAAATTTCTATAAATAAATGTTTAAATTAAGAAAATATTGATTTGAACAATTAATCGATTCTATTTAAATTAAAAATATGGATAGATATATTATAAGATTCAACTGAATTTATTTCATATTCCAAAAATTATCACGACGAAATTAATAATAAAATAAAATTAATGGTGTAAGAAACATAACTAAATAACAAATTAATTTTAATGTTTTAAAAATATTTAAAATACTATTTTTAAAAAAATTGTTTTAAATTATAAAAATATTTTTAATTTTGATACTTATTTAAAAATAGTAAATAATAAATTTTCAAAAAATTGAAACATTTTTAAAAACTCTGAATATTAAATATTATTATAAAATTAAGGGTGGATTTAAAACAAAGCGAATTTATATATAAATCGTTAATCAAAATAAAAAACTAATATTTTATATTTTATACATTTTATAATATTTTATCATCTTTAAATAAATATATTTTCTATAAAATCATTTAATATTTTATAATTTTAATATATATATATTTAATTTTTAAATATTTCTAAAGACTTTTTAAACAATTTATTATGTTTTTATACAATTTTAATAATATTTATTATTATTATTTTAAAATAAATGAAAAATTTAAAAATACTTTAATATCTTTATTTTAAATTTTTAAATATTTTAAAAAATAAAAATTAGAAATTATAAAAAAGAAACTTGACACTCTTGTGTGTGCCATGCAGGCACAATATAATATTGTCGCATGGCAATTGACAAATTACTTAAAACCGTTAAAACTTAAAAATTTGATCAAATTACTTGATTGATATATTTTTTAGTTCTTTAACTAAATTATTTAATTTTTAATATAAAACATAATTTAGTAAAAAAAAATCAAGGCTACGGGCGTAAATGAACAGGGTGTTCGACGAGCTACTCGTGAACCGTTCATATAATGTTCGTTTATGTTCGTTTATTAAGTTAAATAAACGGGTATGAACAGATATTTATGTTCGATTAATAAACGAACGAACATAAACATAAGTGCGTTCTGCTCGTTTATATTCACGAACTAACTCGTTTATGTTCGTTTATAAGCTCGTTTATATTCACGAACTAACTCGTTTATGTTCCTTTATAAGCTCATTTATAAGCTCGTTTATAAGCTTGTTTATGTTCGTTTATAAGCTCGTTTATGTTCGTTTGTTAGCTCGTTTATGTTCTTTAATAACCCTAAATTCAAAGTATATAAACGAGCATGTTCACAAACGTTAAACTGATATGTTCGTAAACGCTAAACAAACATGTTCATGAACACTAAACAAACATGTTCGTGAACGCTAAATAGACAAATTGATGAATATATGCAAACGAACTTGTTCGCGAACGCTTAATGAACTTGTTCACGAACGTTAAACGAACATATAAACGAATACGTTCACGAACGTTAAACGAACACATTCGTGAACGTTAAACGAACCGAGCTTGAACACGACAAAAAATAAACGAACCAAACTGAAACATACCATTAAAAATTTAAACGAATACGAACATACCATTAAAAAATTATTGAACCTAAAAATCTATTATATTTAAAATTTAAATATAAATTTCTTGGTTAATGAAAATTACGGTGTGCCTTTTTAGTGTACTATTTAATACTCTTAATTCAACTTCAAAGTAACTTTAATTACATAAAATTAATTTAATCGACATGTCCTAAACCCTTTGGGCGAGACATAAAAAATAATGTTAGTCTTAAAATCTAAAAAAATTAACCAATCTAAGCATGACAGCTCAGTTAAAACAACTGCCAATTTTTAACTGCCAACTGCCAAGTTTCAAACTCTGCTTAAATTAAGCACGTGAGTTAGTTCTTTCAATTACCTACCTAAAAGTCCACGTAATTCACATTGGACGAAAAAAATTGTGTGCAACATGTATCTAGAAATATAATAATAATTATGAGTAAGTGTGAGCAAAACTCGACTTGAAAAAATAAATAATTCGATTTGGCTCGAGGCGAAAATATTCGATTCATTTTGATTTAATTCAAAATTTTATAAACTCGATTTAATTAAAAAAATCAAATAAAGTTTGAGTTGTAAAATGCAAATTTGAATAACTCGAAATTTTTAGTAATTAAAGGATTTATTTTTACGTTCGAGATGAATCTCTCAATTTTTTATGATATATAAATTGATATATGAAAATATAAAGAAATATTGTTACATATGAAGAGATATATAGATATATATCTTGTATGATTAAAGAAATTCATTTAAATTAAATTTATATTATACTATAATATAATAAATAATTAAAATTAAATTTTTATAAGAACTCAAAAACTTGACTCAAATTTCTTAAACTCCAATCGAATCAAAAAACTTCAAATAAAGCTTAAATGGTAAAATGTGATTCGTAAACTCGAATAACTAAAATTTTTTTGGCTTGACTCGACTCGAATACTCACCCCTAATCATGAGATGTTATACGTTGTTGTTCATTTTATTTTTAATTATAAGGTTAAGAACTCGATTCTTACTGATGAAAATAAAGTATATTTTATACAGGGACGCAAATATTTATAATATATTTTTGTTATAATTGTATTTAAGGTCATTTTTTGTTTAAATAATAATAAAATAAGTTTTTTATCTCTCTCAAATTTTAGATTTAAAGACTTAATCGATAATTATCCCTCTTAATATTTGATCCTAACTTCATCTTATCTATTAATAAAAATACCCATGACGAAACGATTAATCATTACCGTTGATGAAATATATTTTGCTAAAGACAATCTACTAAACAACTTAATCAATATTTTGAGTTTGAATTATTTAAAAAAGGACAACGTTAATATTTATTAAAAATGTTATTTTAAATCGAATATATAAAATTTATAAATATTTAAATCATTAAACAAGTACATGAAAATATCAATAGTTCATAAAAAAAAAAAAGCGGTATTAATTTAATGTTGATTTTCCTTTTATTCCGACGTTAATGGTAATTTTGAGATATTTTGATTTTTAAATTTTAATATTTGAACCTCATATTGAATTATTTTTAGAATATTAACCAGCCAAATCGGTTAATTTAATTGTAATAAATAAAAGATAATAATAAATTTGGATGAATACTCCAAATTGGAGAGAAAAAAAACTAGATATAGCAACTTTTCAAGTTTAAAGAATTGAATATAAAAATTATAAAGACTCTTTTATATAATTTTAATAATTATTTATTTTTAATGTATTTTTAATATTTTTATTTTTATATATATATAAAATTAACATATCTGCTTAAAGATCATTTAAATTTAATAATTAACGAATTTGTATTAAAAGTATCCTTTCATAAATCTGTTTAAATAACTAAATAATTATCACCTATTATTTTAATTTATCAATCACTTTTATAGAATCAATTAATTAAATTAATTGATATAATATATTATTAATTAATAATTAATAAAACATGTTATTAACTAATTACCAAAAAACAAACTCTTTCTAAATTTATTAGGATAATAAAATTGACAAGTACTCTATTAATTAATCTATTTTGGGTACATACCCTTCGGGAATTCCTTTGATAATAAAGGATATTTCTCGATACGATTTGATTTGATTTGATTTAAAAGTTTAAAATTTAAAAAATTATTTTATATAATATTTAAATATAGAAATAAAATATTATTTTAAAATTAAAAAAATTAAATTTAATATCTTTCACTCAAATATAAATTTACAACTCATATTGAATAAACTAACTCATTTTAAAATTTATTGTAAAATTTACCTAAAATATTATTAATAAATTTAATATTTTAAAATTTACCGTTTTTTAATATTAATTAACCTGTCGTATTTCTTGTTTTTAATTTTTTTATTTTCTCACCTCTTCTTTAATGTACGCCGTCGCGAGTGTTTGCTAATTTACGCCTTCCTCTCAAAAGGGTTACCTTTTAGAACTTGCAGGTTTTTGGAGTATCGTGTCGGGGTGTGTCTGATTCTGATACAAAGGATTATTAATTTCTTGCCAAAAATTTTAATTTTTTTGGTATATTTTTATTTTATTTTCCTTAATAAGAGAAGGAGGATTCAGGGGAGTCTAAAGATTCTTATTCTTTTAGCATATAAATAGAGAGATTTCTGCATTGCTTGCTTCTCAGACGAGTGCAGAAGTAAAACAAAAAGACTTTCTTTGATAAACCAGAGAATCAAAGAGACAAAAGACTAACTTCTGGTTAATCCCAAGATCAAAAATCTCTCAAACAAACAAATATCTATAATGGGTATCCATTGTTTCTTCTTCTTCTTCAGAATGGGGGTTTGGTTTTGTTCATACTGAAAAATTTCATAGCTTTTAGAGTCAGAGTCTTAGCTATAAGTTTTGTGCTTGATTTCTAGTATGATTTCTTTCCTCTCCATGTTTTTCTATGGGTTTCAATTGATGGGACTTGGGAGGCCTTGCTCTTCTTAAACAAATTGACAAACACATAGAGAACTATTTTGTTTTTCTTCCTCTGCCCAAAGTTTTTATGTTTCAATCGTTTTTTATGTCTTAACTCTTACCACTCTCAGAACATGTCTGTTTAAGGTTTTGCAGAGGCTTTTGTTTCTGTTTTTTTTTGAATGGTTGGTCCTGGTTTTGAATTTTTATCCTTTGTTTATATCAATGACTTTTTTTTTTCTCTCTTTTCTTGTTTTTTTCAGAGATGAACATGAGCTTTTCCCATGACATGGATGATGAATATGAGAAACTCATCAGAAGAATGAATCCACCCAGGTAACAAAAAACCCTCCTTTATTGTACTTTCATAGGAGTTGGTAAAAAATTTCACTTTAACCTTTCTTGTCAGGGTTGTGATTGATAATGAAGCCTGCAAGAATGCAACAGTTATAAGGGTATGTATATATATGTATGTCCCTTTTAATTTTCCTTGTTCTTTTCCATGTTTCTTAACTTCATATTTGGTTTTTCAATGCAGGTTGATAGCGCAAACAAACATGGAATCCTTCTTGAAGTTGTACAAATCCTGACTGATATTAATCTTATCATTACTAAGGCTTACATATCATCTGATGGCAATTGGTTCATGGATGGTAAGAGTTATATATATATATATATATATTTATTTACATATATCCTTTTTAGAAGTTGTCATCTGGTTCTAAAATTTATGTTCTTGTTTTTTGAAACCAGTTTTCAATGTTACTGATCATGATGGAAACAAAATCTTAGATGAAGGGATTCTAGATTATATAAGGAAGGTAAGCACTAAGCTGTACAATTTTAATTGATTTGTCTTTTTGTTTCTCCCCTCTTATTTTCCTGGGTTGTTTTTACTAATTATTTGGCTTGGTGTCCAGTCTTTAGGACCAGAATCTTGTTTCACACCTTCAATGAGATCTGTTGCGGTCAAGCAATCAATGGACCACACCTCAATTGAGTTAACAGGAAGTGATAGGCCGGGATTGTTGTCGGAAGTCAGTGCTGTCCTGAGGCATCTTAAATGCAATGTAGTAAATGCTGAAGTTTGGACACATAACACTCGTGCTGCGGCTGTGATGCAAGTGACCGATGAGGAAACGGGAACCGCAATTACTGACCCGGAGAGGCTGACCAGGATAAAGACACTTCTTTGCAATGTGCTTAAGGGAAGCAACAAGTCCAGTTTAGCCAAAACTGTAGTCTCCCACTCGGTCACACATACTGAGAGAAGGCTTCATCAGATGATGTTTGCTGATAGGGATTATGAACTAACCGGGGAAGATGTCTTGGACGACAGGCAAAGGCCGAATGTCGATGTTGTTAATTGGTATGACAAGGACTATTCAGTCGTTACCATTAGGTGTAAAGATAGACAGAAACTTCTGTTCGATACGGTTTGCACCTTGACAGATTTGGACTATGTAGTGTTTCATGCAAATATCGATACTTTGGGGACCGATTCTTATCAGGTACCACCATTCTTTTATCCTCTCTCTTTACGTAGCTTCTTCTCATGAGTTCTGGGATTGAAAGTATGTTCGTTTTGTAGGAACATTACATCCGGCATATAGACGGATACCCGGTGAAATCAGATGCCGAGAGAGAAAGGCTAACTCAGTGTCTTGAAGCAGCAATTGCCAGAAGAGTATCTGAGGTGAGTACCCTTTCATGCATAAACTTGAATTTCAGACAATACAAATATTTTACCTGAATAATGCATTTCATGACATCAAACGTATCAACATTTTCTTCATATCTTAAATATCTTTAATTTGTACAAAATAATATTTCAATTTGTTTAAGGAATCATTTTCCATGTGTTTGTACTATTCTACTGCTTGTTAATAAATTAATCCCTATGTAATTTTCATATCTGAGTCGGAGTGACATAGGTTGCCTTGTTGGTAGTTTTTTTATAACCAACTTGTCTCCAATCCAGGGATTGAAGCTAGAACTCTGCACCACAGACAGAGTTGGATTGCTGTCTGATGTAACTCGGATCTTTCGAGAGAACAGCCTGAGTGTCACCCGAGCTGAAGTAACAACAAAAGCAGGCAAAGCGGTTAACACATTCTATGTTCGCGATGCATCCGGATATCCTGTTGATGCCAAGACCATAGATTCTATCAGACAAGTTATTGGCCAGACCATACTAAAAGTGAAAGGCAACCCTGAAGACAATAAACCAGTTCCCCAGGAATCTCCAACAAGGTTCCTTTTTGGTGGTCTCTTCAAGTCCAGATCTTTTGTCAACTTCAGCTTGGTGAGATCATATTCCTAGGAACATATATATATAGGAATGTAAATGAATACTCATATAGGTTTGGATGTTAGATCCTAGTTTTATTTTGTCTGGTGTAGGAAACCATTTATCAGTTAAGGTAATAGAAAATTATGTGACAATCACATAGGTAGAAATTCCAGACCTGTGAATATGCAAACTCATCTTTGTCTTTTACTGTGTATCCAATCTATAGTTGGATCCACAAAAGCTTGAAAATGAAACTGTGACTTGTCGAGTTAGTACATGATTGATCTTCATTGGCTATTTACCCTGATTCAGTTTCTTTATGTTTTGTGTGTGTTAATGACAAGATGTGCTTTATGTTTTGACTGTAATTTTGGACGATTGCCATTATATTTAATTTCTGTTTTTGATGGAATTATTTAAAGTGGTAGGTGACGACTTTAGGCTGACTGATCGCACCCACCAATAAGTATGGCGGTTTTGGTGGTGGTGTTTTGCTAATCATTTATTATGTTTTTTTTTTAAAAGAAGTTTTTGGGTGAAAAGTGATTTTTTTATGGGTAAAGAAGCGTACACGTTTATGCCTCGTTAAAAAAACTTCTTAAATTTAAATGGAGGAAAAAGAGTGCACAAACGAATACTTACAAGATCAGCGCCACAAACGGCTACAAAAAAACAAGACATTAATCAGGGACCGAATTAGTCTGAACTAGCTGAATAACCTCACTAGGTGGTGTATTATAAATATACAATCCAATCAGTTTACCTCTCATCATCGTGGCAAGACAATCCGCAACCATATTTAGTTGTTGAAAGTAATAGAAAACATGATTTTTTCATGTCAAAAATATTATTTAATTCGGTTTGAAAAATATTTTCTTTAAAATTTAAATTTTTAACTTTTAGTTTTTCCAAAGACACTTTTAAATAAAATTAATCATTTGTTCTCGTTTGTATCGCAGATTATTTTAGTGTTTTAGTGGGTTGATCTTGGCAAGTTTTTAAGACCATGCATGTGATTTACAGTCAATTTTGTTATTTGAATTGAGAATTTTATTTTATGATTTAAACTTTAATTCTATTATATTTGATAATTTGTATATTCGAAAATTTAAAGTTTTTATAAGTAGAATCACAAATTTTGAAAAATACATAAACTAAATTTTATATTTAGATAATTAAATATCTGAACATCCTATACGAGTATTTAATAGGGATGAATATCCGATCGATTCATGTTATAAAATTTTGAATTATTCGACTTGATGAGTTTAATTTTAGCATTCAAACTTTCGTTTAAATTTTTTTTGAACCGAATCGAGTCGAATTTTTGAGTTATAAAAATTTAATTGTAATTATTTATTATATTATAGTATGATTTGATTGTAATTTAAATGACTTTCACTAATCACATAAGATATGTATATATATTTTTTCATATATGATAATATTTTTTTATATTTTTATGTTCGGTATATATATATCATAAATATTTGTTGGACTCGTCTCAAACTTAAAAATAAATCATCTAATTACTAAAAAATTGAGTTATTCAGATTTCTATTTTACAACCCAATATTTATTTAATTTTTTTAGTCTAGTCGAGTTTATGATTTTTTGAGTCAAGTCAAGACGAATTGAATATTTTTACTTCGAGTTAAGTCGAGTTATTTGATTTTTTTATTCGATCAAATTTTGCTCATCCATAGTATTCAATATCTGAATATTTAGATATTCATTTTTATGGATAAGATGTTAGTAAACCACGTAGCGTGGTTCGTGGCCTCCACGTTGTGCATGAGTGGAGTTGGCCGTTCATGCTCAATTTAACACATTTCCACTTTACTTGAATGGTGGACGTGGGGTTGTGGGTCATGTAACCGACCATAATGTTGGTTTTTGATGGGGAACCAATCACTATAAATACCCCATTAGCCTAAGGTCCCTAAACATCAAAACATAAATTCACATATTCCATCTAGTGAGCTTTTGAGTGCTTAGAAGATTTTGGCGGTTTAGTTCTTTTGTGGTCGAGTTCTTTAATTTTACGGTGGTTCGAGGTGTTACCACGGTGGTCCGACGAGCTCGACGATGGTACAACCACATCTCTTTTGGCATAAGGTTTTGATAATGGCTGGAGGTATTTATTTCGATCCTTTTCCGCTGCGTTTATGCTCGTTTAATGTTTTACATTTGGTATCAGAGCCATGTTAAATCCCAGCTTTGTCATGTAAAATTTTTCTCAAAATTAAAATGTCATTTTGATCTTTAAATTTCGAAATTTTGAGAAAAATTATGTTACAAAAATTTTATTTTTATAAGATTAATTTCTAAAATTTATTAATTTATTTTTCTTAAATAAATTTTAGAAATTAATATATAGTATGTGCCTAAATTAAGAAATGTTATAACTTTAGTTGTATGCATAAAATTAGGTACATAAAACTTTATTACTTATTGCATAAAACTTTAGCAATAAAACTATAGAATATGTCTAGAGATCTAAATAATTTATTTAATTAGAGAATTAGCCACAACAACTTTAATTAAATAAAATTATAATAAGATCTCATAAGGACTAGACATAAAATAAAGTTTAGGGTTAATATCTAGCTAAGTGATTTTAATAATTTTATTTAGTTAAAAGACTAGCCACAACATCTTTAGTTAAATAAAATTACTAAGGTTAAAATCACATAAAGAAAGCTTAGATATTAAATCCCTTAACATTAAGGTAAAAATTATTAGATAAATTTTTATAATTACCCACAGGAGTTATAAAATAAATTTAATAATTTTTATATAAAGGATAGAAAATATTCTATCAAAATGAATCTAATCGAATTAAAAATTTAACTCACAGGCAATTTTTATGTCACTAGATTCATTATTTCTATAATTTGTATTGGTAAATTATAGCTTAAGTTATGCCTCAAATTTATACTAAGCATATATGTTAATTTATTTTGCAGCATTATTACCTGTGAATATCTCTGATAATAGAGTAGATATCCCTGAATTAACTAGTGAGAACTTTAAGTTCTGGAAGGAAGGCATTCTTCTTCAATTAGGGTGTATGGATATTGACTATGCTATAAGGAAATCTGAACCACATATAAGTGACACCAGCAATCAGGCTGATCTTGCTCTATATGAAAAGTGGGAGTGATCCAATCGCTTAAGCATTATGTTCATTAAGAGTAAGGTTCCTGCTGATGTTCGTGGCTCGATTAAGCATTATGAGAATGTCCAAGAGCTATTAAAGGCTATAGAGAAACAGTTTCAAACTTCTCAAAAGTCTTTAGCCAGCACCTTAATTATGAAGTTCACATCTCTAAGGCTCACTACGGTGAGAGGTGTGTGTGAACACATCAATAAGATGCGTGATTTGGCAGCTCGACTTAAAGCACTTGAGGTTGAAATGTCTGAATCTTTCATGGTGTACTATATATTGAACACTCTTCGTCCTCAATACGGGCCATTTAAGATCTCTTATAACACATAAAGATAAATGGTCTATTGATGATCTTTTGACCATGTGTGATCAAGAAGAGGGTCGGCTCGTACTAGAGATGGGAGAGAATGCAATGACGGTTACTCAAGGAAAGCATTCAGTCTAAGCCAAGCAATAGGGGAAAGCTAAAATGCAACCCCAAGCTGACATCAAGAAAGAGTTCACGTGTTTCTTCTATAAAAAGAAGGGACACATGAAGAAAGACTGTGTCAAGTATAAGGGCTGGCTTGAAAAGAAAGGTAAATCAATCTCGCTCGTTTTCTTTGAGTCAAATATGGTTGATGTTAATTATAACACACGGTGGATTGATTCTGGTTCTACAATTCATGTCTCAAATTCCTTACAGGGATTAAAAAACATGAGGAAACCAGTGGGAGCTGAGCGATACATCTATTCAGGAAACAAGATGCAATCGCATGTGGAAGCTATTGAGACCTGTGAATTAGTGTTTAGTAGTGGCTTTGTTTTAATTTTAGAAAAAAACTTTTTATATTCCTAGTTTTTCTAGAAATTTAATTTCTATTTCAAGACTTGTACCTTTTGAGTATTGTTTTAATTTTTCAAATGTTGGTTTCAATTTATTTTATAAATCTAAAATTGTTGGAAATAGAATTTTATGTGATGGTCTTTACTCTAGTGATTTACAAAATAATGCCACTCATAATGTTATGCACATTCAAACTGGTACTAAACGATATGTTATAAATGAAGATTCCTCTACTATACGGTATCGAAGATTAGGTCATATCTCCATTGAAAGGATTAAAAGATTAGTAAATGATGAGGTACTCAATACCTTAGATTTTACTGATTTTGATACTTGTGTAGACTGCATTAAGGGTAAGCAGACTAACAAGTCAAAGAAAGGTGCCAAGAGGAGTTCGACCATATTGGAAATCATCCATCCTGCTATCTGTTGCCCAGATATGGATGTGCAAGGTCAGAAATACTTTATCACCTTTATAGATGATTACTCACGATACATGTATCTCTACATGCTTCATCATAAAAGTGAAGCGTTAGAAGCCTTTAAGGTTTTCAAGGCTGAAGTAGAGAAACAATGCAGTAAGCAAATAAAGATTGTGAGAACAGATAGAGGTGGTGAGTATTATGGTAGATATACAGAAGATGGACAAGCACATGGTCCATTTGCGAAGTTTTTTCAAGACAACGGTATAGTTGCCCAATACACCATACCAGGCTCGCCTGATCAAAATAGTGTTGCGGAAAGAAGAAACCGAACTTTAATGAATATGGTGCGAAGTATGCTTAGTAGCTCTAAGCTACCTAAGTCTTTATAGGTTGATGCTCTCAAGACGGCTGTGTATATATTAAACTGGGTCCCAATCAAGGCTGTCTCAAAGACACCTTTTGAGTTATTCAAAGGTTGGAAACCGAGTTGGCGACATATACGCGTATGGGAATTCCCGTCTGAAGTGAGAATTTATAACCCATAAGAAAAGAAACTGGACCCAAGGACTATTAATGGGTATTTCATTGGATATGCCGAAAAATCCAAAGGTTACAGATTCTATTGTCCATCTAATAGCACTAGAATTGTGGAATCAAGAAATGCAAAATTTCTTGAAAATGACTCAAATAGTGGGAGTGATCTGTCTCGGGATTCAATACCCGTAGATCAACCATCCACTTCAAGTGAGAGATTGGTTATCATATATAACACACCTCAAGCTCAATCGGGTGTTGAACAACCAATCAATGAAGTTCTACAAACTGCTGAAAACAACCCAATAGATCAAGTTGTTCAAGAAATCCTAGAAATTATTGAACAACCAGTTGAACAACATGATCCACAAGAGAATGTTGATTCAACATTAAGAAGATCTATTAGAGAAAGAAAATTAACAATTTCTAGTGATTATTTTGTGTATTTACAAGAATCTGACTATAATGTTGGAGCTAAAAATGACCCTGAGTCATTTTCAAGTGCCATGAGATGCAATGAGTCACAATTATGGTATGATGCTATGAAGGATGAGATGAATTCTATGAAGAGCAACGAAGTTTGAGATCTTGTACCGTTGCCTGATGGTGTAAAAGCCATTAGATGTAAATGGTTCTTCAAAACAAAAAGAGACTCAAAAGGCAACATAGAAAGATATAAAGCAAGACTCGTTGCTAAAGGATTCACTCAACGAGAAGGAATCAATTATACTGAGGCTTTTAGTCCAGTATCTAAGAAAGATTCCTTACGCATTTTGTTAGCATTAGTAGCTCAATTTGATCTTGAGTTACAACAGATGGATGTGAAAACTGCCTTTCTTAACGGTGATCTAGAAGAAGAGGTATACATGAAACAACCTGAAGGATTTTCCTCTAGTGATGGTGATCACTTAGTTTGCAAGTTAAAGAAATCCATATATGGATTGAAATAAGTCTCCCTCCAGTGGTATTTAAAATTCCATGAAGTTATCTCTTCATTTGATTTTGTTGAGAATATCATGGATCAATGTATATACCAAAAGGTCAGTGAGAGTAAAATTTGTTTCCTTATCCTATATGTGGATGACATTTTACTTGCAACGAATGACAGAGGTATGCTACATGAGGTGAAACAATTTCTTTCTAAAAACTTTGATATGAAAGATATGGGTGATGCATCTTATGTCATTGGCATTAAGATTCATCGTGATAGACATAAAGGTATCATAGGTCTATCTCAAGAAACCTATATCAACAAAGTTTTAGAAAGGTTTTAGATGAAAGATTGTTCACCTAGTGTTGCTCCTATCGTGAAGGGTGATAAGTTCAATTTAAACCAATGCCCGAAGAACGAATTTGAGAAAGAGCAAATGAGAAACATTCCATATGCTTCTACTGTTGGAAGCCTAATGTATGCTCGAGTCTGTACAAGACCTGACATTGTATTTGTCGTTAGGACGTTGGGAAGATATCAGAGTAATCCGGGTATAGACCACTGGAAAGCTGCAAAGAAGGTTTTAAGATACCTCAAAGGGACAAAAGAATACATGCTTACATATAGATGATATGACCATTTGGAGGTGATTGGCTACTCTGATTCAGACTTTGCTGGTTTTGTTGATTCACGTAAATTAACATCATGTTACATATTTATGTTTGCCGGCGGAGCTATATCTTGGAGGAGCATTAAGCAGACTTTGACTGCTACTTCCACTATGGAGGCTGAGTTTGTTTCATGTTTTGAGGCTACCTCACATGGAATATGGTTAAAGAGTTTCATTTCTGGGCTTAGACTTGTGGACTCAATCTCTAGGCCATTAAGAATATATTGTGACAATTTAGCTACTGTCTTTATGGCTAAGAACAACATAAGTGAAAGTCGAAGTAAACACATCGACATTAAGTATCTAGCCATAAGGGAACGTGTTAAAGAAAAGAAAATGGTCATTGAGCATATTAACACTGAGCAGATGTTAGCTGATCCTTTGACTAAGGGCATGCCACCACATAAATATAAGGATCATGTTGTCACTATGGGACTTGTTCGTACTTTGTAATTTTTCATTGTAAGAACAATTCAGTTGAAACTCTAATAAAGTTTGATATTTCTCATTTATGTTGTGTACACATTAAGTTTATTATTTCGAGAAATATCACTAAAGTTTGGACCTAGAATAAACATTTGGTCTATTCATTAAGTATATGGGCTAAAGTGTTAAGACTTGATGTATTGTGATACATGGAAGATATAACTCAATCATAAGAGGAAATGTTGTCATGATTCATACATTATGTTTTAACTTTAAGTACTGATGAACGACACGAACCAAGTAGGAGAATGTTAGTAAACCACGTAGCGTGGTTCGTGGCCTCCACGTTGTGCATGAGTGGAGTTGGTCGTTCATGCTCAATTTAGCACATTTCCACTTTGCTTGAATGGTGGACGTGGGGTTGTGGGTCATGTAACCGATCATAGTGTTGGTTTTTGATGGGGAACCAATCACTATAAATACCCCATTAGCCTAAGGTCCCTAAGCATCAAAACATAAATTCACATATTTCATCTAGTGAACTTTTGAGTGCTTAGAAGATCTTGACGGTTTAGTTCTTTTGTGGGCGAGTTCTTTAATTTTACGGTGGTTCGAGGTGTTGCCACGGTAGTCCGACGATCTCGACGGTGGTGCAACCACATCTTTTTTGGCATAAGATTTTGACAATGGCTGGAGGTATTTATTTCGATCCTTTTCCGCTGCGTTTATGCTCGTTTAATGTTTTACATAAGATACAAAACACTATTTTATTGATTCAAATTTTTAAATATTTATTTTTTGATCGGATCAAATTCGATATCCGAAAATATAACCCCTAATCATCGACTATCAACGATATTTAAATACAACGTAAATGCAAATAACGTTTACATATCATAACATCGTGGCATAATATTAGTGATGAATCAAAAGATACTAAAAAAAAGCAGTTGCACCACTAAAAATTTAAATTTTCATATAATTTATGTCTTTTTTTATTAATTATCTTAATTCACTTCCTCTAAAATTTTATATTTCACACCTTAATTTACGCATAATCTTCTAAGTTATTTCTAACATAAAACTCTATACATGTCTCTGTATGGAAAAATTATTAAATGAATCTTGTTCACCACGTCATCCATAGTTCCAATTAATCAGGACTGTTGATCTTAATTTTTTTTTAAGTAAATCATCACCTCTTTCTTACATGGACTTAGTGGATAGGTAATTATTAGGTGATTATTTAAAGATCAACGGTCCTGATTACTTGGACTGCATGAAAAAATATAATGATTTACGAAACATTTAAACATAGGGATTAAATTATTGAGCAGAGACCAAGGTCCCTTGGACCCTCATTGTGCTCCATCCCTGCTGAACACAACATATCTGTTCTGTCTAAGCCCACGGTTGCCCATCTGGTTTGTACATATCCATGCTTGGCTACAGATTTTATCGATTCGAATCAATTTGACTTGAATTTCCCGACGTTAAAACGAAAAGAGTTTCTAAACAGATGGGACTCCCTAAAGGCCATGACCATACAGGGTGGCTTTAGGGATGAATGGTCCATAACAAAAGAAAGCTACCCAACATCAGACATGAATCCATACAAGATCGTTTGAAATACTCAGTTAGAGGGGATGAAACAACTAGCCAACATTTATGTCGTGACAATCATTATCTTAAAAGATTACATGTTACATGCGATTATAAATGTCGAAATTCAAACTCAAACATATTGTCCGGACCGATTGAACAAGATTAACCAGTACAACCTAAAGGAGGGACGTGTGCATCAGCTATATTCATGCTTCGGTCCATTACGTAGGACCTTCCTGAACCCAAGATTTCAAGCAGTTGATTTTTTATTACATGGTGTACATAAGCTCTCCCTTTTGATATCTTGGTGTCTATGGTTCGAGTTACGTTTCAGTTTTGGACCAATCTAATCTAGCTAGGAAATATGTTCTTTTCGATCTTTTAGTTGTAAGATATTTTATTGGTTTTGTTTTGCTTTTCCCACCTTATATGTCCCGAAATCTGTCATCAAAAGCTTGACTGACACATATACTAATATCTCAACAAACGAAAATTATTTCTGAGATATTTTAATAATCATATAAATTTCGATTATTTTTAAATTAAATTGAATCGAACTTTTAAATTTTGTTACTAACGTTCCCAAAAAAGGGAGGTTAGCAAGCAATTACATATAGTTTGCACAACTAGACGACATTGGAGCATGCCCAACAAAAGTGTACACTCCCTAGAATCCAAGGAAAACACTATTCTTTTCCATCATTGTCGATTGTGGTATGTCACTAATATTAATCATAATAATAGTAATTATATCCGTAACCCATAATTTAAATCTCTCCTTTTATCCCAATTCATAACATATTATCTTATAAGAGAGTACAATTAGTTATTATTAGACATGTAAAAGTATAAGATATGTCACTTAATTAAAGATTATATTTGAGTTATTCTTCTTATTTAATATATATATATATATATCAATATGTGTATTAGATTAACTAATAATTTGCAATGAAGTACTCTAATGTCAATGAGGGTAGGGGTGATAACGAGTCGAGCTCGAGCTTAACCAGGCTCGGTTCGGTTTGACCCAAAATAAACAATTTTGTTATATTTTATATAAAAGATAGAGTCTCGTTAAAAACTCTTTTCATAACTAACACCGAAAACAAAATTCAATATTGATAGAGGGAAAAAATGTCCAATTTATTTTAACTAATTTATTTTTAGTGATTTTTTCCTATTTTATTTTATTATTTTTTATTAAAAAGAATACTTTTAGTGTATATGAAGCATATACATAATATAATTATTCTGAGCCTGTTCACAATCTTTTCGAGCCGAGTTTAGGTAAGTTCGGCTCGACTCGTTAAAGTCTCGAGTTGAACCCGAGTCGAATTCACTCGAGCCAAGCCCGAGTAGCTCACGCGCTGGTCAGGCTCATTATCACCCCTAAATGACGGTATATCAGTGATTGCGAAGAAAAATTGACTAAATTAATATATTTTTAAAATACGAAGGACACCCAAATATAACCTTAAATTTAAGTAACTCAAATGTAACTTTTAATAATTGAGTTATTTTAATATAATTTTTAATAATTGAATGACTTAAATATAATCTTACCGCAATTGAATGATCTTCATTATAGTTTACTCAAAATTATATCCATCAAATTTCAGGTGCAAATCGTCTACCCCTTTCCTATGCCTTTATTTATGCCTCCACTTCAAAATAAAGGGTTTAGGGTTTAGAGTTTAAGGATTTTGGTTAGGGTTCAGAGAATTAAGGGTAAGATGTATTTTTTTAAATATAGGGTTTAGGATATAAAAAATATGAGTTAGGGTTTAAAATTTAATTTTTTAATAAATTTTCAAAGAAGACATAAAGGGAGCCAAAAAAAGACAGAAATTTTTACTCTCAAATTTCATAATATGAATTTCGAATATGAATGTATCATGCATAAGTATGACACATAAATAGTTTTACCAATATATAGTTATAGAACTACACTCTTTCCCACTGCTCTCAATCATTTCAAACCCTTTCCTATTAACTTTAAACATCTTATTGGTCGGAAATAGAAAAGCTTATGAACCGAGAGATATAATCTTAATCTCATACGCCGGTTGAGGTTCAAGTTCCAAACTCTGATATAATGTCGAAGAAGTCAGTCCACCGCCGGAATGGTTCCGGCGAGCTCGACGTGTTTGAGGCAGCCAAATATTACTCGGGGCACAACGAAGCTGCAAGCCACTACCGTGCAACATTAATCAGTCAAAAGATCACACGGGACGAGAGGCAGACACTGAAAGGAGGTCGGATCAGCTTGGACGTACCGATGAGAAGAAACCCTCTTCTTCAACAGTCTCAACCGTCGGAAAAACAAGTCAATAAAGAGAAGAAACATAGGCAACCGAGTTCGCCGGGTGGTAAACTTGCCAGCTTCTTAAACTCACTTTTCAATCAAACGGGGTCCAAGAAGAAGAAAAACTCGAAATCCAGTACCACGCAGTCCATGAAAGGTGAAGAAGAAAGCTCTGGTGGTGGAAGAAGAAAAAGGAGGATGAGTATTAGCCATTTTCGTAGCTCGAACACAGTCGATACGAAGTCGTTTTATTCGTCTTCAAGCTCGGGTTTCAGAACCCCACCTCCTTATGCAGCAACATCTACAAAAAGCTACAAAGGTATCGATCTCTTGAATGAGAAAAAGAATGAGAAGCCAGCGTTCGATAATGGGATCTTCCAAAAACACAAGAATCTCAATACCCATCATCAGGATATAAATAACAAGAACGTTAGGGTTGTTGATCGGTATCAATCCCAAGATAAAGCTTTCCAGAAGTTCAGTGAGATCGATGATGGTGCAGACAGTGATTCAAGCTCCGATCTTTTCGAGTTGCAAAGCTTCGATTTAGGCATCTATTCGGGTGGTCTGCCTGTGTTTGAAACTACCAACATGGATAGCTTCAAGAGGGGAACACCTGTTTCCAATGGTGCTCTTTGAGACATGTACTCTTCTCCTTTTGCTTTAAACTTTGCCTCCAAATTGTCTTCATCGCCATTAAAGACTGTATATCTACAGTTTGGAATGTCGCCTTGTCTTTCCTTTTTAAAATTTTACTATTTCTTTCAAGTTAGCCATTTCATTTCTACTGCTTGCTTAGATTGTGCCATGATTGTTGATTTTCCAACTAAATTGACGAGGAAACACCAGCAAAAGACATCATTACGTCACATTAATATAATATTTACTATCTGCACGTGTGAGTGATTCGTATAGGAACCAAACGAAATGAATCTGAGTGTTTTAGAATGGTGAATGCTTGATGATTAATCTATTAAAAAAAATATGGTCATTATCATCTTCCTAAAAGACATATCTAATAAGATGTGTAACGTCATCATTTATATATTTCAAGATTTTTTTTTCTTTTTGGCATGTGATTAGTGTTTTTTGTCTCTTTTCAGACGTGACATTTTCTTTCACTCAACCTCGTGACGCCTTTGTCACAAACTTTCACTCTTGTATTTGACCACTTGTCGCGATTGTTCCTCTCATGGGAGTTTGACGTGAAATCGGACAGTCAAAAGGTCATTCCTATAGCACTTGTCATAGAACCATTATCATCTTTCTAAAAGATATATTTAATAAGATATGTAACGTCATCATTTATATATCTCAAAATCTTCTTTTTCGTTTCTGACGTTGAATTAATGTTTTTTTTTACTCTTTTCAAACATGACATGAAGTGCAGAGAAAATGTCTGAATCTGATATTTTTGTGCAATGATGAACCATGGTAGGCTAGTGAGAAAGTAAAGCGTGAAAGGGTAAAACATCGTACGGACGTTTACTGTATATTTCACTTAACCCCGAATTATGAGCTTTGATTGATGCTAATTAATATAAAGATTACCTTAAGAATTAAGAAGCAGGTTTTGTACCTATATGGAGGAGCCATATGCAAAAGGAAATTATTACCAAGGATGTCTTTTCAAAACACAAAATCATGAAATTTTGAGTTAAAACAGAAGTATTTTACAAGTTGCACTTTGGGATAAAAATTTGCAGAATTTAGTTTATTTCAAAGAATAAAACATTTAGATCAAGATCATGTTTTTTTTGTCTCACTTTAAAAAAAAAATTAAAATTAAATTCTAAACTCTAGCCATAATTTTTATATCTTATACCCTAAACTCTAAAAAATATACTTTATCCTTAATTCTCTTAATAATAACTATAACTTTTTAATTTTAAATTCTAAACCCACTAATTTAAATAAAAATACTAAAAAAATATAATAAAATAGCAAACGATTTTCACGTAATTTAAATGGTTGGTGATTTAAGAATCCTTTAAAGTTGAGCTCATGCGTGTAAAGCTATAAGTGTGATATTTTATTGGGTAAACTATTCAATTGACCATTTAATTATTGAATTGGTTTCGATTCGATTATTATATTTTTATTTTTTTAACATGATCATATAACTATTTAAATAATATCAATTAAGTTATCTATAGTTAAATCTAACGATATAACAATTAACAAATAAATTATATAATTATATATTTATTCTTTGTTACTTACACTTTTATTAATATGATTATAATTTTTGACATGTAACACTATTTAATTAAAAAAATAAAATCATAATTAAATTAATAAAAGTGTAAGTAATAAAAACCAAATGTATAATTATATATTTTTGTTAACTGGCGTAATATTTTATTATAAGATTTCAAGTACAGGTGGTTTAATTGATATAACTTACATAGTTATGTGGTCATATTAAAAAAAATTAAAAATATAATGATCAAATTAAAACTAACATCGTAATTAAATGATCGTTTGAATAGTTTACCTTTTTAAATTCCCTTTCCTTTGTGTGACTGAATAAAATAAAGACCTAATGATAGTCTTTTCGTAAGGCATGATGTCTGTTATGGAGTGTAGAGCACTAAAAAAAGAGCCTAGATAACAAGGCATGATAGACGTAAATGATGCATGGGGGCAACTTAAGGCCAGATACTAGTGGATGGAGAGGGGCTCATCCGGTTAATTTAGGAATGGTGATTTTAAAGTAAAGATATTTTTTTTTTTAGCTACGGTGGTTACAGTAGTATCTGTTTTAGAGTATATACTCTTAACCATTAAACATTGATCGCTCAATCACTGTACTGATAGTACTGGTGCTCGAACCCATAACCTCCAAGAATAACTATTCCTTTAACCAATAAGGCTAGATGGTTCGTGCAAAGATGACTGGTTTTGAAGGTGGTAATTAGGGTGAATGCAACTTAATTCGAAAAAAATAAAAAAAATGTTTCAATTCGAGATAAAAAATTGTTTTGTTCTAATTCGACTTGAAATTATATACATTCGACTTAAAAAAATTAAATAAAGTTAGAGTTGTAAAATAAAAAATTGAGTAACTTAAAATTTTTAATAATTAGTGGATTTATTTTTAAGTTCGAGTTGAGTCTCTTAATTTTTTTTTTATATACATTTCAATATAAAAAATATAAAGAAATGTATGCACGTATGAAAAAATATGATAATATATATATATATGATTAAGAAAAGTCATTTAAATTGGATTAGAACTATACTATACTATAATTAATAATTATAATTAAATTTATATCGGAACTCAAAAACTCGACTCAAATTGAAAAAAAAATCAAATAAAGTTTAAGTTAAAAAATATAATACTTCAACTCAAATAACTTAATTTGTTTACTCAACTCGATTTAATCAAACACCCATCCTAATAAAAGCAATGTGATTATCTTTAAAAATATATTTGACATTTAAATTTAGACCATGGTTCTAGGCGTATTCCACATGTGTGATAACACAAGACCTTAAAAAAAAAGAAGGTTCCAAATTGAGTTGCCTAATAATATATATTTAAAAATTATTAATCCAAAATATTAATCGTAACCATTGATGATTAATTCCGTTAATTCTGTT
Source organism: Abelmoschus esculentus (assembly GCA_035048815.1). Classification (NCBI taxonomy): domain Eukaryota; kingdom Viridiplantae; phylum Streptophyta; class Magnoliopsida; order Malvales; family Malvaceae; genus Abelmoschus; species Abelmoschus esculentus. Next base: position 16,073,913 of record JAUCBN010000019.1, read on the forward strand.
TTAAAAACAAGATTAAAAAGTAGAATATTATGACAATTAAAAATCAACCTTAAAAGATATAGAATGTAACTACTTTAGTTATACAAGAATGATTATAATTTCTAATTTTATTATGATAAATTATACTTATTAAAGTTTTTTTTATAAAATAAAATCTTTCAAAATTAATTTTTTTATAAAATAAAACCTTTCAAAATTAAAGTGTGTGAAGCCATATATATAAATTACTATATTATAAAAAAGACTAAATGGATTTATATTAACAATAATTGAGAGTAATCTTTTAACATAAAAGTTTGTTTTTATTAAACAAAAATAACGTCATCAATAATGTCCGAGAAAATACAATAAACGTAATATATAAAAAAAAAAAATGCTATCAAGAGGGTTTAAACCTTTAACTTTAATGAAGTAAGCCCATGCTTAGGGTTGCTTATCGAGCGAATCGATCGCGAGTTAGGTATTGTTCGATTCGTATTTGTTAAAAAATTTTGTTGCTCGACTCGATTCGTTACTCGGTAAGCTCATTAAAATTGTGCTCAACTCATGCTCGTTAAAATATTTTATTGCTCAACTTGACTCGTAGCTCGTTAAGCTCGACTTGTTGCTCGTTAAGCTCACTAAAAAACTTATATTATTTTTAACTAAAATTAAAATTTAATAATACTATATGAGGTTTAATATTAACGTAAATCAAAAGATTTAATCAAAAATATTAAAAGAGTGTATAAAACACTTTTAAAGTCTAAATTAGAAAGTAACGATCCATGAATCCACAAAATTAGCATATTAAAATTAATAATTATTATTTAGATTTATTTTTGAATAAAATAATTTTAAAATAATTACTAAAAATATTTTAAAAAATTAACGATCTGTTCGCAAACTTTCGAGTCGAGTTAGACTTTGCTCGATTTAACTTGTTAAGGTATCAAATCGAGTTCGAATAGAGCCAATTCAGATTAAGTATTTATCAAATTTTGACTGAATCAAGTTCGAACAGCTCACAAACAACGCACCCCTACCCATGCCCTAACCATAGAACCAAGCCTAATTTTTGTTAAGAAAATACTCATGTTTTTCTTAAGGTAAGTCAGTTTGGTTGGTACCAAACTTTAATTAAATATCAGTCACCCTCCCCAGTCTCCACCTACCGATATATGTACCCGTAATTGTCGTATTATTGTACGAAGTGTTTGAGGTTTAAGAAAGTAGAGATTTCTTGAATTTGCTTGTTTCTTTGTATGTTTGAAAAATGGTCCTTTGAGGTAAAAATCTTGGTGAGTGTCGTTAGGGAGAAAATCATTTACCTTTTTCTCATGTCTCCTTCTATACCTTCGTTTTAAATTAAAGAGTTTAGGGTTTAGAATTCAAGGTTAGGGTTTGTGGTTAGGATTTAAGGAATTAGGGGTAGAGTGTTATTTTTTAGGTTTTAGGGTTTAAAATATAAAAAATATGAGTTAGGGTTAAAATATTAATTTTTAAAAATTTTCAAAAGAGACATGAAATGAGGCTTATAAAAGAGGCAGATGATTTTTACCCGTCGTAAGATTACTCCTTATTTTCAAAGGAAAGACAAATTAAATAAATTTATAAAATCCTAATGTGGTTATTAAGGTAGTGAATGTAGACTTTATTGAAAGAATTAAACCACTCTAAACCTCTCTTGTATTTTTGTTTTATTCTTATACTTTCTTTCACCTCCTTTAGATAATTTCGATTGTTCTATCAACGATAAAAAAAATCAAGAAATTGATGAAAAGAAATAGTTTGCAAAGAATTGCAATTATGTGACTAAATTAAATAAAATGAAAAGTTTAAAAACTAAACTACATGAAAAAAATATTTTTAGAAAATATAATTAAAAATATATACATATTCTTGTTATTTGAGTTTTATTTATTTATTTAAATTTTATTTAAAATTTTAAATTAATTTTATTTCTCAAATTAAACCGCTCATTTTAAATTTATTCTCACTTTAACCGTTCCATTTTCATCCTCAAAATATGGCTTTTATTCTAAATTGGTTACCATTTTTTTAAGATTACAATTTCATCATCAAATTATCGTTTATATTATATCATATTATTACATAATATATATAAGTGTTTCATGAAATTTAATAATTTTTATTATTGTTTTATTAACATCATATATGATTAGTATATACCGATAATTTAGGGATATGATTACAACGGTTAAAAAGTTTAAGAACCAATTTAAAATAAGAGTCATAGTTTTATGATAAAATTAAAATATTCAAAAGATTGAGGACCGATTTAGAATGAAGCTCATATTTTGAGGGTAAAATTAAAATATTTAAAAGTTTAATGACTAGTTTAAAATAAATATCATAAATTAGAGTCATGTGATGCAAATGCAATTCACTCAGAGAGCTATTATATTTTAGGTAAACTATCCTTGAAACCACTAAATTACTTATTTGATTCTATTTTTGTTATTGAATTAAGAATTTATTAAATTTTTTATTTGATTTCAACAAAATCATTGGGTGTTAACTTTTAATGAATATATAAACATAATAGTGATTTTATAATAATACATTTAAACCCTACTACTTACATTATTTCAAATTAGACCTAAAATTAAAAATAATTTAATTATTTTAATCATATGATTAAAATAATAATATGTGATACCATCTTATTAGAAAATTAGACGTATCAATAGTTGTTTTTATAAATCATTATCTGAATCATGATTGACAATATCATTTATATATATTAAATTATTTTTATATATATATTTTTAGTTATTGTAGTTATTTTTCCTTCGGACTTTATTTTTTATGGTGTAGTTATTTTTATATCGTAATTTTTTTTAAATTTTTATATTAATTGTATATAAATAAGATTTTTCTTTTTTGATGATGAACTATTTTTTTAACTTTATTTTTTTTTGTTTTGTTTGTCAGAGTAATTTTACATTTGTGTCTTCTTTTCGTCAACCATATGAAAGTTTTTTTTTTTTTATACATTTTTTAAATTCTTTAATCTTTATGACAGTATTGTTTGCTATTATGATAATTTAACGTTCAAATAACAAGAATTATTGAGTGTTTTTAGTTACAAGACAATATCTTGTATTTTTTTTATTTATTTATGATAATTTATCTATGTACCAAAAACTTATAACAGAAAAATACTTAATTCATAGAGCTTTCTGGTCAAAGTATATCGTTGCTGGATTTCTTATGTCTTTTACTTCCTTTAAAATTTATTATATTTATTTTTTAACTTTAAATTTTCATTAAATATAATATAATTCTTTTTATAATTTTTTCACTTTTAATAAAATCCAATATATCAAAATTGTAGTTATTTTCTTTCAGTTATTGCAAAGGGAGTTTCCAAAATAATAAAAGAGATCAAGAAAATTAAAATTGAGAATAATTGGGATATGCGGGCAGGGAACCGTTGAAGTAAGCTAAATATTTATTTCATAATTGACAGACATTATAGTTAGATTACTGTGTTTGTTGAAATTTTTTATATTTTAAATTAAATTCAATATAGTTTTTTTTTTTTATAACTACTTATATATAATCGTTGAATTAAGTTTTTGAATTTAATTAATTATTTTAAACTTTTACATTTAAATATAAATATATTTTTAAGATGTCCAAATTGATCGTGGGATAGTATATGTTCAATTATAGAGTCTTTGATAAAATTCTCGAACATGACAAAGATAATTTAATCAAATAAAAAAATATGCAAAATTTTTTAAAGATTCAATCTTTAAATTTAGGAATACGATGTGTCGATCTGAACAGAAAAAATTTATCAATATAAAAATAGGGTAAACTGTAATAAAGGTCACTTAATTATAGGTAGAGATACGTTTGGGCCACTTAATTATTAAAAGTTACATCTGGGTCACTCATTTATGAGAAATGTTACATTTGTGTCACCCAATTATTAAAGGTTGCTTTTAGATCAGTCAATTATAGATAAGGTTGCATTTGGGTCACTCTTCATATTTTTAAAAAAAGTTTATTAATCCGAGTGTTAGATTAATTAATGATTTCAAATGAAGTACTCTAATGTTAATTAGGGTATACAAGTGATTTAGAAGAAAAAATAACCAAATTGATTTACTTTTTCAAATATGAAGGGTGACTCAAATATAACCTTACTTATAATTGAGTGACCCAAATATAATTTTTAATAATTGGATGACCCAAATGTAAGTTTACTCATAAATGGGTGATCCAAATGTAAATTTACCTATAAAGTGACCCAAATGTAACTTTTAATAATTAAGTGACCCAAATATAATTATATCCATAATTAAATGACTTTATTAGGGTTTACAAAAAACCACTATCCAAATTCCTTTAGAATAAGATTGTTTTTTTTTTTTTATGTTTTAAGGATTTTTATATTTATTTTTTAAGGAAACAACAGTCTTCTTAAACTCATGGACTTGGTTCTAATGGTAGCGGTTTAAAGTTTTTGGGACCCTGTGCAATTTATTAAAATATAACTTTTAAAAATAATTATTTATACCCCCACTAGTTCTAAAATGTATCCCTTAGAGATAATTGTCCTTTATAGGGAGAGTCTATACGATCGTTCCTATTGTGCATGTCCAGAACCGCACTGGTTCTACAGAAGCAATAGTAATAAAAATAATCAATAATATTCTATAATCAATTATCACATTTAAGAAATAATTATAACTTTTTAATAATTATAACTTATCGTTTTAAAAGCATTTTAAAAAATTTTACAATGAATTTCAGGATTAACATCATCTAATTATCAAAATTTTATAATTTTTTTAAGAAATCCTGTGTGACTGTTTTTATTGCACTTGTCCAGAACTCCTACTGGTGATAAAAGATGATATTATTCATCAATGTGACTCGAGTTCGAACACCACGTGTACAAGTGTATATGCGTTATTCAAAAGGCTAAAAAATTAAACAGATACTAATTAATGATTACACCAGCGTATTAAAAAAATATCCTTAAAAATTGTGTATATCTCGAGTAAATCGTGACTCAATGAAAAAATAGAAGAACAATATAAATTAGATAAACTCTAAAAATAAAAGAAATATATAAATCGAAGGGACACCAACAAATACTAAGCAAAGAAGAAGAATTAAGGATGGAGTTAGAACATCAACTAGAAATTTTTTTTATAAAGGACGAATAATAATTATCCCACATATATTTTTTAAAATTTTATTTAAAAAATAAAAATATAAATAAATGGATTTTAAAAAAATTACATTCTAAATTCTTATTATTACCTTATTCAAAAAAACAATCAATAAAATATATTTATTTTAATAATTTTATATAACTTTTTTAAAAATATATTTGATTTATAATAAATATAAATGAATATTTATTTAACAAAGAGATAAAATAAAGTTAATTATATTTATATATTTATTAATTAATTTTTTAAATAACACGGTAAGAATGAGATAATATATATTCTGCAGTAGGGTTGGGGCCTGGCATAAATAAAGTTAAGTCCTTTAGTCAAAAGACTATTTATAACAATTAATCTTGATAATAATTTTTGTAAAATTTAAATTAATAATGATATTTTAATTAAAGATATTTAAAATCGATTTAATGAATATGATTCAATAAATTTATAAAATTTATAACAATGATATTAGATTTATTGGATTTTCCAAGTGATAAAAAATATCAAGAGAACCCAGCATCAAATTGAAGTTTTTAAAATACTTAAAAGGACTTATTATGTGAATTTGAATTTCTTGGGGGACAAGTTCCTGTCATGACCCTGAATGGGATTACTCGAGGAAAGGGATCGATTGAGGGAGAATTAGGGATTTTGACCAGGTCGGGGTCAAAGGAAGGGCATAGTCTGAAGCTGAGAAGGACATTATCCAATGGTGCACGTGAGGAAGAACAGATAAGTAAAACGGGAGCGTTTTATGGTGACCTAAACGACGACGTTCTAGGAGAGCAGATTGGATCGGATTAAGGAGTTAATTGGGTCTAATTCATACGGCCCAGCAGTATTAAGACCGTTAGTCTCAGCTGTGTTGGTTATACCAGCTGTAGTAAAAGACAAAACTTACGAAATTACAAAAAGGAATAGTACTGATGTAATAGTCATGCTTATTGAATGAAAAAAGTTTTTCTTCTCCTCTGAAATCTAATCTATTCTTTCTGAAATCCCTAAAATTTTCATCTAAGTATTACATTTGGTAGCCAGAGTCAGGTTTTACAAGGATCCAACAAACTGGGAAAAGCAAAAAAGGTCCAATCAATGGCAAAAAACGTAGACATCACTGCCCTACAACAACAACTGAATGACTTGAAGGTGGACAAAGGAACCATGAAAGGCCGGATGAACAACATAGAGACCAAGCTTGAAGAAACACAGACAGATTTGCAGAAAATCATCGGATTACTCACCAAAGACCTAGATAGTGCTGATTCTAAAACACCTGAGAAGGCAAGAACACCTGCAGTGGACAACCAAAAAAAGAGTGAAGGTAAAAGATCAGTTCAGGTTACTTTTCTAGATGAAAAAGAAAGATACTCTATGAACTTGAATGATCCAGGAGTCTTAGCTCCAAAACCCCAATCACACACGGTAAATAGTGAAAAATGGAAACTTGGGGGTCAATGGTCTGAAAAAGGAGACACATCCCTCTTACAGGAATTCCCTAGAGAAGAGAGAAGGAACCAAGAAAATTTCTGGGCTTCATTGAACCTTAAGCCTAAGATAGAGCTGAGCATGTTCGAGGGAGACAACCCTAGAGGGTGGGTAAGAAGGTGCGAAAAATATTTTTCCATCTTCAGTGTTCCCAATAAACAGAGGTTGGAGGTTGCTACAATGCACCTGAGTGGACGGGTAGAAATCTGGTTCGAGGGGTATGTGATGCAGAAGCACAAGCTCAGCTGGCATGAATTTGTGGCCGATTTATGCTACAGGTTCGGGGATAAGGACTTTGGAGACATTATTAGGGAGTTCAACAAGTTGATTCAAAAAATATCAGTGGAAGAATACCAAGACAAGTTTGAAGAACTCAAGCCCTACATGTTGCAGATGAACTCTTCCTTAGGAGAAGAATACTTTGTGTCCAGCTTCATCAGTGGACTCAAGGAAGAATTCAGACATAAGATCAAAGTGAACCCACCGAAAGATTTGTCAGAAGCATTCAGAAAGGCTAAACTATTAGAGCTATCACATGGTATCGACCTCAGAAGACACAGACAGATGCAAAGTGGACCCATTATTAGTGTACCAGGAGGTTTTAAGACCCAAGGACCCATACCAGTAGCTAAAGCAGCAACCAACCCACAGCAAAACAGGCAATCTCTACTAGAATATAGGAATGCTCATAATTTATGTTTCAGATGTGGAGAAAAATATGGTCCAGGGCATCAATGTAAAACAAGGCAGTTGCACTTAATGGAGCAGGAGGAAATGGAAGAAGAAGTGGAAGCTATGAGGAAATGACCTTTACCAAAAATCCTCAAGTCACTAAGGGGTTTCTTAGGCCTAACAGGATATTATAGGAAATTCATCAAGGGTTATGAAACCATCAGCAAGCCCCTAACCAATATGTTGAAAAAAGATGGGTTCACTTGGATCGAGGAATCTAAAGAGGCTTGGGAGAAACTGAAAGAAGCCATGTGCCAAGCACCGGTTCTGACCCTTCCAGATTTCAACAAGGTTTTTTATTTGGAGACTGATACTAGTGCTAGAGGGGTTGGGGTTGTGCTATCTCAAGATGGGAGACCCTTAGCATACCTAAGTAAGGCCTTGAATTCCAAGGAGATGGACCTATCTATATATGAGAAAGAGTATTTAGCTATTTTATTAGCTGTGACCAAGTGGAGACACTACTTAGAAGGGACCCCTTTTATGATCAAAACAGATCATGAGTCCTTTAAACATCTCCTGGAACAGAAACTGACTACCGCTATTCAAAAAAAAGGGCTCAATAAATTATTGGGATTGGATTATACTATCCAATACAGGAAGGGAAGGACCAATGTGGTGGCAGATGTCTTGTCTAGACAAGGAGAAGACTCAGAATTGATGGCCTTAACTGCAACTTCCTTGATTCCAAAATGGGTACAAATGGTGGAACAAAGTTATACAGATGACAGTTTTGCACAGGAAATTATCACTGCTTTAGCAGTGGATAAAGCAGCTCATCCAGGATGGACTATGACCAGAGGGGTTCTCAGACATGATCAGAAGGTGTATTTAGGGGAAGGTGGAACCTTGAGACAGCAAGTGCTACAAGAACTGCATGACTCCCCTCAGGGAGGACACTCAGGGGTACAAGCTACTTATCAGAGACTGAAGGCTCAATTTTACTGGCCTGGGATGAAAAGGGAGGTTACTGAATATGTCCAGAGTTGTGAGGTGTGCCAAAGGACTAAGGGGGAAAATGTAGCTAAATCAGGGCTACTTCAACCCATCCCAATTCCCAGTAAGGCTTGGGAAGTAGTCACTATGGACTTCATAGAAGGACTTCCTACCTCCCTAAAACGCAACTGTGTCCTAGTGGTGATTGACAAATTCACTAAGTATGGGCATTTTCTTAGCCTCACCCATCCTTTTACTACCTTAGAAGTTGCAAGGGTGTATCTGGATCAAGTGTACAAACTACATGGCCCTTCTATGATAGCTATATATGATAGGGATAAGGTCTTCACTAGCTTGCTATGGAAGGAAATGATGAAACAAGCAGGGACAACTACTTATTTTAGTACAGCATACCACCCCGAGACGGATGGTCATTCCGAGAGGCTGAACCAATGTTTGGAACAGTATCTCAGGGGTATGTGCTTCCTCAAGCCTAAGGATTGGGCAAAATTTTTGCCACAGGCAAAATGGTGGTATAATACTACCTACCATACTGCCATTGGGGTTACCCCGTTCGAGGCTCTATATGGGTATAAACCCCCAATACTAATGTGGAATCTGGACACTCCAGTGGATAGTATTCAGGTTGAAGGTAAGAACAGAGAGAAGCTAGACAAATTATTACAAGAACAGCTAAGTAAAGCACAGCATCGAGTGAAGTACTACGCAGATAAGAAAAGAACAGAGAGAACCTTTGAGGTAGGAGACGAGGTATATCTGAAACTACAGCCGTATCGTCAGACATCCCTAGCACTGAGAACTAACCTCAAGCTCGCTGCCAAATTCTATGGTCCCTACAAAGTCACAGAGAAGATCGGGTTAGTGGCATACAGGTTAGCACTGCCCCCAGATTCAAAACTTCACCCCGTATTTCATGTGAGCCTCCTAAAGAAAAAATTGGAGAGGAAGACTGTTACCTCACTAGAACCTCCAGAGACAACTGAAGATGGACAGGTCAAGATCTATCCTGCTGTGGTGCTTGACAAAAGAATGGTGAAACGACAGAACCGGGTGCTCACTCAGTTGCTGATTCAATGGTCCAACCTTGGAGCCGAGAACGCGACTTGGGAGGATTACAATGTGCTGCGGACTCAATTTCCGGACTTCGATCCTTGGGGACAAGGATCAGCTGAAGAGGGAGGCGATGTCATGACCCTGAATGGGATTACTCGAGGAAAGGGATCGATTGAGGGAGAATTAGGGATTTTGACCAGGTCGGGGTCAAAGGAAGGGCATAGTCTGAAGTTGAGAAGGACATTATCCAATAGTGCACGTGAGGAAGAATGGATAAGTAAAACGGGAGTGTTTTATGGTGACCTAAACGACGACGTTTCAGGAGAGCAGATTGGATCGGATTAAGGAGTTAATTGGGTCTAATTCATACGGCCCAGCAGTATTAAGACCGTTAGTCTCAGCTGTGTTGGTTATACCAGCTGTAGTAAAAGACAAAACTTACGAAATTACAAAAAGGAATAGTACTGATGTAATAGTCATGCTTATTGAATGAAAAAAGTTTTTCTTCTCCTCTGAAATCTAATCTAATCTTTCTAAAATCCCTAAAATTCTCATCTAAGTATTACAGTTCCCTTGGCCCTACTAGTGCTCCGTCTGTCTGTGATCAGACTAAAAGTCTTTATTTGTTACTGAACCCCAACTGCCTGGAAACTTTGGTGTAAGCTTCTGAGAAGTGAAGTTGCAGAAACTGAAATGAATTGCAAAACCCCATTTCAAAACCCATATATATATATGTATATGTTGTTGTTGTTGTTGTACTTAGCTAGTTGGACATTTAGCTTAAACTTATGTTCATCATATTGCTTGTGCAGAAAAATACAGGCAAGCCAAGGGACAGAAATTTCAAGTTATACAAAGATGAAAACATGGATATGGGTGTGCAGTGGATTCCTACATCCAATATGGATATGGTTTAGAAGGCCTGAACGACTGGTCATATTCACCTTTGGTATGCTTCATGTATTAAATCTAATCTACTTCCTTTTTTTTCTTTAGTAATTGAATGTTGCATATAAGATATTCTATGCCCTCCTTACCATGCACCATTACTCAAATTCTCAGCTACTAACCCCAAGAATATCATTGGCCATAGGTCTGGTTTTCGGCAAGGGGTTGATGACATATGTTCTGAACAACCTTATGACATTCCTCACCGAATCCTGGAATTTGAAACTAAAAGAAGTGCTATAATCGTCAATCTTCAAACAGGGCTAAGGGATATGTTGCAGATATATGTTGCCCTCTGCATTGATGCTTGTCTTGGTTACCGATGGATGTTGATTCTTTCTAGTCTGCTGTATTCTGCTGTAAGTTTTTCTAATGGTACCATTTGTCACGCCAAAGTTGTCATTGGCATGTTGCTAGCTGTTGCTTCGGCTATTTATTTTCCTTCAAACATTCGTATCCGACACATTTTCGGATACGAACATGTACAGTATAAACAACAATCACAAGAGTCAGAATAACATAGATTTTGCAACTGTGTGATTGTGCAGGGGCTTTTCCTTTTAGCATTCTCAGTACCTAAATACTCATTGAATGATGAAATTTGTCTTCCTCCGAAGTTAGCCTCGCCGGAGGGAAGCAAACTGACAATGAAGGAAGTTCCACATTATTGTTTTAAGAAATTGAAACATACACCTTTCTGGGAAGGATTAACTCTTCTGACTGTTGGTGCTGCTGCACAAGTTATTCCTCTTTACTCACTTTCTTTTGACCAAACCAGGGTTCTAAAACCACCACAAGACTGTGAACCAACAAGGGCTAAATTTGGATGCTTCAGGTTTAAGGTCCACATAGGAGGCTTGAGACAATTGGAGCAAAATGTAATCAGATGGTTCTGCTTTGGATTCTTGATTCTTGGAACCATAACATCATTCTATGGTTTCATCTCTTCTGAGGAGAAATGGCATCGAGGTTTTCTTGCATCGGCCATTGCCATATTCATTGGTTTACTCTGGTTTCTTTGTGGCATACCTTTCTATGGTCCCCGTGACCTACAGCAGAGTCCGCTTTTGTCTCTGCTGCGAACCATGATTGCTGCTTTGCGGAAGAGGCATCTGAATTACCAAGAAAACATAGACAACCTTCACCGTGCCGATGGCGATGATCCAATTCAATGTCCCACCGGTCATCTTGAGTGAGTTGTTCTGACTATATAATTTCCAAAAAAAAAAATTCATTGTAGCTTAATTTAACTATATGTATCGAATGCTTTCGATAAATACAGACTGCTCAATAAGGCTGCGCTGAAAGAGTCAGCGTGCCAATCGTGGTTCTTCAGTCGATTCAATTGATTTCTAAAGGAGCTGTCAAAAATGGATATAAAACGCTGTTCGAAAGACGAATCCAAAGAATCCAAAGACGGTACTCCGATGGAGTGAAGATCGGGTTAGGAATGTTAGCCTCCATAATATGCTGTGCTGTTGCATCATATGTCGAGTCCAAAAGGTTAACAGCTCTGAGAAAAAAGGGTTTGTCGGATGATCCGGAAGCAGTAGCGCCCATTATACAGCAGCATGGTTGCTACTGCAATTCTTTTTCCTAGGGGCGATGGAAGGATTAGCCGGAGAAGGCATCCTTGATTTCTTCGGCCACTATGCGCCGGATTCAAGGAGATATGGACCTGTATTTACAAGCTCAGTCACAGGATTTGGAACAATACTTAACGTTGGCTTCATAGGTTTTCTAGATTATTACAGCCAGCTCAGTTTTCAAAACAGTTGGTTGGGTGATAGTGTAAACCAAAGTCGTCTGGATTGCATCTATTGTGCATATGTGATGCTGGCCTTGCTCAACTGCTTTATCTATGCTTATGTTGCTTCATTGTATTCGTATGATAATATCATAGGAAGACCCGAAGAAGATGAAGAAATACCCTTCTTGGAAGTTAAAGAAGAAACAACAGCAGAAGGTCAACAACATATGAGCTACGAGTTGCAAAGGATTTCCGTGCGTAGTTAGGCTGATGTATGTTCTTTTTTATAAGCTCATGATTGGATAGTTAAGAGATATTTCATGTTTCAGTAACCTAGGAACATAGGTGATTTCCCCACACCATGTATGGCATCTAGTTTTTTAAGGGTCGGTTTATTATTATTTTTGAAAAGTACGGTAAAAAAATATGATCGAAAAGTGTAGTAAATTTTTTTAAAATTTTTTTGATTTGAGATATATGTGTTTAGTATTATTGTCAAAAAGCACTTTGACACCTAGAAATAAAAGTGATTTCTAAAATTTTTAGAAATCGAAAAGAATTTTCATAAATCAAGTTGTAATAAGAGTTTAGTTTTTCATTAAAAAAAAAATTATTTCATACCAACAATTATATATTGTGGCGGACTCTAATCTAAATAGAGTTCTTCGACGAAAAAGGATCAGAATCGGAAAATGGGATGATCCAGATTTATCATGGCTATCCAAGAATTTTCATCTTTGAATTGAGGGTTCGTTCATAGTGTAAGAATTATCTGGTCTTTTCATCTGATTTTTTCAATTGTTAAATTTTTTTTCTTGAATCAATCATGAATTTTCTAAGACAATATTAATGATCTCATCGAAAACTTAAGAAAATAAATGATTATTTTAGACATAAAGTTATAAATTAAAAATATATATATATTTAAATGATAATCAATTTTTTTCCATAATATAATATTAACTTAAATTATGATAAAATATAAAAATATTAATAAATAAATACATAAATTATTTTTAAAAAGTATTAAAAAGTGCTTTTTGAGAAAAGTACTTTTCAAACGTGTTTTTTTAATTTGACATAAATATATAATTTTTAAATTAAAAAATAATTTATGTTAAATATAATTATGTATTTATAAAAATTAAATTATAATAAAATATAATAAATGAATATTAAAATTATAATCTAACTCTTAAAAGCATTTTTCTAACCACAAAACCTAAAAATTTTAGCTTTTGTATTTGAGTTGAAAAATATTTTTCAAACGTAATTTTTTTTTTAAATTAACTGTTTAGCTTTAGTTTTATATTATAAATCAACTTTTGACTTAAAAATTAATTTAGAACGCAATACTAAACACAATTTAATTATAATAATAAAAAACCCAACATTTCGTTATAATATTAAATAAAGACCTCTCTACCTTAGGTCATAAGTAACAAGTAAAAGAAATAATAATTTAGGTATAATATTAGATAAAGTTTTTTTTTTTCACTTTTATTACTTAAATAGTTATGGTTTACTTTGGGTCATAAATAACAAGTAAACACCCAAAGTAAACAACTTTCCAAGAAGATGAGCATGTCGTAATGCAGACAAAATTGTCACCATCACCGAGATACGAAGGTGCCAAAATATCGGATCAGAGATCATTGGTCAATTTCTATTGTTAAAAGTCACCGCACGCGCCGCCAACAATACGTGGGCATGCTCGAACGGTAGTTGGTGCTAGAGATATAAAAACAGTTACTCGGATGGGTTTTAGGTCAGGTATTATCAGGTCGGGTAAAATTGGATACAAATCATTTCAGATTGATTTGATATTTTGACTCGATTCGGGTTGGGTGCGGGTCCATTTCAGGTAGGGTCCATTTCAGGTAGGGTTCATTTCAGGTCAAGTCCGTTTCAGGTCGGATCCATTTTAGGTCGGTTTCAAACGGTTCGGGTCCAAATCGGATAATTGGCAGTTTCATTTCAGGTCGGGTAGATTTCAGGTCGGGTCCATTTTAGGTCGGTTGCATTTCAGGTCGGATTCATTTCAAGTCAATTTTGTTTTAGGTCAAATTAATTTTGATTTTATATTCATAACAATTTAAATTATTAATTTTGATTTTGTATAAATACGTAAAAAAACGAATAAATATTAGACCATAAAGTTAAAAATTAAATTTTGAAATTAAAAAAAAATCAACATTAACTTGGAAGGAATCAATTACAAAAATTAGAAATTAAAAGCATTAAAATAAATTAAAAATCAGTAATAATCAATTCAAAAAAAAACTTGTAAGTTATAAGGACTAAATTATAAAAATTATAACTTAATAATAATTAAAAGTATTAAAAATTATCTTTAATACATTATAAATTTATAATTATACTATAGTTTAATATAGTAAAAATAAATTTTAGACAATATATAGAATTTATACTATAAATGGAATAATAATATATATAAAATTAATACTATATAAGGAATTTATATTATATGTAAAAAATATACTATACATGAAGTAATATTATAAATGGACTAATACTATTTTTGGAATAGAATAATACTATATACGGATTAATAATATATATGAAGTAATACTATTTTTGAAAGTAAAATAATACTAGAATAAAGAATAATACTATTTAGTAGTAGTAATAGTATTATACATAGTACTCCATTAATATATTAATATATATCAATGATTCAATATATCTGTCACCCCCTAGACCGACCTATGCGAAAAACCCAACCTAGAGTGGTCATATTGTTCCTTTTTTAAAAAAAAACAACATAAATCAAGTTTTAAGTAAATCAAAATAACCGGCACGAAAGGTAGATTTGAATATATCTTAAATCAAATAAAAACATTACTAAAATAAGGTGTCCTCAAAACATAATTATTCGCAAAATAATTCATAAATCTAACGTCCGACATAATGAATATTAAAAAAACATTATTAACAAAAATAGTTCATGTCACCCTAAACGAAACTGGAAATTTAAAATATTACTTCAAAGAATAACTGGAAAATGTGTAGATCCTCCAAGTTCCAAATCCCGGATGCCTATCTATGGCTATCTCAAAGTGAAAGAAAACGGGTATGAGCTACGGAGCCCAGTGTGTTCCAACAGTGCAAGCAAAATACAAGTAAAATCAATAAACGGTAATAACAGTAAGTCAGGTCATGTATGTGCATGTTATGCTACCCTCCAACCGAACTCCTAGATACAGTTTCCCAGAACAGTATCGGATACAGGCATTAACCTAAGCCCGCTGGGGCGAAGGTACCGACCTAAGGAATCACCTCAGGGTACAGGCGGAATTACCCCGATCGTAGCACGGAAACTGATATCAGGCGAAATTACCCTAACCGAAGCTAGAAACCGTAAACAGACGGAATTACCAGCGAGATCAAGGCTGAACCGAAACTCAACATTATATATTTCATCCTAGTCCCCAGGTATCAAGCATGCAATATTATCAGGAGTAATGATAACAGTTCCAGGAAATAATCCGATGTCATGAATATACCGAAACATGAAGTATTATACATAATATATCATGCTTAAAGTTCAAAATATACGTTTATGTAAAATCCGAGAAAATAATCATATGCACATGCCAAGTTCGTTCAAAACAGGAAAACAATAGTATATAGTTATATAGCACACAAGGAAACACACCTCGAATGGCAGAAACAGGTAGGTGATCTACTGGGCGTCTGAACCTCGCTCTATAGCAGTACTGGACCCTAGAAATATAAGATATAATTTTTATTAAAACATGAGCTAAAAACTTAATTGACTATATAGGGGTTAAAGAACATACGGGTTACGATCGGCTCTCGGGTTTGGTCAAAACGGGAGGAACTGGGCTGGGTCGGTACATGGTCGGGAGAACTATGAGGTCCTACAAACAATCAGGTATAGACATTAAACTTTAAACACAATTCTGGACTTTACTTAACTTAGAAGAAAAGTTTGACTCGAGACTTAAAAGTCCAATTTGGAGGGTTTAGGGTTCGAATTTCGAGAAACAGACTTCACGGATGGACTTAGAGCGTCGAAAAACATAAAATAAGGGTTTTTGAAAATTTTGACTTTTTGATTAAAGTCAACGCTAACGTCAGCATTCAACGGTTAACATTGACGTCATGCTGACGTCAGTCAACGGGTCGGGTCAGGTCGGTCAACGAGTTTATTCGGTCAACGGTTGACCTGTTCGATCCTAGTTGGGTCGGTCAACGGGTCTGGTCAACGGTTGACCGATTCGGTCCTAGTTGGGTTGGTTCAAGCTTGGTTCAGTTCGTATTGACCGGTTCGGTTCATGTTGACCGGTTCAAGACCGGTTCGGCCAGTTCAGGTTGGGTTTAGATCGGTTTGGGCCTTCACCGTCCACGGTGGTTGAATATTGCCTCTAGCGGCGCGTGGAGGCCACGCGCGGCTCCAAAAAGGCCGAAAAACGCTTCTGAGCCCAGATCTCCTTCCAAAACAACCAAAATGGTACCGGCGTGAGCGATACGGCCGACCGGTGGTGGAGATCGGTTTAGTTCGGGGATGGATGAGGAAGATGATGAGTCTCCCTCTTGATTCGAATAAAAGATCTAAAAAAAATTTAACCTACTGGAAAAAAGGCTTATATACGAAAGAATTTTTTTTATTAACATTATTATTACTATTTACTTATATACCTTCCTAAAACGGGTGTTACAATATATGTATGTTATATGTATATGTATATATAATAATTAGTAAATGTATGTTATATACTATGTATGTATAACATATGTATATGTATAATTGTATATAGTAATCAGCATATAGTACATGTATATATTAATATATATGTATCATGTATGTTATAATCTATATGTATATGTATGTTATATGTATATATATAATATATTATACATATATCATACATGTTAACATGTATATTAATTTTTAATATATGTATTAATATATAGTATTAATAGTTTAGTACATGTATTATATGTTTGTTAATAACTTAATATGTCACATGTGTTAGTATATATTAGTACATTATACATATATATACATATGTATGTTAATAACATAAATATGTAATATTATATACTTATATATATGTATTATATATATACATTATATATCATACATATATATTTATTTTTAATGTATATATATGTATTAGACATATTTTTTTAAAAGCCATATTATACATATATATATATATAATATGTATTATACATTTTAATGTATTATGTATATATATTTGATATATTTATCACTAAATTAAATCATTTTATTGTATTAGACTTATACATATTATACATATATATATTATTCGATATATTATGTATATATATTTGATAATATGTATTATACATATTTTTAATATATATATATATGTATTAGACATATTTTTTAAAAAAAAAATATTTTTCCCACCAATTTTAATCTCCCCTAAAATTAAATTTTTTTTATCAAATTTAAATTCCACGCACCCCACCCGTTTAAAATCAACTCTCAAAAATAAAAAATCTGACCCCCTAAAATCCCAAAATATATTAATATATATATAATATTAAAGTCTTTCCTTTTAAAATCAAACAATCCCTGCCGCCTAAAATTAAACACACACCCTCCCACAAAATAAAAATCTCACCCCCTAAGCCCACCCAAAATATCTTTATATATATATATATATAATATATTAATATATATTAATATATATTATGTATATAATATAATTTAATACATATATAATATATTTTAATATATATGATATACATATATATTATATTTTATGTATTAATGTTTTATATATAATATGTAATATATTTATAATATATATAATATATTTAAATGTATACCAATATATATATTTAATTTGTTTATGAGTTAATATATGTATAATACTAATGTTCAGGTTGAATTAATTTTTGATTTTATATTCATAAAAATTTAAATTATTAATTTTGATTTTGTATAAATACGTAAAAAAACGAATAAATATTAAACTATAAAGTTAAAGATTAAATTTTGAAATTTTAAAAAATCAACATTAACTTGTAAGGACTCAATTACAAAAATTAAAAATTAAAAACATTAAAGTAAATTAGATAAATCAGTAATAATCAATTCAAATAAATTAACTTGTAAGTTATAAGGACTAAATTACAAAAATTATAAATTAATTTAAAGTATTAAAAATTTAACTTTAATACATTATAGAATAATTATACTATAGTTTAATATATTTTAAAAGTGAAAAAAATAAATTTTAGATAATATATAGAATTTATACTATAAATGGAATAATAATTATATAAAATTAATACTATATAAGAAATTTATACTATATATGGAGTAATATTATGTATTATATAATAATTAGTAAATGTATATATATATATATATATTAAAAAATATACTATGTATTATATAATAATTAGTAAATGTATATATAATAATTTGTAAATGTATTATGTATATTATATATTACGTATATATAACATATGTATATGTATAATTGTATATAATAATTAGTATATAGTACATGTATACATGTACATATATCATATATGTATGTTATAACTTATATCAATATGTAATTATGTATATTGTATATGTATATATACATTAGTATATAGTACATGTATATATTAATATATATATATATATGTAATTATGTATCATGTTTGCTATAATCTATATGTATTATATATATGTGTATGTTATATGTATATATATAATATTATACATATTATATATATATGTATGTTAATGTGTCACATGTGTTAGTATACATTAGTATATTATATATATATTATATATGTATATAGTACATTATATATGTATATTAATATATGTATATATATTAAACATAATACATATATACATTACATATACCATACATGTATATTAATTTTTAATGTATATATAATATGTATTATATTTATACATATATTATATATACATATATACATGTATTATGTATATTAATTTTTAATGTATATATATGTAATATTATACATATAATACACATATATAACATATTATATATATAAATACGTATATATTATATAGCATATTAATATATATATCGTAGCATATTATACATATATTATATATACATATCTAACATATTAATTATTATACATATTTAATATATATATATATTATATTATAAATATTATATTAATACTACATTATATATACATACTATATAATATATTAATATACATATATAATAATATAATATATACTAGTATAGATCTCCCCCCTCCCTTCCCGCCGGCTAAAAAATCAAATTCTCTCTCCACCCAATCAATTAAAATCAAATTTTCCTCCCCTAAAATAAAAAATTTCACTTCAAATTTTTAATTTTAGATTTATTTCAAAAGTCAAATACTATTTGTTTTTACTTGGAGTACTTAATAAAAATATATGTATATTTATTATGATATTTATATGTATATTAGATGTATACATTAAAATATGTATACTTATATATATTATATTCTATGTATTAATGTATTGTATGTAATATATAATATACTTATAATATATAATATATCTTAATATATAATATATATTATATATACTTAAATGTATATTAATATATGTATTTAATTTAAAATTATAATTAACATTAAAAACTAAATAAATTAATTTAATTAAATATGTAATACTATATTTAAATATTAATCCTAAATTAATTCTCATGTCTAATTCTATTTTTTTAAGCCTAGTTATATTTATTAATATTTTAAATTCTTCAAATTATAGATATATTTAATTATATATCATGTAAATATTAAGTCTTTGTTAATATTAGTTTAGGTCAATAACATGTCGGGTCAAAACAAGTCGGGTCATTTATCAGGTCAGGTTTAAAACAGGTTGAGTTCAAAATAGGTTGGGTAAAATCAAGTCTCGGGTCGATTCAATAGGGTAATATCGGTTATCTGCCATATCAGGCTCGGGTTCGAGTTTGTTTCAGTTGGATAAAGGTCGGGTTTCAGGTTTACAGTAACAGGTTGAAATCGAGTGTAGGTCATTCTCGATCGGATACAGTTCGGGTTCGGTTACTACAGTTACAGGTCCAACTCGGGTTCGGATCAACAATAGTCGGATACAGATCAGGTTCAGGTCATTACATTTCCGGGTCAAATCAAGTTCTGACTCGAACAGGTTTCAAGTGGATTTTCAGGTCGGGTCCAACTTTTTACATCCTAGTTGATGCTATTTAGTTGGTTGTGCCAAGCACGAAGCTGGCCAGTAAAGTTGGTCCAGATCGTGTCCACCAAATCGAGTCATCATTGACCCCCGAGCTAAGCTTTTGTTGACCCCGAACCGAGCCATCGTTAACTACCGCAGTAAGCCGTCGTTAACCGACGTTGAATTTTTCTAGTGGACCTTTGCTCGAATGTTTTTTGACGTGCTGGTTTTATTGTTATAAATTACTTCGTCAAATTTAAACTCGATAAATTATTTTTATGTGTTTTATTTCTTTATGTTATTGTGAAATAGCTTATATAGTCGTTTTTTAGGATTATACAAACACGAATATTGAATTTAAGAAGATATTTAGAGAAACTCGAACAAAGACTATCGGTATAGCTTGAGGTTAGTATACTTAAACTCTTAATGCTTTATGAGTATCATAAATGTGATTGTCTAGCATGTTAATGTCCAAAAATTAGGTTGATAATTTATAAACTTGTGTTGAAATGGGTATTGTGAGACTTGATAATTATGAGTGCATGAAGAGTTTGAGAATATTTTGAGACTCGTATGAGTTTAAGAGACCATGTAGAATTATTTGAATATTCATATAATTATCGGATTGGTTGATATATAGTTTGTACTGCTTGAGATATAAAATTAGTATGTTCGATGAAAATTATACTTAATGGATAAATAATTACTAATATTCGGATAAATAATCATAAAATGATAAATGATATTAAATTATTTCATGCATTAATAAACAAATCTTAATGGTTTTCATAAGCATCAAAGAACGAGTAAGACTGTGTAATCTTATATTCTGTTAAAACATTTAAAGTTATTAAGGTGTTGATATAAAGTTTATCTTTATCGATATATTATTTACCAACACCTTAATAACTTTAAATGTTGAGTTTGTGGTTTTGATAAAGGATTAGATTGTTTAAATTTTTATTATAATTTGATTTTAAAGCTTGTTCATTCTTGGTGCATACTTTGATTTGGAGTAAATCGAAAGAGGATCTTAAGATTTATTCATTTATTTAATATCGGGATACTTGGATTCAAGAAACGAATGCTAGTTCACTCACTCACAGGATTTGCATCAGCAATTAACGTTTGCTTCCTAGCTGTTCTAGATACTAGTTCACAAACAATTATCAAATCCAATCTGAATTCCAGATACTAAAAAACATGAGTTCTGGTTAATTAAATTCATTGTTTACTAACAGTCATAAACCAAAAAAAAATAGCTCACAAATCTGGGGTCTATAATTGAGTTCTCTCTTTCAGCATTGCATCACAAAGTTTCACAGCATCCGTGTTGTCTTTAACATTGTGCACCCTAACAATGTTCGCACCTCCTAATATCCCAGCAGTGACAGAAGCAATGGTTGCAGCATCTCTTTCCACGGCAGCCGGGCGGTGGCAGATTTCACCTAAAAAACGTTTTCTCGAAGGTCCAATAAGTAGAGGAGCATGAGAAGCAGCCAAACTTTGCTTAGCAATTTCAGAACGAATGACAGGTAAACCTGTGAGGATGTCCAAATTTTGTTCAGTATTCTTGGAGAATCCAATGCCAGGGTCAAGAATAATCCTCCACGCCGGAACTCCGGACGACTCTGCATCCTTAACTCTCGAGAACAACTCAGAGGCAACCTGTGAACAAACATCACTGTATTGCAGGTTCTCACTACTCTGCATCGTAGTAGGGTCTCCCCTCATGTGCATCATGATATAAGGAACATTAAGGCTTGCGATCATCTTATGCATGTTAGGATCTAATTTCCCGGCAGATACATCATTCACAAGATGAGCTCCTTTTTTTACTGCTTCTGCAGCAACATCCGAATAGAAAGTATCCACCGATACGAGCTTCCCCTCCATATCAGGCATTCCAAGAACAGCTTCTAAAACAGGGATTAACCTATCCAGTTCTTCTTCCACGGATATCCTAGAGGCCATTGGTCGTGTAGATTGTGCTCCAATATCTATTATATCTGCTCCTTCTGAAATCATTGAACGAACATGAGAAACTGCATTCTCCACCGATACAAACTTTCCACCATCGCTAAAACTATCTGGGGTCAGATTAAGAATACCCATTACCGAGGTTTTCTCTGACCACTCCCATAAGTGATTCCTAATCGGTAAAACCCTTTTCATCCCTTCCTTTCCAATGAGGGATTCACCACCCAGTTTCTCCCATAAACCAAATAGTCCATCTGAATCTGTTGAAAAAGAATGCCAGCAAGCAACGGTGTCACTGTCAATAACCAATCCTAGTAAATCCATTAACGGGGCCATTACAAATGGTCGCTCCCAAATTCTCTCATGGGGGACTGTAAGTATATCAGAACCAATTCGGTACTTGCCATAAAACAAGATGTCTAGATCAATTGGCCTTGGACCATACCTTATTCCACCTGTACGACCCATGTTCCGCTCAATTGTCTTAAGAACACCCAAAAGTTCATGTGGCCCGAGTTTTGTAACAGCTCTAACAGCAGAGTTTAAAAATCGGGGCTGATCTGTAACGTAGGCAGGTGCAGTCTCATATAAACAACCATGTCTTGTGATATTGATACCTGATTTCCTCATTAACAGCAAGGCTTCATTGAAATTATTAAGTCTATCACCGACATTGCTTCCTAAAGCAATCACCACTTCCTGGTCTGGAGAATGAACTTCGACCGAGTGATCCGGGACCGAATGCAAAAACACAGGGAAAGGTGCTGCAGAAAATATTACAAAAATGGTTACCGGAAAGCTATAAAGAGAATAGTTTCTATAGATCTAAAAGATTCAAGTTCATTTTCCATTTAAACCAATCATTACTTTCTGAAACTATCACAACTAAATCCAGGAAAACCCATAGTGAATTAGTTCAATTAACACATCCAAAAGCTGAATTTAACTGTTTTTTACGAGAAGAAAACAAAATTATTCATGTTAAAACCCCATAGAGAAAAAGTTTCAAATTTAATATTTACCTCTGCAATACTTTTGGGCACCAATAATCCCATGTTTGGTGGGCAAAAGCTTCTTGAAAAGATTCATATATCAATACGTTTCTTCAACAGCTTCTCATTCTAAAGAACAAAATGGTATAGAGTTTTGCTGAATTTACAGCATCAACCTGCAGTTACAGATTGAAGAAAATAGATCAAAGTTACATAAACCTAAGTTTACAGGAAGCAAAATCTTTTAATTTTACTAACTAAATACCAAAAACAAAAACGAGTTCCTTGCCTGCGAATTCGTTAAAGGTGAAGTCTTCGATGAATCCAGGTGGTTGAGGCGCTGCAGTGTGGAGGAGGAGAGATTTTGCGCCGATGGTGGCTGTCAAACAGATATGGAAACCAAAAATACCCACAATATTTAAAAAAAAAAAAAAAACAGAAAATATAGCGTAAATAACACTTTGATTCTAAAAGCAACATTTTAATAATTCAATTAAAATTTTGAGATAAATAAATTATTTTAAAAATATATTTAATAAGGTTAAGTAATTTTTATATTTTAAAAAACAGAATAAAATGTATTTAACTACAATTCAAACATAAATAAAATTGAAATAAAATCAAACCAACAATACAGTTACTAATTTTTATTTTTTAAAAATTTTCCTCTTTTTAGATTGTTAAATAAGGTTAATTAAATGGTATAGGTTAATAGTAGAAAATATATAATATTTTTATATATAAAAATATTTTATTTATTTATTTATTTATTATAATCCAATAATATATAAAATAGTATAAGATTAAACAAATTTAACTTGAATATTTTATTCAAATTAATATTTAAATATAATAGTTTTTCATACTTTAAAATTTTTAGATTTTAAAACTTATATCTAATATTATTATTGAATTGATAAAAAGGAAATGTTCATATAATTGAGATCCAATATAGTATATTATATATAGTTAAGAAAAATATGGATGTATCAAATATAAAATTATATTATAAATTTTAAATTGAATTTTAAATTTAGATTTAGAAAATTAAAATAAAATAATTGATAAAATTTAGGATTAAATAATAATTATTATGTCTCTTTTAGTATATTTATTTTAAATCAGTGAGTTTAAAGTTTATGATTTAAGGTTAGGGGTTATAATTACAGTTTAAGAAATTAAGAGTGTGGTATATTTTTTACGGTTTAGGAGTAGAAAATTAAAGTTATGGTTTAAAATTTAATTTTTAATTTTTTTTTAATAAAAAACATAGAAAAAATATGATTAAAAATAAAAAAAAAATCATTTATATTCATCAATAATAATATCCAATAATAATAAATGATGAATAATGTCTACGTTATAATATTATAAAAAATTTAACAGATAAATAATAAAAGTATATGATACTTAAATTTTAATAAATAAATTAAATATTTAAAAAATTTAATAATTAAAATAAATTTAAAAATAAAATTTAGGAAAATTCTACGACGGATATCGAACACCGTTGAATATCGTTAATGATGAACATTGTTGAACACTATTAAACTAATTAATAAAGATTAAAAACTTTAAGAACTCAACATATAATTATAAAATATTTTTTATTAGATTACTTTTTATATATTTTTATTTTATTTTTTAAATAATTAAATAAAATACTAATTTAAATTAATTTTAAAATATAAAAAATCTTAAACTCTAAATCTTAAAACCAAAATCCAAAACTTAAATCACTGAACATAAAGTCCAAACCTAAAATATAAACCCTAAAATAAACCATAAACACTAAATCTAAACCCTAAAATAATCAAAACCTCTAAACCTAAAACTCTAGAATCATAGATCTTAAACTAATTTTGGGCTTCAAGTCTAGGTTTAAACTTTTAGAGTTTTAATTTTATTTTAGGGTTTAGGGTATGATTATATTTTTAGATTCTATGGCTTTATTATTTTAGGGTTTAGAGCTTTATGATTTAGTGTTTTCGATTTTAGGATTTAATGTTTAGTATTTTTAGCCTTTTGAGTTTAGGGTTTTAGGTTTTAGATTTAATATTTTTTATTTTTAAATTAAAAATAATTTAAATAAATTATTTTAAAAAATTAAAATATAATATATATAATTTATTTAAAATTTTATTTGAAATTATATATTTAGTATTTTCGACACACGTGATTTATATAATTTTCCCTATATGTATATAATCGAATATATCTGGGGCAAGAACGGAAAGACACAGAGAAGCGCGTGTAAAACTCTAAAACCCCTGCACGCTTCCCCTATCCGTTCTTTCATTTCCAAGCTTCCCCCTCAACTACAGTCGATTCATGCTTTGTTTCACTGCAAATTAGTAGAGATAACAATGGCATCCCTTTCTTTCCCTCATTTTCTCACACTTTCCAGGTTCTTTCCATCTCTCTTTTATCTCACCCTTTGCATATGTTTCTTTTTGCAACTGTTATGGTTCCTATTTTCTTTGGATTTTTTTTAGATTTTCCCTATTTTTTTGTTCCAAAGATCGTTTCTTTTCATCCTTTTTTACGTGTTAGTCGAAGACCCTTTCTTTTTTGCCTTCCTTAATGTGCTATTTGATGCTGAAATATGGAATTTGACGTTTCTTTTTTATCAGAGCTTTGAATGAAATTTAAAATTTTATCTAGGTTTGCATACGGTTTTTAAATTTGAATTTAATGTTTGTTTTAGCTTTTGGTCTGGTGTTTGGGGCGTGGGAAAGTTTCTGTTGGTGGAATTTAATATGGGAACGTGTTGTTTATTACTTGATTTTACTCTGTAAGATTAGAGATTAGCTAGGGTTTGGCCATGGTTTGCTTGTATATCAGAGGGTGGTTCTTTTATGCGTAGCTGTGCAGATATTTCAGTGTGTAATTCTGCTTTCTGATTACGCAGGTGGAAGTCGAATTCGATTTGTTTCCCGGAACTGAACTCAGTGCGACCTCTACATTTCCGGTTGCGGAACGAATGGTGTCTCTCAGCCAAGAAAAGCACTGACATTTCATCTCAGGAGGAACCTAGTGAAAATGGAGCAGTTGTTGAGAAGAAGACTTCCAGAACTACTCGACGAACCGCAGCACGAACTAGGAAGAAATCAAACAATGAAGTGCTTGATGAAACTGGTTCTGATAATGAGGAAAGCACAATGTCTGCATCAAGCGAAGATAAGAAGAAAACCACCAGGAGGACTAGAAAGAAAGGTATAACCTTGAAATTTAATCAATTTATGGTTTCATTGTACTTTTCTCAAGTTAGTTATTAAGAAATTGATACTTTTATCAGTCATAGCAGAATCGGCTTCTACTACTATCAAGGAACCGAAATCTGAGAAAAAGGTGAGGAGACGGACGGCAAAGAAGGATGATGATTCAGAAATGCAACAAAGTGAATCTGAAATCAGTGATATAGAGGAGTCAACTTTAATGTCAAATGCAGGTGATGAGAAAGAGGAAGACCTCGAATTGAACATAGATGAAGGTGAGGATATTAGTTTTACCTACGGGTGGCCTCCGCTCGTTTGTTGCCTCGGAGCTGCACAGCATGCTTTTGTTCCTTCTGGAAGACCAGCCAACAGACTGGTAGATTACGAAATTCATGACAGAATGAAAGAAGCTCGATGGGCGCCAGAAAAATTCGTTAGGGCACCCGGGAGCTGTGCTGGTAGTGTTGCTCTTGCTCTTGCTCGGCTGGGTGGTAAAGTTGCCTTCATGGGAAAGCTTGGTGATGATGACTATGGTCAGGCCATGCTATGCTATTTAAATGTGCACAATGTTCAAACACGGTCGGTTCAAATTGATAGTAAAAGGCCAACAGCTATATCACAGATGAAAATTAGCA
Source organism: Abelmoschus esculentus (assembly GCA_035048815.1). Taxonomy (NCBI): domain Eukaryota; kingdom Viridiplantae; phylum Streptophyta; class Magnoliopsida; order Malvales; family Malvaceae; genus Abelmoschus; species Abelmoschus esculentus. The sequence goes on from JAUCBN010000019.1 coordinate 16,101,061, forward strand.
AGAGAGGTCGCCTGAGAATGACTAATCTTAAATCATGTGCTGAGGATTCTCTTTCCAAGTCCGAGATCAATATCGATGTACTGAAAGAGGTAATAGATTTTGATAAATAAGCAAAAAGTAGTCAACGCAAATGTTTAGGTTTTATATTGTAAGAAAGCTGTAATTGTCCTAGACTTATTTAACAAACTCCTTATAGGCGAAGATGTTCTACTTCAGCACACATTCTCTACTTGATCGTAACATGAGGTCAACTACATTGAGAGCTATCAAGATGTCCAAGAAATTAGGAGGCTTAATTTTCTATGATGTAAACCTTCCACTGTCTCTTTGGCGGTCCGATGAAGAGACCAAGATGTTCATACAAGAAGCGTGGAACCTTGCTAATGTTATTGAGGTTACCAAACAAGAACTGGAGTTTCTCTGTGGAATAAAGCCTGCTGAAGAATTCGACACCAAGAACAATGCGACCTCGAAATTTATCCATTATGATCATGGAGTGGTT